>OX463769.1:9981824-10695368 GCA_949825005.1 Gasteruption jaculator | reverse complement strand
GAAAAAAAATTGCAATCTCTAGTTTCGCAACATCTCCTACATTGCAAGAACTCGTACGTGTTGTGAAATGCTACATTTTATTTTTATAATTTTTTGCAAATTTTTACATGTATGTTGTGGAATTTCTCTTGCAACAAATTTCAGATGCAACTCGTTGCAATATTTGCGTAGAAGTTGCAGTCACATTTATTTTTTATGCGCTGCACCGGGGTCCAAACGCTCCAAGTGCCATTCGTGGTATATGCAAAGAAGTGGAAAGTAAATTTTACCATGTCTGGGGATTTCTAAAACGAGAAGAGGCGATTCTTATTTATATGCAGGAAATTATATATGTGGCAAATTCCGTAACACGCGGGCTGCAATTTTTTATAAATCATAGAACACGATGCAAATTACTGGGCGATTTTTTCCCCGTCATCCAAATTATCTGGAAATAGAGGAAACTACTTTTATCGTTAATTTTCGATCATAAACAATTTTTATTATCATATTTATTATCATATTATTAACAAGAATTCTTCGAAATTGCTATAAATTAGTGCTCCAATTTCAATTCCTCCTTTCTATGCAACAAAATTTGTTTATCGACTCGCAGAAGTTGCCGCGACATAGTAAAATTTACTTTAAAATAGAAAGATCAAGTTCCAACCCCATGGAAGTTGTCACGGGGTAGTAAAATTTACTTTCCTCGCTCCTGCACACGGCAAATTCGGATTCGTGATGGATCAGAGGAGCCGGAGCAATGCGGCTGATTAAAAGCTCATTTCACGCCGTGGCAAATCAGACTTTCACGGATTTTCGGTCCCTCGTGAGTCTCTGCTGCGTTCGGTTTTTTACGAGGACTGTGTTTTGGTAAAAAAAAAAATAGCTGCTACTGTCACGGTCCTCATTACGGGAATTTTTCCACCAATTTTTCCCAATCCGTAATTTATATTTTATTCCCTCAAAATGCAGAAAAAAAAGTGTTTTTAGATGGTCCATTCAAATTGACGCAGATAAATCCTCAGAAAGCGAAAGATTTTCAGAAAATTTCCCGCATTTTGACAAAAACAATAATGGAATTCCCAATTATTTTTATTCCATGAACAAAGAAACGAGGTACAAGGGAGTTCTATAACGTTCCCCATAACGTTTCTATATTTCTGCCATGAAAAATGTTGGGACACGGGAGTGTATGATATTTCCGTTAAAAATCAGTCCCCATAACTCCCCATATGGTCGGTCCTCGAAATTCCCCACACAGTCGGTCGGCCCCCATGATTCCCCATACGGTCAGATCGATCCCCATAATTCCCCATGCGGTCGATCGATCCCCATGGTTCCCCATATGGTCAGGTCGGTCCCCATAATTCCGTATAGGGCCAGCTCGATCCCCATAATTCGTCATACGGTCGGGTCGGTCGCCACAATTCACCATACGGTCGGTCGGTCCCCATAATTCCCATTCCAAGTCGGTCCCGTGCAACCTCGCTCAGTCCAGAATTTTCGATGCCACGAAAATCGCGTCCTTGCGATCGAAACTTTGCGCAGCTGCAGAACTTCGAGGCTTGGAAAAAAAGGAAAGAGCGACACCCCTATCGCCTTTCCTCTTTATTTTATCGTCCTACCCCCGAGAAACGAGAAAAAAAAGAATAGGAAGAACCGGGGGAGAGAAAAATTTCAAAACTGCCGAGTTCAGCACTGATATTAATTGGTTGAACGTCACTGTCCTTTATTACTGCAATGAGTGACTGATGTCCACCTACCGATCCAGTTCCCGTTATACCCCGTCGACGTATGGATTTATACATCTGCACGTATAACATCACGCACGTGCATCGCGAGCGCATCTCCCCGAACACACGCACACGCGATACGTGTGTACGTACATGCATGCATACGTAGGAACACGGTGTATAGAGATAGCTGCTAGGCAGAAGAAAAATATAAATAAAAAAAAAAGCAGAAAAAGCCGACGGATGATAGAAGCGTAGAGAGTTCGAAGTCCATACGCGACGGAAACGTTCGTTCATTGCATTTCGTGGCATCTTTTTTCGCGACCTAGGGTCGTTCCATCCTACTACTACCACTACCACTACTACTATACTCCCTTCGTACCTCTATGCGGCGATTGCACTTGCCAGCAGGCGGGCAAGGCGAGGCAAGGCAAGGCAAAAGCAAGGCAAAAGCAAAAGCAAAAGCAAAGGCAAGCTAAGGTAAGGTGGGTAGGTAGAGGTAGGTAGATAGGTAGGTAGGTAGGTAGGTACGTAGGTAGGTAGAGGAGTAGTATAACCCAAGTATATCCGTATATAAAGCATAACATAAAGGACGGCGGTGGTAACAGTCCGCGCGGACTGAACGAACGGCTGTTGCCGCAGCCCGAAGTATCGAGCACCGTCGGGTTGGTTGGCTGAGCAGCGAGTCTCTCTGAAAAGCCATTGGACTTTTTGCCATCCCACCAGAGGGACTCGGTTACAAGTATACGACTGTCGGTAAATTTTTCCACGCTCCCATTGGTGCTTCGGTCGCGTTCCCGGGTCTTATAGGTCGACTTAACTCCCAGGCTGAAGTACGAAGTCTGCCAAAGTCCGCGCGGACTTCAAGAGCCGAGGGGTTAAGATGCCTTGGCAATCAAGTAGACCCTCGGGCAAGTATGGACGGTTATGGGTGGTTACGTACCGGGGGTGAAAGGAGAGAAGGTACCAAGAGGGATTGAGGAAGTAGTAGTAGTAGTAGTAGTAGTGTAGTAGTACAGCAATACCATCACACTTCTACTACTACACTATTACCGGTAGTAGTAATAGTAGTGGTATTGGTGGCGGTGGCGGCGGCGGCCATATTTAGGGAAGGAAATCAGTGAAGAGCATTTCGCGCCGGAGTACCTTTCCCTCTTATACCACCCCCTTACGTCGTCATCTTCATTCTATCCTATCCCTCTTCTCGTTTTCGTTTCCTTTCCTTTCCTTTCCTTGCCTTTGCCTCTCTGCCTCCCCAACCCTTGCTCTTACTCTTCTTCACTCTCTCGCAGAGGAGAAAACCCTCCTAAGAAAGTTCCCCTGAAGACGGCACTAAAAGTACTTCTTACTCTATGTATACATATATAGCGAGGCACGAGAAGAGACGATCCATACCAGTTTCCTTTTTCAAGAAACGAGAACTTTTTTATCCCCATTCGTTTTTCATAATTTCAATGTTCTGTAATTGAAAGAACACTAAATTGGAAAATGGTACTTCGTTCAATTTAAGCCATGATCAATTGTGCAGGAGAGCATTAGTTAATCGAAGGGGAGATAGAAGTCTTTCGAAGATTCGGCGTACGTATACAGGGTGTGCCGTAGAAAATTTCAAAACCGAAAGGTGGCGTTAGAGGTTGAGATTTCGAAAAACAAATCACGTCGCATTTTTAGAAAAATTTGGAATAATTAGGATTAATTATTATTATTGTAATAGTAATTAATTAAAATGGCCAATCAAAGGTGGTATCCCGTTGCGGGGGTGGAGGGGAGCATCCGTAGCCGTCGAACCATGGTCACCGTTCGCAAGGAGATTTGAAGTCTACAGTTTTTGACACGCCCACCAACCCCATTCCACGTTCCCATTGGTCGGAACATTTGAATTGATTACTCGATAATTATTGGGAATTTCGAAAAATGGTACATAACCTTTTTTCTCAATTTTTCACCATCTACCGCCATCTCTCGGCTTTGACACCTTACACCGCACACCCTGTATATAATACTTGGGTTGCTTTCGCGAGGAATTTCGAGCCGATATGTTTGTATTTAGATAAGTTAGCGTCGATTTGTTTATTTATACAATACGAAAGCCGACTTGTTTTAATAATTCCCGGTGCCGATGGTGATAAGAATAATAACGGCGCAGACTGCGATGCACTTTACACGTATCACACCGATTGACGTACTTGTGGAACTATTTTCCGGTATAAACACTGTAGGAGAAGAATCCGGTGTTAATTTTAGTCCATACGATCTGGTGTTATTTTAACATCGAGAAAATACATCCAACGGGTGCAAAGAGAAGCTTTTCTTTGACAACAAGCGGATATATATAGAGTAGAAGTTCTGCGTCTAATGAATAAATGAGTGAGAAAACCATGGAGAAGCGGGATGGACATTTTTATTATTAAATTCCTGCTACGTAGCATAGCAGATTTTTACATTACGTTGCTCAAGGTGCCAAGAAATTTCAAAATTTGCGATTTTCAAATTTTCTTTCTGGGTTTATTTTGTGTGGGAATCTACTCGTTGCAATTTTTGAATGTATTGGAAATGAGAGAAAGATGTAACGAAGAAAGGACAAAATATGACAATTTTCAATTTTATTTTTGCAGTTAGGGCCACAAAGCATGGTAGCATTGCATATTTGTGATACAGAAGTTGCTATGAAATGTGAAAATTGGCGATTTTCAAATTTTTTTTTCTTGTGGTATATTTTTGTAGGAATCTACTTGTAGAAATTTGTGAATCTTTGAGTGTATTAGAAAGGAGAGGAAAATATAAAATAAAATATATCATTCTATTATAGTTTATTATTTGTATAATTTATATTTAAATAAAATTCAATTTTTCTGAAATTATTACTATGCCATAATGGTCTTTTGGACAGTTCCACCTTATAAAAATTCTTGTAGAACAGTAAACCCTACAACATTTTCGAATGTTGCTTCCCTTCGTGTGCTGAAAAATTTCGGAAACCATAACAGGGTAAAAATTACTACCTTTTCCTCCCTATGCACGGAGACAGTATTGTTGGCTATTTATCTCACATTCTTTACAGCGTGAAGTTTACAGTCTGTTTCTTGAGCTCCGTAACTACCTGAACTTTACCTGCAATCATAAGGATTAATACCGAACACTGGGGTTATTCTTACCTCCAACGTTTCCTTCAGCCCCGTAGTGCTTAAAAGAATCTTCAAAATTTACCATTTGTAGACATAGAATTTCTCGAATTTCCTCTAGCAAATAAAGTGAACTTGTTTTTTTTTATTAAAAATAAACATATCAATATTTGTTGATATTTAAAGACACCTCAGGCAAATAAACACCGAAAT
Source organism: Gasteruption jaculator (assembly GCA_949825005.1). Taxonomy (NCBI): domain Eukaryota; kingdom Metazoa; phylum Arthropoda; class Insecta; order Hymenoptera; family Gasteruptiidae; genus Gasteruption; species Gasteruption jaculator. The sequence goes on along the minus strand of OX463769.1, from coordinate 10,690,318 downwards.
ATTTCATTAACCGTTACTTAACTAAAAATTATTTCATCTCTGATGTAACAACGGAGCCTTAATTGAAAATAATCTATTATTAGTTAAATTATTGGAAATGCTAATTATTATTTTATACGAATTTTCCTTAATTCAAAAACACCTATTTTTTTTTCCTTGCCCGGAGTTTCAAAAAAATGGCTGATGTATGACGTTCCAGCGTAACACTCACTGATATAAATATATAGTATACAGAAAATGATATGTAGCTTCCTATCAATCTGTTGTTCGATAGCAATTTATCTAATTATTTTCAAGGCGAATCCACAGGAATGCGAACAAGTCATGGAATTTATACCACAACCATGCACGGGATAAAAGTTTTGTGATGTAGAACTCGCTCCTCTATAAACTTTAAATTGAAAAGCTTGTGATGCGGCATAAAGGCAGGTATTTATGTCAAAAAGTTGTGCACGCGTACTTGGGCCCATGCTTCGCGGACAACCCCTAGGAAGGAACCTGCACCAACCCCATTGGCTCGGGACGTTCTGGAAATTATTGGAACCCCGAAAAGAATATCCAAGAAAGAACAATTTTTTCACCTGCCGGGGATTCGAACCCGAGGAATTCAACCCGACGGTGTTCTAAATCACCTCTCAGCGTCATTAATGACTCTGCACGAAAACACATAGTGTTTAGGGGAATAAAAAAAGATAACCCTCTTTCTTTTTTTTTGTAGTGTTATGATAGAGAGTCAGTCACCAGTGGTACGGGTATCGTCCTTTTTTTTCGCTCCTTTTCTATCCTACCTTTTTGCTCCTCCATCTCGTTTTTGGTAATAATACGTTTCGTAATTATTCGAACGATTTCGCACGGTGAGAGACGATGGATAGGAAAGAACGACTTGATGTTTTGTGGTTTTACCTCGTACACTTTACGCTTCAGCGGGAATCCTTTTCTTTCCGAGCTTGTTCTCGAGAATGTACCTTCGCGATTGAATGGACCGGCAAAGTATTCCAAAAGAAAAAAGGAAAAAAAATGGAGGAAAGGAAAAGAAAGAAGACCGAGTTTACACACAGACACGCACACACAGACGCACGAAGACACGCATACAATTTTGGGACGCATATAAATACTTATTTCCGCTGCTGAAAATTGATGGTTGTTATTTTTTCTCAGTGAGTCTCATGGTATTGTTGGTATAAGATTTTTCAAAGTATTTATTTTCATACCCTTCTTTGTGATAAAATAGGAACACTCATTGAATAACACGGAATCGCTGAAAGCCAATTTCAGAAAATAGATCCCGAATCAAACGATGACTGATGTCTCGGTGGGTTATTCGCTTGCGTGTATTTCCCTCTTAACCAACGGAACTGAAATTTCAAACGCTTCCTAGCTGAATTTGCGAATATTTTTAAACGTTCCGGATTTAGTCATTTAATTGGTCTTCCTTTGGTTGAGGTTAATTGGGAATTAAGAACTGAAGTCGAAGTTAGTCATTTTTGTTGTTCGTCCGGTTGCAAATTTTAGGTATAGAATTTTCTTTTTATCAAGAAGATGCCATTTGCGGGGTTTTTGTGACAAAAAGTAGAAAAAAAGGACATTTTTTGCCAGGTTATAGTAAATTTTCTAATCGGACAATGTTATACAACAAATTTTACAGTGAACAAAGAGGTTTTTATAATTTCGACGAAAACTGTATTTTATTCATTGTAGCAAACATTTTCAAATTGGTAATTGTATTTTAAGAATTTTTTTATTAATTTTTATAATAATTGAGGAAGAATTTATATCGTGAATATTCTGTAAATTTTGCAAAAGTAAATATTGCAGAAAAGTAATCGCAAAGGGATTCAGTAGGTAAATTACAATTTTTCTGAAGCCAAAAAGACATTTATTAACAAGTATTAAAAAATATATATTTTTGCTCCAGTATCAATTCTTTCTCAATTATTAAAAATATGAATAGGGTTGCCCTTAATATTATTATAAAAAAATTTTATAATGTTATAAATACAAAAAATCGGAAAAAATGACTAAGAAGAGACGCATGTAGAGAATTTACAATTTTTTGTTGAAAAATGACATTTTTCTACAACTGCAGGTACGAAAATAATTTGTTCCATTTCTTTTTATTTCCAATTTGGAGTTCTCCCTTTTTCCTTCGAACGTCCCGGCTCTAAACTTGAATTTTTAACGATTGGTATTTCGGTATCAGATACAATTTTTAATAATTTCTGCTTCGGTGGTATTTTTAACTCCCAGCAACGTCCGCCAAACAGTTGTATATTCATCGTCATCTATTATCACACGTATGAATTAGCAACCTTGCAATCATATTGTGACATTTGCAATTATAAACGGCAACGGTACTGTCTTCTGAAGAATAAATAACGATACATTAATAGAAACCAAGCCGAGTAATCGCGACGAAAATAATCCTACCGATTTTCATTTCTATTTCATTTGTATGTCAAATTATGGCGAAAATAGATTTGGTATTTCTATTACTAGCAAGGATGACGAGAAAATAAAAACTAATAATGAAATAATTTTTTTTTGTCTGTATGAAGGAATGGTTGATATCCAACCTGAATATTTTATTTTCATAACTATTTCAGACTTTTGCTACGCCAGCGCCATATTTCGTCCTTCGTTTCTGTCTGAAAATTACCAACAGTAATATTTACAATTATTTTTTTTATTAATTTTTAATCATTTATTTCAATTTGATTGATTACAAATTTTTATTTACAATTAATATTGATAATTGCTAAACAATCATCCGAATGAATTATTAATTTGTTGGTCAATTCTCACAAATAGAAAATTGGAACTTTCTCTCCAATCGTGTGACTTTGAAAATTTTATACTTTCTTAATGAATCTGATAACGACTCGTTTTTTTAAATACAAAGGTCGGTATAAAACCGATTACTATCGTGTAAATCTTATCAGACATTATGTCCAGACCGGGGTTCTTAAGTCCCGACACCTAAATGTTTTCTTATCTGTCGAATAACAAAAAGACTGTTGAAGCATAACCGGTTGTACAATTTAATCAAAAGATGTCTGCGATATTATACATTTTATTTTTTTTTTTGTGTAGCACAGTATCGGGTAAAACGCAATTAGGGCAAACTTTGTATCGCGATTGTATCGCTTCCTTCCACCGCCAGACTTCTTGTGAATCTTGCAATTTGTAATTCCTCGACACTACTTCAAATGTTTACAATTTGATAAGAACGAATCGCGATGATTTACATTTTTGTTTATTTTCAAGTTTTTATTTTCAAGCGACACTATACTTTGTTGTTTAAATCTCCCCTCAAGAATTTTTGCCTCCACGTGGTCATTTTTTATAAACAATTTTTGCCTTATTTTCGTGAAATGGTGGTTTCAAAAGAGGTCAGAGTGATTACTTGCAGATGGAAAAAAATAAATCTGTCACATCTCTACCGTAGCTTAGTTCATTTTGAACTAGCAGGTACTGTTTTTTATGTTTTTTTAATTTTTAGAGGGATTTCCTGAATTTTGGAAGAACGAAAAATTGCCCGAAGCTTCGAAAATTGATATTCGAGAATTCGAAACTCGAAAAGTGTCTCTGTGGGTTTATTTTGCCCTAAAATTTATATTTTTTCAAATTTATTTTCATTATTTCTATTTGTCTCTAATTATTTACAAATTTTAAATTAATCCGAGAGATTTATTTTTCACCCTCATTTATTTCATAAATAAATACACGAGGAGGGGCGAGACAATTACATCCTAAAACTTGAACATTGGTCACTCAGGATTAAATCTTCAAAGTAATGTTTCTCCGAAGAAGCTTTTGTTAAAATTCTTACTTGCAACTTTTCGACCGGTAACACCCGAGCGTCGGGGGTTCGGAACGCAATCAGGCAACTTCGAAGTTGATACTTTCATTTACCGAGATACAGCAAGTAATGTAAAAAAAAAAAAAAATTCGAATAAAAAAGCCCGAAGCTACAGCTGCCGAAAAAGTAATCGTCGATGGCACCTCAAATAGGAGTAAAAAAAAAATTAGCGCGAATAAAAATTCTACTCCGATTACAGAGTCACGAATTGATATCGTTCAATTCGAAGCGCTCATGTCACTTCGGATATTAAACGCATTACGAGTGTACACGAATGACTTTACGAAATAACAACGCAGCGTATTTTCTTCGAAAGATTTCCGTTGAAAAAATGCCTTATCCAAGAAAAAGCCGCGACATATCCAACGTATATCAATAATAAGACTAAATAATTTATTACATTATACGCTACACGCGAGATTATGATTTCCTGACATTCGTCTATCCCATTTTTATGAAATATCCTTGTCTCTTGTGAAATCATTCATTGGGATATCGTAGTATACGTACACATGCGAAGCCATTGAAACGATTAAAAGCGATATCATCGATCGTTAATCGCAAAAATGAATGTAAGAAATAATACAATATCGCGATAATTACACATACGTGTGTATCAATGTACACACATAATACCACACGTGTATCTTTGGACGGTAATTATTATGTATAATTAACTCTTAATTTGTACTTTTTGTAATCATATGTACAGTCAGCAAATGTAAAACAATATTAGCAAATCGTATGTGCACCTATAGATGTAGGCAATAAATACTTAATTATACATACGCTCATTTTATTGGAAATCATATAATCAATGATATAGTGATGCAACGATATACCGCCTTTTATAGAAATACCGTGTAGAATAATGATTGTGCATGTTTCGGCTGCACGTTTGTGTATTTATATATATATATACCTAGAAATTTATGTATGGAGCATACATATGTACCCAATCGTTTTTTGATAATAATTCTATAAAATATTCCCAGAGAAGAGTATTACAACCATGCTACAACTAAAGTAAGCCAGGTAATAGAAAATCAATCATTCGATGTGGTGTGTATGTATACACACACGCACATACACACATCAATTTTTATCTATCGACTACTGTTAGCTATTAATGTAAATATATTTCAATTAACCACGTATGGAATAGGATGAAAGGTGTATTCGAAAAAATGTATTACAAATGTTTTATATATACATTTTATATACATGAGTGCGTGTGTGTATGTGTGTGTCTGTGTATGTGTGTATGTAGAACATAATTTTATAGAAAATTACGGTGTTTCGCGATAAGCAGAAATACTTTCCATCCTGCTCGTAAATTTTGCTTTGTCTCTCTCGTGGGAGAGAGAAAGAGAGAGAGAGAGGGGGGGGGGGGGGGGAGGGAATAATGAGTCGACAATATTATTGTATGAATAAATTAAAAAATGGAAATTATTTATTAGGGATGCGCATGTGTGTGTTGATAAATTCAGTGAGCGATTTTAAATGCATCAGCCACTTTCCACATGTATGGCATCGGTTTTTGCATTTGAAATTAATATTCCATAAGCTGAACTTCCATTTTTGCTTCCTCTGTTGCATTTTCGAGACTCCGCGGGTAAATAGAGTAATCAAAAATTATGTATACGATTGATTCGAGCGTGCTGCTAAAAATACCGTATGCAAAAATTTATTACGTATTTGCTGCAATAAAATGTCCAGTTCTTGTAATTAATCTCAGCTTTTTCAATTTTTAATGCCGTTCGTTATACGTAAATAGTGCAAATTCGTTCCAAATGTTTGCAAATTTCGTTTTTAAATTACAATATTATACAGTGTGAGCTTTAATTCTGCTTATCGATAAAATTTGGAAACTCGCGTAAAGAGGCAGATCTGAATTTTAAAGTAAAATGATGAATCACAAAATTTGGAAATTCAAGTAGATTTCGCCTTTTTAAAGAAAACAAAATCCAAACTCAAATGATTCGATATCAACGAAATTTAATTGAAATTTATTTTTTAATCAAGTTTAATTAAACGAAAATTACATAAATCGATTGTTGTAACCAAAAAAATATTACAATGTCGTGTCACGAATGTTCGTATTAAAAATATCGTAAAATTATATTCTTTATTAATTCAGCATTTAATTGCTGAAAGAAATTTCCAATTGAAAACTGTTCGTTTCATCGGGAATTTCAATTTATAACTTTTGAGATTGCGTGTAATCCAATTAGAAAAGTAACGTCATTTGGTATCGGTTGAAATTTCGCAATTGTCCTTAATCCGCATGGAAAAAAAGCTATAATATGCATGGAAATACAATTAAAATGAATTAATTGGATTGTTTCTGCAGTCTGCGGGTGTAGCAACAATGTTCCTCTCGGAACGAAGAAGAATGGAAGGAGGTTGCGGTTTTTATTTTTCGCCTAACGAATTGCACATTTTTTTTCCCTTTTCACGGAAAAGCGAAGAAGTCGTGGAACGCCAATGAAACCCTACATAAAAGTCAACCCGGTGAGTTTACAGATTAATTAATAGGAAATTTCGCGGGATGCAAAAATAATGCAATCACTCTCGATGAATAAAAAATGCGTCACTATTTAAAAGCCAGCGTGAATGCGAAAATAGAAGAAACTTGGAATGTCGATAGTGATGTGTGTGCGATATGGATTTCGGATTAACAACTCGAATGCAAAGCGAGTCTCGCGTATACTTAAAAACGCTAATGAGCGTTTTAGTAATAAGTAAAACAGCGTGACTTTTTGCCCTCCTATCGTAAATTTATTATACTTTAATTCAAGCTACGAGCGTGGCTTTTATTCGTTTATTCTAGACATTTTAAAAAGCTCTCCCCTTCTCTCCCTCTCTCTCTCTCTTTGGTTTTCCCTCTTTTTTTTTCTCTCCATACTTTCGTACTCAATATTCAAGTGGGGCTCTCTAGATATTAATGAGGGTCTCTATTGGCGAGAAAAAAAGTATTAAAAAAGGTAAAGAGGTATGTCGAAAAAAAATGCCAAAATGCTGAAAAAAAATTCTCCGACAAAAGCGGTGGAGTTTACACAGCCATGAAAAAAAAAAAAATGAGTTAAAAATTCTTCCTATCTGCATGAAATTCAGAAACTCGTCATAAAAGATGGACCATCCTTTTGAAGAAACAAAAAAAAAATTATTGATTCTTCCTTTTTTGGAGTTTTTCAATTTTAGCGGTGGAAGTACTTTTCTTTTGTAAATTTCACTGAAAAAAATTGAATAAAGTCATAGAAGTCGTTGGTAACGGCAGGTGATTTCAAGTTTTACAAGTGGACACTTATTTAGCAAATATTCGTTCAAAAAATATGAATATATAATAATAATGATATTACTACTACTACTACTACTAATAATAATAATAATAATAATAATAATAATAATAATGAGTAAATAGTTAAACATGGCATTAACCACATATATTTACTATTTTAACATTATTTTAGCAATATTTCTTAACTTTCCAACCATTTTCATATTTATAAATCAACTACAAATTAAATATATAATTCGCATTTTTATTGTGTATAAATTATTATTTATGATAGTGTATTAATTATTATTTTTTTAACCAAGAAATTAGTAACAGGGAATTTTGTAAAACAATAGTTACTAGAAATAGATCAAAAAAATGACAAGAAATAATTTTCGAATTTTTTCGAAGCACCGATTTCCTAATCTTACCGGGAAGGAATGTTGAAACGGACCCTTCGAGTAGTAGTAAAATCAACAAAGAATGTCCATTGGTCAGGTACCGGTCCGAACTGATGCAGTCAGGACCGTCATAAATCCCTACTGGGACTATGACACGTTAATACTAGGGATACGACACACGGCATGCCAGATCTGTCACATACGATATAAGCAAATCGACATTTCCTACTTCGCAATGCACCGATTCGCTGATTGTAATGCAAGCGGTGGTCCAGAATACAATATATCGCCGCTATCGTATGGGTACGGTGTCTCCTGTCGGATTTATAACAGTTTGAAGGTAGAATTCAGTCCAAGGAAACGGCAGAAAAATGTTACAGAGGTATTTGCTAGGACTCGAACTCGGGTCTCCCGCGAATGCTCGTACCAAATCGCAATTTAGATTTTTATAAATTTTTTTCAAATTGGGAAAATGGATTAATTTTAAAAGGAGACACTGTTGTGTTGGATTTGAATTTTTTTGGGGGGAAATTTTATCACATTTTGTGTCAGTGGGATAGATATTATTTGCAACTCGCGTGAAAATCAATATATAAATTGTATCTATATAAAATGTATAGAATATAAATAAAATATAAATTGTGTCAAAATAAAATTTATATAAAATCAATATAAAATTTATTTCAAAAGTTATTCTGGTTCTGAAACGGTTGAACGACGTAGTGTAAATTAATTTTGACACTCGGGCTTGTATTTCTGAGCCACTTTTCGACAATCTGTAAACATAAAAAATTAATTTGCCAATTTTTTGACGATTACGACATTAATAAATGAATTTATAAATTTCGAGATACATAAATTACGTCACACTTAGCTCATACTACGTCGTTCAGTCATTTCTTAACCAGTAGAATTTTAAAAATAAATTTTCTAATTTATTTCCTTATATATTATTACAAATTTTATTACAACTTATTTCACATCCATGATTTTTTAATGGATATGTTATTAAAAAAAAAGATCTTTTTTCCATCCGACACGAAATGTTGTGAAAACCTGTACGTGGGTGTAGATAAATTTTCCTTTTGACCGTTCGAAAATTTCGCGATACAGAAAATTTCAATGAGTTACGTACTGTCAGGCATATATACATATATATGTACATCGCCAGTGGATTTTAGCGTAAAACAAATAAACCTACGAACGTTCATTCATGCGTGCAAATACTTTTTAAATGAACGGTTACATAGATAGTTAGATATATGTCCGTATGCCTCAGTTGATTCGTTATTTGCCATTAGCCGAGGTATATATGTGTATGGAACACGATTTTAATCGCAGTTATACCATACCCTATTGAGTCTACTCGTTGGTTATCTAGATTTGAAATACTTTAATCTCCAATTATTCCTCGGACAAATCTAAGAAAGTGGATTTCGTAATTAACACTTTGCCGTCCGCGCGTCCGATCGGGATCCTTTCGTTTGGCGCCGGTATAAATTTTTATGTACGACACCAACGCGGTGCCACCGGCACTTGCGTGACACTTTTCGCGAGACACCCACGTAGTGTCACCGGACGGCATAGCGTTAAAGGGGCTCCGTACTGGTATTTTCGGTTTCTTAGCGAGACAAGGAGCGACGACTTAATTTCAATAAATTGGTATCATAATTAACCGGATTTTGAATTATTTGCAATTAATAGAAAAGCTATCGTGTGAAATGTTGGTTTGATAAGAAACGCATATTTCTGATAAGTTCATTTAGGCGCCATCTGTCGGTAACTCGTAAAGTTATTACAGTCACGGATAGTTGAACAGAATACTAATAATATCTTTGTGGTAATTTTAATAGTATGTGTTGATTTTCCATCTATTTTCATAAATAAGTCGATCAGAAAATAAATTTGTAGTTCGAATTTGTATTCGTAGAGCATTAATTGTTTTCTTTCAAGAGATAAATTAGTAGCATGGAATTAGTAACATTGGAACTCCTTTGGTAACGCTACTATAATCAGCGTATGGTACCGGTAGTTTCTGAAATAAAATATCCCAGCGACAGGTAAATCGTGACGTGGTAAATTATTGAGTACCATTTGATGGTACTGTAGAACATAATTTTGTTTTTTTCAAGAATGATAACGTAGTCGGTATGTAGGAAATGATAGTCGGTACAGTAGGAAACGATAGCAAACTGCGAAGGCAATAGTAGATCTCTGTAATCATCAGTCGCCGGTATAGTGAGAGTGCCACGATCTTCAATATTTTTTGTTACCAACTTCACGAGCGTCGGTATTAATCGAGGCTTCTTATTGCTCCGACGGCAAGATTTTCCTCCGATATATTTCCCCTGTACTATTTCATTCAAGTGATAGTTCAAAGATGGCGCTGTCAGGAAGAGTCTCATCGTTCTCTAAGTTGTTTCACCCCTAGGGTAGCGGTACAATGAACTTCGAGAAAGATCCATCCGTTCGATTCGATACTCTATTACTAAGAAATTCCATGAAAATTTTGAAATTATCAGTTTTCTTTGGTGAAACAACATTGCTGTTATATAAATAAATTTACGCAGTTTTCTAATAAAGCATTTTTCATTCGAATAGCGTTAGCTAAGAGAAAAGGTCACCCTCGCCGATCGTTCACCCTGCATTGGAATAAAGCTCTAGTCTATATAATACTAGGTTTCCAGTGGAAAGAGCGTTGCGCAGACTTACGCAGTTGCATATTTACTATTGTTATAAACAATGTTATTGTTCATTTTACAGTAGTTAAAGTTGCATGAGACTCAAAATTATAACGAAAATTCCCTTTTTAAGGAGTATAACAACAAAGAGCTTAGAAATGTGTCGTTTTTTTTTATTCCACAAAATTCGTTCCTTATGAGACAAAGTTGTATTTTTTTATAAACGCATTATTGAATTGATGCACCATTTTTTCTGCAGTCGTTGTACAATATTTGTACTAATTTTGACTATCACTGTAGTTAAACTGACCATGATTAGCTCAACTAAAAATTAAATAACTAAAAAATATATTTTTATTTTTTCGGTGTTTAGTATTTTCATATATTTTTTTCCTCACAATACATAATCTATATGTATATTTATATATGTATATATAATATACTTAATGTATATACATAATATAATATGTTATGTATAAATATAATATAATTAAAAAATATTTAAAAAAATAATTTTAAATCATTTTTTAGTTATATTACATAATCAAATAAGAAGTGAATTAAATCGACATTGAGAATGGACCAAACCAGGGTCTGAGACGTTTGTCAAATAGAATTTTTTAAATAGAAAGACCGTAAGGAAAAATTGAAAATGGGAAATTATGATATAATTCATGTACATAACACGTAATCTATGTATATATTTCCCACTATACATAATCTATATAATATAAATTTTGTCATTAAATAGCAGAGGTATAAAGTAAAAAAAAAAAGGAGAAATTCTGTTATCAAGAAAAAGAATAAAAAAAATGAGATTTGCTGTTTCATCAAATGAATATTAAACGAACTTTATACGATTGCAGGAACTAAATGCTGTATTGCGTGCATACTGTACTTATTCCCAATAAATCGGAGCTACGAGATAAAAAAGTTCCATCTTTACTACTTTTCGGATAACAATCGGGACTTACTTTATGATGCTCGATATTTCTTTCCATATGATGATCTCTAATTCGTTTAGTAAGCTTCCACTAAAGAACCTTCTTAGCGAAATCTTCTACTTTATGTACTTTCCTTAGCGTTGCTACAAAAAATCTCTCCAATCTCTCGATAAGTAGAGATACGAATGGTATGCCGAGTTATACTTTTAATAAATCAAGTTAGACTTTTACCGAGGAAATGTGTTTAAGGTATTGGATATTCCAATTCAATATTGAATGCATCAAATGTATTCTATATTCAAGTAAAGATGAGTTCAGTATGAAATTTAATTTAATATGTATTAATAAAATTTACACTGTTTTTGCCAAAGGTGTAACAAGTCACCTTTTAGCATTTTAATTTAGAATTATTTTCGAGGTTCAATTTAATCTTTTTTTGAAATCCACAAACGGGAGGTGCTTGGTAGAGCAATCATGCGACTTTAAAAAATTTGGTATTAATTGAGAAAATCTTTTTTGATTATAATTCGATATTTTTGGTTTTGGATTTTTTATTACATATGAGCCCTTTATTTTGAAGGTGGCCTAGGTCAAGTTTTTTTTAATTTCCCAAAATGTTTTTTTTTTGACAGCTAACTTTAAGTGGTACACGTTACCACAATTATCAACAAAAAAAAACTCTCAAATGAATTTAGGCCATTTTCAAAATAAACGACTCATATAATTAGCGCAATTAGAAATAGGGGCAATTGAACTTTGGTTATTTATTGAATAATCACACGTCACTTCTATGTGGAAGAAACTCAGGAAAATCATTATTAGTTTATTAGATAAATTATTAAACATTTGAATGCGATCACGGTTTGTTTTTTTTTTACTCTGGTCTGCACTTAAATCGAGTGGAAATTGGTATCACGAATTCTACTCTTTTTTTCGAACATATTCTGCCCGATTAAAGCAAAAATGGAGCGATGTTATACAAGTAAATTCATGTATCTTTTTCTGCTCAATCAATTCTGTATAGGAAGTCCTCTTCGAGCTTGATCTGCTGTAGGGGAAGATCGAACAATCTGTAAAGGAACCACTTCGTCTGTAACTCTGGTTCGGGGTGGAACATTGGATGTTAACAAAAAGAAAGAGACAAATCATTAGGGGTGGGTGATACCAAACAGTAGGCTTGTGATAACGGAAGTCTCGAATTCATCCGAGGAATTCGTGACTCGACTAAGATTTGGGGTAGTTTCAAAAAATTTTCACTGGTATTTGGAAACACAATTTACGGGGAAAGTGAAGCTCCAAATGTTAAATTAGGGTTAAATTGAAAACCCGGAATATCAAAAAACTGCATTTTGGTTTTTAATTTTGAATAAAATCTGCGAGAACTGTGGTTCTAGTTTACTTTTAAGAAAATTAAAATTTGTTGTTCAGTTTAGGAGGAACCCTTGTAATTAGATTCAAATACAAAATTAAATATGAACTAAATATAAATATTTTTCGGAATTTCAAAATAAATACTAAATATAAATTTATTTATAAATTGCTACATATTTATTTAGTATAAAAGTAAATATAAAATATATTTATTTTTCAAACTGTTTAAAAATAAATATTTCAAGAAAATTATTTTAGGGATTCAGTAAAAAAAAATACACAAATATAATTTCAATTTATATCTTCTTTGATTTTATCATATACAAATTCAACAATTTTGAAGTTGTCGCTCCAATATAGAAACTAAATGGATTTTACTAGATTTTAATAATAGAACGATAATAATTCATTCAATAGAATCAATAATCGGATTTTTAGTAGAAAAAACAGGTTTTCTGCAATTTAAAAAAAAATCAGTTTTTCAAAACCGACTATTCTTATGCAAAAGGCATTGTACTCGCGTGCACCCTTTACAATTTACGCGAGAAAAGCTGAAATTGTTGCAGATTACCTAATGAAACCCGTTCGCTGTGAATTAAAGCGTATGAGAACGAGCACATGTCGAATATCCTCGCACTCTCGAAAATTCACGACCGGTACAATCGAAATAGAAGTCAAAAGAACTCATTCCTCGGATGAGGCAAAGAAAGCATGGAAAATCTGGGTAGGTAAACCACTTTCACGTGCACATTTTATAAAAAGCCATGATGGCCCGGGACTTGGAGTCGTGAATTTCCAGGCCCAGGTCCTGGATTCCATTTTCGACGCTAATGCCGGTACCAGAGAAATTTTTTTGGAAATAATCTAACTGATTTTACGGTAATTGTGGATTTAGTGGTTTAAGTTCTATTGTAACCTGTCCGTTCCATTATCAGAAACATTACTGGTGCCGTTAATGACGTACAGAGGCAGCTGCAGTCCATTGCCTCGTACCAATTCAGAGGTAACTGCAATATGTGATGACCAGTCGTCGGGCTGACTGTAATATAATAATAATGATAATCAGGATGATGTGATGACCATGATGATGATGATGATGATGATGGTAATGATGATGATTTACATTTCAGTAACGGCCAAAGAAAATTGGAAAAAAAGGAACCGTAAGCTCTCGAGGGTTAATTTCATCCCCCATTTGCATTCTACCACTAAAGCGATAGAAGGTGTGTTTTGATAATTATAAGGAAGGAACAATACTTATATAGAAAAATAAAAATTTATACTACCTGATAATTTCGGGATAAAAAAAGTTATTTTTTAATGAGATAAAAAAAATTGTTAGAGTAGAATTTGTTGTCGCGAAATGGTCAAAGCTTAGATTTTCAAACGTAAGTTATTTTTTTTTACGATCGAAAAAAATTTCTATAGAAAATAAAAATGTGCAAGTTAATTATCACGTCTTAAATAATTTTATAGTCTCATTAACAGAATTATTATCTTAACGAAATAACTACAAAAGGCAACCGCGTCAAGGCAGAATTACATTTTTTTTACCTATTTGCTATAACTACAAAAAGTCTTTTAGGAACTTGTTTTTTAAAATTAATACAAATTCCATTTTGTAGGAAAAATTAATATTTCTTCCAAGGAATGATTTTTTTTCCTCAGCTACGCTGTAAGGAATATTGCGAGGTGCAAGCAATTACGAAGTGAATTAAAATTTTTCATGTACTTATAAATAACTGGAAAATGTTGAGAACTTTTCGTGAAATTTTCCATCATCTATAAAAGTCTCGTATATTTTTAGTCTTTTTTTCTTTTAAGTAAAACGAGTACTCACCGGAAATGCATTTTTTCGACTTTTCAAAAGCATGCTATGTTAAGTAGATATTCGCGATTAAAATATCTGGAATTATTTATGGAAACAATATTTCCAGAAACAACGATTTTCAACCTTCCTCGCGAAGGAAACTATATTTTATGAAAAACTTTGTTTATTATAGCTTAAAAAGGTCAATTTATACGGATACTTTCAAATTTCTCTCTCGTTATTGCAAATAACTGTTGATTACGCGTACTTTTAAATTTCCTGAAATATTAGCTTCGTATAAAAAACCATTATCTAATTTTACAGTGAATTATTGGGAATCGATAGAAGGTTTATTAATTGTACGGAATAATTTCTCTTTACATCTCACGAAATTACTTTCTATCATGAAAACCTTCGATTTAAAATTTCACCGTTTGCTACTAATTTGGTTAAAATAAGCAACCTAGACCTCTTTTATCAATTTAAATAAAATCTTATGTTAAAAATTTTTTTGTAAATGCTTGAAACAATACGTTTTGGTCATTCAAAAAAATTAAAGTAACAAAGTTACATGAACTATAATTAATTTATTAATTACCCTCGTGAAACCTCTAAACTAATAATGCAATTTAAAATCATTAATCCCTTGACTGCTAAAGGCGTATATATACGCTTTCAGAAGTTCATCAATATATACGAAAGGCGCATATATGCGCCCTTAATGACTGTAATCTGAATATTGCCGCATATGTTGATAGTTTCTTGCAAGAGTAAGCCGCAGTCAAAGGGTTAAATAATTCTTCTGTCGAAAAATAAATTTAAAATTGACTCAATTGTTACCCTAGCTGTAACAAAACCATGCAATTTCTTGTAAAATATGAGAAAAAAGAATTACCATATCGCGAAAACGGAATTTAAGAAACACAATTGTAGCCCAAATGCATTTTAAAACGATCCTGATATTATTTCTTTATATTTAGCGAGGACGTAAAAGATTCCAATCTCGGCAGCTTCCGTTGAACTCCGAGAAAAGGGTAGAAAAATGAATAAACATAACATTTTCCGAACGAGGCTTTAAATAAATGTATTACCGGGTAAAATAAAAATAGGAATAATCCTTCCCAATGTAATAATTTCCCCGAAGGGAGGATTTCGGGCATTGCACTCGAACAGAGGGAGTGTCTCATGCAACCCCTTGTATCTCACCAAAACCCGTGGCTACAACCCTGGTCCGTGTCTCCCGGGCTGCATCGAGGGTGAATGGCCTCACCTGACCCAGACTCAGAATCGATTTCTATTTGCCAGAACCCTCCGTTGCTTCACAGATTTGCTAGGAAACCCACCCTCGTAACCTTAAAATAAATTCGATTTTTTAATCCAAAAATAAAATGCATCGTCCAGAAAATGTCTTTTGCATTTATCATTGAAATCGCATTAAAGCGACGAAGCAAGATATCGAGGGTTGGAGCGGAATACCCTTAAAATAAATCTTTTTGAATCGACCCACCAAGTTTTCTCACGAATTGATGTTCGATCCTGGCTGAAAGAAGTTGCTTGGGATCAAATACTCAAAATTAAGCGAATACGTCAAAAGTCGTGGTATCAAAAATTCCAGATTTGCAAAGAAATCCGAAAATTGGAGATTTGTAGAGTTTGAAAATTTTTACTCGGATTTGTAACGATCATTGGAATCTATGCAAAATGACAAAGCGGATGTGAACGATTACAGGGTGGATGTACCGATTTTAGCTACGTTCCAGTTCTTGCGAACTACCCCATTTTTGAGCTTTTCTACGTAATTTTTCACTTCTATCTAAATAATTTAATAACGGGGATTTAATGTATGTAAGAAAAAAAATGATAAAAAGAGACTTTGTGGAATTATATTACGTAAATTCTGTCCATTAATAAATTATATTTATTTAATGCATGATATAGTTAATATAAAAATGTGTCACATAGTTTCTATGTATTAACTATATTTCCTGTAAGTACTATACAGCTCCTTCTAGAAATGATTTGTCTTGATAATTATGTTTATACAATTACGTTTCTCTTTGAAAACATTAATTACCATTACAACCGTCTAAATTTATCTTTGATTTTCAATTTCGAAATTACGCAGGACCAGTATGGGCGCGGCTTCTGTCATCATGGCCAACATAATAATTTAAATGTACTACTTTTACTATATTTATATTACGTAATGCCAATGAAATTCAAAATTTGTCGTTTTCGAGTCTAAAATCTTCTAGATTTCAAATTTTTTAATTTTATCAACTTTCCGAAAATACATTTACAAGAATTTCAGTTCCTTATGGGTAATTTTGAAATCTTATGGGACAAAGAGCTTTTATACGTGTACTCAAGTGACACAATGATAAAATCTCCCCGAAATTGATCTAGTTTGGAATCGTATAGAATTCTCTCAAATTTTCTGCCGAAAATCCGAAACGAGTCAACATTCCCGTAGTGGAAATAGAATAATTGAAAAATCAGAAAATGAAAAGTGGGCTCACCTTCCAGCCCCAAATTTCTCTGGACTCCTACCGTGTAAAAGCGAATGTTACTCTTTCCAGATTCGTACCAAAAATACGGGAACTAAATATACAGCTTCTCGTATTCGTATTTACTAAAAATAAGACACAGGAAACGTGAAATATGAATGACATCTTAATATATTCAATTCATGACGTTAAAATGGTCCAAACACGTCAGAGCGAAATATCGATCGGACTTCAATTCAGAAGCTCCGGCGAGTTCCATCCCTTAGCGGTGTATCGGTACAGTACACTGCGGTTTAGTAACTCCTACCGAAGTCAGCTGAGTGTACGCTGGAATGCAAGCATGTGCACGTAGCATGAATATATACATGCAGTTCCGTACACATTCCGAGGTTTAGTGTATGTTGCCTTCTAAGAAGAAAGAAGCAAAGGGTTGTACTTTACTCACGTCGTTCTAACTAATACGAGCAGTACGTTGAATTTTTTTAACGACCCTCCGTTTTTTTCTCTTCCTCTTTTTTTTTTCTAAGAGCGTATAATCGTACATAAAGTATTATGCAAGCGTACTTAATAAGACTTTCAGCTCCATAATGAATATACACACGACAAAAGAATTTCGTCGGGTGTAATTAAAGTTTTTTTTTTTTTTTTTTTTCAAAAGAATATAGAAGAACCGAGATTAATTTAGCGAAATCGTCTCGTAAAAATGTAAATGTCTTATTAATCTTAGCGAGAAAAAAAAGAAATATATATATATATATCCGGACTTTTGTTCCCCGGGATGAAACAAATTTTAACCTGTTTCCGTATTAATCTATTAATCGCGGAATTATTTGTGCAGAGATTTATTGTCCAGATCTACAGGATTGCCTTCTCCGGTTATATTTTATTTACCCACATTGGTTAGACTTAATTTTATTCAAAATCTTTGGAGTATTTTGTTCTCCATTGATCTTTTCAAATGTTGGGAGAGACGAGACTCCCAAAAACGGTACATTTTAAGTGTATGAAATTTTTACCGTGACCAGGCGCAATGTAGGACATGACTTTGTCAACATCTTGCATGTATTTTGTCATAAAAAGATTCAGGAAAATATAACGCCGGGTACTGAAGGATATCGCGAGTGACATAATTGAGATTGTGTTGATCATAATTGTATAAGTATGTTCATATTGATTCACTTCATCTTCCGGATTTTAAATTACGACCTAAAATCACTTTTCATTTTTAACGCAAAGATGACTGGCGCAATCTCTGTTATATTTATTGTATAATAAAAATTGCTGAATTTATATGCGTCGAAATTCAAATCTCATGGGATCAACAAATAAAAATGGTGCAGTTGAAAATCGATAGTAAATTATTGAAAATTGTTACAAGATCTTTCTATAAATATTGGGATTAATATTAATATTTCTATAAATATTAATATTAATATTAAGAGCTACAAATTTGGGTGACGTCAGTGGAATATCACGCTATTGCTACAAAAATCACCCAACTCGAAAAATATTTTTCGAGAAGGGAAAGAAACGATTTGCAGCCTTAGAAAAAATTTTAGGGAAAAAAAGATCATTTTTTTTAAAGTTCTAATGCAATAATATTTGAAGTGACCATTCGAGGTCGTAACTGAAAATTTGTCATTTTTCAGTTACGGTCACTTGTGTCAAAAGACACCTTTTAGAATTATTTTCGAGGTTTAATTTAATTTTTTTGCGAAATCCACGAACGGGAGGTGCTTAGTAGAGCAATGACGCGTCTGTAAAAAATTTCGTATAAATTAAGAAAATATGTTTGAATCATAATTCTATATTTTTGGTTTTGGATTTTTCGTTACGTATATTTAGCGCGGTGGAAATAGCGTTAAGGCAATTTTTACAGTACTGTGATAAAATCATTCGAGAAAAAAAAAATCGAAAGTGCTTCGACGAGATACGAACCCCAGTCTCTTGACTCACACCACCGACGCACCGCAACTATAAATGCTTACTTGTGTGACCAAAAGGAAAATATTGCACGCGAAGCACCCTCGCGTGGTGAAATAACCACAAAACCAATTCAGCTATATGTTCTGCGGGAAATTCATCTGTGGAAACGCGTTTTCCGCCGAATGATTTTTAGAGTTTGATCCCTCTGTGCGAGGGAAGGAAAATCTCCGCGGTTTGCAAATACGCAATTATTTGGAAAGCTATTTTTTCGTCAATAGCACACGCTTTTGCCGTTGTCAATATCAAATAAAAGCCGAAAGCACGTTCCGATAATGCTGATCGACATGTTTAGCAATAACGATATTCGTTTGTTCGGGGCACAATTTTCCAGAAAATTAGTGGAAGGAGTAGTAATTTTTTCGGACGAGTATAAAACGTCCTAATTATAGTTTCTCAGCATCGGGAAACGTTTCGGATTATTCTACGTGGCTGAATTCTTTCGGATTTGACCTTTTCTACTTCATCATCAGTAGTCGCGGACTCACGAGAACTGCAGAATGTAAATTCGCAGTGGGATCCACCCTGCGCCGCATCTTCGGACTTGGATTCACTTCCTACCGTAATCGCTCTATCGCGGGTTCGCAGATAGCTTCTTCCACTTTTAGTCTCTTTTTAATTCAGCAATTAATTAACTTCCCCCGTAAACCATCTCCGTTCTCCTCGTAACTCGTAAGTACACTCGTAGCTGCAAAAAATCTTAAGAGCGGAAGTTAAAAAACAAATTATGTAGGCGAAATATTCTTAGATACCCCTTGGCCAACTACGTGGGGTTGAATCAACCCCGAGAGTCTTGGATCTCCCGTATTCTCTTTGAAATGTATTTTACAAAAATTGTGGTTTTACGAAAAAGAATCGTTTTTAATTGGAATTTCGATCTTTAGTTTTCTTTGAATCGATCCTTACCAAAAAAAAGAGATGCCATTAAAAATTGCCTTTTTATTAACCCAAGAGTAAAATATTTTTAAGTGAATAACGCTCGGGGTAAAATTAACCCGGGTTTGCATAAATTATGTAAAATAACGTTGAGTAAATTAAAACTGCGACATGTAAAATGCATTTTTCGATTAAACCGGTCATATATTTTTGAATATGCACATTTCTCCTGAAATATTTATTAAAATTTGTATGAATTCGAAGTTTCTTTTATTTTTAACCAACAGCACCCTTTTAATTACGTTTATCAGTGAAATATAAATGAAAAAATGAATATTCGTAGATGAAAGTCGGTTCTCCCAAAAAAGTTTGATTTTTGTGGCTAAATGATTATAACGTTAATACTCGTTACGTCTAATTTTCATCTTCCCACTCCAAATTCCAACGTTAGAATTCGCCAGTTTCGCCGTTTGTTTCGAGACTTTGCCGTAACGCTTCGACAGGTAAACCCGACAATTAATACACGGAACTGCCAAATGAATTCCTACTTGAAACAATTTAATTTTCGACCAATCAGAACCTCCCCATTTAATCGGCAGTCTCAAAACTACCCTAACTTTGCGGCTGCTTTTTCATTATACGTGGAACGTACACGTATCGCACTCCAAAGAGCTCGAATTCAACTACTCACCGGCAAACATCAAATCCCAGTCGTCAAAAGTTTGGGATTTACCGGGGAAACGCTAAAAAAAGGACGAGTTCGGTAATATTTTGCATGGAAATGATTTAAAAAGGAAGAAAAATCGAAGAATATTAACTGAGATGGAAAAAAAGGAGCAAATTAAAGCTTGATGAAATATTCTCTGCGGTGCATATGTATGTAGGAGTGTGTATCTGTGTGTGTCATTCCGTTATACGTGCACAGGGGGTAGGTACCAACACAGATATGCAGGTATATATATCCTAAAAGTCGGAAAAGCGCAGGCGCATTTCTCTCACTCGCCCGTGACTGCATCACGGGGTGGTTCAATGTTACGGGAGGGCACTGACCCGAGCAAGTTATACAGAGAGGAAACCACCCTTACGCTTGCACCGAGGTAGCTACACACCCCTGGTTGGTATATCACGAGCGGGCAACCAACCTCGTATTGCAAACCCTTTCGTACACTCACCTCTCTCATACCACTTTTATTCTCGAGAATGCAGTCTCCTGGACTACGGCCCGGGATAACCATTGAGCTCCTCTTTCCTTCTTTCTTCCTCTCTAGTTCTTTTTCCCTCCCTCCTTTTTAGTTACGCTTTCACAAATCACAATACTTCCATCCTTCTCCCTGCATATATTTCTTAAGCTTGTATTTAATTAATAACGTATTTACACGCAGATAATTGGAGGGCGCAATTCATTATACATTCGCGGAAAGCAAAGACGCTGCCAATTAATTGTATTGTCGAGCACCGACAAATGTGACGAAGTTAGGTATGAGGGGTTTTTCCGTGGTCATTTTTGTTAGAAGTTTTTTTTAACCCTAGAACAGCACACCTCCAAACTCGAACGTAAAGAGCGTAATCGTTTTTTGCAAAAAGGGTATTTATTTTGAAAAATGAAGGTTGTGATTTTTAGAGAATTGCTAATTTTCGTAATATCGCGCATAATTACAGATTTGGAGTTCGGACAATTTTCGATTTTGGACAATGGAGTTCGAAAATCGCGTGGGGTCATATTGACCCCATGTGCTGTTCTAGGGTTAATAAGTTTATCGATAGTTTAATTCTCGGCTTTGTATCAACAGTGAAAATTATTATTTTGTAGTTACAATTGTTATAAATTAACGCGTTGCTAAGAAATTTCAATTATTCATAAAATTGAGCACGAATTTTAATTGACGAAAATTTGGAAATTAATAAAAATAGCGTTGCTTTATATAATCACGCAAATCTAATGTATAATAAATTAAGACTATTTCTACCACGCTAATTCTACGTAATCAAAAATCCGAAACCAAAAATATAGAATAATGATTAAAATAGATTTTCTTAATTAATACCAATTTAGATATAAGGGGTTTTTCCGTGGTCATTTTTGTTAGAGGTTTTTTTTAATATGTTTATCGATAGTTTAGTTCTCGGTTTTGTATCAACAGTGAAAATTATTATTACGTAGTTACAATCGTTATAAATTAACGCGTTGCTAAGAAATTTCAATTTTTCATAAAATTGAGCTCGAATTTTAATTGAAGAAAATTTGGAAATTAATAAAATTAGCGTTGCTTTATATAATCACGCAAATCTAATATATAATAAATTTCTACCGCGCTAATTCTACGTAATGAAAAATCCGAAACCAAAAATATAGAATTCTGATTAAAATAGATTTTCTTAATTAATACCAAATTATTTATAGACGCACGATTGATCTACTAAGACCTCCCGTTTGTGGATTTTAAAAATAGATTAATTTGATCTTCGAAAATAATTCTAAAAGGTGTCTTTTGACACCTTTGGTAGAAATAATGTTAATGTAACGAAATATAAACAATGGTTAAAAATCAAAAAATTATCAGCCGAAGCGTTTGGTCTAGGAAAGTAATATTTATTTTAGAATTATTATAGATTCGTGAGCCTTTCTTTTATATTGTTTAACAATATAATTTTTCTCGTCGCTGTTCTTGGAAATTCAGTTCTTGACAGAAACGTGACGAATTCCGAGATTTTTCTTTGGAAAATTTCGTAAATTACCTTCGAAATTGGAAATCGATACTGGCTGTAGACAAAAATAAAAGGAACCAGCGCACAGAATTCCGAACTGTAGCATATAATAGATGCGCAAGGTTCGGCTTTGCCTGGTTCGTTTCTTTTGTTACAAAAAATATCCATTGCAAATAGTCGACGACAATCGATACGTCGAGGCGAAAATAGGTGCGATATTCTGCATCGTATTGAGTTGTTCAATCTAGTAATTACATTTTTTGGAATTAATACACTCCGGTGAGGTATGCCTCCCGTGACCATTTTTTTATCGCGAGTCTCTGGCATATGGTAAATATTTTTGGAAAAATCTGGGTTTCATTGCAGGCGTTTATGCAGCGAAAAAAATTTTGATGAAAATTTTAATTATTGAATTTAACGTTTGAGTATTTCATTTTAAATATCGGTAAATTCAAAGCTACGAAATGACAGTAATAAAAAAATATTATACTATTTTATTTCAATTATTGATTTATTTTTAATTATTAATTTATTACACTATTTTATTCAATTATTGATTTTTATATTAAAATTGTTCCATCGATGCAGCGAAAGTTTTTGCTTGAAATTTAAGTAACTATTTTGCAAACTGACGATGGTTGTAATTTTGTTCAGTCCAGAACGAGCTTCCGAAAATCATAGGGAAATTTCGGAAACTTTGTTTTGCACAAAAAAAAGTCGAAAGCTCGCAAAAAGTGGAAGGGGTGGCAATCCAACCCTTTACAACACGAACATGGGGGTGTGCTACCTCAACCCTTTCCTGCGTACGTATACATACAATCTCTATAATGTTGAAAAGAGTCCTGGATATTCATAAAATATGCACACGTGTGTAATACAGTGCACTTTCCTCTTAACCATATGAAATTGATGCACGTAATGCTGAAGTGTCCTCGGCAAGTTCTGAGAGTTTTTGTGAAAGGCTGAAGGTGGAACACAATTTATATGAAAAAAAAAAACAAAATTATGCAATTTTCTAAATTTCCAGATATTTTCAAAAACTGCGCACTGCAGTTTTAAATGCAGCAGCATCACGTTCTAGAATATAATACGTTAACGTTTGCCATTTATATTACGAAAGATACGGTTACGTGTTGTAAATCTTATTTTTTTTCATTTCCACACGCACGTGATTCGCGGGTGGAATACTAAAAAAGTGAAATATAAAAGTCACGTGATTTCACACCCTCCTAATCGCATTTAACAACTCTTTCTAGCCGTAAAAAATTTCGGTATGGGGTGAAATCCTATTTTACCCGAAATATCGCTGAAATCTCGAAAACTGAATATATGAGCCGTTCATTTCGAAAGTGGCCCGAGTCCATTTGTGAGTTTATTTGTCGCTAACTGTAGTAACACGTGTCACTTCAAGTTAGCTGTCATAAAAAAAAACATTTTGCGAAATTTAGAAAAATTGGGAACAGTTCCAGAGGAATTCTCAGATTTTAACCCTGGAACAGCACACCTCCAAACTCGAACGTAAAGAGCGTAATCGATTTTCCAAAAAAGGTATTTATTGTGAAAAATGAAGGGTGTGATTTTTAGAGAATTACTCATTTTCGTAATATCGCACATAATTACAGATTTGGAGTTCGGACAATTTTCGATTTTGGACAATGGAGTTCGAAAATCGCGTGGGGTCATATTGACCCCATGTGCTGTTCTAGGGTTAAAAATGTTAAATTCGGTCCGTATCGAAACAGTATCGAGCGATCGCTATATTTTATTCGACAGTTTGAGATCTTTGCCTCGTGGACCTTCTACCGAATATTTCCTAGTGACGTGGTCATGGAACTGCAGCGTCTCGAAGCCATCCTTTAATGAGCTCTTGAGATTCCACAACATCTACTTCTAATGAATTAAAAGTCTATTCCTTTGATTTTTCGAAGCCTGGTGCATTTGAATTCTTTTGAGCGAGAGGGACGAGAGAGAGAGAGAGAGAGAGAGAGAGAGAGAGAGAGAGGGATATTGATGGAAGGGGCAAGAGAGTCTGGAATAATTTTGAGTGCAACTACCCTGAACGCTCCAGTCGTTCTCCAACGGTTGACAAATTAGCATAACAGGGAATCGACCCAACCGCCAGAGAACCAACCCCAACTAGGAAACCCAAACCCCCTTTGCTTCTCTCTTTCTGTTTCCGTCTCTCCCAAGCTGTCTCGAGTACCAGTTAGAAGCATCGATGTAATGTTAAGACCCGATATAACATTCTTTTATTCTCCATTCAATGCACACTTCTTTCTCCACTTCTTTACCTTGCGGATAAATAAATAATCAGCGAAAGGAAGAGAAGGAATATAAGAATAATTATCCTTTAACCGGCTATTACAAACTATAGCGAGCACTGGACAATACATCTTCTCTCTCATTAGTTGCTTGTTTAGGGTTTCGCTATAATCGCATTGACCGCATGGATGGAAATCACATGGGGATTTTTCGTTTTAATTACAATTAATTACCTCCCAGCAGTTTCCCATTGTACGATTTTCCCTCCGTCGCCGTGTATTTTTGTCGAAATGACGTCGATGAAATTTACAAAATGACACAACAGAGCGCGATGTGGTCATTGTTGGACAAGTTTCTTAACTTTACGAAACAGGTGCGCAACTTTCCAATGACAGTTTGAATATTCAAAACTAGTTTCTGAATTTATGAACAACGGCTGCTTCGGTTCCTTTCGCCACATTAAATACTATTTGTTTTAGATGACGTTTGGAAATTTATTGGCCTCAACGCGTTCCAGCTGCAAACAGAATATACATAGAATATTAATAAAATTGTATATTAAATTTATCGAATTAAAATTGGAAGTGTATCCAAAAAATTCGACTTTTGGGCACTTTCGAGCCTTATCCGGTGATTTTTCCGCGAGGAATCCGTTTTGATCGTCAAAATTTGAGACTTTCAGCGAGAAATGTGTTTTTTTTTTCTCAAAAAACCTATTTTTAACGAACCACCACTCGGGTAAAATATGATAAATAATTAAATTATATAGAATCAAACGTTAGATCAACTTCGATTTATTTCGCTGCGTCAAAGAAGAATGGTTGATATTTGCTAAAACCTACTAATTCCTTGGCCCTGCTTTTCTTGGGATTAAGGGTGTAATTCTATGCGGTAGAAAATTTAAATGTACATCAGCATAATTACGGTGACGATTCACATTTTTCTTAATGCAGACGTTGTATTCCAACACGGCATTATACGTTGGGGGGCTTGATTTATGCAAAGTTTTATGCATTCCCGGGGCCTTTATTGTTGAAATTTCCCGGAGGGATTCAGAATCCACCCTTTCAGTAAACGAAATCCTTAGAAATTTGCTTATATTGTGTTTTAATGAAATTATGTCCTCTGTGTTTGTAAAACAATTTTATTGCGTAAACTGAGCAGTGAGTACTCGGAGAGCAGCAACTTGCGGAAGTCGTTATTCAAAATTCGAAATTACGAGAGCTACAATTTTGAATATCTATCCAACGCATTTTTAAAAATAATATAGAAATGGAAACAAATAATGTAGAATTGAATACCGTATTTTCCGTTTTTTCTTGAATTTTGAAAACCGAGTCTCCACGGTGAAAGGGTGTGGCTCAATACACCAAAGCAAAGACAGAGAGTAGCCACTAGAGGTCCGATCAACGCCACATGTTAAATCTCGTATGGGTGATTGGCCGCAACGCAATCAGAGAGTCACCGCGAGAGGTCAAAGCGCTAAATGATCCATCGGCATTGACAGCAATTTTCATAAATTTCCAACAGGAATGACAGTCCAGCTCGAACTAATTTCAGTTACTAAATTCCAGTGTAACTAAAAATTTAGTTCCAACTGGAATTTTTCAATCGGGGCAATTAAAAATATCGATACATCAATGACCAGAGATGTATCGATACTTTTTTTAGTACCAGCAATATTTGACAAAATTATAGAATATTCCAGTAACGCATGCGTAAAATTGCAAATAAATGCATTAAGTGCATTGGGTTCCAAGATCGACTTGAATAAAAAGTAACCGACTACGGGCATTAATTTCTGTAAAAATCGCCGGTCAACGATGTCCTAAAATGCTAAATTATTGCGCAAACAAGGAGTTGCCATGTCGGAAATGCAACTTGAAATGCACGCGGCAAAGGAAATGGCAGGAAGACGTGAATTTCCTCACATCGGAGCAGATTTTTCTACGTTACAGTAGTTTTTTGGTACATTGTAGCCCCGTACCGGTTGCCAAGGAACATTCTACTAGCTGCCACTGCACAATATAATGCAATTTTCTATCGCATTGTAAAAATTGCAATAGTCCGATGGAATTTTTTATTAATATTCTCAAATTTCGTCTCGCCTTCGTGAGCCTTACAGCCACAGAGGAATGCTTCCGACGAGAAGGTACGATTCTTATTGAATTCAGTCGACTGAAAATACTTCATTTTTTTTGGTGAGAAGGAGAACCAAAAAGTCGACTTCTTGTTGCCTTGGTCGAATAAAGCAATAAAAGAGTTTACACACATCCTTCGAAATATTCTTTCGTACATCGATATTCACTCGACGAAGAAAAAATCGTTTCGGTTTGCGAGGAAGCAAAATGTCATGGATTTGGTGTAACATTTCCGAAATGTAATAATATCTTACGATTAACACGTGAAACCTGATATTCCAGAAAAATAAGGCTGCCTTCCTTCCTGACGTCAGGCAGGAAATCTTATCAATGAACCACGAAAATCGTTCGGATCGAAATCGTTTCAAGCTATAAACGAATCTCCATTAATTTTTGCGGTAATTTCCGTTAGTTTACAATTATTTTTAGCCCAGCGAGCATACGTTGGTCGGTCAAATTCAGTATTTATCGATGCAAATGAAAAGTGCATATCATATGCATTTTCAAAAATCAAGGGAATAAGTTTATTCCACCTATAATTGTATTCTTCCTACCCAAAGTCAAAATAGCATGGACCGCTCTTGAAAGGAAATATTATTTACCAGAATACTGGCGCATCTCTGGAGACGAACCGTATATCGGCAATCGGCCATATGTTCGTGTCTTCCTATTTCGTACAACACACATACGTTCTTTGTCACGTCATGTCCGAGTAGCGGAGTCGTTTGATCATGCTGATGCTTTTCCCCAAAGTCCTATATCATTTCCCCGCGGAGAGGAGAAAAATAACCGGAAGAGGGAGAGACGCGATCTCTAGACAAAATATTTAACGTCTGCTTCAAACAATTGTCATGCTACCATCGCCGCGCGGCTATCTTTAGTCTCTCAAAGCGGCGGCCAATTTTAATTGACAATTTAATTATACTTTAGACGAACTGTTTAAAGGCAGTATACAAAAGAAATATCCTTTGACAGTCGAAAGAAAAGGAGTGTATAGCTGGAGTACCATCGGTATATTGCGAATGAAAGAGGTAGCATCGGAAACTGTGCACATTGTCCTTCCTTCTCTTTGCATAGACCAGAGAGTATAGCATGCAGTGATAGCGGCGATGATAGTAGCAGTAGTAGTAGTAGTAGTAGTTGTAGTAGTATTAGTAGTAGTAGTAGTAGCATTAGTAGTGGTAGTGGTAGTAGTGGTAGTAGTAGTAGTAGTAGTAGTAGTAGTAGTAGTAGTAGTAGTAGTAGTAGTAGTAGTAGTAGCAGTAGTAGTAGTTGTAGTAGTAGTTGTAGTTGTAGTAGTAGTTGTAGTAGTAGTAGTAGTAGTAGTAGCAGCAGCAGCAGCAGTGGTAGTAGTAGTAGTAGTAGTAGTAGTAGTAGTAGTAGTAGTAGTAGTAGTAGTAACAGCAGCAGCAGCAGCAGCAGCAGTAGCAGTAGCACTGGTAGATGTTCCGTGCTAGTAGTAGTATCAACGGTAGTCGTAGTAGTAGTAGTAGTAATAGTAGTAGTAGTGGTAGTAACAGTAGTAGAAGTAGTAACAGCAGTAGTAGCAATAGTAGCAGCAGCAGTAGCAGTAGCAGGGGCGTACGTCGTTATTTCGCGGTGGATGCTGCGGGATCAATAGCGTAGTGAGAAGCCCAAGAGCCAGAAGAGCGAAGAGAGAAAGAGAGAGACAGAGAGAGGGTGAGAGAACAGGGGATGCATGGGATGGAAGAGAGAGAGAGAGAGAGGGAAAGAGAGAGAGAGAGAGGGTGGAAGATGAAAAGAGAAGGAACGAGGGTTTGGTCGAGACTTGGTTGAAGATAAAGAGAGATAGGAGACAAAAGGGTGACTCCCCTAGTCCTGGAAAGCATCCCCTCTCTTCTTCTCCTCTTCTATACTGCCTACCAACCTACCCTTACCGTCGAACAACCCCAGGAGTCGATGCATCCAGGGTCGTTGCTACCGGCAGCCAACGATCCAACGTTCCAAGCTTGACTATATAAATCTATAGTGTACGTATATGTATACATACACGGCACTTTGTGTGCATTCATATGCATAAATTTATACAGAGATCATCGCATCGACGATGCATTCATTGCACTTCAACGCATTCCCCGTACCGAATGCGCGTGTATATATATAATATACACGCAGAGAAGAGAAGAGGAAAGACGATCTCGCGCGTTATTAAAGGATTTCCAGCTTTTTGTCGAATGGCATCAAATGAAAGAGAAACGATTTAGTTTAGATATATTATGTACGGGGTGGAAGCCACGCTCTTATCTATCTGATGGCGAGAGAGGCTTTGGAAAAGTCGTAGTTTGAAAACCGTGAAGATTATGCGAGAGAGGGACAAAAATGTATACGGAGTATACGTTTTTATTTTCATTGGTAGTTGCCATTCTGTTCGTTCGCAGATATTTCAACGTACCTTGTACAGTTCTTCGTATTAATCAACCGTAACTAGGTTGCTCTTTCATAGGTTTGTGGGGAACGATGAAAAGCTCGAACGGCTAGAATTTTTTGAAGAGCTGTTTTTAAAAGGATTTCGTTAATAACGTCACGTGGACAATGGTAGTCGGTAATTCAGGTGCTAAGAGTCTTGCCGTTCGATCGTTATATTATATTTTTAGCCTGGGGAAAAACTGACAATTATAAATACGTATCTATCCAATTTTAACCTTATCGAGCAGCAAAAAAGTACTTCAGTTTCTGGTTGAAAAAAAAAAATTGGAAAAAATATATAGGAGCAATAGTTTCTACGATAGAAAAATAATAACAAATATTTTCAACACAGAGAGTAAATGGTACAGCAGCTCCTATAGCGTAGAAATAAAATTCCACTCTTTTGCAATATTTATTATTTTATAGCATGGTAGAGTTATTTTATTTTATGAATAAAATCGTAACGGAACAAAATAATTTTCAACTATTACATTTTCCTCTCTTTTCCATGTAACTAATTATTACGTATGATAAACAAAGTATGTACATAATTATTCTGTAAAATCTAATTAGAGCGAATTAATATATTTCCCAAAGTAGAAAATACGAACGCCAAAATTCTAAAGAAAAGTCTCAAGCAGAATTTCCTTGGCAAAGAAGGTTCTGGCAATTTAAGGGAACGGAGAACTCCACGAAATCCTTAATCTTCTTGAAATGCATCGTCTAGACGACGTAACAATAGTATATTGTGGACTGTGAAAGAAGTATAGTATGGTAGACCCACGACTATGTCTAAAAATCCAATAAGTGCAACGTTTACCCCAACGGTAGTTGTTTTGCACTTAATCCGTATTGTGAAGTTCCAAACTTTGAAGATTCATAACTCCGTTGAGAATCACTCGAGGCACAAATTACTCTCTATTGACCAAATCCTTCGTCATGTGGAAAGTATCTAATTTCTCTCTAACCGTATAGCAGCGTGAGTTCGTGGAGAAGAACGATTTGTAAAATTCGTTAAGAAAATAATAAAGATCAGGCGTATCGAGGAAAATATAAAAATTACCTGTACAGAAAAAAAAAATATCAATAAATTTTGAAAACATACCAATTTCTTTATAAAGTTAATTTATAAAATATTGAATACAAATACTTGCAATTTAATTAAAATTCATAGATATGTAATTTTTTATGAATTCGAAATCTACTATTTGTTTAATTAATTTCATCGTTTTACGTTACGAGCGTATATTTATTATATTTCGTAATAATTTGTCTTAATCCGATGACCTCTTTTTTTCTGAATATTTTCAACCACTTACGACATTAGTCAAAGATGAGCTACGCATGGGGACAAAAATTGAGAGTCATGGATGTGAAAAATGATTTCCCTGGAAACTGAATGTTACATGACGTTTAATTATTTATATTTAATACAATTAATAATATAATTAACCAGAAATGGTTCTTCGATGCGATACCAAATATTTAGGAATTCTCAAAAAAAAAAATTAGTATGACGTTTCGAAATCGCTCTATTTATTGGAAAAAGACCTCACTTGACGATGCAGGTTGCACGCAATCCTGAAAAAATCAGGCAAGCGGTGAAATATTTCGAGGTACAAGATCCTCGGATCCTTGGTCGCTTTGGCAGCGTTTAAAGTGGCTATAAGGTGAGAGATATTGGGTTTTCAGGTCTCGGTATACCTGGATCACCTGGCGTGGAACAAAGCCCTGTGAATTCCAGACGAGTGCATATAGCAAGGCGGGAGAGAAACAACAGCAGTGCAGAAGCACCAGTGCAGTATCAGCAACGCAGAATTTTCGAGTCCTATATATACCCGCAGGATTAGTACGTCGGAGAAACAGGATTCTCTGGTGTTCATTCGAAACCCTTTTACCGGAGTATAGAAAGAAGAAAGAAAGAAAGAAAGAAAGGAAGAAAGAAAGAAAGAGAGAGAGAGGAAGGAACAAGAACGAACCCACAATTTCCGAGGGCATCGGTCTGCTTCCTTTGTCTCTCAAGTAGAGAGAGGCCTCCGACACAAATCGCCGCCGGATTCGTCCGAGCGTCGTTTCATGGTGGCGGGACTTTGTCGAAATTCGCAGACATGGGTTTGGTATATAGGGAGGACGATGAACCGAACTCCAGACGGAAGGGCATTCAGGATACAGGGACCTTGAACACACAAGGGTTTCGTTTCCACAAAAAATCCTTTTATATATGGATCAAGAGCAGGCTTTTCTCTTCTAATACGCCACAATACGTACATATACGTGCTTTGCTTGTAATTTCCATCAATCTTCCTACCGACACCTCGGTCATATGAAACGCACACAGTGCACGACCGCATGTGCAGCGAGTGGCAGGGTTTCTGCGACTTTGAGAAATCCATGCACTCGGTGACTGAAATTATCGATGAAATTGGAGATAAATGGACCGGAGATGTTGCTCTCTCTCTCTCTCTCTCTCTCTCTCTCTCTCTTTGTAAATATATAGAGGGAAAGAGTCTTATTTATTAAGAGTGATGCAACTAAAGGGGTGTCATCGTGTGTAATTCGCATCCTACCCGGTTGAATCGACGTAATGAAGCAGCTGCTGTTATTGCGCTGCAACAGATCATAGAGAGAAATTCGAACAGCAATAATAATGTTATTTTACGAATGTGATCGAAAATTTCCTATGGCCCGGAGAAATAATTGTAGGATTGCCGACAATGAGCTGCAATTAAATGGAATTTTGAGGAGGAATGAGTACCTATACTCTGGTAATTAAGGCACCAACCATATATTTCTAGTAATTTTACGATACCTTCGAGACTCGAACGAAATTTGTCGAGAAATGTCAGTTTTGCAATTAATTTCCGGGAGATATTGAAAATGTCATCCTGCCAAAAATGGAAATTGCATCTATTCGGAACCTAGTTATTTTAACATTTCATTACATCAAATTTCGCAACACCCTTAGAAAGTGAATAAGTTTTCCCTCTTTTGGACTCTCGGTTCACAAATTAATTCCTTCGTTTTTTGACCCGTTGACATTTCAGCAAATTCTTCCTTTACATCGCACGGCATCTCACTGTTATTAAATGACATTTGTAATTGTAAAAGATTCACCTTAATTTGATAAATATTGTATTTTTAACGGTTCACTAATAACTTTAAAACTGTTTTCGTCAAATTACATAAACGCGAATCCTTATATTTTAATTACCATTTTAATTCCATTCAAATTTTTTAAACGAAAATTTATTTTTACTGTATTTTCGCTTCAAAAAATAATTGTAGAACGGAAAATCAATAATTTTTCGATCCCTGCTCCTCTCCGTGAAACTTAAATAAATATTTAGCTTCAGGTAAATGAAATATACATTTCTAGATCAGTCTGAAACATGTATCCAATAATCAATGTAAACTTCTATGCATTAAAAGTGAGTGAAAATTGAGGAAGGGTGTATTTCTTATCTCTTATCAGACATGTAAACGATATTTAGATTTTTCTTGGTGTCACTTCGACTCCGGGGTCGAGTAGAGTCATGTGCAAGCAGCTCGCAACGCTATAATTGATTTTCACCATACACTGCGGAAATTCTAATATTTTTCGCTGTTTCATCCAAGTGGAACTTAAGTCGAACTTAAGTCCTTTTGTTACACATAGAAGGATGTTATAACACGCTGTGTATTAAGTAAGTAAACAGTGACGTCAAGAGCACTTTTTCAAATTTACCTGCGATTGCAATAAATCTCATGCTGGAGATGAAAACTCATTTTTCATGGGACTTGTGAGTGGAATTCTGCTTGACTCTTTGTGTTATGAGGTCACTGTTGGCGTGACAATACTACTTTCCTCCACAACTTTTTGAGTCATGCATAAGGTGCTTCTTGAAAATGTAAAATATGTTTCGACAAAATATTTCATAAAGTAGAAAATCAGAAAAAATGGAGTCAGAGTTGGTCCAGGACTCATTAGGAAAATAATCACAGCCCAAAGGGAAAAATCCTTTGTTTGAACAAAAAATAAAGAAAAATCGAAATGGTAGTATGGCAAAAGTATGGATTTGCCTTCTATACGCGAATACTTTCACTTTAATTAAAAATTCGACACGATTTAGCAAATCTTTACAGTTGGGATCGATGCATAAGGTGGTTTTTTAAAATCTGAAGTATATTCCAACAAAATATTTCAGAAAAGTAGCTAATCAAAAAACGTGGAGTCGAAGTTGGTCCAGAGCTAGTTAGGAAAATAATTACAACCCAAAGGAATTTATCCTTTTTAAAAAAAAAGTGGAGAGAACGTGGAAATGTTAGTATGGTAAAAGTATGGGTTTACCTTCTACGCGAGACTACTCTCGCTTTAATTAAAAATTCGACATGATTTAGGAAATCTTCGCAGTTTGGATCAATACAAGAAGAAATTTCCAACCCTCAGCTATTACACTCACGGTTAGCCAGACGTATAAATTTTTGTCTCTTGTGCAGGGGACATCCCCAATACTTGAGGAAATTCCACGACGGTACAATAAGGAAACCGTTAAGGAATACATTTCGAGGAAACCTATAGAATAAGAATGCATATTTCTTCTTCGACGATACCATAAGTATTCGACAGATATGGTGGAACTCCCACGTTTACGAAAATGCCCACCCGATCCAGGAAAGGAATCTGTTTCCGCAATTTAGCGAAATTGTACTTTTATCTCGACTGAATTTAATTTGGCTTAATTCAAGGAGCATTCGCGCTAATTGTAAAATAAATTCATTCACTAAATCAAGCGAACGACCGGCGTGGAAATGAAAGTGTGACAAAGGTCTGGGGTGAATTTCACAGCGCGGCTACGTATTTTAACGCATCGCCCGGACTATTACCATACTATTGTTTTCTCGCGCCTTGCGAAGGATATAGAATTTCATATCGATTTCTTTTTTTTTATTGTGAAAAATAAAACGCCTTCATTTTGCCGGCGACCTTTGCATTTCCAGGAACTTCTTGCGTCGTTTATTAAAATCTCGCAACTGCGAGGGAAATTTATTCTCTTTCTCCGCATTACCCCTTTGTGCTCCAGGAGTTGTTTGTTACATTTATGATGTCCCCTCGGAGAGAACACTGGAGTGCAAAGAGTTATATATCATTTTACCTTCGATGCAGGTGTCTTTTTACGTTTCGTGTCAAGAATCACCGCGGCGAAAGTTACTGGAATGTTTGTTTGTTTTTTTTTTTTGGTTATTTTCGAGAACATCGCCGAGAATTTTCTGACAATTGTGATTTACCTGGTGCGAATTTTTTCCTGCCCCACGATGAATTTGATTTCCCGTACAAATAGGAGCCTCGGTTAAGCGTCGAGTGATTAAAATTGAAAAAAATGCTTGTCAAAAAAACAGGCGTCATATGTTACGTTTAAAGTACGTATAGTTAATTTTAGCTACGATACGAAAGGATATTTTGTTTCCTCCATATCCTTTATCAGATGATAACTGTTCATTAGTCACTCAGCCGCGAAGAATTTCCAAGTGGGATAAGAGGTGTATCTTCGCTAGAAGGAGCGAGAAGAAAAGAAGAAAGAGACAAATGAACATATACATATGCATAAGTAAATTTTGTCTTCTTCTCTCCTTTTTTTTTTTGTTATTACCGTTTCCTTCTTTCCTCATTTATGTATATAATACTTGCATGCATATTTATTTTACGAGAAAGTCATTAAATATTATTCATTAAGCATTCGTTTCACGGTTAGAAGAGAAAAAAATGTAGAAATTGAATACCGAAAGTTGAGCTTCTCGTCTTTACGCTTTAACGAGCACTAAAAGCACATAAAATGTGAGCTCGCGAGCACTCCAGTGTGCAGGTTTTATATATATATATATACACACACTATCTTCATCTCTTCTTCTTCTTCTTCGTCGTCTTCTTCTTCTTCTTCTACTACTTCTTCATCTTCTTCCATCCCCTCGTTCTTACCGATCTTAAGGAAACTTTGTGTAATTTAGCCAGCCATAAGAATGTTGTATACAGTTGTTTTCTCTGGAGAGAGGAGTAGACGTGTGTTAGTCAGTACCTAGGGGTGGCCAAAATGGTTGCAAGGATCATACTCGGCGAAATGTCGAGAGCGCAATTATATTTCAGACCAAATTCAGGAAATCTTCTTATACACCGCACGAAGGGAGGATAATTCTTACCGGAATTGGGAGATTAGCGCCACATTCAGAAATTTCGGGACCGTTATTGGAATGTAAGGGATGAATACCAAGTTGATAATTACCATTGACACGTACCAACAGTGTAGCAATCATTGTCTGCAAATGGCTAGGAAATTAGAGCTATTTATTTAGCGCTTTGGAGCGAGTCCCTTAAGCGTACTAATTTTATATATATATATATATATATATATATATATATATATATATATATATATATATATATATATATAAATTCTGGAAACAAATCTGCTCCAATATATAAATAATCAGTCAATTAAAAAATTTCATTAATAACATAACAATGTACAGTAGAGTTTTTTATTATTTTCACAGCAATGGAAAAATACTATCTATTACGAAAAAAATATTGCACGAAATTGCAAGGGTCGAGTAAACAATTTTTCTAAATTTATTGCATTTCAATAATTTGCAAGTTAATTTTTATACATTTCGTAAGTATTTCAGAAAAACGCAATAATTGCAGACGAAAAATAAAAATATGGTAGGTATATAGGGGTCCCTAACTTTGAATCACAACAATTTGGAACCTGCACGCGTGAAAAATCAAAGAACAATATCTTAAACCTAGTGGAGTGGATTCTAGCGTAGCTTCAAAGACGGTCTGAAACGAAATCTTTGAAGTTCCACTCAAAATGCTCTCATTAAGCTTGCAGCTTAAATCCATTTTAAATTCAGCTGTCGAATTGTAAGCCCCAGTCGTCATCGAAAGATATACCAAAGGGTGGAAAAGTGAATTTGTCTCGCGCTATCGTGCTCTCATTAAAAATGGAGACAAAAAAAAATATTTTTCCTAAATTATACCGTAACTTACTTTGACAAATTTTGAAAAACTTTGAAATACGGAAGAAATAAAATACGAGCGATTTCGGCGCGTTGGTAATTGTAGAAATCTATAAAAAGAAGTCTACCCTCTTTTTTAATAATTTAAAATGCATTTGCCATTACTTCGCGAACTTGATTTACACCTTTGCGAGTCTCGCTCTTCCGAGTGCACTTCTTTTCGCATTCAGAAGACGGCAAAGAATTTCATCAATCTTAAGTAAAGACGGATTATTTGCAAAAGATGTAAAAAAATCGTTGGATAGATAGCCTGTGTGTGTAGACGCGCGCGTATGCGTGTGTACGTGCGACACCTGCGTTCCATGGCATTAAAGTTGGAGGATATACACGAATTTCTGTACAAATGTAGTGGGATACATAAGAGTGTGGCGCGTGGCATTTACTCCCTACCTGCCACCTTTGGCCGTACAGGATATGTATGTGCAATCAGTTTTCAATGTATGCGAAGAGAAAGAGACAGGAAGAGGAGCAGGCATATATTGGGATAAAAGCACATGCATTATATATGTATGTAACCAAAGACTCCATTTACTATGGAGAAACCCCTTTGACCCCTTGCTTTGTGCTTTTACCGATCAAAGGGTAGAGAGATCATAGACCGTAATCGCACTATGCCGATGTCTTTACGTAAACATGAATTTTAAGTAAAAATACTGATGAAAGATTTTCATTTAGCCCGAAATTTATTCGATATTTTCCGATAAATCGGTATTTTCGGTAATAAACTAACAGCGCAATTAATTAAGGCTCTCGATTGACAGAGATTGATGGATCGACTCGATTCGGTCAAACTCACATTTGCACATATTGCTGATTGATGCTGCTGCGTCTATTGAAATCCAAAATACCGAGGTCGTCTCTGATTGGCTATTCCCACTTTACCCCAGTTACTAAAATGTTAGTATAGAGGAGCCTCTCCATAAAGCCCCCACATCCCATTTGCTCCCTCTTCCATGGCAAGCGTGTGTTGCATAATGAGAGAGGAGAAGAAAAGAAGAACGTGGTTACGGAGAGATTGGGATGTAACAAAATAAGCAACGTCGCTACGCCGGATGCCACGTCGCGTTTGTTAACAACAAAGATTGTTAAGAGAACAGCTCCAACGTTGAGCCGGAGTAGGATATTTTTCAGCGTTTTCGAATATCTGGGGTTTGTTCGCGTAACGCGTCAGCGACTGACTAGATTTTGGTTGAATAAAAATAATAAACTGTTGTATCCATTATACAAATCGTTAGAAGCTAATTTAATAACAAAAAATTAATAAATGGTTAAAATATAAAAAAAAAATAAAAATTACGCCAGCAGTTTCATGCAAAAAGAAATACGGTGTTAAGGGAAATACACTGTTTGCGAAAAATACCTCGGTTAGTAGTTTTTAACATTGCATTTTCAGTTGGATTTGAAATATTAAATTCTTGATGCCGTTTATCCGAATGATGTAAATTCGCAAAATGAAACGCAAATTTAAAAACGTACCTGTATAAACTTTAATGGAAACTATACCTCGTTCGTGGTACAGATAATTCTCTAAATACGAGTGTTCTGTTTCCGCAATACAATCCTTGGAAACTTTTTTAAAAAGCGTATAATGAGAATTTCGCGATATCTTTTATTAAAACATTGAAAATCCACCATTATTTTGTTTCTCTCATTCTCGCGAATGTATGAACGATTTGCAAAAAGAGAAATGCAATAATATACCCTCGTGAAAAATCTGCTGCAGTTTTAATGCATTTTATTTCGTTGGAAGGTAAAATTGATTACAATTAGTTTAGTGTCGCCAATCGATTGCACTTTATAGCAACAAATGTTGACTATGAACTGCATGATTTCTTTTGGAAGCTGCAAATATGCAAATTGAATTGCTTTCTGTGAGATTCAAATTGCTACGGAATAAACGAAACAAAAGAATATTCTTGAATCCCGTTTTAATCAAATCAAAAGAATAATCATTTGTCTCCACCAAGTTTCACTGAATCAAGAAAACTCGAAGAGCGAATTTTTTACATAGAAAAAAAACATTTTTCAAAGAGTGCTCAAGTTGCTTTCTTTGAGAAATACAGCGGCAAATAATAGAGTCACTACCGTTTCGGGGCAAGGTACGGCGTGCGGACTTGATTAATTGATTGTAACAGGTAAAATTAATCGATTTTAACAGGTAACCAATTTTTAACAAAAATTAATTAATTTTAACAGGCAACTAAGTCCGTGCGCCGTATTTTGCCCCGAAATGGCAGTGAGTCTACAATGTATTTCTTAAAGAAAGCAACTTGAGCACTCTGAAAAATCTGTTTTTTTTATGTAAAAAATGCTCAGCTTTCGATTTCAATCATTAAAAAAAATATATAAAAAATATACTTTTTCAGATACGAAACATCGGAAGACAATGTCAGTTCTGGGTAAAGACAAAGAGGGAGCTTCCTTGGATGCGACAGTGAACTTAGGAGTTCCAAATGTCCCAGACTCGGTAAATAAGTGATCAAAAGTTACTTCGAGACCGAACATATTGGGCTTCCGTTAAATCAGACGCCACCCCTTAATCCAGAGCTTCGTGAAATTCGCTCGGTGGGGTTTCCAAAAAGGGACGATGGTATTTTGATTTTGGATTTGTTGAGCGTAGCGTGAAATTATAACGTTGATATCTGTGTGTGTGTATGTGCGCAAAGAAGTCCTCTTTATCCGAGCGAAGAAATTTAAAAAACTTTGAGGGACAGGATAATACAATAAGTGTGGAAGAAGCGGGCACTTTTCATGGCATTTGGTGTAAGACAGCGGTATGTTTATAAGAACAGACTGTGTCCAATTATCGACACGCGTCTCAAAGGTTAAATATAAAATTAAGGGGGTGTATACGCTAAAAAAAATTTCTGTAAGTTGGACATATCAGCCAGGTGGTATGTAATGCGTGTGGAAAAGGAAGGGTTTTGTCATTATTTCGAGAAAATGAGGACGAGAGAATATACCTATACAGCAACGGCGCAACGACCCAAACCAACAACGATTGGTCCCAGGTGGGAGGCAGCTGCTAAGCGGACCCTAAAAACACCTGCTCTTCTTTTAACCCTCCTCTCTTCCCTTATACTTTATTCTTTAAGGTCCCTCAACACACGTTCCTCTTATAAGAATCGCAAAGACGACTCCTTCTTCTTCTTCTTTTCGACTCCTCATGCGGGTGCACCAGGCTCGAGCGTTACTTACAAGCAGGTGTTGTGTATTTTCTTTGCACCACCTTCCTCTTCTTTTTTACTGTTATTATTATTTTTATTATTATTGGTATTATTATTACTATTATTCCCCGCAATTATTATTATTATTATTATTATTATTATTATTATTATTGTTATTCCCATTCTTATTAATCAACCGGCTGTGAGTGGCTGTTCTCGATTTACAGGCATTTCAAATAAAGGATATTTTGCGAGATTTCAATAATATAATATTAGAATAATATATTATAATCCTGGAAAAAAATTCTTTTGCCGTATGGGAGTTTTCTAGATTTTGGGAAAAACATTCTCCGCTTTTTTTTTTCTATTCATGCAGATTCTGAGAATTGTACTTTCGTTTCGAGGGTTTCAAGCGGATGCACTACAGCAATATTCATCACAGGGGTGTGTGTAGGTATACGTAGTTTACCTTTCCCCACTCCACCGTGTATTTTTTTTTTCCGAAGTGAATCCATAATTCGGTAGATAGGAATAATAAACGAGCGCGAAGAAGCTGCATGGTAGTTTCGCGGCATGATCGAACGGAAAAGTTGAAGAACCTGGAGCGTCAGCAAATTTTGCGGTGCTTACGGAAACTTTTGTCATATCTTCAGCAGAGTTTTCTGTATAAATTAGCTTTAAGCCCCATATTTTAATTATGGCAAGCACGCGGAAGCGGTGCGTAGCAGTAATTCCCACTGTAAGCTCCTGTTACGATTTTGTAAATTACTATGCCTCAACTTATCGCGAAGTAACATTGAGAAGAGGATTTGTTAAATTTCACCGTATAATAATTATAAGACCAGTATACAGGGCTCTAAAGTCAGCGTACTGTTTCCTTACACGAGAGTGAAATTTATTATCAATCCTCTTGTAAAAAAAAATATACCGATCGTATGGAGAAATCGACACTTTTGTCGATTTATTTATTATAAAGTATATATTATTCTATTTTTGCTACCAATTAATTGTCTTTCGGAATTGCATCCCCATGGACGTGGTCAGGATGAATCACCTCCTTGAGAGAAAAAAATGAAAGATCGATATCTCGAAATTCGGGATTAGGAAACGAGCTTTGTTGCCAATTTACCTGTCAGGTGTGATTAGTTGGTCCGCAAATTAAACGCGGGATTACTAGTCAGTCGATTGTGGATTTTTTTGTTTTTTCCAAGAAAAGGATCACCGTAATGGATTTGATTCCGATTCAAAGTTAAACGACGATTCTTGTATTAATTAATGGAAGTCTTGATGAAAACGCGAAGTAAAAAAAAAAGGTGTACCGCGCGGAATTAAATTTCAATTAACCAAGCACACCTAATTTAAGATATTTTCGGAGAAGAACACTAATTTCAGAAATGGTGATGTTCTGGATACAGAAAACACGGACAGTGCTGGATAATTTGTCAAAAATGATAAAAGTTACAACAAATTTTTTTTTTTTTTCAAATGTTCCATGAAAAAACAATTTTAACCCTTTGCACTCGAGACGTAAGATATTAACGTATAAACTGGCACCACAGCGGCGCCGCTCGAGTGAAAAGGGTTAAAATCCCTCTATGCGCAGTTTGACATTTCGATAATTCTATAAAAAATGTAATTACTTGAAGGTACTAAATTAGATACCAATTTAGAACATACATATATATATGAAATTGCATTAATTATTGACATCCTGCCCTAATTTAGGGCCATGCCGAATTCAGAAACGTATGAAGCAAATTATAGATGCAAACGGATGACTCCGAAGAAACCTCTATAAAAGTATATGTATTAAATAAATGATGCAAGCCATTTATAGTCCCTCAGTACCAATAAAAGTTTAGTCAGCATCCAAGCAGACAAGTCCTAAATTATCACCTCAAAATAATTAGATTTTCAATTACTCCTTTTTTCCATCACTTTTTAGAAGTTATCACTGTTTAATCTACAGATTTGTTTCAATACTGTATTTTATATATATGCATTCATGCATAATATATTATTTCTCTGGGCCGTACAGTTCAAGTAACAATTATTATTAAAATGACAAATTAATCCGTCTGTCTTCGTTATTTAAATATGTAAATAAAATCAGAATTGTCAATCAAACTGATTGTCGTGTTTGACGATT
This sequence comes from Gasteruption jaculator, assembly GCA_949825005.1. NCBI lineage: Eukaryota > Metazoa > Arthropoda > Insecta > Hymenoptera > Gasteruptiidae > Gasteruption > Gasteruption jaculator. The sequence goes on along the minus strand of OX463769.1, from coordinate 10,648,701 downwards.
TCTCGCGGTTTATCTTTAAAATAATTTTCAAAAATTACTGGATTTGGTGAAGGTTTCATAATTTATTATCATAAATAATCACCTAACGGAGCAGCATCTTGAAATTTTTATGGCGTGAAAGACTTCGCTACCCTTTGAGTATACGAAGCCCATCGTTCCATCTTCTTGATAATCTTGTTTTTTTTCTTATGTCTTTAATTTATCAATAATGAGGTCATTAGAGGCAAAAGGCTGTGTATTAGCGACGGAACATATGGTTTAGAAAGAAAAAAAGGTATCGTTTTTTTCCGGTTTACTTAAATTTTGAAAAAAAAAAAAAGATAGAAAGAGGGAACCTATGCGATGGATGAAGCGAGATTACGTGTTTCAGATAAATACCGAAATATATTCTAGCAAGATGTACCCATACACACCTATACACGTAATATACGCTACGTTAAGCACCATGGTCCGATGTATCTTTTTTCTCGAAGAGAACAACCATGTGTAGCCCCTCCGAACTTCACGTGGCACGGGCGCTGAAGCACGCGCCACCACCTGCTCCTTATTATCCCCACCGTGTGTCGAAGAAGGAAAAAAACATTCTCCGTATCCTTTATTCCTTGCCATGTTTCTTTTACCACACCACGTATAAACGTTTTTTTTCCCAACTTTTTATCTTTCGCCAAGATTCCGAAATGTATTTACATAATTATACTTAATTAAGTGTGAGCAGTTCTATGTATTAGCGTTAGAAACTCCATTTTTTGCGAATGAATAAAACATTTGTCCGAAATTCGACGTGTTGTATGATTTCCCCATTCGAGGGAGTTTTCACCCATGAAATAATTGCTCAACTCGTGTATGTGCGCTTACGCGTAACTACCATAAAATTAATAATTGGCTCGGCTTTTTCCAAAAGTCGTAATGGGCAGCATTCAACTCAACGCCGTTCCACGTCACTTTGGGAATTTATGTCACCTGGTGTTATTTTTTCGATGGTCGGTAATTTTGAGCCTGACATTAGTGTGCCAGGCCAGAAAATTATATATAATTTACATTTCGATACATGGATTCACTTGTTTCGTACATAGATTATGTATCATTTATACACACAGTAGCTGAATTATGTACGACTTGTTTGTATGGGTTTGCGAAAGAATTTGCAATTGTGGGACGTACCTTTACCGGCAAAAAATTCCATTCGATATTTTTTTTTTGCTAAAGAATCGACGGAATCCATATTCGTAGAGATTTGAATATCGAAGTCCTACGATTCGACGCCTGTAGGTGAGCGACATACGCACACGCGAAACACACAATTTTAACTACTTGCAGGCGCCGAGTTACGGTTCGCTCCTGATCGGTGTTAACTCGAAACACCCTGTGACTCCGAAACCGTCGATTATTTAAAAAATATCTTAAATGAATATTTACGTAAGTTTCTATTAATTGCTTTTCACCCTTCGCGAAGATGACGAATAAAAGTCACCCCCCGAACCACTTGGTTTTTTTTAATTAAGAGGTGTTTTTTGTTTATTTGCAAAAAAAAGAAAAGCAAACAGATCGAAACGAAGCAAAGATTTATCCTTTAAACATGAACGATTTTTTATAAAGACACGAACGCAAAATATATTTTCAAAAGAATACAGCAGTTTTCAGATCTCTGGGGTTAATTTGCCTCCATGGGATTCACAGAGGGTTAATTTGTAACATGATTTATATAAATGTATGTACTCGTGTATGATTGTTGTACGATGTGAGACTTTTATATTTTTCCTGCAACAATTATATTTAAACAAAAAAAACAGGAATATTGAAATTCAGTCATTATATAAAGTAAACGTATTCTTCGAAGCACCAGACAGTGCTATTAATTTCGTACTTTTCCATCTCTCTCATCCCGCTCCCTTATGAAGAACAGACAGGGGGTTGGAATCGTAGCTTAAAATATTCAGTATGAAAGCCAAAAGGGGAGCTTTAGTGCCGATCCTTGTAACAGACTAGCACACAAAAAGAGAAGCAACCAAACCAACCCCCCATCGTCTCAGTCTACCACGACCTACCTCTATTACTGTTATTATCATTGTATACCGAAGCAACGGCAAGTTAAGTTAAGGGTGCAAGTATAAAAACGTTGATAAAACGTGTGACTGTGTAGTGCACCTATATATGGACGTATACCTTCGATTGAGACTGAACTCCCATGCATTGTTGAAAAATTTGGATGGTTGAGAGAATAAAAAAAAATTTGAAACTCGTAAAAAATGTTTTTCTGCCATTTACCGAGGTGGAGTAAAATTATTATTTAAGTAAATATATTTTTTCGAGCCTTGAAATCGATACGGATGAAAATTATTATCGTAAGTTGGTTTTAATTCCGTACTCAGGAAATTTTAAAGTTGACTTTTCGTAAAGAGGGAATCAAAAATGGTTAGTTGATTGAATAATTTGTAACATCAAGGGAAGTATTGAAATTTAAATGAGCAAAGGAAGACTTTTCGTGAACTTAGCCGAGGTGGAATAAGTTCCCGTTTTCGATGGTATGAATTTCTTAGATTCAACTTCAAAATTCTAGAATGAATAAGAATTCTTAGTCTCTTGAAAAATTTGTAATTTCAAGAATGAATAAATTTATGTATTTTCATTTAATGGACATACTTCAATTAAATTTTGTTTAAATTAAATGGCACTTTATTCGATGAACGAAATATTGATTTCGTTGAATTTCAACTTACCGTTTACCTATTCCAATTACGAGTTTGTCGCTTTAACGGCAATTGCGTTCATTCGGATAACAATTATTGCAATAACATATAGATTAGTTGCAGCAACGATACTCGATACAAGGAACCAAAATTAAAGTCGTCCAATTTCTTCCTTAATTTATAGAAATTCTCTATTGTATTTCAGAAAAACTATTCAATTTGTTGATTCTACGAACAATTGTGTATCGGAATTGTAAATTTCAAAAAAATTATTTCATATAAGTAAAAATTATAAATTTCATGTAATTATAAATAAACTTTGAAAAAATTAATACTCGTAGGAAATAAAATAGAAATTTCAAGTTTAAGAATCAACTGGAATTTAAAATATGGGAATAATGCTCCTCAAAATGGAGAAACTTTGTGCGTACAATTAAATGCGTGTGCCTGTAAAAAGGAGATCCAAGTGCAAATTAGTCAAATATAAATTTGGGATTACATTTTTACATTTGTAATAAAATTTTATATCCATGAGTGACCTTCGATTCTTGATTTCGAGTTAATAGGCAATAAAATTTGTCTTGATTGCAACATATCCATTCTAGGTTAACATAACTACTACGTCATACAACGGCAATAAAAATAATCGAATCTATTGAAAATTCTTGGATTAATATTGTTAATTATACTGAAATGTAGTTTTCCGCCCAATTAACTTAATTGTCGTGTCTAAAATCTATCGCAAGATTTGCTGCATCACATAAACAGTGGCAACGACTACATTTCTTCGAGTGTATACTTTGAAGACCGTTGTAAACTCTTTCATATGAAATAACAGTTATATCGAGGGCTTTTCTTTTTATTGATTGTAACTTTTATCTACACTAACCTGACGTAAGGTTAAAATCAGTCACTGATCTACTACACAAATGTAAAAAGATACCATGAGAAAAGAGGAGATAGAAAGGGAAGGAAAGAAAAGTGATCGATATTGCACCTGGAAAGTGTCGATGTGCTGCTGCTGCGTGCACCTCATAGGTAGAGGAGTCGTAAACCCAGAAGCGACATGCAACCGACGTTAAACCACCCTCTAAAGAAACCTTCTTTAGTTCGATGGTTGAAAGGTAGCTATGCGAAGGGTGTTCTGCTGCACAGAACGCATACTGTGCACGCACACACGCGCGCGCGCGCATATTGAGCTTTTATTATGACCATTGCGTTCCCACAAGAATATTTCCGAGACTTCGACAGCTTTCGGGATGGTTCTCGAAGAATTATTTGAATTTGTAGAATTCTAGTCCCATTTTATTTTAAAACTACCCTTTTTTGTGTCTTGCACCAACACGGGGTAAAGACAAACGATAGACTCGCGATTGACAAGAAATGCACGAAGCAACTAGAAATTTGAAAATTTGTGAAAATCTATTTTTCTAAAATTCTACATTTTTTTCTCATCGACTACAACTTATTCTCAATATTTTGATAATTTAGTTATAAAAGTTGACGTTTTTGTATAAATAAAAATTGAATTTGGTGAATCAGAATTTCAACTCTCAAAATTGAATATAAAAAGAAAAGGACCTGTAGAGGTTCGAATACAAATTTGATACAATAAATTGTTATTGTAACCCAGTAAAATTTACAATTCTACCAATCCATCCTGTTTCCGTGTCGAAAAGTCATTGAAAATTTTGAAACACCACATAAACCTAATTTTGGACCCCCTTTTCCTCCATACATAAAAGAAATTCTATTGTATATATAAAATTTCATGAATGGCTTTGCCTCGGGAATAGTTTACGTTTCAGCAGCACGTGGCTATTTTATGCGGTCACCAGTTAATCTAGGCTTAGCCTAGGGTGAGCTAGATCGGTTACCCTAGTGTCACTTTTCTTTTTAATCCCCAATTCTAAGCACATAAATGCTCGCGATTATGCCCAATTAGAAAAATCGATTTTGGGATGAAACCCAATTGTCAATATTGACGCGCACAAAATCATGTAAAGTTAGGGGTCAGTGGAAATACCATTTTGCCTCGGAAAGCTAAAGATTTTGAAAAGGGAAACAAGGGTTTCAACGTATTCAGCAAACCATCGTTCAGAAGGAATAAAATGTTCCAGTAATTTTTGAGAAAATCTAGAACACCCGCGATGCTGCAAGTTAGTAGTGCTCCACTTATCAGAAATGCACGTAATAATATTGTGTACTGTAATTTGAGTGCGAGTCGAGTGTTGCATATTGATAAATAAAAATGGAAGTATCGAACAGTGGAAGCTACTGCAATATTGCGTGCTTGCTGGGAGAATAGAATTTTTCAGTTGAGTGTTTTTTATCGGGTGATTACTTCGGGTTACGATGCATTTATGAAATCTTTAGAGACATCTGATCGCGTCATCAGAATGTCGACTTTCTTTGCGAATCTCGTGGATTGTGAGAAATCGGATCAGAGTATTCAGAAAAAAATTCTATTGAACTCAAATCCGAGCAAGAAAAAAAAGTGAATTTAATGGATAATAGTGAAAATAGAAATGAAAAGGTTGTACATATTCGGAGCGATGGGGTTCGCCCTTCCTCGAACCCCACGGAAGAAAATAAATATTTTTAAAATCCTGACTGAAAAACAGCCACGAAACGTGTAAAAATTACATTTTTTTATTTTTCGTTGCCGGAATAATAGGAACGTATGTGTTTAATTTAGAAATAATGGATCACTTAGAAAACGGAAGAAAATAAATTTTGCAGCAACTTTAAAAATTTGTCCCCAATAGCAAAATTTTCGATTATGCTAAAAAAATTAGAGCTTAATATAAAAATACAATATTTTCAAATGTATTCCTTTCGCCGGGAGTAAATCCTTATCCGGCTTTTTCCGCGAGAAAGGGGAAGCTTTTCCTCGCATGGAGTTTCCTTTCCCGATTTTTCTGAAAAAGGCGCAGTTTAATTCACCATTGGAAGGATCAGTTTTAACCCGACGAGTGAACAACTTCATCGTAATTATGAAAATCAATTTCGTTCCTCTTCTGACTCCGGTGACTTCTTTTTTTTTGTCATCGCTAAATTTTTTACAACGTTCGTATTTCATTCAGCAATATTTGACGTCGCATAAATCAGAATTCCACTTAAGGATCCTTTTAAAACGCGAAGAAAAAGCTGCAGGTCATTCATCTGACAAAGTTTCAAGGAAATGCCGGTGTCGTATGTACAAAGTTGGAAACTCTCGGGATGGTTTCCAGGATAACAGCCAATGCTTGCGCATGCCGAGTATGGCTGTGGGGGTGCAATGCACTTTTGAACTTGAATGAGGACGATTCCAGGAGAAATATACATTATTACGTATTTCTGCACGTACGCAATACAGCGAGTATTTTATTAATCGCGAGTAATCACGAAAAATACGTACTACAATTTATAACAAACTCGAAAGTTTCAGAAATAACTTGTTCTGTTCGCGATTCAAAGTCGCTACACTGCGCGATAAAAGTAAACATGACGTTACGTTTTAATGTTGTAATTTTCTAATTTTTTTTTCTACAATAGCAGTAGTAGCTATTATTAAAAAGGAATAACTTCTCGAACAATAATAATAATAATAGTAACAAAAATACATGTAACAATAATGAGGTTTATTTTTTAAAACGCTCCGGGGCGAATTTTCCGATGCAAAAATATTACAAACACAAAAGATTCGTAAAATTGGTAAAAGGGAAGAGATGCAACCGTGGAGTGGACAAAGCAATTCCAAAAATATATACAATAAAGGGTAAATTTGTAGCAAGAATAAAACAGTAACAAATATAAAATGTAAATGCAAGCAGACAAAATCGATAACAAATTAACGTTGAATTAAATTTAATTAAAGGTTCGATTGAAAAATATGCAAAATTGCAGGGGAAGAAAGTTGCTGGATACAGGGTGAGTCCAAAATAGTGTCCTACAAGTTGTATCCATTTTCTATATCTTGAAATTAAATAAAAAGTCCTATAACAAACGCAAATTCGCCAATCATTTGGTTTGGAGGTACAGTCGCTTTTGGTTATCGCGTGAAATATATGCCAGGCAAATGGTCATTTGAAATAGAAACTCAAACGAGTCTTGTACACAGGTACGTGCAGAACGACGCACAGAAGGCCTGGAAAATATAGTCGAACGATCAAAAACTGCACGCGAGAACGTCGGAAATGACAAAACGTCTGTACGCGATTGTGGCTGTCAATAGAGACCACTTTGAACCGTGTCGTTTGACATCCACGTTTCTGAGGACTTTTTCCTTAGTTTCGACACATGGAACGCTAACGCGTGTCACAGGATTTTCGACACATCCTGTATAATACTGTTCAACGCAGTAACAATGTTAACCTTCGACGGTATTTTATACAAATCAAAACTTCAACTTATGTATTAACAATAATTTACTTGACAACGATTGATATTTAATATTGTCAATGAGGTAAAAAAATTGTAAACGTTATTCTAATGGTGACAAAATTTGTTGGAATGTTATGAAATTTTATTTAGTAGGGTGCGTATTAAAATTGATTTTCAAAAATTGAATACAAAAATCGCTATAATAGTAATATTGTATTTTTTTTATTGTTTTTTACATCAAAGGTAATTTTTTGGCGACTTTCCAATTTTCGTAAGGCTTGAAATAAACACAAAAAAATATTGTTCACCCGGATCGACCGTAAGATAGAGCAATTTCCACTTTATTTATTGCTCCAAGTACTGTAAGAACCAAAAGTGGTCAGTATTTCTGGAAGAAATCATTTCTTCGAACGACAATTGGAGAGAAATTTAAACGTGACGCTTTTACTGAACAAAAAGGTGAAATGTTATACAGTTTGTCTCCCAAAGGTAGTCGATTTTATTCTCTCACACAAGCAAATGTTTAAGGGAGCCGAGTTCCACAAAAAATCTTTATATACTGTCAAATCCTCATCTCTGCAGAGTAGAATGATGTCCCTACCGTTTCCTTCCTATGGTAAAACTTATTACGTCTCTTTTATATATATATATATATATATATATATATATATATATATATATATATATATATATATATATATATATTTTTTTTTTTTCTTCTCGTAAGTACCTAAAAGAAGAGATTCTCTATATACGGTTTCGAGTTGCAGAAAGGTTGTCCGAAATGAGAATAAGTCACGCAGAGCCCTTAGGATATTTACGAGTAAATCATCCGGTTAGTCGGTTCGGTTTGAGAAAATTGCACTCCAAGTAAATTGTTAATCGATATGTAAGAAAAAAGAATATTTGTTATTCTTTTTTATTCATGTATTTCCAACACCAGTCTTCGTACCAGTTGGAATATCATTTCTGCCATAGAGAACAGCAGTCTATATGGGGATATCTAAATTGACATGGCTCCCGGGTATTCCAAATTCAAAATATATTATTTTAGAATGCACGTAATGGGCCAACCCTCGTAAAAATAAGAATTCTGTCATTTCGAAATTGTTGGAAGACGATCGAAAATCAGAATCATTTTTGCCCCTAACTGCGTCGATATTATAAAACATGTTACAGTTGTTAGAAAATTCAAACCTCGAAATGGATATTTTTTTTATTAATTAACGATTCGAAATTTTCATTAATATGGTAATTAGTAAATATCAATTTCAATTCGGATTTGAATGAAGCATCTCGCTGATATTCTTCCACTGAGAGACAAACTTTCTTTAAGAGCTGGGTGATAAAAAAATGTTGAAATTGTTATTGTAAACCAAATTTTTGCTAGCATTAATTTCATTTTCACTTTAATATTCCGGAAGTGGTGTATTTTTCTTTAAAAAAAATGACTCAATGACCGCGCTAAATGCAGGGAGTGAAATCCTCCTCCCTTTTTGAATGCCCTAAGTAACTCGCGTATGAAAGGCAAAACTAACTTAATTTCAATTAGTACACAAAAGAGTACTTGAACGTCGAGCAGCGATATATGATGATTTGGAAGGATAAAATATCCGCGGAGGAGCAAAAAATTATGAAATTTTCTGAATGCAAATGTATAGTTCATAAAGATTGGTGAAAATGGGCTCGGTATCATTATCTCTTTCTTTCTCATTCCACCCTTAAATTACAGCTATACGTATATATATATATATATATGTATATACATATACTATCAAAAAGGGGGTTTTCTCTTGCAGCCGTGGTACAGCCTGGGACAGGATGGAGGAGGTGGATGAACCGGGCAGCAGTCGGCAGAGTTGCACATAGAGGAGCAGAGAGGGATGGAAATACAGAGAGAGAGAGAGAGAGACAAGCAGAGAAAGAGAGAGAGAGAGTATAGAGCAAGAGGAGTGAAAGAGTGGCTGGGTTTCCTGGGTACGTTGCCATGACGACAGCAACCTCCGCTTTACCAGACCAGACAGAGATTCGTGCCACCAACAGACCCCCGACGAACATACAAAACCACCCTCTCTCTTTCCATCTCTGTCTCTCTCGCTCTACGTCAAACTCTTGCAACCCCACCGTCCGTCGTCTGGACGATTGTTGCACCACTGCGAGCGAGCGCAGTGGTTCTCGAGAAATCCCGAGCTTTCGCCTCTGCAACCCCCACTGACACGAGGGAGGATCTCGCATGAGAGTCACGTTTGTAGCAACAACCCTCTTCCCAATACGACGGCAAAGTTTGTTGCACCCCTCTGCTTTTACAGTGGATCTCATATCTGATGCTTTTTCGTCTTCGATTCTCCCCCGGATGATAAGGGACGACAAAAAAATGTAATAATGGAAAGGTAAAAAGGTTAGAGACGAAGGCTTATGGTAAATATTACTCTATGCACTTACATGTATATGTATATGCACGTACACTTACCTCTCCGGGTGCATGATGCACCCACGCAGAATGCCGTGATCACGATAAAAATAAATTGAAATGAAATTTATTATTTGCAGAGTGGGCGTAATATTTTATAAAAGACTCCTCGGTACAAAATGCCATACTTTTGCGATACTCGGTGCATACTGTTATTGGTGTGTATTGCCGAAATCCCGACCGTGGTAAAATTCAGTGCTCAAACATAGCCGGCACGGTGCGGTATCATGTTTGTCGTACCGGGTTTGCTGGGCAAAGAGATATAGAAAATTCACGAAAACTGCATAATGCAGAAGCGTTCGCAACAGAGGCTGGTAAAATTAATTACTCGCGTAATACGAGTTGTTACGCAATTACCGCGGTGAAACGAGTTTTTAGAAAAGATGGAATGTGTAAACCTTGATAGAAGTAATTGCTGTAAAATCATTAAGGTCTGATATTTTCACTCCAATTACCATTACTTCGATGATTAATTTAATTTTTTTATGCTGCAGGAGTATCTGGAATTATCAATTCCCTGTTTTGGAGATACGTTTTTCGAAGTTGAGATTTTTGTATAAAAATTTACAATTAGTCGAATCTGAACAATCCCCTCCATTTGTTTTAATGAGTAAAATTTCTGAAACAGGAATTTCGAAAGTGTTCTCGACTCTCGCTAATTGCACTCGTGGGGTCTGTACTTTTCCATGAACGCAATATTCTCGAAAACTCTAGCATCAAATACTAAAAATTTTGGTTGATTTGAAATGTCGAGTTAATTACAGTAACTTTTACTTCGTCTCAACTGAAATGCACCACAATTTTGAGCCATTTTCTAATTAAATAATGTATCTTTTAAGCAATATACATTTTACTTTGTCATAAGGTAACAACGCTGATTACGTAAATTTGCCCGCGTCAACAAGTTGTTGTTGTTGTTATTGTGTTTTTCTTCGTGATTCTTTTCAAGCAAATTGCACGAAAACCTGAGATTTCAACGACCTCAAAATAGTTGTAAATATGAACCGCGCATTGCACAGATAATTTATTACTTCAATCTTTAAAATAATGTTACTGTAATAGAACGTCGATAGCTGGATAAAATACGGAAAGGTTTAATATATGTACATTCAAATTCGATAAATAAATAATGATTGTTTCCGAAGGTGTGATTGAAATCCAATATATCACGAACATAGTGAATAATTCTGCCGTTTATTTTGAAAGTGGCCTGAGTCCATTTTTAAAGAGTCATTACATATCGGCATAAATAATTAGTTTTCAGCAATTTAATTCTAAATTTTCGAGTTTTTCATTTTTTTTGTAAATGGATTTAGGCCACTTTCAAAATAACCGGCTCAATTCTGTAATTAAGTACAGTTAGTAACGATGGAAAATAAACTATCGTTTTTCTCCTTTTAGCAATTCAATATTTATCGAAATCACATTTCCCAATTAATATTTAAAAACAAAAAATTTGTCGAATCTTCAAATTTCTATAATTTCCAAAATACGGGATAAAGGGACGCGTTTGACGGTGCATTCATATTTTTATCGATGAGATTCGAAGTGGTTACCCGCTAAATTAGGTTTCAGCATCGTATTTGTACCAAATGGTCAGATTTGAGTTCGTATTTGAATTTGTCCATGTGGAATATTACTTCCATTGCCACTGGTCATAGGATGGGTCAATACGAAAAATTGGGCGGTTGCCAGTTGGTCCACCCAAAAAGAAAAATTTAACGAACCTTAGTTTCAATGGATTTGTAAATTTATAAAACGTCATCAATATTTACGCTACTCAAAAGAAATGGTGAAACTCCTCGCGATTGAAAAAGAAATAAAGGCATAATGTCAGTACACCTGTGCATCATAACGGTAATAATTTGTTTATAGGAAAACAAACAAAAAATTATTGATCGCTACCATTTGTACTCTGCTCCATTTGAGATACTGTTATTGACAGAATAATGATTAGAAGCTGTTATCAATTTAACTAAATATTATACTGAAAACTTAATTAACAAAAAATAAAGGGGAGTGTTGGAAAGCAGGGTGAGGGTTTTTGAATAAAACCATGAGATGATACCATTCATTAATAATTATGATGTTTTATTTATATTTATTTATTGTTCCAAAACACACTTGAAACCTTGATAGATTGGAGTTAGCTGTAATACTATTTTTTATTTCTCATTTCAGACATTCTGATATTTTTCATACACCTTTTTTCCATACACGGTCGCCATATTTTCAATTGTTCCATATTAATTAATTTTTTTTTTCGCTTTCGTATTCAAAACACTTTTCCTCCTGCGTTTGTTATTAATTGATTGGGAACATGTTATGATTTCACATGCATTGTTTTTTTCCATATGGAGCTTTTTCTATATTTGCACAATGTACACATTTTTTTTCAATTCATTTATTTTCCATGTATTTCTTTATTACCTACTCGGATTGTAAAATTCACTTGTGTCCAAATCCGAGCAATACCAGTCTCTTTAATATCATACTTCCTCCGTTGATTTATTGGATAACAACGTTTCATTGATTTCATTAACGACGAACTCCAGCTAACCGTCTTTTGAAACAATCTCACATCGGCTAAAGTTTCTATAACTCACTTTTTATATCGTCAGTTAACTTTAAATCCACACGTTTGTTTGTTTTGATTAATTTTCATTTTTGGAATCACGAAAATTATTTACAGTTGAAACATCATTGAAAAATGGTAATTACAAAAATGAATGGAACACTGTTTTCCTACAATTTGGGATTCATGGAAAAATCGATCGGTGCAGAAAATAAATTCTGTTAAACAGAACTATTTTTAGAATTTGCAATTTTTCTGTCTCCCGTTTTCTTTCGGTTAAAATGTCCACTCTACTTGTTTACTTCCCATCTATTTTATTAATTATCCCTGTTTCTTATCTTTTTTTTTCTCCACGTTTACTCTACAATTTTGAAATTCCAAATACAAAAATATTGGAAAAAAATTTTCTAATGTACCTTTTTTTTTCAAATTTTGCAAAAATTATCCGAATAACTATGAATTGATTTTAAATTGCTCCATTATATATTTTCTGATATGTGGATGGTGGCATTGGTGTTTTCTGATTCTTGTTTACCAATTTTCTTGCAAGATTCGTAATTAAGATACTCGATCTGCTTAATTAAGTTGAGTTTACTCCCAGATAAGACACAGACTTGGAGTAATCGTTTTGTAACTACGTTCACACAGAAATGACGAAAGCAATTGAAAATAATAAATGGAAACACAGGAGGAAAGGATGAAGAAAAAACACCTGCCAGTTGAATTGCAGCTGTTACAACATTACGTTTGTATAAATACTTTTCCACATCCTGCCTTACGTCTTGGAACTGACCTATGAAAATTTTCAAATAAGATGCTTCTTCATTAAGTAATTTATTGATTGTGTTACAGCGAAAGCGAGAAGCTTAATCGAGTCTAATTAATTTTTTATTACATATTATTAAGAGAATTACATTTTATTCGGGCGAAATAAAATTAATTAAAAGTAAACCTAATTCTCCTAATTTGCCAACATTAGAGTGGGAGGTGGAATTATTTTTTTCTCTACTTCAACCCCTTTGCCGCAACTACTGTTGACATTTGATTATTTTAAAATACAATTAATTAAAAGGAACTGCAATTCTCGAAATTTGGCAACGTTAGAGTGAGGGATAGCGTTATTTTTTTTTTTCTTCACTTCAATCCTTTTGCCACGACTACTGTTGACTTTTGATTGTTGAGAATTGAGACTGTTGAGAGCAAATACGTCACGAAGAAACGGAATAGAATCAAGCGGAAAATGTCAACAACGTCCAAAACACGTACATTCAATATCCCTGTGTTTCAGGAACTTTTGACAGCATTTCGGACGGCTTTAGTTCCATTGTGTTTGGCATTTTATCGAGTGTAGAGTCCCGATTATACGTCTTCCCACGTTCTCATCAGTTTTGCAAATACCACTACCCCCTTATTCGTTCCCCCCAACACGACGAATTTCGTGTTCGTAACGAATTTCTGGACGAATTAAAACGCGAGGAACCGTCTTCTGTGAAAACCTCTATTTTTTTTGTAAAAGAAAAAGAGTTAAAAAAAAGTAAGAGGTTTGATAACAATTATAAGTTCAGAGGAACAAAATATCTACAGCCGCGTATTAAATTATTTGCTCCATGCGCAGCTCGTGATTACTAAGGCCGCGGCACCAATCGAACGTGTTGTCCCATTCAATATGCAATTATTGATAAATAGTTAAATTCATGGAACCGCTAATAATCTGCGGCGTTGACACGGTGTTAAATAAATTAGTACAATACAAAAAAAAACTTCAGTCATGGAAAAAATGGGGGTTAAAAGAAAAATGGGAATTTACTTAAATTCGTAGGATTAATTCACAATTAATTCCAAAACTATTTTTAATAAATTGTAGGAGTAATTTTATTAATCTGCGAAATAAAAGGTACTTTATGGTACCATAATCAGCCCTTCGTGCTATAAAAAAATCTTTGAATTTTATACAGTTCCCATGAATCCGGCAAAATTGATTTTTCTCGAATATCTTCGCTTCTCTTATTTTTCCCCAGCGTTTCTCTCGGGAGGAAAAACGTTTCCACTCAAAGGGCAATTTTTTGGTACGAAATTATTCATACAAGTGTCTGTTGTTCACGTCGTACCCGATAAAGGAATTTTTCTACCGTTGGTGCATTAAAATACATTAATAACATTGCATTAAGAAGCACCCTTCTGGCTACTGCTAAGTGAATATTTTAATAATTAACAAAATTTATTAGCCCACCGCATCGCATGAGGTCGCGGCATATCGGCTGCTCCATTCCAGGAATAGTTTATATTCTCTCCCGCTTTTCTTGCAAAATAACTTTTGTTTTAACCCATTTTTCTAACATTCTGGGAAATGAAATCATAACGATGGTGTTCCAGGAATACACCCCCGCAAGCTCTAGGTCGATACATTTATTTAGTGGGAAGCAGTAACGAGAGGATAGTCATCACCAGTTTGTACATTTATTTTTAAGAGTAGTAGGCTTTAGTAGGAAATTATTTTGCCACCAACTGCAGAAGATAAAAAAAAAACTGAAATTTCTTTAATATTTAAATATGACAGACTACTCTCGATATGGTAAAAATTAAATAAGTATTAAATTGAATTAAAAAGTAAATGAAACAAAGTTACATCCATGCAATAGAAATTTAGCGATACGTGAAGATTCTTTTCCTTCTTTCAACCCTTCACAATCCCACATAGAGTTTTATGACAGCCCCCGCGTTCGCAGGAAGTCGAATGATGAGTTTTTCTCGGCGTCATTTATTAATGCTGAAGTTTGCGTCTAATTAGTCCGGCAAAATTAATTTAACTACATTGTTCGAATTCCAAAAAGCAATTCATTTATCTACTGCAAAGGGTTACACAATATAAGTATATAAGAAGGGGAGCGCATTGTGAAAAAGTCGATAACAAAACATCCCTTGCACGAAGTCATGGCCAATACTGGTCCAGGATTGATTGACGCAGTGTACCCTCGGTATTTCCCAATATTTCAATTTGAAATGATAAAGTAACGACTCTAAGTGTTCCTGAAAAATGTGGAATTGCAAAAAAACCTATAAAAGGGAGCATTTCGTTTGTGGAATTAAAAAAAAAGAGCGTAATAGTTAAAAAGTAAATTGAATAGCAGTTGAAACTGATACATATTAAATTTCCATTTATTTAAATGGAATGGAACTTTCATATTTGGGTGGTTACAGGTGAGACGAAAAGGGGAATACAGAGGAAAAGGAAATTTTACTACGGCTTTTATAATTTTGAGGGGGTTAGGTTACTCACGAAAATAAAAAAATTTTAACCTCTTTTTTTCTATATTTATTATTATGCGATACATGTTTCAATTACGAACCAACAATAGTATTGCTAAATATAAACTAAAATAGTTTTTTTAAGTGACTGTTTTGTAAAAGTGAAATGGGGAAATAAAAATTTTTTAATTTTTTTTCCCTCTGAAAATATGCAAAATCTGTATTTGTTCTCCAAAATTGCGATGGACAAAAATTATATTGCAGCAGTAGGACAAAGGTACAGAGAAAGTAGAAAACCTTGGGTCATAATTTTTTGTTTAAATAAATTGATGTCCTCCTAAGCTGAACTCCAACTTTACAAAGACACTTCGAATAATATTTTGTTGCCATTCATTGTAATATAATATTCCGCAATAAATAGTTGTTATATTTTAGAGCAATTGCGTTAGGTACCAATATTGTGTTATAACTCTGTGAATTTCTGTATTTAGTGCCTTTCTTTTTACTCCCATTTCACCCCAGAAGTAATAGCTATGGTATAAGTTAAAATGACCGAACGAGTGAAAGAGATTTCTAATTAGTAAAGTGCTACACTTTTTAACGTTGGAAAGAGTTGAAGTAATATTCCTGAGAGGGAGCGAATGGAATTGAAGTAACAGTTCTCTGGAATTACGGAAGGACATTATAAAATATATATACACAGATCTTTATGTGTTTTTCAGTCACCCTTTCATATCTCAAATCTTTTTCTTTCAGTTAACCTGAAGTTTCATTTCCATATCGAGTTGTTTCTGTATTTTCTCTCCTGCTTCTTCGCGTTCTTTCCTCAAAATTTACTTCGTCAAATATTTCTCAGATGGTGGACATTTATTTCTAAGGGAGTGTAGACTAAAATTTCGAATTATTTTCTTTCCCATAAAGAAAAATATATGGAGTAAATTAGGCAAAGGTGGTACCAATTGCTCACAATTAAAAAAAATGAATTGAATATAACAATAAATATTACGAAAGAATTTTCATTTTTTTTTCCTACAAAAATTGAAGTGATTTCACTGGAAAATTATAAAAATGACTTATTGTGCGTAAAATTTTGTGGTATCTATTTTCTACATAAAACCAGGAATTTTTTCAATTTCAATTTCTTTTACTTCATTCAATTTTTCCATTTCAGGGACGTTTTCAAAAACGTTGAAAATATTAAAAACACATTTTTTAAGGGAATAAATATTATTTATTGGCAATAATTTACCAGAAGGTTCTCGATTTTCCAAGAAGAATTCTGAAAATACGAACTTATGTTGAAAAACACATTCGCGTCAATATTAATATTTTGATCAGTATAATTGTACTCTGCAATTGTTTGCAATTACATGAATTGCATCCGCGACACTTAATTAAAAAAAGAAAATAAAAAAAAAACGGTTCTTCCCGCACCTAACGCGTTGGGACGAACGTCCTTTGAAATAAGTGAAAAAAAAAATTCCCAAAAGAATTTTTAAAATCACAGTACGTTTAACTCGACTTCCGTGGATTCTTTCATTTATTGTACCGTAGACAAAGTGTATACAAAGTGTATAGATCGGATCCAATCGGAATTAAAGAAGGAAAAGGAACCGAAACAAAAGAAGAAACTTGTTCCATTCAGTTTTCTGTAAATCTACTTGTCTTACTTTTGCGCACAATTCTCTGGCATTTACTGAATTCCTCCTTTTTCCGGATAACCTGTATGTACATCTCCTAGCTGCAAAGAATGCTTGAAATTTGCCAACGACCAGAAACCGATAAAATGTTCCCTCTCCGTTGCAAGTCTACTGGATAGAAATCAGCCGTCAGTTTGTTCCAGATCCGAGGGAATTTCGCTACCAGGGTTGGTTCGTCGAAGTACAGCGGTGCCATTAAAGCTGCACCGACACACGTACCACGCTGGTGAGAAGAATGCAACCCCCGGATGCACCAACCCCACGCCGATTTTCCGAAGTTCCGAAGAGAGACCGCGGCTGTGTAAATAAAATAGTCGCAGAGTGCATAATTTGCACGTTCGCCACGTCTTCGAAAAAAGAGGAGTCTCCAAATAAAGCTCTTGAGAAATACAGTCTCCTGGGGTACTCCAAACCCCACAGTATGGAAATGAAATTCAATTTTCTGCAATTCGAGACTGCTTCAGCAAAAGTTGGGAATTTGGCAGACAATGCATCGGGATTCTACTCATTATTGAATTAATTTGTGAATCGCAGTGATTAAGAAAGGCCGAGTAATTAACGTGGATACAAAAGTTAGTTTTGATTTGCTAATTTTGAATTTTGTAGCAGCATCGATTGATTGCTTTTATACAAAAAATAAATACTAAAAAATTAGGCGTGGGAATTTGCATATTAAATGGATCTTCGATTTGATAGGGTATCGGTATTTATACGGGAAACATAATTTAAATAAACAAAATAATTAAACAGTGGGTATTTTCAATTCAAACAAAACGGTAAATCAGTAACACTAATAATTCAGCCACAAAACAAATACCTACGTGAAACATAAACCATGACCTGGGTTGAAATCTGGGACCTTCAATTTGCCGGATTGACGCTCCAGTCACCTGAACTAATTCTGCAACTAATTATGCATCTCAGTATACAGTAGAAATTTCAGTATACATCGTTTTTTATTTTAATATTTAGTGATCTTTGCCATACAGTTTTCATCATGCAATTTATAGTTACCACTTTGCTTATAAATAATGCTCTTGTTTAACTCGCATTTCCAAAAGTAAAAATAATGATTTCGGACAGTATGTTTTCCAAACGAATTAATAGATGCCTTATCTCTTATAACCTCTTGGTGTTTTACAAAAATTTATTTGGCGAAAAGTATTTGTTTCTCCTTTTTTTTTATGTTTCAATACACATACAAAATTACTAACACGGAAACAAAATTTAGTTGAACTTTTTGGAATGGTCCTAATTTTGTAGAATACTATTTTGCAATTTCGAATTTTTCTGCATTATTTAGTATCACCTTAAATAATATTTATTATTAATTATAGTTTCATCCTGAACTTTACCATAACTCTTTTTTTTCTCGTCGGACTGTTTTCATAAAAAAATTAATTTTTTATAATTAATTAAGTAACTATAGAAGTTCAATTGCATTGTCACTCTTAATTTTGTCTTTGTTGCCACTGATTTCACTTACAATTCAGCTTCGTATTTCTACAATTTGAGGACCTTACCAGTTTCATAACATCCATTACAACAATTCCAGATTTTCTTGCGTTACTTATTTTTTTTTTTTTACGGCAGTAACAATTGCTACAATTTCGGGCACAAATTAAAAAATCTCTAGTGTTACACCCCTCACACTTTTTTTTTACCCCGAAGTAGCATTTTTTACCTTCAAACAAAGTTTTGTGGGAATTGCCGTTTTTTTTTCCTTACCATCGTTACGTGAAAAGTAATTGAATTTTTTAAAAATGCATTATTTGATACGATTCATTATTTTATTTCGTTTTTACCCTACTTTCTCGCAAAGATAAAACCTTAAATCGAGTTAATGAAATCCCAAGCGATATCAGGGATTCGATGATTTCCAACATACCTAAAGGTAATGACGAGTGATGATGACTCGTAAATGACGATGATAGCAAAAAATGGATTAACCAGGATGAGATTAATGGTAATGGGAAGTGAAATCCAATTTTTTGAAATTCTTTTATTCCTTTAATATAGAAAATGAGAGAAGTGGTTTTATGAAACCTACACACATTTTTTTTTTTTTATTAAATTTTCCATCCAAGCACATGATTTTGTTTTTTTTCTTCGCTTTTATAAAAAATACGAAAGGTGGTCAAAAACGATTTTTAATCGCCGACGCTTATATTTTCCTTTTTTTTTTGTCTCATTTTCAATTACACTCTTAATTTCCGAGATTTAATTAATTCCTTCCCAATTGATATACAAATAGCCAATCAAATTTCAATTTTATTTTTCACCGATTTGACGATTTACAAGTACAACACGCTCCGATACCTTTGGTATACTTTGTTTTTAATAATTAATTTCATTTCTAAATAATTTTAATTTCTTTCTTGTCATTTGGTTGCTCTCTGTGTCGTTATTTTTCACAAAATATAGCTTTTCTCTCTTTAATATTTTAAGCCAATTCAATGAGATTCGTCTGGTTTGTCTGCTTTTCCTTCCACTAGTTTTTGGATCTTCATATTTTTCCAAAGACGATTTCGAATCTGATCAATTCTATTTTTCGCGTAATTTGGAAACCAAGCGAACTTGAATTTTTCTGTATTCTTGGAATGGAATATTTGCCATTTCGAGTATTTGGAAAATATAAAAAGAGACACTTTTTTTCTTCTTCGTGTGTTTGATATCGTCCCGTAATTTTTGGTTTCCAGAAAAATATGAAATATCGTTTTGAAGATTTGGCAAAATTTACAAAAATACCGAAACCTTCACAGTTTACGACTTTTGGAAGATATAGAAGACATTCATTCGTCTTTGATTTCACGTAGTTTCCAAATTAATGGAAAATTGAATTACACGAAACGTTGATGAATTAGAATACGTTGGAAACTGTCAATTAAAATTTAAAAAAATCAAATCACTAAAAAAATTAATGAAAAACAAAAAAAGGAAATTTACAGTAATATGTAACTAATAAAGTAACATTTCCAATTTACTTTTTTCACTCTGCAACTGCTGCAGCATGTTGAAATGTACCATCTACCTTCTCCTCCCACTTACCATTCAAAAGCTATGGAAGCAGTGAATTTTTTTAACCGAAAAGTATTTTCTTAAACACAATGCCTTCATTGTGAAGAGGGGAAAATGTAGGATTTAATTAACGTCTCTTGTTTACGGGAAACTCCAGAAAATATTCGAGTGAAAGACCTTAAATTAAAGCCTGAACTAATTTGCATTCCTTGAGAGAAAAAAAATGGGATCATAAAAACTCTATTTCTTTAACGGAAAAATTATAAAATAACGGGGTAATAATATTATATACAGGAAAAAAAATTCCAGAAACTTTGGTATTTTAATGAATCCATGATTTTCGACGAATTAAATTTCTAATTAGACGCTTCCTTAAAAAAAAAAATGACAAAAGTAATTGCAGTATAGAAAATTTCAATTTTTGTAGAATACAGGGGATATTTTCCAATTTCTACGTCCACCCTCTGATACCAATACGCCCATCCTATATTAAAATTGTTATCACAGAAAAACCAGAGGAAACTAAAGAAAAGTCGTAATAACGTTTCTTCCATTATCTTTTTTTTCTTTTTTTTTTAAGGGTTTATCGACACAGATAGAGAACTCACGATCAAATATTTTCCAAAACTAGATATTTATCTGCTTTTAAAGTGCTTTTCTCTCTCGTGACCATTATTTTTTTTTTTTCTTAAATTCTTACAACCTCGTCACTACGATATAATTAATTAGATTTCTATATATGGTTAAATCATCTTTCTTCTTTTTCTTGTTTATTTAATTTTTAGAGAAATATATAATATATATATATACGTATTAATAATATTTTTTTATTCGCTCACATCAATCATTATAATTATTAAATCCTTTTCTCCCTCTCCTTCTTCCTCCCTCCTCTCATCTACACTCGAATTCTAGTGTCTTTTTCTGCCTCCCATTCGAATTAATATGATTTTTGGCAAAATGAGTAAAATCCATTTCAGGATCCGAGTAAACAATTACTACCACGTTTACTTTCATAGATATCATTTCTTCATACAAATTTTCCCATTTTATTATAATATGGAAAGTCAGGAAAATTTGTATCCAAAATAGACGAATTTATATAACTTTTCACTTGAGTAAACTTCTCTCCAACTGGATATTACTCATTCAATTAATATTAACTTTCAATATTTTCTTTATTACACTTGAAAATCCATATTAATGAAAATCATCGTTTTCAATCGTACTGTATTACTAAAATTATGAATATGATTATCGTCTTATTCGATGAATTTGTGTCTCTTATCTCACACTCTTTCCTCTCCAATTCCCCATCCTATTTTTTTTTATCCAGCTTCACTGATATTAATTCCAACTGCTCCTGATTTGCAAAAAAAAATACCACGGTTTCTACTTTTTTTATTGTTACGGTGATTATTGTTTTCCTCCACTTTTTCGCTTTTATCAGAGACCCTTTTCTTAACTTCGGCATCAAACGTTCTACCCATTTAGAAACCGATGCTCAGTCTTCAAGAATCACAGAAAGCTTTGATATGGCCTTTGACAAAAGTTTCACATCAGCCTCGAATCAGTTTCCTTCGCCGTAACTTGGATTTTGGAAAAAAAACAGTTCATGGAGGAAATTTGATATTTTTTTCCCATTATTTTTTATTGATTTTCTCATTTTATAATAAATGTATGTGATTGTTGAATATATTGCTTTCGTTTCCTATGTCTTATATTTCCTGTATTTTGGAAAACTGTGGAGATAATTGAAACTTCTCTTGATTCACAAAATTGTGAAAACCGAATAATAAAAGTACAAAAAATATTTGGAAGAATTTCTCAGCTTTCTTTACTAAAAAATTCGATAAATTTCGTTAAATAAATTTTGGATAATTCAATTTACAATTGCAGCCAATTTTACCTCGGAATGAAGATTAAAAAAAGTGCAATCTTTTGTTACACTTCAATTTTAAAAACATCCCGATAATGAAATCTGATAAATTATCTGTTCGACCGATACATGAAAGGTGTTCCTTCCCTGCTGCAACCTGCTGCTACATATGAAGGAGAATAAAAGTAAAATAAATCTACTCCAGGATTTAAACCGAAAGTATTGTTTCCTTGAACGAATTAATAAAAAGTTATTGATGGGCGCAATTTGTACTAAAGTCTGGATCCAATAAATTCGGTTTAGTGTCGACTAAAAATCGTTCGTATCGATTGTTTGACTTCCATTTTGCCATGAGCATGTTTTATCTGCTTAAGGGGAGACATTTTGCTCCGTATTAGAAGCAACTATGGGGTCGAATAGCTGTGCGTGTAACTGCTGCATGGGGTAGGATACCGGGAAGGAATATGCTAACAGGTTCTGGAAAAAAAATTGGAAGCATAATTGATTTCTACATTGACCCCCAAGGAGTCTTTGCAAACTCGAATCAGACATTGTCACACCGAGACGAAGGAATGAAAAATATTTATCGGAAAGTAGAAAACAAAAATGAGCAATAAATAATAAAATGAAATCAAACTTAGAAAGCTTTGTTCCCGATTTTTTAAATTTCACAGTTAATATAATAAATGGTAGCGTTAATTGAATTTTCTCTGCTGAAAATTACAGTCGAGGAAAAATCGAAGTTGGCGTTTTGTTAATTTCTGCTTCTTCCTGCTTTTCAGACAATTTTTTTTTTACATAAAAAACGATTAAAAAAATATTGTTTTAAATATATCAAATTCTTAAGAGATCAATGATTTTATAAAGAAAATTCCTTAACCCTTCCGCTACAAAGGGCGTATACATGCGCGGTCAATAAATTTACCCTCATTCACGAAGGGAGTGTATATAAAGGGTGTGCAGTTGATACTATGAATATATTCCGAGATCTTGTGGTAAATTTTTTGCAGAAAAAAAATCTGTTAATTAGTAAATTTTGTTTCATTCAACAAAAATATGCGATAAGTATTTCCTATAGATTGTACTATTCTTAAAAAAAAAAATAAATCATTTTTTTCCATTCGGTATCATAATTAATGTAAATTATAGAAGCATTCATTTTATCTCCAATTTTCCTTTGCTGTATATGTATATAGATAAAAATTAAAGAGCTTTGGTGCCACAGTAAATGGACAAAATAAATTTCCATGAATAAAATAAGAGGTACAAATTAAACATCGGATCGATTCTACAATTAGAATTTCAAAAATCGAAATTTCAATTCTAAACTCTCAAACCTTATTAAAAAAAATGCAAAACCTGGGTTATTTCTCGTGAAAAATTTCTCCCCGTGTAAATATTAATAAAAGAAAAAAATGTAACATAACGTGCCAATAATTTAAATAATTGAGGATAATCGAATTAACGTAATTTACTGTGGTTTAAAAGTTTTCCCGTAGAAACCTGTAAGGAATTGATTTTCCAATTTTCAAAAAAAAAAAAAAGAAAAAGCTTACATGTTACAACTTCGTTACGTGAAATCTTAGGTACTATTGTTTTGTCGACCACTGTTTAATAAATTCTACTTGAGAAGGAGAGACTAGAAATCGTCGTTCGATTTTGTCTCCTTGACTGTATTGAATCGCAACACGGTAAATGCCGCTTTCAGGTCAGATTAAAATTGCTATGGTAAGCTTTTCTTTTGTGTTCCTAAAAATCGCGATTTTCTCCAGCGAAGCGTCACTCTTACTGCCTTCGTGTAGCACAAATCGACGCTTTACCCAAACACGGCATGAGGAGCAATTGTTGAATTTTAATATCGGGTACCGACTGTAAACTTATTTCCCTTCGGCTCGAGAGCTTTTTTTATTACGGAGGGAAAGAGCGTTGATAAGAAGAATCTAAGAAGGAGAGAAGAGAGAGTACTTAATTTTTGTGATGACTAATGAAAATTCATCCACGAAAGAGATTCATTTACACACCTTAAATAAATAATCTTAAATAGTTTTTCTTCCCACATTTTTTTTATACTTTATTGCTTTGAAATTCCGTATTTAAGACGTATATATAAATCGACGGGGGTTAGTTCTTTTTTTTTTATTTAATTATTTTCTCTCTTTTTCTTTTCAATTTTATAAGGAAAGAAGGAGAAAAGGAACTTTGGGATGAGGAATGGTTGTTTTCTTGTCTTATCATTTCATTTTTTTTTTCTTCTTTGTATTTAATGAACATCTCAGCCAAGAAACTCAATGGCTCATTATTTTGTTTGTTATTTATTACGTACATAAAAATTAGATTATCGTAATAAATATATATATATATAACATACGTCATTAATAATAATAATAATAATATATATAATATTTTATATATAATATGTTTATAAATACCTATTTTTTTTTTAAGTGTATTTTCAATCTCTTTCTTTCCTCTTCGTCTTTCTCTCATTTCTTTTTATTTATTTTTTTTGTATGGAATTTATTTCACATATACGTTAATGAAATTGTTTATTTTTCATTATTATTAGGCCTTAAACATTCTTCTCATTTTTTTAAAAACAATTTCTCTCGTCATTCTCCCTTCCCTTTGTTTTATACTCTTTTTTTTAAATCGCCTTTCTTTGTTTTTTTTTGTTTAATTCTTTTTATTCGTGTTAAGTATTACAATAGTCAGTCGAAAAGCTATGCGCGTATGTGTATATATATATAATATGGTGTATACTATATATAATATATATATATATTAATTAATATATATTTGCCTTAATTCATTCATTTCTTTTTCCCTCGTCGTTTACGTCGAAGTCGTCTTTTTTCTCATATAATATTTTTTATTTTCATTTTTCTGTTTTTTGTTCGCTAATTTAAATTACCTCTTTCTTTTTAATGACTAATTTAATTATATACTTAATATTTTTTTATTTATTTTACTTCTCGTGTATATTTTTTAGTTTTTTTTTTTACTTTTTTTTCACGTATTTTATTATTACTCTTATTAATTTTTTTCTTTCTCTCTTTCTCTCTTTCTTGTTAAACTTTTATAACGTTTCATAGATCGAAAAATAAATATAAAAATAAACCGGGCATTTAGGTATTAATATTTTTTTGGTTTGTTTTATCAATAATTTTTTTTTTTTTTTCATTCATATTCTCTCCCATCCATTCCAACGTTACCTTTATTTATTTTTTGTCTCTTTTTTTTTAAAACTTATCCGTCTCGTGTACATCGTCTCTTTTGGTTTTGTTCATTATTTTTCTTTTGTGCTGACGAAAAAATCCTTAAATTCGCTTTGTGCGAGAATTTGCTTCACTTCTTTTTGTTTCATTAAATCTAAAGTCTCGCCATGGGAAGACTGGTTATTTTTGTTTACTTAAATCTCTCTCGCGACGATGAATTTCTGTATAAAGAAAGAAGTGTTTCCAAAAAAACAAACGAATTTCCTTTTCTCCTTATAAGAAATGAAATCGCTGGATTTTTCGAAAGTTACAATTTTTTCCTCCCACTCCGTCACATTCGATCACTAAAAAATATTTCCACTACGGTTTTTGCTTCTGTATTATTACGACTTTTTTTTGGAAATACTTTTTTTCTTCTTTATTAACTTCACACCATTTAATCTTTCTCCCCTTTCCGCATAAATCTCCTTTCTGATAACGTTTAAAGTTTAACTCACACGTATTTCATCTTTTCTTGTATTCATTAATAGAATAAATATTATAAATTTGTAATTCTATTAAATTCACGTTATTCCGTAAAGTTACGACGATCACACGAGTCCCTTGTTAATTTTTTTTTTGTCACATCTACCCCGAAACAATTCTACATATTCTGCAAAATGTATACAGATACATTCTTTTTTTTTTTTTTCATTTCCTCTCCACCCACTTTTTTAATTCTTTGTTGAGCATTTCGCAAAACACGAAAAAGTAGAAAATTTATCTTTTTATTCATTAAATATTTCTTTTTTGTATTCATCATGTCTTTTCTTCATTCTTCCCTTTTCTGCCTTCTTTGTTATCCTGTATCTCTTTCGCGACCATCAAATATTTTGTTTTCATTGTTTTCGTGTTCTATTTAAATTCTTTTAAATCATTCCCGACGATACGTGTAAAATGTTTGTGTGTCTGTGGTTTCGTGTATTATTGGAGAATTAAATATAATTAAATGGTATCACGATGACAATGATAGAAGTCTTGTTTGTATGCATTAAACACAACGCGCAATCATTGATTCATCCTTTTAATTAAATCGTTATATGATTAAATTGAGATTTCATTTTGCATGAAAGCATTGCATCGATTAATTTAATATAATGATTCACATATATGTATATCCGTGCCCGAGGCGTTCGCCGTTTCAAAAAAAATGAATTGTACAGAATCGAAGCTCTTATCGTGTCGCCATAGTTTATTTATAATATAGAACAAATATTGCAGAAATTTTGGGAGGGACTTCTTCTTGGAAATACCCTCGAACCCCCTCGAGAGGGAAAAATGAGTATGCAAAGAAATGATAAAAATTACATAAAATGTTGGATCACTCAGAAATTTCTTTATAAAAAAATAATATATTAAATAATAAAGAAAACTAATATCCTGAAATTTACTAAAGGGCATTTCTTTCCTAGGCTATTTAAATCCAGGTATTTAAATCCAGCCAATGGATGTTCAACTTAACACTAATTAACCCTTAACATACCGACTGGAAAAATTTCAGGATACTTTTCATACACCCTGGATATCATTTTATACCTCATAAAAAACATTTGCATAACACCTTGACCCGAAAGTGTTCTAAGCTTGGAAAGAATACAATTTTGTAACGGAACTTAATAATACCGGCAAGATATTTCGAAGTTTCAAGGGTGAAAATGTTTTTCGAGAGTTATAAAGATTTTATGACGTTCGTGCGACCGTTTCGGAAATTGGCTTTGCAGTAAAACGCATCTACTGAGTTTGCAATGATACTTCTAAGGAGAAAGTAAATCGAAAAATTCTCTGGGAGAATTTCGGAAAATCGTAGGAAATGTTTCACCGCGAGTCCCCCTGGTAATACTAATTTTACAAAATTATCGTTGGATTTTTGTTTTTAACTTCTGGTGTATATAAAGAATACTACTCTACGCTTATCGTTAGTGAGCACTATTTTTCGAATACCCTGTATAGCATATATTCTGCGAGTGGCGAGAAAACATAGTAATTTTCACTACGACGCCATAGTTTCACCGCGACCCTTCCGGTTTAATTAAGAATTCATTTGGAAGCTGATACAACTGATTTCGTGCAGCACATCATACATATACGCCATCATTAATTCAAATTAACGAATCCCCCATTATTTTTAATTACTCCTTCGAAAGTTTTATAAATAAAAATTTTTACGATTCCTTTAATGATAAATTAAAGTTTTATTTTAGTGTTATTTTTTTTTTAGTGTATGTAAGATGTTACATTCTTTTACTTGCGACAGACATGCACGTAATTTTTAGATACATGGCATTTATACTTTTCTGTATTATTTAATTTAATTCAATTTAATTCTTTACTTCGTTATCCACTTAAATAGTTTTGTAAATATAATGTTATATATATAGTTTATAATAATATCAATATATAAATTCTTCCATCATCTTTATTCGTGTCGGCATTATTAGGGAAAAAAATAAAATAAGAAATTTCACGGTTTCAATCTTTTCTCCCTTTTTATTTCCGTCTTTTATTTATTTATTGGATTTCATTAATAAAATAGAAAAACCACTCCATCCTTTAATGAAGTTTTTTCTAAATACATTATAATTATAATTTTCTTTGTATTTATATTATATTATGTTTATATATATATTTATGTGTATATAGATATACTGCGTGTACGTTATGGAACGAAATTCCTCGATACCAATGCAATGAACGAAAAACAGAAAATCCTTCGGGATCGAAATTTTTTTCAAATTATTGACATTTTTTCCAAAACTGTTTCCTTGATAACTTTCACAATTCTGAAATTGTAAGTTGTTAATGTTAATTTATTTCTACCCCCATTTGCAATCAAGGTTTGACGATTATTTATTAAACATTAGATTAAAAATTACGTTTATTCTTGAAATTAAAGAAAAAAGCATCCAACGAATATTAATATTGCTGATAAATAACATTTTGAAAATATTTCCATTTAATATGAATTTATAGGCTTTCTCGAATTTGAAAATTCTTTCAAATTCTTGTGGAAAATGGAAAATTTGGTCTGGGATGCCCAACTATAGGAATGGTTTCCGAATTCGTAATGAATGTATAGAAATTGGCAGAATTTAATACACATTTCAATCCATTATGTCATTACGCGTAATCGATTTTCGATATAAGACCGGTCACGAGGTGGCAGACAAGAGGAACTCTGAGAAACGAGAACGGATAAGGCTGACTTCGAATCGGATGCCAACTCCATTTCGGAAATCGACTGCAAATGACTCGGATGTCGGATAACCACTTTGCCACCTTCCTCCCTTCCGTATTAAAAAGACATAAAAAATTGGTGGTATCGTTGAATTTGGCAACTAGCTTGGAAAAAGCTCGGAGAGAGATCGCAAAGAAGTGGACATCACGATATCCAAGCAATCTGTAGCGTCCAGGAAAAAATTTAAATAGGCGTGGCTCTACTAAATTATTGCGATACAGCGAATTCCCATTTTCTGCCTTTTCCCAGAACACATCCAGGAACCAAACTTTAATTAACTCTTGAACAATTTAAAAGCAAACTCTGCAAATCCCGTAATGGAATCCATATCCCCTTAACTTCCAATTTACGATTCCCTTTGGGCCAAATTTTATTAGGATCGAGCAAGGAGCGGAGTCATTTTAATATGGAGTCGATACAAGATGGACCAGGGCATAAACTGACGGACCGTTAAAGTGACCCTATCCTTCACCCAATTTCTCCTGATGTATTGGAATACAACTTGGGCAAGTGATATGCCACCGTCAGATATCAGGATTCCACATATTCGATCCTAATATAATGCCTGGTAATATAGATATTGCTCTAATTAACAAAAATAAATTAAGGAACTGTCAAATACTGTAAACAAATTTCAATATTAAATTCTCCGAGAAGTAAATCTTGATTAATTTGTTAAAAAATAAAAAGTTACTGATTTGCAAATTATTAATAAATACGACGGAAATTGGAACTTTCATATTATTCAAATTTCCATTTTTGCACCGAAAAAAGAAAAATGTTTAATACATTATTTTACCTCCACTGACTCGGGGTCTTCGAATTATATATTAAATTCCAATATTTCGATGATTATATTTTTTCATAAAAAATAAATGGAAGTGGATTTCGAGTAAATGAAAAATTTACATACGAATTAGTAATTAATTTGGGTGTGGCTCACTATTATATCGATTTCGAAATTTGTTAATTTACCGAGGATTGATTCCTGTGTGTAGTAAAAATTTGTGTCGGTTCAGGATCACTTGGAGCCAATAAAATTCGGGGAAATATCAAATTGTCATGAATTTTTATAGAAGATGTTAAATAAATTACTAAAAGAAAATATTTGTAAATTTGACTGTTTTATGTAATTACTAAATTGATATAGATTTGTCACATTTTAACCGATTGTGGGAGAAGGCACACAAGAATAATCTTCGGAATATATTTGCGTCCATTCCACTGAACCGAAATCGATATAATAAACTCATTAGCGAATTATTAGTTTAGTTTGATCAAAGTTTAATAAAAGGAATTTCATTTGAATTCATTCGATTGAGAAAAATAAATTGTGCTCCACTCTTTTGCCAGTGCACAGATCGGTAGCGTAAGCGTATGTACGTGTACGTATTATCCACCCGGGTGTCAGCGTAGGGGTTGAAATAAATAAACTATCGTCGGAATAACGAAAAGGAAATTTACATCGAGAAAAAACTTTTCGATTTTCTTCTCAATACTTTCCTCCCATTACTCTAAATTTTGAGAAGAACAAAAATTAAAAACAGAATATTTTTTGCTCACCATTGCTATCCAGTTTCGGTTCGAAAATGTATTAATTATTTTTTCGTCGGTGCATTAACATAAAAAAAAAACATTCCGAAATATATTTAAATATAATCGTCAGCGTGTCAGTCGTGGAAGGGGATATACATTTTAATACATATGCATGTATTGTGCATATAAAAGAAATGTCCTTGTGTTAATGAGAGAAGATTTTGTTGGAAAAATAATTTTTATTAATAAATAGCTCGAGTGGGATTCAGAGAAAATATATTTTCCTTAAAATAAAAATGAGTAAATATGAGTAAACCTTAATTTGCACAATTATCACGCATAGCAGAGGGCTTAAAATTCAACCCTTGGAATAAATCTTGGAAACCGAGGGACATCAAATCCGGAATGAAGGAAAAAAGAAAGACAAAGAAATGTATACAAGTGCATCAATCTTCGCGGAATCCCCGGCTTATCTTTTTTCTCATTAATCTAATTCATTTCGAATAGAGCAAAATGGTTGTCACTTTTTACTGACCAACTGTTAAATACAATTTTCTTCCTTTCTTCGTGGGAGAGATTGCAGAGGGAGGTAATCAAATACGAAGGCGTGTGTCAGTTAGTTAATCACCCTGTCCTAATTAGTAACCATTGTTTTTCAAGATGTTACCGATTTTAGCGAATCAAGGGAAAATCGTCGATTGTTTATAACAAAAAAAGTATTTTTAGATCGTTTGTAACAATAAAAATAATTTCAATATGGGGTGGAGGTATCTTAAATTCGATAAAACCCGTGGAATTCCAAAAATCGTGTGATTTCTGTCTGAGAATGGGACCAATAAACGTCGAAGATCTCACGGTTTCGTAGATTTTCAATTTCGTCACTTCCAATAAGTTTCCCATTAGTGTGACGGAGACGAAGGATTCGCAGTCTCTCTCGCTCCAATGACAAACAAGTGGAATTTCGAAAATGAGTATTTTCGAGCATTTTATAGGTTTCCAAAAACTTCGAGCACGAGAATCTTGTCTGATACTTCTTCGTACGATTTTAATAAGCGCGGACGTACGAATTGCACAAAATGTTGATACTCCCTCCGGTAAAAAGCACTCTCCGTTTCAATATATACGAAATCTGTTGTTCCTACGTATTTGAAATGAAGAAAAAAAGGGCAGACAGTCTGAAATTTGATTTAGTTGAGAATCTCTGAGAAGTCATAAGGGGGTTGACTGTTGTGAAGGGCGTCGCCGCCGCGTCTCTTACTACCCCTACAAGTTATCGACCGAGAATAGAGAAAGAAGAGTGTGAGAGAGAGAGGACGTCGACAATATTCACAAAATAATAGTTACACCCTTTATTGTTTTTCCTCTCTTTTTTTTCCATTCGTTTATTATGCTACTAAAAAGTAAAAAGTACCACCACTGTCTTGTACTCGCTCAGCAGTTGCGTTTAGCACATTTTTTTTTCTGTCCATGCGTTCGATTACAAGCAATTTCAATTCGATCTCCTCCCCATCCTTCTTATCGAGCCTTTTCGAATATTGACAGAAATTTATTAGCAAACTAACGAATGATGTTGATTGAACGACGCACTTAACAGCCTGCCATATTCATTCGCAGGCTGACGGAATCGGTGCGAAAAAAAAAATATATTCCAATTCAGTCCACGTAAAATGGAAGTATGGGAAAGGTATGGCTTGGGCAGATTTTCGAGGATGGCTGGGAACCGAGTACCTTGGTTCAGAGTATGAGGTTCGACGATTTTCTGCCACGTTATCACGTCTGCGTGAGCCTTTTTCGAAAATCCTGGTTTTTTGGGAATTTTTTCCCATTTCAATCACTTTGGAATTTTTAGAATCGCGATTAATTTCTTACTAGGATTGAAACGGAAAAATTGATTCCAATCAATATACGAAAATATTGCAATTATTTAGAGGAAATGAGAAATATTGTTATTCAACAAATTTTGTTCTCGGCGCATCCCCTTTTTAGAAACGAGTTTTAAGTTGGACAGAAAGTTATGATTCCGCTCTACGTGGACGTCAAAAGTGATTTCTAAGGTTTCGTTCTCAATCGCTTTTATTAAATCTACCCTTGAAACTTTCTAAATACTGTCACATAATGCGAACAACACCGAAAATGTAATGAAAAGCAAAGAATTTAAGGAAATTCTGCATTGTTGGGCTAATTTACATTTTATTTGAATAAACAGGAAATTAAATAACTCAAAGAATTTCTTTGTTATTCTTTAAAGTCCACTCTGGTAAAATCTGAAATCTTCCTAGAGGAAAAATTTATCCTTAGATTCAAATTTAAAAAGTTATAGTTCCGAAAAAAAATGTTTACGTTTTTATTTCCTTTATACCCATCCCATTTTCAAGGTAAAAGCCTAATTTTCCAACTTTCGAAAGTTTAGCAATTGAAAAACTGTTCGTCGCAAGCCACAAGTTTATCCATTTCCACAAGATTCTGTGGTTTTCGAGAACTCGCGACTACTTCGCGACTCATACGACCCAGTCGAGAGCTTCAAGTAGTAACATACGGTTTTAAACCGGCTTGAAAATATGCCGCGAGGGTCTCGCAAGAGATGAGAGAAATTTGTGATAACTAAAAACCTGCATTGAAAAAAAAAAAGAAAAAGATTTCGACATTTTTGAAAAAATCCGACCATTTTGAAATTCGCTGGATAAAACGACACCCCTTCGTGGAATTTGAAAGTCAATATATGTTTCCCCAAGTGCCTACCGCCCTGAGATCAACGTTACAAGGACTTCGGGTTAAGAGATGGTGTTTCTAAGATTCTCTCCTTCTTTTCATACCCACTAAGACCTTTTTTCCTTTCCTCACTTTCCCATTTTCTATAAGAGCCTCATTCTATTGTTCCCAATTTAGTGAGATTCCCTTCCATCTTTCTTAGGGTAATTCTTTTTCACGCTATATTTCCGTTTTTGTAGCTCACCTCGACATTTCCTTCTGCTCTTATGTGAAAATTATCAAAGAACGCTAACTCATCTACGAAAGTCCCCATTCGCGAAGAGTTAAGGAACCCGAAGACAGTTCGACGGCATCGTTTGACTTGTAAATGCATGTACAATGCCTCGTGCCAAATCCATTTTCTTGAATGAAACGAATATCCGTGACCCGTGAAACTTTATTCGATTGGAAACGTAATTCGATTCGTGGAAATAAACGGTACCTTTCTTCGAGGAATTATTTTTGGAAACGATGGTACCTCCGATACCGTATTTTGTGTGATAAAAATACACTTTTACAAGGTAAGAGTATTTTCCGGAACCGATAAAGTATCAAACTCGAACGGGGAAAAAGTTTTCCTTTTTTCTTGAAGTAAAAATAATTTTTTTCCGAATAAATAATTGTTGGTTTACACTTTTTTTTCCCTTGAAAATAAATTGAAATAACAACATTTCTATGGGATAGCAACGATTCGATCGCCACCCCGAATTTGGCTGTTCCGAAAGGCCCACCGATTTTTTCACAGCGAGAAAAGAAAGTCACCCCAAGCTTGGTATTGTTTGTCCTCGTTACCTCGGCCCGTTGGCGACAGGCGTTTTCTTAAAATCTATTAGACGTAATGAATTTCAGGGGCTCTATGTGGGAACGTCATGCGATCCCCCTGTCGTTCCCGTGTTAACCAGAGGGGTGCAGGAGCCATATCGATATTTTGAAACCACTATAAAATTTCACTTAGTCCAAAATTATATTTACAAAAACAATTTATTATTTTTCCCATTGGTACCAAAACCGTGTGACTGTTCCCACTTCACGGTACCAAGATTTCGCCACTTCGAGATGCGAAAGAGTCGTAAGAGTTACCGCAAAGCTCTAAAACACCCCAGAACCTACTGAAATTCGTTTTCGATCCAGAAGAAGCTTCTGAAAATTCCCGAAATCGACATTCTTCCCATATTGGCTTTTCTCCACGCGTCTCAGTTCGATCAACCTTTTAGGGAATCGCCCCACCACCCTTCCCCAGCTATCACACCTAAAAGGCACGTCCCCTCTAATACGAATTCCAACAAATCTTCGGCTGAAGGCGAACTAGTCTCGATTCAAGCCTTAGAAAGTCCTTCTTCACCGAATTAGTCAACTTTCTGCATGGATAATTCCTAAGACAGAGAAAAAATCTGAAGTTACGCCCTCTTAGCCCCGAAATTCCTCAAATCGGTTGGAAAAATCGCGGAATTTGAAAATCGTCTTGCAAAAATCCGGCTGAAGACGAACCCCGAGTTCTCCACCAAATCAGTCAACTTCCTGCATGGATAATTCGAGAAAAATTTGAAAACACGCCCTCTTAGCCCCAAAATTTCTCAAATCGGTTGGCAAAATCGCGGAATTTGAAAATCGTCTTGCAAAAATCCTGCTGAAGACGAACCCCGAGTTCTCCACCGAATTAGTCAACTTCCTGCACGGATAATTCGAGAAAAATTTGAAAACACGCCCTCTTAGCCCCGAAATTCCTCAAATCGGTTGGCAAAATCGCGGAATTTGAAAATCGTCTTGCAAAAATCCGGCTGAAGACGAACTCCGAGTTTGTTCTCCACGGAATTAGTCAACTTTCTGCAGGGATAATTCGAGAAAAATGTGAAAACATACCCTCTTGGCCCCGAAATTCATCAAATCAATTGCCAAAATCGCGAAACATGAAAATCGTCTAACAAAGATCGGGCTTTAGCTTTTAGTAAATTTCCTACAGACACATCCAGTTCAGTTTTCCATCTAGAAGAGTCGAACGCAACGTTTTGCCGTTATCGATCTAATGCGGAGCAATGGAGGCTGCTGGAGAGTGAAAAAGTGAGGAGGGAAATATATACAAGCTCCAACCATACCGGTACTGGAACGAGGGTGCAAGAGAGGCAAAGGCGGAAAGGGATGGAGAGGGACAGAGATCGAGAGAGTCCACGAGAAGGAGAAAGAAAGAAAGAAGGGAAAAAAGGAGAAGGATGAAAAAAAAAAAAGAAAAGAGATTCAGTGAAAGAGAGAAAGACGGGGATGTATGTATAGGGAGGAGATGAAAGGAGGGTGGGCTGTGTGTATTCCACGAGGAATATACATATATACATATGTATGTACGTATCTACGAATCTATGTATCAGCTGTGTATGTGTGCAGGGATGTAAGTAAGCGTATGTGTGTGTGTGTGTGCGTTCGTTCGTTCTCGTACATTATTCCTGTAGGCTCGACACCGAGGCAAGGCCCTCTTTGGAACTACCCCTTGACGGTACCACTAGCGCCGTCCGACTACCATCTACAATTCCTGCCGTTACTACTACTTCGTACTACTGCCGTGCCGTGCCGTTTCTACTACTACTACACCGCCATCGGCGCTATTACCACTGCCAGCATTGCTACTAAACTAAACTACTGGTGGTAGTAGTATAGTGGAGTAACGTTATTAGTGGTGTTAGTGGAAGTAGTATTACTGCTACCATCCATACATATACATGTATATGTATGTATACATATCTATGTAAACTCCCCCCTCTCTCTCTCTCACTCTCTCCGTGTTTTCTCTTTCCCTCTCCTCTAAAACCACCCTCTCTCTTTCCATAACCACCCTCTGACGGCATCGACCGCAGCCCCAACGCTGCAATGCGACGTTGCCATCCCAACGGGCAACAGCCCTTGCAGGCAAAGTCTCCCTCGTTTTGCACTTTATGTGCAGAGCTACCGGCAAGCACATTTTCGCACCCCGTACACTCGATTCCCGGTCATTGCCTCGCAAAGCTGGGATATAATGATCCTTTAGGATTCATTAAAATTTCCTTTCCGTTCTACTTATGAATAGAACTACCAATAATTAGAACATAGTTATACGTGCCGGGTACCCGGATTTTCTTATTAAAGCCATACTCGACCACGTGACTATTCTTTCCTTTTTTTTTTCTTTGTCACCACTTTTCTCATCGCGAATACCTTTGACTCGG
This sequence comes from Gasteruption jaculator, assembly GCA_949825005.1. NCBI lineage: Eukaryota > Metazoa > Arthropoda > Insecta > Hymenoptera > Gasteruptiidae > Gasteruption > Gasteruption jaculator. Next base: position 10,612,797 of record OX463769.1, on the reverse strand, counting down.
ACCTTCTAAAAATACCCGGCAGGGTTTCGAAAATTGTCACGAGTCGGAATTTTCGAACCACGGCAAAGCGGCAGTGTCAAAATTGTTTACCAAATTTATGTAAAATTTATGGGACCTCCGGAGTTTTATTTGGCTCCAAATTTTCCATTTAATCTTCGAGAAACGGGGAAATCTGAGAAGAGTTACTGTAGTAGCATTAGAAAAATGACTTTCCCTTTTATTTTATCAGAAAAAAAATCCGCAGTAAAATAGTAGATTTGCTATTATTCAGTTTCCTGATTTTCTACTACTACTTGTACTACTGTTACTGTATGTTAGTAGTAATAGTTTTTTTTTTTGTCAATATAGATAGTTTTTTAATTTACTACTACTAACTAGTACCAGTTAGCATTTACTACCACATATGTTGGTTGAATGTAAAAACGCTGAATTTTTATTTTGAAATGCCTGGGAACCAACGATTCGAATTTCAAATTGGGCTGAAGAGTCCTCTCACGGTACGTTTCTTGAAAATGATTTTTCAATCCTCCTTTTTTTTGTACGATAACAACAAAAAACCAGAATAATCGACTACGTTTGCGATATAATTTGGGTCACTATCCGTTATTGATAGCAGAAAATTCGTCCGAAATTATAGCCAACGGCAACTGATTACAATCGAAAACATGACGTAACGGAAAAATAATTTAGGAACAAGGAGGAAAAATTCGACACCGAGAGGAAATTCAATCGAATACGAATCAGTGGATTTTACCATATCTCGTCGATTAGATGATTAAAATACATTTAATTTATCGAGACGAGGATTTTCAATCGAATGTTAATTAATTAAACAAGGAATACAGTTAATCCCATATTCATCTGTTCAAAACTTTGGTTGAATTGCATATGCCTTAATTTGTTGGTGGAATAATAAAAAATAAAATAAAAAATTTTGGACAATTACCCCAAACTTTCTGAGAATTATAATAATTAATACACAAGTAATTAATACATAAGAAGAAGTATAATAATAAAGTACAATAGTTAATAACGAAATATTTAATTTCACTTTCATTAAAAAATATGTAATTTTGTTTTTTTTTTTTTACGAATCGAATTGACACTAAAAAGACATGATTTACCGGGAGAAATTTTTTATATTTAATCAAATGAAATTTAGTTCTTTTGAAAAATGTGGTAAAATCAACTAATTCGTAATCAAGCAAATTTTCACCCTAATGTATTTTTCCAAGCGGTAAGGAGATGAGCGAGACAATTAAAAAAATGCCAATATTTTTGTTGGTTTTGAAAGATAAGTTTATATAAGTTCTTAAGAAGGATGGTAAGGATAATGTTTAGTTTCAAGTATAAAAATAAAGAAAGCCTTATTATAGGACGTGACAATAATTCTTTATATTAAAAATTCATCTGACACAGCGTACGGCGGTGGCGCGTATATAAAAAAATAATCCGAAAAATATATATCGTTATATTACTATTATATGCTTGTAAATATCATCATATAATGGATAATGCATTCTCGAATAAATTTTTTTTTCTTTTTTTCATTCTCGAATAAGCATCTTATTATTTCACCTTTTTTTTTACCATTATGCTGTTAAAGTAGTAGTCTTTCGCAAGAAATATCTTTATCTTCGTCTCCTCTCACTCTCTTTCCTCAATCTTCTCTCTTTGTAACCAACCAATCGATCAATCGCCAATCAATCAATCATTCGTAAATTACCAAATTGCGCCGGTCGTAATTCTGGCTGCTCAACAATTTATGCAAAATCAATACAACGAATATCATGGAAACCAATACAATTCGAAAGCTATGAGATAGATTTTAATCAATTTCGAATATATGTGCCTGCATTCGCTTCCGATGTATCCAATTTTCTATATTAAACTTGGATGTGCTTTTTACGATAACAGTCGCATTCTTTCACCAGGATGCCTTTAACTCGAGAATGTTGGGGAGAAGAACCCTAGTCGATTGTTCCTCTAAATGAATTTCCGGAAAATACCAATTTACTAGGAAATCACACATTTTTTCGTAGCAAGTTGTCATTTTCAATTTGATGCTTATCTTACTTTTCTTTTACAAAGAAACTTTGATACACCGTCACTTCCGACACTTCGGGGATCCGCCAAATCCCAGAGTCACGTTCCAAGATTAAATCTTGCGATTATGAAACTTATGATATTCGGTAACGTGACCGAATTTTTTCTTAATTTGAAAGTGAGTATTTTTATCAATATACAAATTTGTTAGAAATTAGCCGAAGTCTTACGACACTTTCTCCAGGAGAAATTTCGCAAAATTTCAATTTGTGACGAAACCTTCGATTTTTCGAAAGCTGTAATTTGCAATTTTATACCTATCTTTTATTTTTTTCTTCAATTTTTAAAGTAGAATTTGCCAGATTTCCTCTGGCCTACGTTTTACGATTATAAAACTTAGAATTTCTCTCGAAATGTTGCAAATTTTGTTTATTATTATTATTACTTCGGATTTTCTTTCTAAAGCGTCAATATAAAATTATAGAGAAATAAATTTCTTTTTCTAGAAAAATTGTTCGATTCTAATCCTTTAAAATCGTATCGAATTTCTTGATAATTTTCGAAAAATTAGAAAAACTTTCCTAGTGCTAATTTCCCTAATCTCGAGGTTACCAAAAAATGTTTTCCAAAATTTGAAAAAATATAGCGTAATTATTTCGACAACTTCTTTCGTGACGTTAATATATAAATTTAACGAGAAAAAAGAGATTTTGTTGAGTATTAGCAAATATTGCCTCGACATTGTTGCAACAATGCCACAGTCTGGAGCGTTCCTTGGCAATGGTCACAAGCCAAAGCGCAATGTACAAAAATGTTGCTTGGGGTTCACCATATAGTTTGCCGCGTGTAGTAACAAGTGATGAAAAACCCACTTTCTTATGAACAAAAAAAAATATTTTTTCCATCAAAATGGAGCATGGTTCTTGGAAATATATAATACCTGTTTCGTTTATCGAGACATTTTTCACGAAATTTCCTACTAAACAGATATTTTAAAGAATGTCCAAAATTCAATAAAGAGAAAAAGAAATGTCTTTTCGTTACCTCATTTTTCATTATTCAATTATATTTTCAAACTGTCTTTTTTTTTCTTTGAGATTTTATTATTATTATCATCATCATTGATATCTCAGTGGAATCCGGATACAGCTGTCTGTCCTTTTCCCATTAATTGCAAGTAAAAATTCCTGCCACGTCATTCTGCGAAAACCGACAAAGAGTGCAAAAATGATAATTTGATAAATAAATAGGAAAAAATGAAATTAGAAAAAGAAATGAATTGTATTTAAACAAAAATAAAAATTCGCGAGATTTGACTCACCGATATTTTTTTCAACCAATAATAAATTTGAAAATTCTGATACGTTTCGAAAATATTGTTACTGGGAATGAGCAAATGCTCATAAATCCATTCCAGTTCGTTTGAAAATACTGTCCCATTCGGAGGAATCCCATTTTTTCCAAAAAAATATTCATAAGGGCAGTTAACAATTTTACAGGGAATTGAAAGTTGAAAAGATAGCAACAAACCGGGGAAAATAATTGAAAGAAAAATTCGTCAAAATTTTGTCAACTAAAGAGAACAATCTCGCCTATACCTATCAGTTTTCCTGATTCAAAAATAACCTTTCCTCCTCGTTATCGTTAAAATGCGAAAATATATCCGGGAAGAATTGTTTTTCGACAATGTGAGCACGTAGAAAAAATATCGTTTGGGCTGCAGAAATACTTCTTTGAATTTGTATCGGATAGATTCTTTGGCATTTTAATCAACCTCCTTCCGTGATTTGAAACCGATGGTTACTGAAATAATCCCTTTATGAATTATTTAAATGTCAACAGTTTTAAGTGAAATAAGTAATCTTCCGAATCAATGAAATACCCGTCGAGTCCCATTCAAGTTAATATTTCTTTGATTCAGACTAATTATTTGCACGATCTTGCTCGGGAAATTTCCTTCTCCTATCTCGAATAATTCGTGTCCCCTTCAGCGGAATGTTCTCCGCAAAAGTAAGCAATTATTTCATGAACAGAAAGGAGATGTTATATTTTTTACGATTTGCCGGCTTTAGGTGAAATGGAAAAACAAATAAAAATAAAATAAGTGCAAAAAACGTATATTAAAATCATATTATATATTAAAATATTCATAATAATAATAATAAAAATAATAATAGAATAATAGCAATAATAATAATAATATTAATAATAATAATAATAATAATAATAATAATAATAATAATAATAATAATAGTAATAATAATGATAATTAATATAGATAATTAATAGAATCGTAATATATTATCGCATGTCCGTAAAATTACATAAAAAAATATAGAAAAAAATAATAAACTCGTCGCATTGTTGCATAGCTTCATTAATTATTTGTTTATTCATTTATTCGCCTTCTAATCATTTCTCATTCCTTCTCTCTTAAATCCGCGTTACTTGCCCTTTATTCTGTATGTAATTGTGCTTTTTTTTTATAGCAAATACCTCCTTCTCTCACTCTCCCTTATATTTCTTTAATATTTGAAATCAAAACAAGATGAAAAAAAGGGGAAAATCGCGCTCTCCCATTTTTTCTTTTCTCTCTCTCTCTCTCTTTCTGATATCGAAACTCACATGTAAATATATTTGCAATCAGTCATTCTCACTGTGTCATACATCATTTACGTCATTAATTAAAAATGTATTTTGTCTTTTTATAATTATTCGAAATCACACTCTCCCTCTCTCCCTTCTTTCTCGTTTCCCCTTTAATCCCCTTCGCTCTCCTTCTCTTCATTTTTTCTTTGTTAATTATTGTACATTCTAAATATCATACACGCTCGACTTCTAACTCTTTTGACGAATCGGCACCGGAAACGCTGGAACCATTTGACAAAATAAACCACCTCCACTGGTTGCTACCAAGGGTTTTAATTATTTTCGAATTTTCATGCTTTTAATTGTCTTTCGTATTTTTCAATTTCGCGGGAGAATCATCGGCCGCAAGGGGGCGTTGTCGATGTCAAAAGACTCGAAAGAGAAATATCAAGAGGTTCGAGCTGTCAAAAGATTTAGAAATCGAGTGTTTTTTTTTTAGTCATTATTCTTGAAGTAATTAAAAAACCGGTACACATTATTATTATTACTTTTACGTAGCTTTTCGTCACCGTTAAAAATAAACGAAACTCGTAATTCAAAATGAATTATATATATATTCTTTTTATTTCGTTTCGCTTGCTTTTCATTTTTCTTTCAAATTATATTCGAGTTTTTTCCCCTCTTATGTTATTTAAATCTACAATATACGTAAATATCGTGCAAAAATAAAAATTAATATTTCTCGAAATAAAACGAAATAGGTGTGAAAGAACTCGAATAGCAAATTCGACTTCTCTTCGGGTCCTGTGATAATTCAACGCGGCGGGATAACGCCCTTTTTCTTCAAAGGTGTCATTACAAAAGCCAAGAAGGGTTCCTTAGAATAAAGAAAAAAAAAATATATATATATTATTACAAAAAAAAGGGGGGAACGAAGCGTACATAGCATTACAAGAATGGATTTATATTATAAATGCATACAAAAAAGTCATCAGTCAGTCCTTAAACACGTGGACAAAGGAAATATGTGGCGGATCCTGTGGGGAGAGACGTTAAAAAAAAAATTCGTCGTTTTTTTTGTTGTTGTTTGCATTGTCAGTTCCTTTTTGAAAAATCCACCACGCGCTCGTTTTTGTGGGTTGATTTGTTTAAAAATCGAAAACAACGACAATTTTTTTGATTTCGTTTCTTTTCGGAGGAAGAGAAGGAATGGGGTGGAATAGAAGGAGCCTTTATAAATTATTTATATACATAAAAAAGGGATGATCGAATGGTCCATAATAGGGTGAAAAGGAGTCTTAAAGTTATGTACGTTCCACGAGATCTCGACGTGACGATTTTAAGAAAAAAATATATATATATATTTTCAGTTACTGCGATTGATAGTGGACCGATTGTTGCTAAAAGTGGAGGCTTTTTTTTTAGTCATGTTAATTAAATAATTAAAAATGACAGTAACGTCTTTCGCAACCTGCGAGGGTTCGAGTCAATGGTAACTGTAGCACCCCTTTCGTAATTTTATGTAAATTTAAATTTTTATATTTGAATTTGATTTTTTAAATTCAAATTAAAATTTTTTTCAATTTAAATTTGTCGTAATTTCGATTCGTAATTTGCATAATCGTGCTGATGTATCAGTACCATGGATTTCAAATTGATTTCGTGCCTTAAGTCCCAAGATCTTGGAACTAGAAGAAAATTTGTAAGGACTGGGATTCGTTATCCTGCATTTCCACTTTTTTTTTCTAAAGTAACAAATTCATCAATGATCTCGTGAAACGTCATTAAATCCGGTAATAAATGAAAAAAAAACAATGGCATTTCGTCTTCAATCCTCGTGAAAACTAAAGGATAATATACGAATATATACGTGTAGGTATGTATATAAATTAAATATAATTAATATAATGAGAATGCGACCGTGATACAGACTCGTTTCTTCTTTTTTTTTTCGTCCATTTTTGCAAATATATAAAATATCTTTGCTACAATAATATTTATACTTAACTTTTTTTTTTTCTTCAATATATCTATATATTAAGGGTTTTATTACTTTTTCTTCACCTCTTGCTTCATCTTTTGTTACTGCGGCAAAATAATTGTTTCAAGCGCAGAGGAAACGAATTTATTCTTGCAAAATTTCGGTCCAACTTAAAATCTTCTCTCACTAAAACATCTCTTCGCTGCACTCTCTTGTCGTCATATTTTTCAAGTGAATTGAACAAAACCCCAAAAAAAAAAATTTACTTGTTCAAGCCCCTCTCTTATTTTGGAACCAATTGTATAATTACAAAATAAGGGATTGCTTCGTCATACGCGTGTTTCGAAATCACATCCTTTACTTTTTCTGTCCTTTCAGTTTTCCTTCTTTTTGGAGTCAATCTCGAGAAATCGAAATTCGAGCTCCAGCTAAATAAGCAATTTTTTTTTATAATCACCAAATTTGACCTTACCACACGATTAAAGTAAAACTTGGCGAACAAATTTCAAAATTGCACATTCGAAGGTAATTAATCCCAAACTGTTGAAAATAAAAAGAAAAAATGGTTTGGAAACTCTCTGTTATGCACGATTTTGGTGAAAGCTTGCGTTTTATTTTTCGACAATTTTGCAGAATCAATTTTGTCAATTATTTATTTCGAATTCCATCAATTTCCAAAGTAAAAATTTGCACGGTTTTGTCGAGGCTTCGGTGATTCCGACAGGTACAACCCAATCGGAGTCACGACCCGTGCAAATTTTTATTGCATTTTTTTAGTTGCAAGCTCAACTAGAATTTTACTGTTTCGGTTAATTGTCGATTCGAGGTGTCTCGGAATTTCTTAACGAGTCACGCAAATTTTCCAATTTTCAATTGAAATGAAATCAGAAATGCAAGAAATTGTTAAAAATCGAAAAACTAAAAGGACCTGATTTCAAAGTATTTCTATACATCATCCCTAATTCGTTACACGTCTCACCCTTCGTCATTCGTCAAAACAACCGAATGGAAAAAGAAACAAAAGAATTATTGTTTTATCGCATGAATAGTCAGAAAGACTCTTCTCAAACGTCGTCCCATCATTATCTAAAAATCTGTCTTTCAATAACCCTCCGTTTCGTTTGAGAAGATATCTACAACACAACATTCAATATATCATAATAAGAATAATAATATTGATAATGATCATAATATAATAATAATAATAATAGTAATAGTAATAAGAATGCGATAACTAGATATATATATAATCATAATAATTCATAATAATAATTCATAATTAATCATTAATAATGCGTGTCATCATCCATATCTATTACTTTTTATATAATATAATAGAATTCTTCAAATCAAAATCGGATTTCTCATTATTATTTTTTCTTATCTTCTTCCTCACTATTTGTAATATTTATTATTATTTCATTATTATTTATTCTTCTTCTTCTTCTTCGCGTATATTTTGCTACGATTTTCTCGAGAGAACGTTTCTTCGTTATTCTTTGCATTCAACAGTTCATTTATTTATTTATTTATTTTTTTTTCTTCATTTTTCATTATTAATCGATAAAAATTAATTTCAGTCAGTAGTTTTTTTTTTAATTATTTATTTACTTTTAGCTTTACTCTTAACATTTTTTATCTCGCTTTTTTTTTCATTTCTTTTAATTAATTATACTTTTTTTTGTCTCACTCACTATTGGCCCAACAGAATTAGTTTTATTTCGTTTCTAATCTAAATATGTTACTTTTCAGTCGAGAATATCGTCGCACCACGTGCAAAGATGATCTCTCCTTGTCTTCCCATTTTCTTCTTCGCCGCCTTCCTCTTCTTTTTCTTTTTTTTTTTTAATTAATTTTTCGTTATCATTACCATTAAGAAAATGTTTATTATTTCATCCCTTTTAAATCATTTTGTTTACCATTATTATTTCCGTAATACCTATCTCTGTCATGTTGTAAGGATATTTATTGTTATTACGATTTTCATTTTTACATCTTGCCCAGGGAGCGTCATTAATTGTTCATTCTTTTTTTTTCCCTTTAGATTTCAATAACGAGTGTGCATGTGTGTGAGTGTGTGTTTACGTCTGTGTGCATATTTATTTTTCCATTTTTTTTTGTTTATTCTTGCGTGTTTAATTCTCCCCCCTTCCCTCTCGTACGGGTGCTTTCTCTTTTCCGTCACTCTCGATATTTTATGACAATAATTAATATTAATATAATATAATATAATATAATATAATATAATAATATAATATAATAATATAATATAATATATATATATATATTTGTATTTTTTTTATTTTATTTGGAAATACTGATTTTTTTTCTCTAGTCTCAGGGCGGTTGCCTCGCTCGGATTGTATCTATTTTTCTTCTCTTTCATTTTTTTTTCCCTTCATTATCCATTTAGTTACCATTTTTTTTTACCTTAATATACGCATTCACAGTCGCACGGAAACGAAAAATTCACTCAAATCTCGAATAATCTGACGATCGCATTAAACTCTCTTACAGTTTAATCCCATTATCGTTTACTTTAATAATAATAATGATAATGACAATAATAATAATAATAATAATAATAATAATAATAAATGTACGTATTCCGAAAAAGGTGTCTACGTGTATTTCAATGAAGGAGAAATATATACATATAATTATTTAAACATTAAAAAAAAAATTCTTTTATTACTTACTCCGGTAAACTCTAATTTCATGACAATGAATAATAATTTAATAAAAGAGGAACGAATAAAATATATCGCGAGAGGTCGAAGGAAAATTTCTTTGAGAACAATAAACAAACAAAAAATAATCATTTCTTTCTTTTCTTATCAGAGAATACTTATATGCCATCTATATTTTTCTGAGTTCCCTAATTCTCTTGTTTTCATTACTTTTTCATCCAGAGGGAAAGTTTGACGTTCCGTAATAAATGCCGATATTGCAGCCGTAAGTCTCCCAAGGAACATTTTTTGGAAAAAGTTAGGAAAAGTCTATGGTTATTCTAAAATACTGTTTCCTTCAAATTTAAAAAAAAATCGGATTGCTTCGAATTCTCGAAATGAGACGGTTTCAGACAGTTTTTTAATTATTAACCGGTTTCCAACCGGTTAATAATTAATTTTCAGTAATTTCACTGACTTTCAAAGAAAAACATGAAAATACATGGAATCTCGAATTTCGAGGAGATCAAATTCACAAACAGAATTATGGGGGCAGTTTTTATTTTCTGAATATTGTCGAATTTCCAATATTTTTTCTAAACAATATTTCTGTGTCTAAATACGCAGCATTTTCTATACGTGGCAAATTAGAATAAAAAACGTCAATAAAAAATACGGTTCTTGTAAGAAAACCCATGAATTCGGAGGAATTTGTATCCTTGAAAATTTTACGAGGGTTCCTTTTCTTGGGATATTAATTAATTGTGAGTAAAACTAAAAATATTTTGTTTTCCTTCTTGTAACTTTTGGAAAAAACACCCTGGTTCCAAGAATACAAAAACTTTCGAAAGTCGCACCCAGGAAATTAATTACCCTTGTCTCCATGTTTTGGCGATTAAATTCGAGAGGGACAATCAATTGCGAGTCTAAGGACGAACTAATGGAACCGTTTCTGTGAATATCGTAATTTTTTCAAAATACTACAAGCGACAAAGCAACAACGGACTAGAGAAATTCGAGCGAAGCTTTCCCAAAAAAAAAGTACTCGCCTCTATCGTACCGACTAAAAGACAAAAAGGTGGGCAATGAATTGTGTGTCCCGTCTCAAATTTAATAAACAATCCGACGAGCAATTTCCAGTCGGGACTTTGCTACTCGTCACGACTGGAAACTTCACAAACAATAGTCGTTTCCGTGAAACAATAATAATTCCGTCCTTCGCCAGGCATTTGTAAACTATAAAAAAAAAAGTAATTCGCTTCCGAATTCTCCTCGAGACGGTAAATATCGGAATTTGGCTTTTGCGATTAAAAGAGTCATCGATTAGAGAGATAAAAAATATTTGTTTTCTTTTTTTCTTTAAATATTGAGATCGAGTTTGTGGGCTGAGAGGTGTTCGTAGCAGTGTCCTTCCTTTGCAATTACTTGTCTTTTTCTTTTTTTTATGAAAATTTTGGCCGAAAAATTATCATCAACATCCACTCTCCATTTTCCAATCATCAACAAATTTATAAATCATCATAAATGAAATTAAAGAAAGAAAAAAAAAAAGGAAAACAATAAAACGTATAACTTTGTCTTTTCTCTTCATTTGCGACTTCTATTTCCTTTTCTACTACAGTGACAACAGCTACGAAATTGTTGTTTGTTAATTATGGTAAGTAAGTAGGCATAAGTAAGTAAGTAAGTAAGTAAATAAATAAGTAAGTAAGTGTAAGTCAAAGCGAGTAGAGTCGTCATCGCATTCGAATTTCAACTTTTACTGACGGTACAGTTTCATGATTCTTTTTTTTTTCCATTCATTTTTTTTTTCCATTTCGAATATAGTTTCTAAGCGTTCGTTTTTGTCGTTATTGTAAGTAGAAATAGTAGTAGCAGCGACAGTAAAGATAGTAAAGATAGTATAGTATAGTAATAGCAATAGTAGTAGTGTAGTAGCAGCAGTAATAGCAATCGTAGTAGTAGTAGTAATAATAATAATAATAATAATAATCATGATCATGACGATAATTAATGATAAGAGTAATCAAAATAAAAGGTAATAATGTGTTTAATAAAAATAATTAGAAAAAAAAAGAAAAGATGCTAATTATAAGCATAGCGCATTTTTCGAGTATATTATTTTTTTTTAATAATACAATGATAATGATGATGATAATAATGTTCATAATAATAATAATAATAATAATATAATAATAATAATTAATAATAATAATAATGTATTTTATTTTTAATTCTTTCTCTCTATAATATATTAGATATTCAAACATTTCTCACTCATTTTATCCAATCACTTCAATGTCTTAAAAAAAAAAGTCTCGAAATAGTAAAAAAATTATAATATAATATGAAAGTGATGAAAGCACTAGAGAGACGTTATTGTTTCTATAAAAAATTATTATATAATAACATAAGAATTTCTTTTTTTCTATAACACAACTGCCAAGAAGTAAATTACGAATTTGTCCTATATAAAGATACGAAAAGAAAGATCGATTTTTCGTGTTTCAAAAAATGCGATTGGTAGCATCGGCGATTGCGCACTTCAAAAATTTCTGCATTCGCGAGAGCGTCGAAAAAAACAATTTTTTTTTTTTTTCTTCAAAAGTTCTCATTGACACCAAACGCACGGTGCCTCGGCCTCTTGCGTCGAATCGTTACTGGTGCAAATACCCCTTTTGTGACCCGCCTGGAATCGGGTCAGCATTAGAAGGAAAAAAAAGTCATTCCACTTTATGCCAAATTATGTCCCGTCTTAGTTCAACTGCAATGTTGCAAAAAGACTTATGCACTTTTTGTTTTCTCATTTTCGGAGTATAAAAATTAAAAAAATTTGAAATCCAAATTCGAAATTTGGGCAATTTTTAAAATACAAAACTACTGTGAGATTCAATTGCCAAAAAATCAACTGCACTTTCGAAATTACAGTGCAAACAAAATTATCCCATTCAGATTTATGCACTTTTGTGGGTGAGGATCAAAATTGTCGAATTCAATCGGGTGCAAAAATGCATAATGCAATTTTTGTTCCTTGTTTCCAATCCAATTCAACTTTATGAGAATTTCCGCATTAAACGGAGGTAATTAGTATACTCGTATCGCAATTATGCCGATAAGGGGTAGTTGCGGCTATCGGCGTTGCGCTCAAAGCCGTTCATAAATGGCAAAGATGACGCAATTGCAATTTCCGAAGTGGAATGCTCTTTCAGCGCGATTACAAATTTTCTAATACAACCGGACTAGTTCGAAAACTCTAAACGCAAGTCCTTGGATTCGACGACAACTTTCTCGCGAGACAGAAATTTTTGCAGTGCTACAGAAATTTGGTAATAAAATGTGTCACACCCATTTCGATTTTTTTTTTTTTTTCTTCGGAGTAGCATGAAATTATCGCAAACTACTTCAATATCTTTCTTTTCTCATTGTATTTCCTTTCTCATTGACAGCAACAATTATTTTACAACGGCTTTTGATTTTCAACTTCGAGTACCTTATTAATAACAAATGCGTAGCAAGAAATTTTGCATGTTACTTAAGTTTCACTTTTTTCACAAAAAAGAAAAAAAAATACGGAATTTACTGGAATATGACAAATTCCCAAATTCTACGTTTACGCGTCTCCGCTTTGGGACGTTATTCGAATTTGAACAACGTCGAGCTTCAATTGTTAAAATATAGGAAATAATGGAAACATAAGGTAACATAAACAAAAATCCTTCCGTCTCTTTATTACAACGTAATACGTTAATTTCTTTAAAGGCTGAATTATTTCAAAAAGTGGCTAATATATTCCCATACTTTCTTCACTTTTCTGCCATACCTATTCCCTCCTTTCGAGATTTGATACTTTTCGGTAAAAAATCGCCACCTGAAACGCGTCAACCAGTAGAAATAAAAACTGAATAAATAAATGTTTCTTTTACAATTTGTTTAAATTATTAAAAATTCTCAAATAAGTCGTAAATAAATATAATAGCTTTTACTAGGAAATATTTAACAATAATTAAACAAAGAAGTGTCATATAGAATTTTCAATGTAAATAATTAATAATAAATAGCCTTGAGTAGGACATTTTACAACTAGCAATGATTATTGACTCAGCTCGAATACAAAAGGAGTGAGGTCGTCATTGAAACGTAATCGCGAGTTCAATAAAAAGAAACTGATGTCAATAAACATTTCTCGGGTGTCATAAAATTTCCCTTTCACATAGATTTTTGCTAAGTATTCTAACGATTCCAAATGTATATCGTGTATACAAGTACTCTTCGATATAATAAATATTTTTATAAATTTATTTGCTATTAAAATTAATATTTAGTTTAAACTTTTTCTTTCGTATAGGTACTAGTCATTGTTTACATTGTCAATGAGAAAATGGGAAGCTGGAAATCGAGAGTTTTCATTTTTTTTCTCCTTCAAAACTTTTAGAATTCGTTCGTGGGTTTCGATCGAAGCGCATATTTTTTTACGGCATAGCTGATATTTCCAACGTTTTCGAAATCGAATTTGGGGCAGAAGAAATTTCAAAAGTTCGAGTATCAGTCTGGTGACGGTCGCAAACTCGAATTTCACGAATTCGCGACCTTGGAATTCAAAATTCTTCAAAATACAAAATCATCGTGATCGCAAAAACGTTGCAAATTCGAGACGAGTATATATATTTATATACTTATGGAATTTTCCCAGATTTCTTCCGGAAATCAATTAATACTTTTTTTTTTCTTTTTCGTCGCAGTTTCTAATATCGAATTAATAATATCCTTTGTATTACTCGAGAATTCGTTTCGAGGGTATCTCTCATTTATTCGCCGTGACATTCTCACCGGATGCTCGATCTTTTTCAATACTTAATCACTCTTAATCAGCCGAATACGAATTTCTGGCAGCCGGTTCAAGTGCTGGTTCGAGCTAATTCGGTCGACCAACCGACCGATATCTTTTGCACTTTGGTAATAATATATCAGCAAACCAGTATAGTTTTCTCGACTTTTTCTAGCTAATGCTTTGCTGTTACATTGGCACACTCGTATAAAATTAATGTACATAAAAACGGTCGTATAGAAATCGTATATGCTATCATCATCATTGGACTAATTTACAGTTTTTACATAAACCAATTTCACTTTTTTGAAAATATACTGCTTTCATACTATTTACGCATATTTTTTTTTTCTTTTTAATAAATGTTAAGAATTATATATTTTGGTTATAACAGTCTTTGGGGTGACTCTCGACGAGTTCTTCGAATTCCTCGATTTCCAGCTTCCAAAGAGGGAAGTGCGGGTAGGAAAACTACGAAAAAAACGGCACCTGTCATTGAAAAGACATAAATCCTGCAAAAATGCATCATACTCCAATTGATTAAAAAAAAAAAAAATGCATCGAAGTAGTCGTCCTTACCCTCCTTCCCGCTTTGCGATATACAATGAAAAATGTCGAAACGTTGGTGAAAATAATGGAAATATCGTTACCTTAAATTCGTTCTTAATTTATTGCCATTACTTTTCTTTTCGTCGGATGAAAAAGTTTCATTCTCGTGTTGGTTCATATTCATATAAATATTTATATACCTATTCAATAGAATATAATAATATAGTAAATACAGTTTAAATTAAGCAACAACGATCGTTCTATGTAATCTATGTACCTTCTTCATTATTATTATTACCGCGGCGGTCAGTAAATTCTTTCGTTTTCGTTTAATTTATATATTTCATCGTTACAACTACTTAAAAAAGAAAAAAAAAAGAACGGGGGGGGAAAGTCATTATCCTTATTGTATGCGGTTTCTCTATGTCTTTCTATGTATTTATTTATTTATTATTATTATTACTATATTCCTCATTTCCAATTTTTCAATCTTTTTTCTTTTTTATCAATATTCCTGTCATGTAAAACCTATCGATATTTTTATAAATCTACGTAATGTTAATTTTTTATTTTTATTTATTTTTTTTTCATGTTTTTTTTCTTCTCTTAATTTAATTATTATTCTTTGAGATATGTATCGTCGCGTTTTTTTTTTTAATGCTCACGTATTTTCCAGGAGCAAAGGGCTAAAAAGTATATATTGTTTATTGGTATTACAAAAAACGGGAGAACGAGGAGGGTTTTTTAATACACTCGCGTGTCTCTCTTAGATCATGAATCTCCCATTAACAAATTATCATTATTATTACTTCGTTTTCTTTAAGTTACGTTTTTAAATTAATTTTATTCTCTTCTTTCTCTTTTAAGTTAATTTCTCTCTCTCTCTCTTTCACTTGCACTCACTCTTTTTTGTTTTCTATTATTATTATTATTATTAATAAGAAAATCCTTTCACACCGAAAAAATTTGTCTCGCGACACTTGTATGCCCTAAAATATTTGCAGTTTCAAAATTCACGGATTTTCATTTTTGTTTTTTTTTCCTCGCACCAACTATGTAAATATGCAACTCGCGTACGTTTTTTTTTTTTTAGAGCGTGTCGTCATTCATTATTTTAATCGTTACTTTTTTTTATTTTTCTTTAATTTCTCTTTTCTTATTTTTTTCTTCGTTTACGAAAATGGCAGTTATCGGTCACAGCCAATGGGCTATTCATATTTTGTTGTTGTTGTTGTTGTCGTTACTATGTTTTTAAGTCTTAATTAGTTTACATTACTTTATGTACCCCTAGTAGTTATCGTTATTTATTTATCTTCATTAAGAATGTCGTAATTGTTAGATAAGAATACAAAAAAATATATATAAAAGAAAATGCAAATTTGAGTCCAATCCCATTAAATTCCATTTTTCCTTTCTCTTGCATTCGCTGGTACGAATTACAAATCTACATGCAGATTTAATTTTCTTCGCTCGTTACAAGCTGAAACTTCCGCTTGTGAGTGATGGTTGGGGGGATTCAACTGCGTTTTGTGTTTCCGAGCTTTTTTTTTTATACTGGAAATACTTTTTTTTTCTTCTTAATTAAGTATGGTTCTGAATTATTATTATAAAATTCAATTCTTACTGTCTGATTGCGATTAGTTTGGGATGAAACGTTTGATTGTCATGAATGAAGAAACGGGATTCGCATTTTATCATTGTAATAATGAAGAAGACGCTCATCAACAATTATCGCAAACGATTTACAGAGAGTGATTTCAAAATGCAAAAAATACTGAAGAAAAAAAAATTCTTTGTCTACCCTTTGTGATTTCCGATGATTTTTATATTTGACAGGGTTTTGAATTAAAATTGAAATTTGAAAGAAATTTTTTAAAAAATTCATCTTGAACTAAATTATTATAATTCATTTCGCTGAAATATTTACCGGTTCCAGCGATTTTTTAAACAAAAATAATTTAAGTTGCGGGAACGCATAATAATATTTGAAAGGATTTAATATGAATTGTCTCGAAACGTTACTAATGTTAACCAAGTTTTTCGAAATAAAAAATGAAAGTTACTTGACCCCAAAATCATGTTTATAAAATACTATTATTTATTATTAAAAATGTGTCACTAAATTGAAAATTCATTTTCTTCCGAGTTCCGATTAATAATATTTAGAATATTATTAATCAGGACTCCGAAGAAAATGAATTTTCAATTTTCGCAAAATTAACGTACACTTAAAAATATAAATCTGCATCGATCGTTTCTGTACCAGCGCTGTGATTGACAATTCGAGTAAGATGTTGCAATTGAAATACCCTTCGATAATTAATTTGAATGTCATTAGTAAAGAGTTGAATTAATTATCGCGTAATTAAATATTTTTACAATTAATTAAAGTTGACTTTAAGGTTGAATTAAAAAAAAAGAACAAGAGATTATCGACAAGCTCCATTATGTCAGAACCTCGGCCAAAGTGAAGGTTTACGCGTCAGAAGTTGTTGCTGACCTAAGAACTTTGTTTAAATTATTAATATTCATTATTAATACCTAACAAGTCTAGCGGAGGTTCTCGACAATGTACGACAATGTTCTTCGACTTAATTTGCAGTAGCGCTTCGTTAATTTCTGAATTATCCTTCTCTTCATCGACACAACTCCCGTGTTTTCCAATAAAATACTTTAAAATATATTTATATTAAAATCATTCTTTTTTCTTTATAATATACTTTTGTAATTAAATAAACTTCTCAAGGTTTACTCATTTACATAGACATTTTTTACAACTCTCGTATTTATTTTATAAGAAGCTTTTAGAGTCTTAAAAAGAATGTTTTTCAAAAAATACTCTTTTCTTTTATATCATCTTATATTTAAAAAAAAAAGAGAAACATCGAACCTCGAAATTTCAGTCCAATGTTCACCTTTTTTCCTCCCGAAAACAGAAACTGTGCAAACGAAGAATTTTGATAATTCATTTTTTCCCCCTTTTTTTATCCTGGAACTTGCCGTTGCCCAAAGTGCTGTACTAACGGCTCGAAAATATACAGAATTACTTTTGGGTGCAAAAAATAAGGGAAAAAGGAACGAAGAATCGTAACATTCATTCCTCACCTATTCATTCATTCGATCAATCAATCAATCATTAATAGTTTGATCCTCGATAAAATTTTCACTTATCCTATTTTTCATTAAAACGCCAGGAAAAAAAAGGAGTTTCGGCAACCGCCCTTTTTTCTTCTCCTCTCTTACATCGTCTTTTATATATTTTTTTTTTGGTTGTTTATGTTGTTGTTGTTGTTGTCATTTGTTGTTGTTATTATTATTGAAGTTATTACTTTTTATCTTGTTTTTTTTTGTTTCTTAATCAACCATGTACAAAAAAGATACCCCCCTCTTTCTCTCACGCGTTGGTAGTATTTTTTTTTATCATTTATCATTAATTTTTTAATAATAATATATAATATATCGATTTATTTTTCTTGTTATTATATATATATATAATATAGATGTATTTAAATATATTTATATTAATAGATTACTAGGGTTCTTTTTTCCTCGTTCTCTCATTCTCTCCCAATCTCTCGCGTACATCATCTTTCACGTTAAATATATTATTACAATTTTTTTTTATTCTTCATCTTTTATAATATATTTATTTATATATAATATAACTATATGCAATCTATATGAGAATTCTGTTTTCTTTTTTTTTTTCTTACTTATTTTACGATAATTCAAAAACAAAAAAATATGTGAAAAAATAAAACAACCCGCCGCCTCTTGTACGTTAATCGCATGTCTTAAGTCTTCCACTCAACCCTCCGCTTCTTCTTCCTCTTTAAGCGGGTTAATCAATTTAATTAAGTCAGTGTCTTTATTACAATTGCGAGAAAAAAAAAACCAACTTTCTTCCTGCTCTTCCTTCTGATTTCACTGAAATCTTTTGCAACTCATGATTTACGTTTCTATTAATTACAATTTTTTACTCCGACACTAAAAATTCAATGAAAATCCTACACATTTTTTTCTTCCATTTTTAAAATGATCCAATAATTGGCAACTTTGTCACGGATTGTTTAAACATCAAGGAGTCGCGAAATTTGAATGAAATTTAAAACAAAAATCGTTCAAAGAGCCTTCGAAAAGTGGAGGGTGAGACTCGTTTTTAGTATATCCTTTCCGGAACACATGAGAACAAAAGAATACGTTTTTTTTTTTTTTCGTCACCTAATCTGGTTATTTGTTTTTCTATTTTTTTCTATCTTTCATTCACCGGTGGATCATCATCGTTATTAATACACATATTTAGGATATGGATTATTAATATTTATATATACAATACACATTAATTAAATCTATAATAATAATTATACATCTCGGCTTGTTCGGAGCTGCGACTTGAGCATATCTTCGTAATGGCAACGATTGACAAGAAAGACTTATTAAAAAAAAAAAACAAAAAAAATATATATATATGAAATCAATCATGAGAAACTCATAAAAAAATATTTTTAAAAATTGAAAAACTATCGAAGAGAAAAGGAAAGTGATTATCATTCAGCGGATGACGTAAAATAGTTACTCTTTCGTGAAACAATTTTTTCTATCTTCCAAAATTAACAAATCCTGTAGCCAAAAAAACAGCTACTTATCGAATATCTCAAAATTTCCATTTTTGTTTTTAAATAAATCTCACGTACTGCTCATTAATTTCGAAACGAAAACTTCACGTTATTGAAATAAAGAAGCTGCTGCTGCATTTAGAGAGCAAATTGTCAATTTTGGAAGCTTCAAAGAAATAACCATTCCATTGTCAAAACAGAAAAAAAAATCTCGATAGAATCTTGTCATACTTTTTCACTCGATTCGGACTTGAAAAAAAATCACTAATTTTCGAGTTGACTGCTGAGAATCAAAAGGTAGTAACTCCAGCAGTCGACGCATTATCAAAAACAAGATCCTTTCCTCTTTTCCTTCATCTAACTAAAATACAAAATCAAAAAAGCATCTTCCTCTCACTATAAACAATTCTTTTCGAACTAAACAAAAATAATCATTCCACCTTTCCTCTTCCTCCCACGTTATTAAATTTCAAATCTAATTTATAAAACACAAACAAAAAAATATTTTAAAAAATGTAAGATATGATCCTTTTTTTCTCTATATCACGACGAAAGAATTCTCGTTTTGCTTTTGAGGTGAAAAATATTATTACTTGATTATTACTTTGAAGTTTTTCGTTTTTTTTTGTTGTTGCTGTTTAATTTGTTAGGAGGCGGCGTTAACATAACCGCACAATAAAAGATTCAAATCCCTCGAAACTGTAAGTTTTCTTTGGAAAAACAAAATTGTTCTTTTCTCATCATTTTTATCACTAACATTCCTTTGAGTCTACAAATTATATATATATATATAAAAAAAAAGGAAACAAAAGTAACTCGTATCCATTGAAAGTTATAACCATCGACGAAACGCGCAAGGGAGGGAAAAATACAAAATCTAAATCTCCTCGATAAAATATCGTATTATCATCACCATATATATAATATATATTTTTTATTTTTTTTTCTCGTATGTTTATATTTTTATAGAATATATATTATTATTATTATTATTATTATTATTATTATTAATAATTATATTATTATTATTTATCATTATTATTATTATTATTATTATTATTATTATTATTTATTATTATTATTATTATTATTATTATTATTAATGTTTATTACTTCAGTTGCTATATCGCTTATATAAGTTTTTTAATACTCTAAAGCGATGTATAAAATTTTAATGGATACGAGCCTTTTTTTTTCAACTACCGCAAATTTTACTTCCTTCGCTTTTCATTTGATGGATTTCGAGGGTAGCGGTTTTTCGTAATAAAACTCCATTTCTTTAACCAACTATAATAAATATGAAAAAGGAAAAAAAAACATTTTTAACCCTTCCTCTCTGAACGCAAACGATAAAAAAATATGTGAAATTATTTTTTTATGATTTCGTTTCAGTACGAGATTCAGTTCGAGTCTATCAAAACGTAGGAAAAGTTGCGTGGAACAGGTGACTTCTTTTAGCATCGCCTGGGGAAAAGCAATGGAGGAAATATCAAATTTAGAGAGCATGGGATTTCAATCGCGTTTAGAAGTTTCCCTTTTAGAAAATCTCAAAATCGTAAATTCCGGTTTCAGAAAATTATACAGTTTAACGTAATTTCTTTTTTTTCATCATTTTTTCGACCCATCTCGATATACCTAATTTCCAGAAATCGCTAATATTAGCGACGAATAGGCGTGCAAATTTTCAATTCAAATTTTTACTTGAACGCCTTACAATTTTATTAGGCTTCGCGAAAAATTCGAAAAAGTGGTTTGCACAAATTACGTTTTTTCTTTCATTTGAATCCTTTTCTCGAAGGAACCTCTGAGATTCTCTAAAAAAAAATTTTTTAACCACCAAGTTCCGTTTTTGAACGACTCTTCGAAAATTATTGAAATACTGAGAAGAAATTTGCAGAAACAAATGCGGTAAAAAAATAAATAACCAACAATCGACACAAGAAATTCCCTAGAAACTCCACGAAGTGCATTTTGGAGCGTCTAGAGTATCGAATGTCAACCATAGAACCCATTTTGCAGTTCTTCCCATAAAGTACTCTTATATTTACTCCGAACTAAATACAAGTTCGAAATTTCTTTTCAGTATCGCACGAAAGGAGAGTTTCCGAATCACCTCTTCCACACAATTCCCACCGATAAAAATTCTTTGTGAATTCGAAAGAAAACGCGTTTCATTGAGATCCAGTGGGCTTTGCATTTTCCGTTCCACACTGCTTTGATTAGTAGCTTTCACAAAGAATTTCCCCAACGCTTCGTTTGGGCGTATAAACAAAAAAAAAAGATCTTTTGAAATCTGCTTGCTATCAAAACCCTCAAAC
Source organism: Gasteruption jaculator (assembly GCA_949825005.1). Lineage (NCBI taxonomy): Eukaryota > Metazoa > Arthropoda > Insecta > Hymenoptera > Gasteruptiidae > Gasteruption > Gasteruption jaculator. Next base: position 10,591,204 of record OX463769.1, on the reverse strand, counting down.
AAATGGGTAAAAAAGACTCGGTTGCTCCTAAAGGTCCTAAATCTAATGTCATAATGAAATTTAAAAAAAAAAAAGAGCGATAATTCGATTCGTTGTATCCTTTTTTTTCGGCGGGAACGACGCGCGTTTAAACTACATTTATTACATATATCTGCATGTGTATGTGTTATGTTTTTTTTGTTGTTTAATTAAATGTTTTTGTCTTGTCTACGACAGTTAGGTTTTTATTCCTATCAATCCCCGACGTTTATATATTCATTAAAAGGAGATGCGAAAAATTGGCAGCAATGGAATTGAAAAAGAGTTGTGCGCTGTCTTGTCTCTGACGAAGCCCCCTATGAAATTGTCGTTTATGGGCCTACGAAATCTTGCTGGTACTTTTCATTGAATCTAGTCGTCAGTTGGTGTCAGTTGAAATATTTTGGCGAAAGATATGGAAAGACGGGAAAAAAGCCTCAACGTTCGTTCTCTCGCTTTTCCTCGATTCGTCGTTTCCCTTTCCTCGTTGCAGTCCATATCTTTCCGTTATCGTATCTTTAAATATTGGTTCTTACGGTTGTTTATTGTTGGTTTGTTTATATAATAACTTAAATCTGTTTAAGAGAGAATACGAAGCGCTTGTAGTACCGGTCTAGAGCAAACTGGGCAACTGGGATCGGAGCTCTCGCAGACACGGTTTCCGCAATCTAAGCAAAACAAATTGTGACCGCATGGTACCAGTGCAGCGGTAACCTCTTTATCACCACAAACTACGCATTCGCGACGACCCCCGGCGCTGCCGCCGCCGAGCAGGGAATCCGTGGGTGATGCTGGACTCGCCGATGCCGGTGGTGATGGCCTCGATGGCAATGGTACTCCGGGGAAGGACCAAATTGACGACGAGGAAGCTGTGTGTGACTCGAAACTCGGTGATTCACCGAGACCTTCGTCCCTCTCGAGCCCGGCGCCCCAGATGGCGACCAGGTCATTGAGTCCGGGTGCTCCCGAGCTGCTGGACGAGCTGCTGCAGCTTCCGCTGCTGGAGAAGGCGCCGCTCGAGCCGTTGGAGCCGTTGGAACCGGGCGGATCGAGGCAACCGAGGATGGATCCCAAACCACCGCGACAAAGCGCACCCAGCAAATCGGCGTCCTCTATTCCAGGTCCAGTTCCGGTGCGCAATGCGATGTGTGCTTCGATCTCGCGTCTCGCCGCTTCCACGCTCTCGGGCAAACCTGTCACCTCGAATACTGGTTCTTTATCGCGACTTGGGGTTACGATATATGTGTGCGTTTGATGTTGAATGCGTTTTATGGTTGCACCCTTCGGACCGACTACCAGACCTACTACTCTGTATGGTACTCGTACTTGAATTGTTACATGACCTGGTACTGAAGCTGGCGGACCTGGCGGTGCACCCAACAGTGCTCCCAATGAACTTTTACGCGACGCACGAATTTGCGAAAAGTGCTCTGCTGCTGACAGAATCTCACGTTTGGCACGAGCTACGTCTTCTTTACGTCCTGTTACCACGAATACGGGCTCTTCTCCGCGAACCGGGGTCTTTATGTACGTGTTTGTCTTTGCCCTGAGAGCTTTGATCTTGCAACCTGAAACAGACAACGGAGGCAACGTTTAATAGCTTTGCCGACATATCTCTCCTCTTTTCGTACAATTCGCAACGCATACGCTTAAGGACTAAAGTTCAAAAATAGCGCATTTATACACGATACAATAAACATTTCAGGGGCTGTAAATATTCAAAAATGAAAAGTGCATATCAACCAACACCTTCCTCGCCATCATTTAATAATTGACCATTATTATTATTTTTTACATCCAAGCGTGTCGCAGCTAAATGATTTATTTGCAATCGTTTACCTGAAAATGTATATTTTTTAAAGATAAACGTAAGATAGATATTTTAATTAAAAAAAAAAGTATAATATTCCACAATTCTATAGTAAAAAACAACTAATTCGATCGAATTTATATTTTTCATTAAAAACCAACCACGTTCCTTGGTATTTCGCCTTCCTCAACTATACAAATACAGTTGCGATTACAATATTAATATTTGCCGTCTAAATGCTACCTCTTTTTTTGCAACTTTTAGAGTCTAAAGTAACGAATATTAAGGTCAAATTTCCCCTCCCCAAAAAAAAACTCAAATTCTTTCCGATGACAAAATTTCGCCGAGAAAATAAACCTTCGGCTGGCTGGGAATTGCTCCTGGGGAAATCCAGCGATTGTCGGCGAGGTCTGACGCTTCCTCCGCATGCGGAGACTTCAACGAGCGCATCTTTATTGTCATGAGAAGCGCCGATATTTTCTATTAAGGATTCTCATACGAGGTGCGGGTTATTATGTAATAACGAAAAACGTGTAGAAGAAGCTTATGGAGGATCTCCGTCGCGAGTCCTCTCCTCTGATTTGTTGTGACCACAAAGTTTTCATGATACAAGGATGAAACGAAAGAGATAGATATGAAGGGTGCAGGAAACTGGAAGGAAGGAGGTCCCGACCCGCTCTGGTCCTCGATCTCGCAGACTCCCTGGCCTTGAGTCGGCGCAATGCTAGCAATGCAGGTGAACCACTCCTCTCTTTCCCACTCGCTGCAGCCTCTTCGTCTCTATCTTCCTCAAACTTGACTCCCTTTCATTCAGTTCACTCTCTCCTTCGTGTTCGAAGGAGAGAACTTTCGCATACCACTACATCGGAGCCTGTCTCTCTCTCTCTCTCTCGCTCTGTTCTTTAACTCTTGCTTTTACAAATCCACTTTAATATGATATTAAGCAATATCTGCACGCTTATGTGTATGAAAAAGAACATGAGAGAAACCAACACCTTCCTCCTTTGTCTGCAAGGAGCGTTTTCATAATCATTTTTCGCATGGCGCTGTATCACGCGTATGGTGGTCGTCCTGGTATGCAAGTTCTATGTTTAAACCATGGCATTGGAAAGAAAAGTTCTCTAGCCTTCACTAGAAGTCCTTGCGTAATGACGACAATGTCATGGACGTGTCTCTTCAGGGACGAGAATCACGCCGGCATAATCTTGACATCGATATGGCCTTAAGATACGATATAATTGCTTCAATAATACACACCGACACACACGCGTCTTGTACGTATCGTACATATATATAGATATGCTTCGTCGTTCTGTTCAAATATGTCTGACTGTTAATTACGCCTGCTGTTAATTACGATTTTAATAAGCCCGGTTTTTCGTATAATAGGTAGAAGTTAATACAAAACGCACGATGCATCCCACGTACATGCGTCGTTCCTGTGCCGATACTCTTTCCGTAAAAAATAATTGGAAGACGTTCCGAAGATGACGAGAATGGTATTGGATTTTTTTTTCTGTAATTTTTAGTCGGCAGGTTTTCGAATTGTAGTAATGATAATTGTGGTATTTCGTAGCTGCTTGAATTCTGGCGATCGACTTTTGGGACAAATTTGGAAGAAAGAGGAATTCCTTGAAAATTTCTCCTTTGATTTTATGGAAATTGGATGCATTCGGATTTGTGAAGGAACGCATTTTGCTGGGTTCAGAATAAAATTCGGTAATTGCAAGAATTTGCATTTACTAAATGTGCAGTATTGGTTGAGAATGAAATTTAATAGATGCACCAATTTCGTAGGGATTTTTGGGACCCTGAAAAATTGGAAATTGTTGGAAGGCAAAGTTTAATGGAATTACTCGAAATATCGATTATTTGCGATTTTCTACATTTTCAAAATGAAATCCTCTAAATTTTCAATCTAAATCTAGAATCACCAACTTTATTCTGTTCCTTTGAAAAAAATCGGCCCATAGTTTTATTTCGCCATAATTTCTGAGCAAAAAGGGTAGATAATTTCCTATAAATTACATTTGCTACTTTTTTAAGTAACTTCGCGAGAAATTTTTCGAAATCCGTGCATACAATTAAGGGAGAGATTTTCATTTTAGTTACACTCATCCCAACTAATTTATACGCCTGTAATAACAAAGCGTTGGTATCCGAAGAATTGGCAGGTTGTCGGTATGATGGAATTATGACAGACGTTAAACTTCAAGAGTGGAATGATTCGGTTGAATATGATCACTTGCATTTTCCTCGGGTATGATGTATATTATGAATATACGCTTCGAACCTTCATTGGAAACGACTGTTCATTAATTTATGCCCAAGATACTTCTAAAAATAAACATTCTATAAAAGATGCCCGGAAAAAATTTCTGAAAAACTTCACAAAACTGAATTTTCGCTTTTCTTCGACAAATTTTCGTGGGATTTCTAAAATTCAATTTTTGAGACGTTACAAACCTGGAATCGAAAATTTGAAACGTCATAAATGAAAGATTATAGAAGTGAACCTAAATTTGGTGCCTAAAATTTGAATTATTGTCTTTTCAAATTTTACTTTAGTCCCTGCATTTTTTAATATTAAGCATTTTTGGACAGAACTGTCAAAAGTTACAATATAACAAAATTGGAATGATCAAAAATTTATTTGCAAAATGCGTAATGATTATTTTGTTGCAATATTGTCGAATTTCCATTTTTTTCTTAATTTTAGCAATTTTGGGGAAATTCCGATATTCCAATGAAGTGGCCCCTTCTTCGTCTTTAATTGATTTTTCATTTACAACCGAATTAATTAACTTTCAGCATGGATTCCTACCATATCATTTGAAAATAAGCGACATACGTATACTCAAAGTTAAGAGAAAGGCAGGTGGACAAGAATCGCGTATATAAACGTGACCACGAGGATTCAGTACAAGAGGAAGGTAAAGACGACGAGGATATCCATGAAAGCAGAAGAAGAAGAAGAAGAAGAAGAAGGTGAAGAAAGAGGAGAAGAGGAGGGTCGTAGACAGTTGAAGGGCCGCGGCCAAGGTGAGGCAAGAACCGAGAAGAAGGAACGCGTTTTGCTGCGCTTTGTTTCGCATCTCTCTCTTTTCTGCTGCGAAGAAGTTTAGGTTCCGAGCTGCAGTTACGCATTGGAAATCGAAGTTTCGAGAGAAGAAAGGCAAAGGGTGGGTTAGAAAGGGATGAAATCTATTTTTACCACCCAACAAGATCATTCCTTGCAATTGCCAACTATTGTGCAATGATATAGAGATTCTGGCCCCGAGTGTGGGCAAAAGTGTGGCGCAGTAAATTTTCTGGATCTCGGTAGAGTCTTTTAAAAAATATATTGTTGATAAACGTAACTTGTAAAGGAATTTTTAAATTTCCGAAATTGTCTTTCAATTTTTAGTAAATATTTTCGTATATAATTTTCCAATTATTTCCCACGATCAAATTTTTATTATATTATTATTATTATTATTATTTATAATATTATTATATTCTTCTAATTATTATCGAAGCCGAAAAAAAAGGGTTTGTCATATTTATCTTTTTTTTACAAAACAATTGTTTACTGTTGCACAATGTTACAGAGATTGTGGTCCAGGTATGGGCAAGAATGCGGAGCAGAAAAAATTTCTGGCTCCCAATAAAGTGGATTAAAAAAAAAAACATATTGTCGATGTCAAATGTAACTATAACGAGTTATTATATATATATATTTTTTATTATAAATGAAAAATAGAATATTGACGGTAACAGGTGTAGGCGAGCGGGACAAAGGGGACTAATGAAAATTGCATTATCGGACTCGCAATATTTTTCGAATTGTCAAGACTCCGCACCGGCTACAAATAAATATATATCTCTCACGAATCGGTCGTGTCATTGCCATCGAACAACACATCGGGGCTATTTTTTTTCTTCTTTGTAAATTTCGCGCCATGTTTGTAAACAATTAATTAAAGCCGAAAGATGTGTGAGTTCATTTGTCAACTAATTGCACACATCACGCGTTATTAATATGCGAAAGCAAATGTGGAAATATCGATTTTATCACGCATTTATCTCCGGTGCGCGGATGAAAGATGAATTTCAGCTACGTCACGACCAACACATTGAATAATATATCGTGGGAATAAAGTTGAGATTCTACGCGGAGAGAGGGAAACGGAGAGAAAGAGGGAACGAGAGGATAGAAAACTGTAGAAATTGTATTGTATTGTATGGTATTGTATGGTATACCAACATGGAGGTTCTACCTTAAACTCGAGTTCTATTATTCTTCGGATCATATATATGTAGATTCTTTCCTAGGCCAACATGTTCCACGTGCTTCTATATGAATGGTGGAAAGAGGACTAACAAACGCGATTCTAATCTGCACGGCGAGCTCCGTTTTAGGAGGAATTCCTGCAGCCAATGTGGAAGAAGACTGGTGACATATTGTGAGAAAATGGTATTTCAGGGATAGATGCTAGGGAAATGTAAGAAATAATTAACGAAAAAGTAAGAGTTACTCATTTTTTTGTTTATTTATTTATTTATTTACTTTAATTAAATTTGAAATCTGTCCAAGGGATTTTATTCAATATGCAATTGCAATTAGAATGTCGTTAATACATCAGAGAATGCATTTGGAAAAATATAAGGAAAATATGCGCGTGTATTTATTTTTCTTTGTCTCCTAAATAAACAGAGCAACCCATTGGTATTAATATAAAGTTGAACATCCAAGGTTTTGTATAAATCTGATTTTTAGGATAGAAGGAAATTGAATAAAACTGAAAATTAATAAAACGAATGTAATTCGTGAACAGTGTGAATTCGAAATTTGGAAATATTCCTAAATTTTGGACCCAACTTGGTCAGTGAAAATAATGTATAAAGTTATAAAGAAATAAGTATTTCTCCCGAAATTTTTACTATTATTTTGGAAATTTTGAAAAATCCCTAAAATTGTAGGTTGCTCTGGACAATTAACTGTTTTGGAATTTTCCTAAAATAAGCAAATTTCTTTAAATGTATTTTCAAAATGAAATCTGACCCTTTCGAAATTTTCTCAAACAGTTTTATTAGAGGTAATTCGTTTTAGAATATTTACCACTAGTTTGTCCCAAATGATAAAGTCCTCTTAACTCAGGCCTTATCTCCCTTATCTGCAAGTTCATTAATCACATAACTTTCTTTTAATCTTAAATGAATGAATTTTATCTGTAATTAATGACCCGAATTATCGTTCGGAGTCAAGCGTATTAAAATTCGGAAGTATAATAGTTGGATATTTATACGTCATTTTAAATGTCCCGCATTACAATAATTACAAAAAATACTATTGCATTGAGATGGCTCAAATAAATAAATATTTAAACATGTTGTAAAATATATTTTAGGATTTACTTATATTAAGGTTAATTTTATACCGTTTCCGTACTTGATATAATCGACCTCTAATTATTCCTATCCAAAAAGAAAAGGAAAAGTAACAAAATCACGATAACATTTGGAACTTTGTCATTGTATTATAATATTTCTAGAATCCATCAATCTTATCTTTACATTTATCACAAATCAGGCTCGCAAATCCAGCGATTCCGGCTTCAAAGTTCAGGAAATATTCAAAATTCCATCATTATAAATAAGAGCGAAATTATTTCAAAATTACTTAAATAAATATTACCTGTTATTTTCAAGCACTTTCTCAAAAAATGTTACTTTTACGCTAAAAAAAGGTATTATTAAAAAATTGAAAATTGTTAAAAAAAATAATTATTAATATACGCTGGTGTCGTAAAAGAAATGAAATTTACTAGAAAAAATAGCGAATATTCATAGAAATCTAATAATAATTCCGATTTTATAGTAAACATTTGCATTTATTATTTTATAGATAATTTTAAGCAACTTTTAATATTTCGAAATTTTCTTGTAACTTTTAATTTCGTATTTTTTTCTCGCAACTTTTATTTTTATAAATAATTTTCCTATTATTTCACCGAAATGAAGTTTTATCACATTATATTTTATTATTTTATATTATATTATATTAAAATATCTTCTCTTGGAGAATTTTAAATAAATAAACGCGCTTTAATATAATATGATTACATTTTTTTTTCCAATTATCATCGAAAACTGAAAAAAGGGTAAACTGTAACTGTGTTCCAGGTAGTTTCGTGCTCGCTTCGACGGCGGCCTTCCGAGTGTAGAAGAAAGTGACGAAATAGTCCTTCGAGGTCTTTGAAGTTTCCTAAAAAGGAACTGTTTCGCAACATTGTAACATTTTATTGGGGAGGAACAGTAGGAGATATATAAAACAGAGGGGGCCCTCCTCTATAAGTTTATCGACTTTAGCGAGCTTTATTGAAGTGTTTCCTCGGATGTTCTTCAAGAGAGTGGAGTATACGGGAGGTTCGAGCGAGTGGAAAGGAGAAGGAAAGAAGAATGAGAGGAAAAGAAGGAAAGAAAGAGGGACGATACTCTGGATGTTTTTAGTAGTGGGGAGGACGGGTGTTCGCCCGATGCATTGTGGGGGTGTTGGCCTTCAACTTGACAACGCAGTTTCACTGACCTGCCTGAGAAACTCGTATACTCGAGCACTACACTCGTGCGCACGAAGAGAGAGAAAGAGAGAGAGAAAGAGAGAGAGAGAAATAGAATGGAAAAAGGGAAAGAGAGAGATATTTAAAAGGTGGTACCGCTATTTGAGGATTTTTACGAGCATTTTCTCATCCTAAACAAATTTTTTTTCACATATTTCTGAAACAAATGTTTCCCTTTTCAGGTCCTGTCACTCCCAAATGGAAGGAGAGGGTCGGAAGAGGAACGTGCAGAGGAAACGCACAGAACTATGGAAATTCCAACAACCATATCTTTCGCCGCCTGAACAAATTTCCGGAGTTGCCGCGTTAAGGACTCTCGCCTTATCGCTCATGCATCTCCAGCTATTATCGAATCAAAGCAAGCTCTTGATAGCTTTTGATAACATCTCGAGCTGTTATCTATCTTCATAGGCTTCGCTATTCATTGTTATTCCGCGTACCCACTCTGCTTATTTGTTTTTCTCATTTAAATGGAATAGATGGCGCCGTATCTGCTTTTTTTGAATAGAAAAAATCTTGAGGTTCTTTTGTTTTGAGTTTTTTCAATAAATTTACAACCACTATAATACCGCTATGAAATTTCAAATGAAAGAATGAGTTTTTAAAAATTTTATTAATTGAGAATAAATAATATTAATGAAATTTATAATCATTATTTATAATTATATATTATAATTATATTAGAGAAAAATTCGTGGATCCTTCGAATAAATTTTTACAAATATTTCTACATGAATTTGGAATTTAACTAAATATTAGATAAAATAAAATTGCAGCATTTTATAAAAATATATTTTACGCTCATGATTTTTATAATAAATTTTTATAATAATAGTATTTTCTAGCATGTGTCTCCCAAAGTGTGAAAACTTAAGCGAAATTTCCAAAATTTAATTACAACGCGATTTTCTAATTCCTTGGAAATATCAGCAAAAATGATCAATCTTCGAGCGGATAATATTTTGGCAAATGCTGGAAGGTACGAAGAGGCTCTTTCTTCCCAATTTCTTAAATCGGCTTTCAAGATGTGCGGGAGATAGGGCACTTCTTAAATTTAATATCCATTTAACTTTTTATTCTCATACGATGGAATTACCGAGAGGTTTAAAATTTACATAACTTTCCTTCGAATCTTTTTTTTTCTTTTCATTTCGCGCGAAGGCATATTAGGATTCCACGTTCTCGCGATGGGAAAAAGTAACGCATTTTCTGGAAATTGCATTCTTTCAGCAACAGAAAATTACTTCTTTCACCGTTTAACTAGTTAACCGACGAGTTAATTTACCTTTCCATTGAAAAGTAGATTGTGGCCAATTCGGAATTCTACATCGAGTAGATGGAATACTCGTTTCCCTTATATTTCTCCAGATGCAGTCTGAAGTGCATTAACAGCGGTTGCATATTGAAGAAAATGCTTAAAAGCCCTTGGACAAATTTCAAATTCATTGAAAAGCAAATAAACAAATAAACAAATAAATACATGACAATAGCAAAAGAATGAGTTACATCACTTCTGTTGGAACTCCTACCCGAAAACTTTCTCACAGCGCAGGATTTACCTGCATCTTATATGGAATTTCAGAATGCAACCTACGCAGGAGTTCCGGGAAGAGTGCAAACTCGACTTCTCTCCTCCAATCTCGTTAGAATCAGGTTCGAAGGACTGCCGAGACGAAGTGTCCAGTCATTCCAACATCGACCGTTGGGCCGATTGCACGGCGAGATCGGGTACCAGAAATTTCGAATCTCGAAGAAATGGAGGAAGAAATTCGAAGAAAATAAATAAGAAGGAGGAGATGAAAATGAAGGAGGAGAGGAGTTCTCTCAAAGGCCAGAAATTCCAAGCTCCTCTTTTCTCAAAATAGATCGATGACACTCGCGCCAACAATCTCGTGCGAGCGTGCAAGCAAGCGAGCAAGCGGGCAAGCAGGCGAGCAAGTGAGCGAGCAGCAGCAAAGCTGAGTGAACGCGTGCACTCTTTGCTGCACCAACGCAAGAAGTGCACATATGCATATGCACGTAGTAGCAGCAGCAATGGTAGCTGGGGTGGTGGTGGTGGTAGTAGTAGTAGTAGTAGTAGTTTTACTACACAACCGAGTCGGTTAGTTTAGGTACGTATATTTCTTCACACACTTTGCCTTCGTGTGTCTCTGAAATAACAAACCGGCTCGCGGGATAAGGTGCAATGCACGCACGCACGTTCGCTGCATGCGCTTTTGTAAGAGCAGTTGAAACACACAGCAGTCGCCGACACTACACACTGTCTCGAATGGCAGTGGGGGTCACACTATATTAAGATTGAACTCCACTGACACTGCGCCTGACTACCTACTGTAGGTTCCTCTTATTTCTTCTTTCTTTCTTCCTCGCCTGTTTGCAGTCTTTCTTCCTTCGCTTAACTATTTTCTTTCTCTATCTCTCTCTCTCTCTCTTTCTTGCACCAATATTTCAAAGTTGCATATTTGTCAAACTGCGAAAATTTGACTCCGCACTCAAAAGTCCCTCAACACTTTGCCGTCCGCACGTCTGATTGGGACGATTCCGTCGTTTGGCGCCGGTATAAATCTTTGTGTACGACACCAACGTGGTGCCACCGGCCCTTGCCCGATAGTTTTCGCATGGCACCAACGTGGTGCCACCGGACGGCGTAGTGTTAATAACGCAGAGTAAATGCAAGTGGAAACAAAGGCACAGAAAATTGTCGCAAAAAGAGGAACTTTCGCTTTGTATCCGTCCCATAATAATAGTAGCAGATGATATCCCTTTTACGTATTCACTTGCTATCATTATTATGGGCCAGAGTTAGAGGAAAAGTCCCTTTGTGTGCGATAATTTTGGGTGCGTCCGATCGAAGCGAAAGTAACGAAACCCTACCTCTGTCCCATAATAATAATAGCAGTTGATACCCCGTTCATATATTCACTTGATACTATTATTATGGGACAGGTAGTAGGATGTAGATATTTTGGGGGTACTTTTATAAGAAGTGGAGGTATTATTTATTTTTCTTCCCCATCAAGTTGGACGTAAATTACGAACTGGGACAAATTGTATATTTGTTTTGTTTTTTATTACGCGAATCTTATGCTTCGGATTCAATAGGATTTCTCAGCGAGGAATGCACGTGTCTCTGCAGAATCGATAGGGTTAAATTTGATCAATAGGCGTTGTATCGCGTGGCACTATTTTCGCAATTACGAAACGCCTGTCTCTGACACACGGAATTTCGGACCGGAACGCCGATGATGAATGGACCCAAGGAACCGTGAATGGTCCAAGCTGCTCGATGTTCAATTATTTCAAAAATATGGAATCTCTAGGTCTACTACTTGAAATATAAAAAATATAACAGAAATCGGGTAGTTCCAGAATGAAAAATCTCAAGACGCCAATTTCGGATTCCATGGAATTTATCGGTGCAAGCGCAAGCGCACAAAATGATTGGCACAATTTTACTGTTAATTGGAGTAAAAATAAGTATCACAGAGTGTAAATAATTTCAAATATAAATCCGATAAAAAAAAATAAAACAGCCAAAGATAGCCCCCTCCCCCTCCATTGACTCTCTTCGTTGCAAGGGAGCAATTGTTTAGACACTCGTAAACATACAAATCGGTTCATTTGCGAAATCGGTCATGCAGTGGGATATGCAACCTTCTTAATTGGTCATTTACTGGTGCATTCACCCCATCGCCTATAAAAAAAAGTGACGTTACGCGAGCTATCGTGGTCTGATTGTTGCAGTTCCACTTATCTGCTGATGAGATCATTTGAATTTCTCACGAGTGACTTACTTCTGATCGAAAGAATAAATTCACCGCGGAAAAGGAAGTTTCCAATGAAGATAATGAATTACGACCCGTTTTGCGGATACACTTATGTCAATTTCAATAACGCGTTTATTGTTATTCAAGGAATCATTTCGTTCGTGCTTTGATTATGAGAAAAACGTTAACGAATGACATTCTCTGATTGAAAAAATACGGTACCTGCTGGGAAAAGGTTAGAGATCGACAATTAAAATATTGTTTCAATGAAACTCTGTCCGCCGAGTTACTTCGTTCGAATAAAAATTAATATATTGTTTTTCTATCTATGCAGAAAATTCATAAATATACATGACAACCTAATTTAGCGCTATTCCGTGGAATTTTTTCATGACCCGAGTTTTCCTTCCAGATCACATACGTAAACCCCCATAAAGCGTTTAGGGGCATTCTGTAATTGTTTGGATATCCGAGAAATTTCTGTTAAAAGCCCCATAAAATCCTTTCATTGATTAAATTGTGAGCAGCAAGTACTAAATGAAGATGAGACGACTGCTTTTAGTATTATACAGTTAGTATGTGGTAGTTGCGGTCGTCGTGTTGGACTGTAACCGACATACCAGCTATTTCTGAAGCTTTGCTTGAGTATTGATCTATCTCGCAATCGCCTAAGCGGAGTTGTTTCAGAAAAATGGTTTGTCAAACCAAGATTTTTGTGGGTTCCTTCCAAGGGGGAAAAAATGGAACGCTCTGCCCTATGAGGGCGGGCTAATAGAGCGGCTCGGAGCTCTATCGGGACACCGTACTTAGGATTTGGGGAAACGTTGGGTAGGTTATGATGTGGGTTCGGGTTTTTTTAAATAGCACAATTTACTCTATCAAGTTATTCCGGAGTAATGCTAAAGAATAAAATAGGGCGATACAAATTATTATGATAAATAATAAATATACGCCTGGAATTTTTCGGCATACTTTGGCCTTCTTTCAAAAATAGGGTAAAAATTGAAGTTTCAACAATGGGGTTGGACACATTTCTAGGGGTAATGCGACGCGTAGAATTGATTCCAGGGGTCGATTTTCCTGATGTCCTAGCGGGAGGTCGTCAAAAACAGGTTTTTTTCAGGAAAATCGAGGAAAAATTGCATTTCCGGTTGGAATTCTGGAATCTTAACGATGAAAATGAATTTCTTGGAAAAATGGCCGAAAGTGGCCGAAAGCTGATTGGAAAAGTCGAAATACCATCCCTAATTGCGAAAAACTTCCAAAATGGCACAAGGTAGCGACGCAACAGCATCCACATCGCCTTGAGGATTAACTCTGAGCCATTTTAAACGATTCAATATTTGTTCAAACAATGGATGAGTGCATCTCGTGAAGAACTTAAGACGAAGATGCGGTTTTCTCTCAGGGACATTTTATTTTGCGAAATGCATTAAAGGCAACCTTGGCTTCTACTGGGTTGCGTTTTCGCCCGTCAACCGCGGGCTTTTACGGCGAGCCTTTGGAGGACGCGCTACAATATTTCGCCAGCGATTCGTGTACTTTTTTAAACAAAAAAGCGATCCCCGAAACGATAGGCTCCTTCCAAATTGCGAAGGTTTTCAAAACCGTAAAAGTTGTCGTAAAAATGCTAGTGTGGATATTGATTTCGAAGGTGCACCTGCAGGGGCACAAATGTAATCGGAGAAAGAACGAAAATTGTTAGGAAAAATGAGAAGCATGCGTTCGTGACAGAAAGAAGTAAAAATTTCGTAGAAAAGTAGTCGATTGTCATGAAAAGCTAATAATTAACCCCAATTTTATAGTAGACATTAGTATAGTATATTTATTATTTTTCTCAAAATATTTTTAAAACTTTTTATAAATTATTTTTAAAATGATTTGAAATTTCCTAGAATTTTGTTTATCTTTGCACGTAAATTTACCATTTTTACTACTTTTAGCGACATCTACAGTAAATCGTGTTAATTCGGAACAATATTCGACAGAAATATTAAGAATAATAATACTAATTCAATAGGTTCTTCGAAAACTCCTTTGTTTAGAGAATAAATTTTATCGTCGGTGGCTAAAGCATTAATAGATAAATAAACCATGAATCGCAATCACGTGTTACCTATTAGCTTTCTACAATAAGATTACGACACTGTTCAGCGAGACAATTATTATCCGATAAAAACATCGATAACAATTTCATAGTAATTATCCGATACAATATGTTACGTTATTAAACAAGACAAGATGAGGTATAATGGGACGTGTCGATGCTGCCCACTATTCCATCAATGAAAAACACGCCCAAAGATGTTTTAAAAAGAAAGTTCGATAGATGATGATGATGATGATGATGATGATTCATTTAGTCGACCTACCTCACGCTCAACCGGCATGACCGTAAAGGTTGGCCAGAATTGAATAATACCATTTTTCTTGTTAATTTATATCTACCATACCCTGAAAATCCATTTTTTCAAAATATTTTTTATTTCCTTTTAAATTTCTGTAATTTTTACCAATAATTGTATAAGCTTCAGTATTTTCTAAACCGTAAAAAAAAACAAATTATGCGAAAAATTATAATACATAATATATTAACCCTACATAAAAAATTATAACAAAATAACCTATATCGAAAAACGTTATCAATATTATCGATAGAATTAACAGAAACAAATCCGGCTTTGAAATACCCATTTTGCATACGAATATTGCTGTTTATACAAGTCGATATGTATTCATATCCAAGTACCCACTTCACTTTCCCTCTTCTTCTACAAACATCTTATACCTTCTTTGAAGCTGACATTAAGTATGGTTAAACAAAATAGTAGTTAGCAGTGTCCTTTTTTTCCTTTCCAGGCGCATGTGTAATTTGGAAAAGTAAAAATAGACCTTTTTGTTGTCATTAAAAATAAATGGAAGCGACTCCATCCGTCTCGTCTCTCGCAGAACCGAGAATCGCAGCTAACCCATTTTTCTACATCATCAATGAAAAAGGAAAAAAAAAATGTAACAAACTCTCACGGACTTTCTATAACGAAAATAATCGCGTTTTCTCTTCACTCCCCTATTTTTGACTTTTCGAAACTAAATATCTCGAAACGACTCAGTTTTCCTGGTACGCTTTTTCACACGTTAAACGCAACGCGCTGGACTTTCCGTTCGGACCGAGCCGGTTGCGACAAATTACAAATTAGTAGCGTACACTATTGCGTCCCACGCGGCGTGAATGAGGAGTCGTGTAAATTTTCCCGTGGCATTTTACGCGTTAATTGAATTCCTTATCAAGCCGAGCCTCTTTTTCTGGCCCCCACTTTCGCGCTTTGGGGACGAAAACGCATAATGGCCACACAAACGAACGTTTTCGTCCTGGCGATATTCCTGGGATACGTGGTCACTTCTCCAAACGGAGGGTTGAAAAAAGAAAGCAAGGACTGGGGGTTGATGTGTCTGCGTATCTTATTGATTCGTTTCTGTCTCGCCATTTCGCCCTCGGTACGGGGCACGTAGCAGTATCCTCAAACGAATAAGTAAAAATGGTACAATATACAACTACCATACATCCGAGTACTCTACTTTCCTTTACTTTACTTTACTTTCCTTTCCTATCTTCCCTTCATTTTTTATACCCTTCGTCGTGTGTCATCTTCTTAAGCCCGCATCACAATGCTTCCTCTGCTCTCCCCTATTTTATCGCGGAGGTCTGAAGATTCGTTTGAACGGTCCAGAGGAAACTGAGAACCTTCTATCTGTATATATATGAAATTCGAGGCCGTAATACCATGGTATGGTGAAAAAAAAAAATCTATAGCACTAAAAGAAGCGGGAAAAAAAGGAAGAAGAGAACGATATTGCAAAAGATCAGTTCGTTGCAAACGTTTCCTTTGTTCCCTGCTTCGGTATCTCGCTTCTCGTCTCTCCTTCGCCGAACTTTTCTCTTGAGTAAAATGAAACGTTTTTAATACGCATCGCACATACCTCGCACAAAAGACGTAGAAATTCTCTGATGCATGAAGAAAAAAGGTCTAGAGTATTTTTTATTAATATATGTGTACCTCGAAGGTTCTCCAAGGGAACGAGAGAGGGAGAGAGATACCAAGGCAGGGACTGTTTTATTTCAGAGAAACACAATATTTTTCATGGGGGGAAAAGCTCGTTTTGTTCTATTATGTTGCATCAGATATTGAAATAACGTGCACTGAAGCGTCTTAATACGACAGATTTTTCCAACACATGTGTAGAAATTGAAACAATTAATCGAAGTTTCAGGAACAAATGCAAAGAATTTTACCTCAACCAGGAGTTATTGAATCCAACCGGAAAACATTTTTTTTTATTATTTTGCTTCTAGTTTTTGCTCTTTTAAATAAATTTTCAATCCCCAAAAAGGATATAGCAAAAAAAAATAATATTTTTAATTAACCGATTTCGCCGCTTTTTCTACCCCTAACTTGTTTCATAACAGAGTTCGATGTGGAAACTTTGTTACAAATATTGAAATTCGAGTTTGTTAGAGTTTATTTTCGCAATAACCATTGAAATATGTTGTAATAAAATATAATTGAGTAAAAGTCCTCGTTATCGGTTGAAACCAGTACCGAGAAGCCACTTTGGATTATTATCCTTTCGTCCTCGGATTTAATAATATTAAATTGGTCGGTGCATAATTAATGACGATTCTTTTGGCTTTCATTAAATAGACATTCGTGCGAAATAATCGTCGTTAATTATGCATCAGCCGAAATTTTCAGAGAAACGATTACTAAAATTTCTCTTTGATAATTACCAATATGTGAAAAACCTGAGATTTGGGATTTCAATGAAAGAAGAAATCGCGGAGTGAGAAAAGAGAAAAATTGACATTTAAGAAAAAATATTCTTTGGTAGAAAATGTCGAGGAAAGAATTTGTAGAAAATTTGAAAAACGAACAACGGTGGAGTTTAGCGATTCGTACCATGTAAAAAGTAAAATTAGTAGTTGGTAGGAGCTAATACTGGAATTCATGATACTGATAAGCATGTGTGCGAGGAAGAAAAGAGCACATGTAAAATAAAGGAAGGAAAGGGAACCGAGCAAAGAAGGCGACGA
Organism: Gasteruption jaculator; assembly: GCA_949825005.1. Taxonomy (NCBI): domain Eukaryota; kingdom Metazoa; phylum Arthropoda; class Insecta; order Hymenoptera; family Gasteruptiidae; genus Gasteruption; species Gasteruption jaculator. The sequence goes on along the minus strand of OX463769.1, from coordinate 10,573,921 downwards.
CGACGACGACGACGACGAAGAAGAAGAAGACTCGACGATGACGTTGAGTCGGTAACTATCGGCGCATATTAATCGTGTGAAAAAATGTCTGCTACTATACTACTGCATGCACCGTGCACATGCAGAGGCGCATTACGTGTAGGAATAACGTCTCTATCTCGGCTTCTAAAATAGTAAATAATTTCTTTTTTGCAATTATGACTTCTGTCAGGAATTTTATCGTTGAATGAAGATGCGCAGAAACTAGGCGTTATTTACGCGGCTCTTAATCATCAGCAGGATTTCTCACGTTCCGATAAAAGTACGTCTCGCGATAATTTGCAATACCTACTGGCGAGTTTCTTGCAAATTATCACTTTTCATCGGTTTATAGCCGAATCATAATGGTAATGATAATAATCCCAACACGGGATTTCTGTGAAACCTAAGTGAGATTTCCTTCTCCATGAGGAGTATGAGAAGCAGATAGAGAGAAACGTCAGCCCTCAAATTTATGGCTTTTAATGGAATAGACCCTGTAAAATTCGAATTCGCTGTAATCCGGGTTTAATGAAAATTTGTAGTTTATTCCACGTTCGGGCTCCAAATTAAAGGAACGTTTATGTTCTCGTTATTCTCGCCTGCGTCTCGAAGAAAATCTACCTCCGCAGGATACTCGTAGTCCTGAGAAAAGGAAAGGAAAGCAACGAAATGAAAAGAACAAGGGTATGCGGTGTTGTAGTTTTGAGGGTGAACCTGAATTTCTTATCAGTGCGTAACCGAAAGTAACGATGACATAAACCCGCTCGAGTTTTGCGCCTCAGAGAATATGCGCAATATCTGTACGTGACGGAAGTACAGCGAGAACAAAAAATGGAATTGTCAAAATTATGGAAATTGCTACAATTTTGACGTTTGTGACGTAACTAGAAAAATAGTGGGTAATCACGTGGATTTAATAATTTATCTCAATTTTATTTTAAACGTTTGGGTTTATTATTTCATGTATTATTTTTGTAACGAAATTTTTCACATTGTGTTCCATTTTTGAATATTTTCATATAAAATTTGACTATTATTTGCCATGCGCTCAATTTTATAATTTTCAAAACAAATTGCATGAATTGTTTTCTTTTTTTGTGGACAATGTGAGATTCAGTTGTGAAAATTCTAATTAAAAAAATATATAATTCCACAATAGACTAAATTCTATACAAAATATACTTAATGAAAAAATATACTATAATTCCAAAATTTGCGGTAAAGGAAAATCCGCAATTCTGGATACTCGAAATTTGGAAGCTCCACCTGCTGCATCATGAATTCGGAAAACTTCGTAGTTTTCAGGTAACATAAAATTTGCAACCTCGTTAAACTCTGCCTGTTTAATCTAGCAAACTAATAATATATGTTTTTCCGCCCACGGACAAAAAAATAGAGTAAACGGTTAATTCTAAACATCGGCCATAAAAGCAAGATAATATTTATTAAAAAGTTAGTATAAAATTAACAATGCGTTAGCATTAAAATTAGCATCACTTAGTTTTCCCCCGGGTAATAAAAAGAAATTTATAGAGTATAGCTATATCTCTCAACTTTTACATTATTCAAATGAATATCGTATATATATATGTATTTGTATATGTGCCTGCGTACGTATGAGTGTTTGGTGTATATAAGAAAGGCGTTGCAATGTGATACGATAACGATTATCATACGAAGGGAAAGAAACCTTGAGTAAATTTACAATCCTAAACCATAAACGACAAGTATGAGTACTAACGTCGGCAGAGTCATTAATGTTGTGACGTTAAATCGTTTCCCTTCCTTTATACCCTTTTCCTGCCTTCCTTCAGGACACTCATCTTTTGCTTTATCTCCATCTTTACTGTTTTCGCCAAGGAAACTCGAGAAATCCTTCACGAGAACTACCAAGTTTATAATTATTAAAACGAACGAAAATATCTGGAAATTGCCGATACTAAACTAAACGCCACGAAGATTAGATCGAATTCTTGGTATTGACAATAATCTCTTGTTATTTCTCGGAAAAGTATCAATTGGTAACGTTGAATTCGATTTTCCAACAAATACCCAAAAATTCAGAGTTCCCTGAAATTCAAATACTCGATATTTTGGGAAATCGCTCTATTTTCGAGGAATTTAGGAAACCATAAAACGTCACATCTAGTCGTTTATAGTCACAAAATGGCCTCTGGTCTTTACGGAGGCAAGGGCGTTACAGGGGACTCTTCCAGAGACGAGGCGTGTCCTTCCTAAGCTGGAAAAGTCCATTTCTCGAATTTCGAGATTTCTAATAATCTCCGGGGAAGAAAAATTGTAGAATTTTTCAGAATTTGAGAAAGAATTAGTTTAACTCGAGTGACTTATTCGAAAAGAATTCCAAGTTTCGTCGTCGAAGAATTTTGTAATCCAACAATAGTAAAATATGTCAAAGGAATGGATTTCATTCTTCTCATAAATCCTTCATTTTCATGAGTCATCTACTAATCGAACGAGAGTCGGAGTCGATTCTAGCCACGCATCATTCAAAAAAGAAATGATTGTCACTCTTTGCCTCTGGAAAAAATACTATAGCGCAATATTCTTTGGTTCACGAGATTTCGAGCCACGTGGCCCGCGATCGCCAGCATTTTTCCCTTCGACGCGTTTCTTTTTTCTTGAAATACGTGTATTATAATACATATAATAAGCATATGTGTATGCATCATCGTTACCACTGTGGCGGCTCTCTTATCGTCTCGAGGACATAGAGGATCTACTGATAATTCAACCTTTGATAAGAAATATAAGGTGTCCACGCTTTCAGAGAAGTCAAACTTGCCTTTCATAATATATCCATACGATATTATTAATACTCCAGTCATCTTTAATATTCACACTCGCAAAGAATTCAGCGTATTTCATCTTTGGCAAAGTGAAAGTGTAACACGGTAATTGCAACGCAAGATAAACCCACGTAACGGGCCATTTATCGCAGAATCCAGTAAATTTTATTTATAAAGAAGTTTTCTTTCACGGTAAATTTTCTGGCAATGACTGTATACGCTCATGCCGGAGAAAAGGTATTAGACCATTTTTCTGCGCGTAGCAGGAAAGGATCTTAAGCAAGATTATTAAACAATTACAGTTCAAACGGTTACAAAACCCGTCGAGTGAGAAAATTATCTGGTCTTAAAATCTTGATTCTTTAGAATGTCGTGATTTTCAGGTGACATATATTTATAATTCCAACGTTTTATTTTAGTAATTTCGTTTTTTTTATTGCCAATAAAAATATAATGTTGCTAATAAACGTTGAATAACAATACCGACAAACAGTTTGCTTAAAACTACTATTTCCCCTTGTTTCTTAATTTTCAAGAAAGTTAATAAAAATTAAATTTATATAATCACTGAGATTCGCTTTTTAAAATATTCCACTATTAGTGTTTATCATTTAAATTGCTCTTGAAGAAATATTACAATTTTTGGAACAAGAAAAAATTCGAATTTTCCGTGTCAATTAAATATTAAATTTCTTTTCCATTACCGTTGCTCGAAAAAATTCGTACGACTACCCCCTCTTTTCTCGCAAAAATAAAATGCCCGATCTTTGCTACTTCTGCAGCCAATCCTGCGGTTCGTTGCAAAAAGAAGAATTCTCTTTTTGATGGATTTCAAAACATCGCTCTTCCTGCCCCGTCCGGTTTCGCGTAACGCTTCCTCTTGCCCGCGATAAGCGCAAATAAAGTAGAAATGTAACGTTCGTAGGCAATTCTCCCCCTAACGACTCGAAGAAATAAATGAGTGCGTTTATGAGATTTATTTTAATAACTTAAATGTAAATGAAGTTGGGACTGTTTGTATCTTTATGAAGAGCAGCGTACGGAGAAAAGGAGAAAGACGACCGAGCAACATAACACATAATTTGTGTCGGTAGCACACAAGTCCATTTGAAAATTCAATTAATTATTCGTGCACGCAACAACGTTATTCCACGTAGACCTATGGAGAGTTGGCAACCCTAACTAACGATCCCCCTACGCAATATAGGCACGCACAAGAGTTATCGATCAATGTGGTATGTGTGGGGACACACATGCTACGTAGGCCATTTTACCTACATGAGATACATATATATGTGTACTCACACACACACACATATATATATACACACGATACACCATGTAACCCTACACGTACGCGCTAAAGAGGGATGGTAAAAGCGGGAGTTCAAACCCTCCGACAGAAATGCGTACGGGCTAAACTCACGCCGGTACTCCCAAGCCCGAGGTATTGACCTAACAGTGAATCATCGGCAACGAAATATCAATCCTTGCCGCTGCTCTGTTTCGCTGCACGTCAATTGTCATCGTGTTTTACGTATCTACGAATTAGAAGATCGGAGCGGAGCTTTCGGGAAAAAAAAAAGCTTTAAAAGATTCCCCGATGCGCTGTCCTGGAATTCGAGAGAATTGGGGATTCAATAGTCTAGTTCAAACTATAAGCCAATTTTTTTTTATTTAAAACTAATAGTTACGTAACGGATAAATTATAAATACTAGTAAGGAAATATTGGAAAAAGTTAATTTCAGTGTAGGGTACCTAATTTTGCGATTGTTTCAGTGTTTTGGTTTTGAAATTAGAAATGCAGTTTTTAGTATTCTTTTATTTTGATTATTTACTGTTTATTATAAAATATTGATTATTTTATATTTGACAGTGGCGAAAAAAATGAAATTAAATTCGCGAAATTGAAATTTGGTAAGAAAATAATAAAAATCGGCTAATATCGATAAAAGGTCAAATTATGAAATTTGTAAAAGTTTAAAAAATGCAATACATAAAATATGAAATGCAAACATTTAACCTAAAATAGCACTTAATTAATTAAATTTCTCTCATTCATTTGTACGACCCAAGAGTCGCATGACGTCATGAAGGGTTAAACTCCCTTTTCAAACATTACCGTTGTAATTGCAACAATGTCGCGAACTATGAAAAACGAGCGAGCTCACCTCGGGGTTACTTTTGCAACAGAAATATATTTTATTAATGCATCTAAAATAAGCGGACAAGTATTTGCCCACGGTACTCGCAGTTGCTGCCGAGCTTCCTCGCCCGCGGGAGGCCTTCTTTTCCGAACCTTCGGGCTGCCACCTTCGTTTTCCTTCAAATTCTCAAGATTTTCAAACATTTAAGTGACACACGGTGAGATGGGGTGGAACGCTGAAAGTTCAGCAACTGCTCTGACGTCAAAAGTTAGGCGGACGGTAGCCTAGAGGCTGGTATCATGTCAGATCTATCGATCACAAGGAAAGTTGACTTTCGGGATATTCTACCAAAGTTTGGGCAGTTCGCTTCTTCGTTGACAGAAAAATGGGGGAGAAATGGGGTTGCTGAACTCACTCCTATGGGTAATTTAATGCGTATAATCGATTGCGCATGTCCGATGGGACGAAAGTTGGTAAAAACTACATTTGTTTTGGGGAAAAATCATTCTCGTGTTCCAAAATCGAGCACTTCTACAATAAAAGGGATTTATAGTAAAAAAAAAAAATATGGCGAATAAGGGCCGAAATCGACGGCATTTATTAAAAATACCTTGGCCTCGGGTGAAAAATAAGGAAACCGTTGAGGTGTGGAAAATGAGGTCGACCAACTCCTTTCTAGGGTTAATTTGACGCCTAAAATCGATTACTTATACAGTCGCGTTTCCTATGTTACACAAAATGGTAAAAAAAAGAGTCCAGTAGAAATATTTTCCGAAAGTGATTTTTTTTTTCGATCAATCGAAAATAACTTATTATCAAATGGAACGAACGAATCGTATCCATATTTTTCTTCCAGAATTGGAGTCACAGGTCAAAAGTGCTGCGTTATTATTGCGCCACGACGATTGCTTTATAAAATATTGCGCAATTAATTATAATCGACATTTCGTATGGCATATATTAAAAAAAAATCGCTAGTCTTATCGCAGGACTTTCTAAGACTTTTTTTCTAAACAGCTAAATTCTTGTAAACTATTTTTTTAATTAAACGTTTTGCATGACTCCTCTTTGTATCACTCACCACACCTGCCCATAGACCTTCATGTAAATATAAGCAGCGTGTGATAATTACCTGTAACATAAATGAGAGAACAATTCGTTAGTTTAATTGGCACAAAATAATCACTGTGTGATATTAAATAAACAATAATTAATGATTCATTCTACTTTGATGAGTTTCCTAAAATATGTAATATTAAAAAGCTAAATAATGTAATGTAATATAAAAAAATATATAAAATTAAAAATAAAATTGAAAAAATATATAACAAAATATATAAAAATGTTTTTATTGGAATAAATTAGAACCCGAGTCATCAAATACTTAACCCTCTTCAGAAATGTACAAATAATATTTCAGGGACAGAAATTTCTAGTTCCATATATTCTGTAGTTCAATCAGAACCAGTATTGAATTTTCATACAATAATTTTGAAACAATAAAATAATAAATTTTAATTTTTAATTTTTTTAAACATACAATAGTTTTAAAATGTACAGTTGAAACACTACAAATTGTCAAATACACGATAAAATATTTTAAAATTGTATATATATATTTCTTTTTGTTGAAAATGTTCGATATAAAGGCTGTTACTGGAATTATCGCAGTTCAGTACAAATTTGTTGAAGCAGCAAGAAAATACGTTCGTGAAAGGGATGCTGTTTTGTGGAAGAAACACTGCGAAGCGAAGGTTTCATTTTATAGAGAATCAATATCTTTTGTGTGCTTCATTCGTTGTTTATCGAAACAACTGGGGAAGCTGGAGGAAAGTCATTGGGTTCTATTAGAAGTTCTGCAACAGAAGAGAACTACATTGTCGCTCCTCTAAACGTTATTGTTGCACACATAACGGAGAGAAACTACGAAGCGAGTCAAGAGATACCTCCATTATCATTTTTAGTTGATACGTTCGTCACGTTGGGACAAAAAACAAGTATGGGGTCAATTGTAAATTAAATAACTTTTCTCGATTTTTTGTCAATGCGCCGGACAAAGAATTCGTAATTAAACAGAAATCTTCCTTCACCCTCTTCTTATCTCGCTCTCGTATGAAAAGACTCCCTTAGAATTTGAAATCTCTCATTGAGATACATAACAAAAACTGAAACTGAGAAGGAAAGAAAAATCTTGGGAAAATCTTGACCCCGATAAATCTTAAGAAGGTACAGTGCGAGAAAAAGACTCGTGCTTCTTTACTGAAAAGAAATATACACGTGAATGAATTTTTTTTTCTTCTCCGAGTCTCTTTCCTACCCAACACCGAGAGATCGAGAAAGAGAGAGAGAGAGAAAGATCTTTGTTCTCAAATATTTTCTAAAGACAAGAACGACAACTGAGAATGGTTGAAAATGTACCTGAGAGCGAAAAAAAGGAGATTTTTCGACCCGACCGATTCGTTTTCAAACGAAGCATTTAACTACAATACAAATAAGAATTGAGAATTTTATACCTGACAAAAATAAGAAGGAAAAAAAAAATCTTTTCAAAGACGGGGTATATCAATAGAAAAAAAGGTTCTTTTTTGGTTATCTTTATTAAAGTTCACGAAGAATTATCAAGAAAAAGGAAGAAACGACGTCTGACGGAGAAAAAATAGAGGAGAGACAGGAAGGAAGAAAGGCACCAAATGTGCAATTCTTTGAGAAGCCAACGAGAGCTGGAACCCGATAAAAATATCGTTTGTATTTTTGATCCACGTTCAAATCTATCGTGAGAAAGAGGTTTCTAAAAGTGGAACCTTGAGGGGGACCTGGAGGTATCCTTGGGATCCTTGCGAAATACTTTTATAATATTGAAACGTTAGAGTTTCTGCGTATACGCATACTCGGCTACGTTGTAAATTCAAAAGTCGATTTCCAAACGATTTATATACACGTATATACCTTGTATCTTTTTTTTTCTTTCCTTCCTCGGAACAATTCTTATCTGCGCGTTGCGTAATGTTCTTTAAAATAACTTTCTTTTTTTATAATATGAGTTTCAAATTAGCGGTTTCGTGGCGAAAAGGAACGTTACACAATTTGCGTCTGTCATTTTTGAATTTTCAAACGCAATTTTCAAAGATCGAGCGACCAATTGTATTTTATCCGGATTATAAGCTCCAATAACTCGAGTTAAAATTCAAAAATTGGGAAAAGGTTTGAGGTGAAAATTCAAAAATGGGAGAACTTTGAATTTGAATTTACGCCGTTAAATTCCATAAAGACGGTATCAAATTTATTTATTATAAATATTAAAACCCATAGAAAAATAATTTAGGCATTATTGTAATCTATTATAATTTATTCGTGGCACGTTTATAAAAAAAAAATCCGCGTCCGTAATTAAAATTTATTAAACAAAATAATCCAGATGGACCCAATCAACGTCTTAATGTTATATAACGACTCCCCGTAAATCCTAATTTTCTCGGAGTAATTGTTCTACACACTAATGATCTTCCAATTGCATACTAATTTCTGGTACGACGCCGAAAACTCGGGTAATTTCGATTTTCGACTACATTCGAGAATACATTTTCTCTCCGGGAGAGATCCCGATACTCTTCCTTTCGTAGAGTGAAAAAAGACACGAGAAACACGCACTGCTCCTGTCTCTGTCTCGTAATACAAAGTCTCCCGCGAATTCTTTGCGCAGCCACACGCATCGAAACAAAATTATGAAGACAAGACAATGTGGTTAAATAATTTTGATACAGTTGAAGAAAAAAGTCATGGTTTGCCTTGGGTTGGGGCGTTCAAAGAAAGTAACAAGAATACATACTCGGCGAAAAGGAAAAAGGAAGCTGGGCTCACGCGTGGCTTCAAAGCTCCTACCTACATCTCTTAAACACACACGCACGATACGTGCACATACAGGAGCCAGCAAGCCGACGGGCACATACGCATCTCACGCACACCTTAACGGGTTAAGATCATCTCGCGAAATTTCATTCCTAAAATGGTTCTCTCATGAAGAAGGACAGGGGCAAAAGAAACGAGTTGTTGGAATTTTCGACCTCCGACCACTACTATTTTTCTACATTAAGAATTTTCGCCGAAAAAACTAGCATATATATATATATATATAGTATACATGTATATATGTTTATTCAACAGTAGCGAGCCAACTTTGCGGCATAAAGTTAACGATAAGTTGCAAATTTGAAATTGCCTTCCTAGAATTTTTTTATGAGCTTCGATATCCTCAATAATAATAATAATTATTATTATTATTATTGTTATTATAACAGCAATAGTAGTAATAATAATAATAATAATAATAATAATAGTAATAGTAGTCGCGTGGGGTGGTTTCCACCCCAATTTTTAAATCCTAATTATCAATTGCCAAACGATAAAAAATATTGTTTGTGTGCCTTCTTGTGTACAATCATTCGCAATCTATCGTCGATAATTTTCGTTTGTTTATAATTAGCAAAGAACGTTATTCAATGAGGGGTCACGCGGCTAAATCGTATTTGTATAACTGTAAAATACGAATTTTCAGCATGGGCAAAAATCGACTTGCAATCGGCAATGACTTCTCATCGGCAGTCGCACAATAAAGTTAATTAACGATATCGCAAGCATTAAAGACAAAATAAAAAACATGATTTTCATGCAGAAACGTTGCAAACTTCAATCATGTGGAGAGAGAGCTTTGTATTTGTGTAAATGCGACGTTTCATGGAAAGAAAAAGAGTAGGAAAAAATTTGTATGTTAGTTTGAAAGGAAACCAATGAGGGGTTCGTTCTTCTCCTCCCTTCTCGTCTCTTGTTGCATATATAGCTTTCTTCATCCTTGTTGTAGTTCTTCTTGTTCTTGTTGAACCCAACGGAAGGTACGAGAAGCTTCCAGTGTAAGAAGGGCCGTTGTACTCTGCGCATCCCACCCGTAGTTGGTTTCCGCCGGCCTTGGAGCCACTGAACCACTCCGTGGTTCAACGATTCGCCCCAGTGATGCTCAAACAACGGATGCCGCAAAACACTATACTTTTTCCTCCGACTCAATTGTAATTTTGCTTTTAAAGGCATTTCCGAGAATCCTTTTCAGCCTTTCCCAGTTCGCGCTTTTCCCTTCCGACCGATATTTTTGCGCGATTGTCATAAAAAATCGGCCAATTTTCCTTCACGCGAACCTTGCATCCGTTTCTTTCTTTTTTTTTCCCCCACCACCCCCGGCCGGTTACAACTTATTTAGGTCATATTCATTTGTTTTCGGTAAATTTGATTTCAAGGAGACAAGGGAGAAGAAGAGAAATATCGTTTTTTCTCGGAAAGAAGGTATCATCGGTATGAAATCAAAAGAAGTATGAGTTAGTGTCTTTCTAAACACACAAAGTCAAAGAAAGATACAGTATGTGGACCTTTCGAATTCGTGGCACGCCTTGAGACTCTTCCGCTCTTCCTCGAGCAGCGTAACTCAAAGTATCCCGTGTCTCCCTCTTCATCGCTCAATTTCTTTCTGTCCCTCCTCCTCTTTTTCTTTCTGTTTAATACTTATATGCTCTTAAGCGCCTCTAGTCATCGACAGGAAGCAGTATAGTCTGACGACGACGATACTTTCTTCAGATTTTATCTGCTCGCACACTACTGCTAGACACGTGCTCCCCTGCTAGTAGTGTAACATCATTGTTTCAACAAATTTTAGGAAAGTTAAAGTAAACAGACGTCGCCCGAGAAATCTGTATCTCTTCAAATTCAGTCACGTTTCAACTCGTCGCGCATATTTCACATTTTTCTAGCCCGACCATGACAGGATACATTTTCTAAACAAATCTCGGGGTCACGGTTGTTAATTAATTATACGAACGGGACAATTTTTGTATTTATTTAAACGGTTACTTTAGGGTAATGGGTCACACTGAATAGAGTAATGGCGCAAATTGTTCAATTGGAATTAGCTGAATGATTAATTGAAATAATTATAAATTAAAATAGAACAACGAAAGTGGGTAAATTGAGTAGAAATATTTGAATAATAAATTTATTATAATTTCAATCGATTTACTCTATATCGACGGAAGGCGAAAATTGTAATTTTACAGGAACGGTAGCGAAATTGACCAAAGCGACACTCGCGGAATTCCGCCGAAACTAATTCCGAATTCTATTTGTCTCACTTTTTTTTGTAAAATTCGATATTTTTCAAACACAATCGATACATAATGAGAATTTTTTTATTTTTCGATTTGTGTCTCTTTTCTTGTCGGGGTGCAACTTGGAAAAACTACGTATTTCAAAATATCGATATTTTGAAATCAACGGACTTTGATTTTCACGAACTTGAAATTGAATTTATTGGATTAGAAAGAAAAATTTCTTATTTTGATTAAAAATTTGCAATTCCCAAAAACATCTATTATATTTTCATCTTTTCTTGCGGAAAATGTCAAAATATTGCTTCTAAATTCCAACGATCGAAAATAGAAATTACAAATATTGCGATTTGCGAGAGAAAAAAAATTAATAACGCAAAAATCGTTGGATTTGAAAATTCTAAGCTCGGGCTACAACCTTAATCAAACTTTAATATATATAAAAAAAAAAAAAGATTTTGCCAAAATTCTATTTTTGCAAGAATAGAATTTATTGTGTAAAAGTGGAATTTTTATTGAATATTTTTTTTTAATTTTTCCTGCCAGCATTTTGTTCCTTTTGTCTCGGAAACCTTGCATGCCCAAATAAAATGCCATTCCTCCGAAGAAATAAATGCTAATAAATCATCTTAACCGGAACTAACAATAAAAAATGAAGTTCCAAAAGCAATAGTCTCGAGGAAAAGGCGGATACAACACGGGAACGTGAAAAGATTTGGAATTTACAAGATAGAAAGGATCATCCCTTGGCAGGTAATTTTCCAAGACCTCCATGTAAACGTTTTCTGAACGGCGCTGCAAAACTATGCACTGTAACTATAGTTACTATACCGTACAGTACCATACCTAAGGTTACCATAGAGAAAAAGAATGACGCTTTTTCTACAGTTGAAGTCACGAAATGGCTCTTGGGTTAAGGATGGGATAAATCCCGAGGCTTGACGAAAGAGACTCTACGTTACAAATACAAATGCTGCATCTGTGGATGTACGGATATGGTGGTTGGAGCATGGGAGGAAGATGAAGTTGAAGAAGAAGTGGATCAACCGCGATTTCAATGAAATAAAGGACTTTTATACCTGCGAAAATGAAGAAATCCAGGTAAAAATCCCGGTGTCACATTCATACCCAAAGATTTATGGCCTTATCCTTGGGCCACACGTACATTCAATTTTTGACCTGCCTTTGTTCTTCCAATATCATCAGTCTCAACTTCCACCATTTTTTCCCACGATTTATCCCCAAAAACGTTAACCTTTCCTTCTCGAAAATGACTCGAGCGCTTTGCATTTTATAATTAAATTGTCCAGCTCGAAAGTCACCTTTTTTTTCGTTTATAGCTCTGCCATTTATATTTACTATAGTCATATATAACCGAAATTTCGAGTTTTAGGAATTGCAGCTTTTCCTTAAACCGAATGCAATTGACTTGAATATTTTTTTATTATTATTATGGAAATAAACTTTATTTACTTTCATAGAAAGTGAGACTCGTATTTTCTTCTTTTCTTGCGGAAAATGTCAAAATATTGCTTCTAAATTCCAATTATCGAAAATTGAAATTACTAATACTGCAATTTGCAAGAGAAAAAAAACGCAAAAAAGAAGCAACAATCGTTGGATTTGAAAAGTCTAAGCTCGGGCTGTAACCTTAATAAAAATTTCAGATATAAAAAAAGATTTTGTAAAAATTCTATTTTTGCAAAAATAGAATTTATTTCGTAAAAGTGGAATTTTTATCGAATATTCCATTTATTTTTTTCGAAAAATAGATATTTTCAATATTCGATAAATAAAGCTACGCTTGATTACTCAATTTTTTAATGAAGTCGGATGTAGCAATAACCTAGGCTGCAGTTTGGTAATAACTTTATGGAAACGGCTAATAATTGATCGCTAATTATAATTAAATACTCACTCATTACCTAATTACCAGAACTTTGCAGCCAGAGCGAAACTGGCTTTGGGTGAAATTCCTCTACATTTGCTGTGTATTGGAAGTTCGAAAAATTCTGATGCTATAAATCAGCGGTAGTATAAATAAACCTTTGAAGGAATGACTTTTCCGATATGGCATTCGTTCGGCATCGATTTGCGTCACTTTTGCCTAGGAAACTCTGGTCGAGCCAAAAAAAGGATGCGATATCGTTGAAACGACTACCACCTATCTGCGGATGCACCTGTGAAGGAGGTGGGGGGTAGGACGACTCTTTCGAGACTATGACTATATACATACACATACACATATATATAGAGAGAGAGAGGTAAGGGATTCAGCAGACACAAATAAATTGCAAAAACTTAATAATAGAGAGCATAGCCTCGCACACAAATGCGTACACACAACATATACACAAACAAAACACACTTCGAAGGAAAAGAGCGTGGAGCTTTGTCTCAAGGCGAGCGGGTCATGTCGGCTCTTCAAAGAATGGACAAAGAGAGGGCCACCAACTTCAACTCCACCTCCTCCACCTCCTCCTCTCCTGCTTTTCTTTCTTTCTTCGTCGCCGTATTCTCTCTTTTACCACATACTCTCTTGCCCCCACACACACACACACACATACAAACGGACACATTTTCATGCACGACACAAACACACCCATGATTTGCGAACCCCTGCTTTTCAGTTCGAGGACAGAGAAATTTTGCGTGTTGTACATATATTTCATTGCCAAATAAACCATATCTTTGTCATATTGCGGCGTCTCTCCCTTCGTTTCAATGTACGCGTCTCCGCTGCGACTGCGAATTTCATTTCCATTGTCGTCATAAAGTTCGACGCTATTATTCCGTATCAGTGCCACGATTTATTTCTACGAAGTCGTCTCATATTTTCTCCTGGTGGACCTCGAGCAGTGAGAATTTTCCAAAGACACTGAATTAATTCATTACGATAAATTGACCATCGATATCCATTAATGAACAAAGAAATCGACAAAAGTTGCGCATGAATTAGTTCAGTGCCTGTTAAGAAATGAAAAAAAGAAATATGAATAACAAGTACGACAATAATTATGCAATGACCTGATACGTAAATACGTTTTTCCTCGGAGCAAGTTTCATATGATGCGTATTTCTCGGTTTAACCCTTCCCGAAGCAGGACGAACTAAACCACGTGGGGTTAATTTTACCCCGTGGGATATCCTTCTATAAAAATGTCGATTGAAGAAAAATGAAATTGAAAATAATTCGTCGTCTTTCAAATAAAAATGATTTTCTTTTATAACATTTCAAACAAAATATATTTTGGAAAGCGTGAAAAGGTGGTTTTAAGACCAATGGGGTTAATTTCAACCCCACGTGGTTCGCAGAAAAAAAGACTGGAGAAAATAAATTTGAAAATCTTGGAAATACCGAAGTTATGGTTATTTTTTGCTGACACTTAATAATTGGTCTAGGTGCCCTAGTCTAGTTTAATTAAACTTTAGGAATTTTTATAAATATTAAGATATTCTCTAGGAATTTGAGAAATTTCTTTTTCAAAAGGAGAAATTAATTCTAAATTTATTCACTAGAAATTCAAAATGAAAAATGTAATAAAAATAAAACAAATTTGCTTGTTCAGAAAACTATTATTACCGGAGGTGTCAAAAGACACCTTGTGTTATTTTAATTTCATTACTTTTAATTTTATCTTAATTTAGAATTTCTATTCGAGCTTAATTCAATCATTTTCCGTCAACTTCCTTTTTAACATCAACAAAAGGAAAATGTTAAGCAGCTGTAAAAGATATAATATTGCATTTTATGGAAAACTCTAGATTTATTATATCCGATTGTTAATGACGCATAAGTAGCAATAAAAATAGTGTTAAATGCCATCATGCAACGATGGAATCCTTGTTTCTCGCAAAAAGACTGAATTGCAAAAATACAAATATTCTTTGCATGAAACGCGCAACCCAATTTCATCAGATACGACGTTAAAAAAGGATGATATCTAAAATGCGGTAATAATTATGCTACCCAAAGAAATATGGCAAAAGGTATACGAAGTGTGAATTAAAAGCGTACGCAGGATGATATAAATCTCGGTCAAGTCCTCACAGAAATTACATTTACTAAATGCTCCTAATAAACTGCGTTACAAACACTACGAATGTTGTAAGTGCACTAACGAGCCAGAACACACCCGTAAAAAGGTGCTCTAACCCCGATTCGGTACTAAGTAAGACACTAACGACGTTATGTCAGTATTGTTACGCCATAACATGTAAAGTCTTTGATAGCTTACATTACATTCAGGTACAGTCGTGTCCATTCTCCTTTAAACTTTACGCGAGAACGCGTGGTACGTGTCTATATGAACCATATAAAATCATTATAGACTTTTTTTTCGCGTGTTGATATAAATTAACTTAAATACTTTTCTCTCCAACTGCTGTTTCCGATAAGATAAGCTCAGGGGAAAAAAAATAGTGTATAATATGGGAACGCATTTAAATGTAATTTCTTTTCCGTTAATTAGGACATTTATGGAAGGAGACATTTTTATACAAAAGTATAAAAATGGAATTTCGTATCAATCTGAAATCGCGACACTGGAATCCAAAAATTCGAAAATTACAATTTTGAAATTTCAACATTTTCATTATTAAAATATCTAAAATATTGATAGTTTATCTATTCCAAATAATTAAATTATACAATTAATAATGATAATGAGAATAATAATTAAATTTCCCAAATAATTATTTTTCAATTATTATAATGTAATGAAGGAAAAAGGGAAACAATAGAAAAAAAATACATTTTTTTCTTGATACAGTGTCGATAAAAAATTATTCAAAAAATTCTCCAATTTTGGTTGAAGCTACAATTATATTGGAAATTAGTCTAAAATTAATAGAAAACTTGAAAAATCCGGAGACGGCGGAATTTGGAGTTTCTACCGATTGATTTCAATCATGTGACTCTTAAGAGTATTGCGAGAACGAAATTCGCATTCCAAGGAATTAGGAAAAATGTTAATCCACTTAAAACTGGCGATTTAATCAGAGAGACATTGAAAGATAAACGGCGATAATTGCGACAAAAATGTTTTTCTTCGAAGATTGCATCGTATCTGTATCTGATTTAAGGTGGATTTGCGATGTACATACAAGATCAGTTTCTTCTAGATGTTAAAGGAAACGCTCTTGCCAAACCGACCGGGGGAACGGGGTGCCGATAATTGGAGCAAGGTTTGATATTTTACGATCGACGTTATTGTATGTAAAGCGCCAACTATATGTACAACTTCCATGTAATGATCGCGGTTAGTATATTTCACACTGAAAAAGACTATCAGGTATAATGCGCGAGAAACTTGCCGTGAAAATACAGAAGTAGGTCAATACCACCGCGATCATCTACTACCACGTCTTTCTCATAACTTTTTAGATTAGCTTTTCCATGTCCGTCATTCTCTTTCTATTCGTGTTAAAAGCCATAGAGTTGTAACACCGTCATGACTTTCCCTTTCCTTACGGATTCAACAATTATATAACGATATCTGTTAAAAGTCGTCTACCTCATGGCCACGTGCCGCCAAAAAAAAATTCAAACATTTTTATCTTTACAGTCATAACTCGTAAAACTGCGAATTCTTTTCCTACGTCAAACCATGACTTTTTTTTACATAGAAGAAAATTAATTGCCATTAATTACCTAATATCGTATTTTTAATTTTGCACTAGCAAAATAATTTATTTTTACAATTCAAAGAGCACCAATCGGGTCGCTAATTTTTCTTTCTTTTTTTTCAAGAATTATTTATGCATGTTAAATCATGATTTCCTTTACATAAAAGAAAATTAATTGTTATTAATTATTTAACACGGTATTTACTACAGAATTTTTTATTTCCAGTAATTAATTCTCCCTCCGTATTCGAAGCGGAGGTACAGATTCTCAAATAAAATTTCAATTTTTTGACACTTCAAATGAAGCGTCGTTCGCAAAAACTGATTCGGTTCCCGCAATTTCCCGGAATTTCAAATAAAATACATTGATTTTCCAAAATGCAAAAATGGCAAGCGAATAAAAATGCGAATTTATAGTAAAGAGGTAAAAACCCGAATACCTTCTTTCAAATATCGCTATTTATAAAAAGAAGACCGCGGTAACCATTTCAATCCATATCTAAACTCAAATTTCCAGAATCTCGCTGTCTCTCTTTTTTTTTAATCGAATCTAACTGAAGATGGGAAGTAATGAGAAAGCGAAAGAACAAACAAAGAGATAAGAAATGATCGAGGTGTGGCCTAACTGTCTCCTTCACGGCGACGGTCACTGTCGCGATTAACTTCTTCGAGATCGAGAGTGAGCGACTGAGCGAGTGAAAGAGTAAAAATAAAGAAAGACGGAGAAGGAAAACTTGTCTTTTAAAGAGAGGGAATCGTAAAACATCTCCGATACCGAGGATGAATGCTATGTGATACTACACTCGGCGATGCTTTGTTTTACTTTACTTCACTTTACTTTACTTTACTTTGTTTAGCCTGACTCGCCTTACTACGCTTTAAGGCGCAGTCACTCACCTACATACACCTTAACGTTCTCTCATATCTGCAAGTTGGATGGATGCACAAGTAGTATATTTTATTTCTGCTCCTCTGCGGCAGGGCAGTGTGTTTGTGTGTGAATGCTTATACGTTTACACGTAACACATACACACAGGCGCGCGCACACACAAACACACACACAGCGGAACGTTGAAGACTGAATACTTGAAAACACAAGTAGTTGAATATCGCTAATACGAGTGTTCTGAAAGAACAGGCTAGAAAGAAACAAGCCAACGGCAATGGCAAGAGCCCAGCCAAGCCGCGCTAACCCAAGCCAAGCCAAGCTGAGCCGTGCTGAGCCGCGGTGGTATAGACAGACTTGAATCTTGACCTAGGACACGCACTGTCGACTACGTCAGCAGTTCGACGTACTGCTCTATACTCTACGGCTCTACGCCTTCTGCTTCTTAGTTAACATTGACATTTTCACTCTTTATTAATTGTTCCATTGGCCTCATACCTGTTTAGCATAATTACCCGAGCTGTTTCGAGGGAAATGAACCAGAGGGAGGAAAATTCGAGGGAAATTAGGATATTTTTGCAGGATTATCATGATTCGAGTGGAATTCAATTAATTAGTGTAATTCAAATCTGTAAAAATTTATGGTATTTTTGGAATTGTTATTTATTTAATTATTGGTAATTCCAAAAATTGGCAAACAAACAAAATTGCGGTTAAACAATTCACGAGTGCTACTAGGGTAGATGCAAAGCAAATTATTGTAACCACCCCAATCGCGTATATTTCAAAAATCACTTTTTTTTGCATTCATGCTTCGCTAAAAAGAGAATTTATTGTAACTTATTGCAAAAAAAATCTCCATATCGAAAAAGTTCTCCGTTTCGGCGGAAACGATATTTCCTACTCCTAAGGAAACTGTTTTTTCCACCATCGAGCATTTTTCTCTAATGTTATATGTAATCCAGCCTTTCGTTGGAATTCGTAATACCCCAGTTTTTAGAAGTTACAAAAAAAATATTTTTCTCCTGCATTGTTCTCGTAACGAGAACGGACTCAAAACCGTATTTGAAAGAGGCTTAACTATAAAATGTGTGATTTCGCCTAATACCTCCATTCGCTGAAACTCGAAACTCTCTGGTATTCGTTAATTATCCTAAAGTGAAATTCAGTAAAAATTCCATTGTCATCGAATCTAATGGTTTCTCCGTGAAATTTCGCGATTTCTGAAGAAATAAATGAGATTCCTCAACGCTCAAATATTCTCTACTAGAAAGAAAAAAGAGAGAAAACAAATTCTCGTAGTCGGAGTAATTTTTTTCGTTATTATTTCGTAGGAGAAAAAAGTGCTTTTACGTAAAAATATAACAACGTGAGACGTTTTACACGAGGACGGAAGTGCCACGTTGTGTATTGTTATGAGTATATACGTAACTAAATGAATGTACACACACACACACATGTATATATAGACGGCACGCGGATTGACCAAATGGAGCGAAAGCATCGACAGATGTAGGCACATGTGTGTTACAACTTATCGTGTATATAATATCAACGTAGAGCGTATATAAGTTTATACAATCTTGTATATACGAATATGTAATACGTCCATATGTATGTATGTACATGCATGTATATAAATACGCATGCACGTGTATGTAGATTGTGAACCACTTCCTTTGGGTACCGTGCGGTCTTGAAAGAATGAAACATGTGCACCTACCCAGTTTTCAACTACCGAACTATTGAGAAAATATATTTCGTTTTAATAACTCCGAGGAAAAAAAGCGTAAATAAATTCCTCAACGAAAAACAATATTTAATTAAAAGCAGCAAAGTCTTATCGGAGGTCGTGTAAAACCTTGAGTGATCACAATTTGGAATGTATTGAGTTGAAATTGAAACTATGCTCGAAAAATTCAACTCTTAGAATTAATTTTTGGGCAATTTCGGGAGATCCTTATTCGATGTATTTTTTTCCGAAGAATCCAATTCTGTTATTAAAATTCTAGAAATCCCACGGGAAACAGGATTTTTCCGCAAAAAATCTATTTTTTTCCAACTTCCGCTGGGATTTCGTCAAATTTCACCTTTGGAATCGATTCTACGGGAAAAATTATCCCTAAAAATGACTTTTTCAACCCCAATTTCGAAACTTTAATTTTTACCCCATTTTTGGGGGAAGGGGTGTGTATGCCCAAAAAATCGACTTTTGGAAACTTTTTTTGGAAACTTCCGGGAGACCCATATCCGATGTATTTTTTTCCGAGGAATCCAATTCTGTTATTAAAATTCTAGAAATCCCACGGGAAATAGGATTTTTCCGCAAAAAACCTACTTTTTTCCAACTTCCGCTAGGATTTCGTCAAATTTGACCTTTGGAATCGATTCTACGGGAAAAATTACCCCTAAAAATGACTTGTCCAACCCCAATTTTGAAACTTTAATTTTTACCCTATTTTTGGGGGAAGGGGTGTGTATGCCCAAAAAATCGACTTTTGGAAACTTTTTTTGGAAACTTCCGGGAGACCCATATCCGATGTATTTTTTTCCGAGGAATCCAATTCTGTTATTAAAATTCTAGAAATCCCACGGGAAATAGGATTTTTCCGCAAAAAACCTACTTTTTTCCAACTTCCGCTGGGATTTCGTCAAATTTGACCTTTGGAATCGATTCTACGGGAAAAATTACCCCTAAAAATGGCTTGTCCAACCCCAATTTCGAAACTTTAATTTTTACCCCATTTTTGAGCACAGGCCGAATTAAAATCTCCCCAAAAAATTCGACTTCTGGAACCAAATTTTTAGGATTTTCGCGAGACCCTTGTCCAATGTATTTTTTTCGATTATTAACATTGCAAATATCCAATAATTTTTTTTTACAACAGGAACAAGAGAAAGATGTAACTTCGCTGGTTTTCAACAATGTCGCTTATGGGCAGGAAGCAAATCAATTTCTCCATACGTTTATACGTTATGTTGAATAAAATGGGAAGAAAGGAAAAGGATAATTTTTTAGCCAAACAAAAGCGTATTTTATTACGTCGTAGCGACTTTTACTGTGTAGGAGTAAACTTTGCCATAACTTTTACTCGGGCTTGCCACGAATCCGATGGAAAGTTCGAACAGTTGAGGAGGCAAACACCTCTGTAACCGGCAAGGAACGTTGCCTTTTTCGAATTTCGAATTTGAGTGACTAAAATTGTACTATACAGGCTGAAAAGCTTCGATTTGAGTCAAAAGGAAAAATATCTATTTGATGAAAACGAACGTTTGGAAGGTTCCGAATATTTTACATACGAATTATTTGTAGAATCTGCAAATCGCATTTCAGTAAAACTGAAAAGAGCATGAGAAAATTCATTTTCAAAAATTTAAACAACAATTAAAGTTGGATTTATTTGATGTAAACATCCGGAATGGGATGTTTTACGAATTCCTAATTTAGCGTTTTTTTAACAATAATACGCAAACTCTATAAATGTCAAATATATATTTTGTGAAATCATCTAACTATTACCCAAACTTTTGAGGACAAAAAATTGCTATTGTTTCCCCACGAAATTGTAAAAAAAAAGGTAATTTTTCCCAAAAATTCTCTACTTCGACATTTAACTTTTTTTTATCTTAATAACAAAACCCTCCAGAAAATAAATATATTTTTATTCGCACACGCATATTTACGTACAATTATCGGGAATTTTTTCGTTGCCATAGAGGCTAAAGGACGCGCGTAAATTATTAACAAAAAATGATGATGCACCTTGAAAAAGAGCTAAAGAACAGGAGATAAAGCGAAAAAAAGATCGAACAAAGAGGCTGAAAGGAGAAGGCAAGCGAAGACGGTTGTTGTTGCGGTTGCTGTTGCTGTTGTCTCTGCGAGAGAAAGAGCAAAAGTAATAAGCAACAACTGAATATGGAAACGAGGTTGAACCTTCATCGAAGAGTTCGAGGTTATTGGACATATGATATCCCGTATCCTGATCCTCACACGAGAGAGTGTCATACTGCAGCGTGCACTGCAAAAACAAAGACATTCGCCACTTCCGATAGGCCCTAAAGCAGTTTGCCGTCCATATTCAAGTTTCGATGGAAATCCAATAGCACTTCCCACGAATTGAATAACGCTTCCATCGATCAACCTCCATTATTTGCACATCCGGGGATAATGAAAGTACGAGCACACATTTTGAAATTCAAGCATTCAAAGACCCCGAGCGATATCGGTCGATGTGAAAATCGCCAAGTTCGTAAATCTTCGACCAAACAGCTTCATCCACAGAACCTTCGTCTTCATCAAAGACAACGAATGCATTTTATACTGCACTTTTGCATTTCTTCAATTTTTAACCGTTTTAGTGCCCTGTCTCGTGTTCAAAAATGCCAGAATTTTTAAAACATGGAATAAATGACGCTTGCAATATTTTCAATTTGGAAACGACAGAATTTGTGGCCCTCAAACGGTTAAATTAGACAAGTTTGAAATCTTCCGCCAATTAGATTTTATTGTGTTATAAAAAAAAACCTTTGGAAATAAATAGTCGCCTCGCATGGAAATTTCTAATCGTGTATCTTCATTCCAGGTGGAATTTAATATCGCCACGTCTTGATGCCAAATAGGTACCAACGTCCCGAGATAAAGCATAAATTTTGATTATGCAGGGAGCGGAGAGGACGCTTGAAATTGAATGAAACTGATATTATTTATTTTAATTGGAAATGGGTGGGGGCAATTGATGCAAAGCGAAGTTCGTAAGTAAAGGAAGGTATATTACAGCTTTAGTGCACCTTGTACTAAAGAAGGAATTAAAAGAACATCTTCTCCTCTCTTAGCTGGGAGCTATCTGAACAAATCTGCACGAATGCAAGCGTCGAGAGCCAGTTGACCTTGAATTGAATCACGTTGCACGCGACTTTTATTACATTCCCATTCAAATGACATCCGTTAATACGGGCATTAAACCCTGTAGGTCACATAAGTACATACACTTTCCATGAACCTTGGAAATCATTGTACTTTTATTGCTACACCTCTATTGCATTTCTTTGTACTACTTTCGAGCCTTGTAATTACTCCTTATTTTTTTTCTAGTGTTTCTTTTTTTAACGTCAAATATCAACTGGCCGTGGAATCCGGATGTCTGCCGATAATTCTTTTACATTCTATCCTTTTAAATGGTCCCATGGTGCCACATATTGTAATTTTTCTACGCATAAGGACTCCCGGATGGTGCAGGATCTGTCAAAATTGACCTTTATCGCGGAGGAATATTTATTATAAATTATTACAGGGCCAGACTTTGGGGTTGTTTTCACCCAAAAGAACTGCAATTCCCGATGAAACTGTAATTTGCGAATATTTCTAGAATTTTTTTGAAACTATTACGAGAAACTTTAACATGCCCTAATTTAAAAAAAATGTGAAAAAATTACAGGCTGCATTTCCATGAAAATGATGTGTAATATTAATGAGAATAATATTTTAATTATTTATAAGTTTTTAATATGGTAGATTAGCATATTTATTTTAAGAATGAAAAAACAAACATTAAGATTGTTAATATAAAAAATTAATTAGATCAAACTAATATCAATTAAAAATTAGAAGATTGAGTTTAATTATTTTATAAAAAGGAAAAATTATGCATCTTCCAAATCCTATCCTATATTTTCCCCAAAAGTGCCTATGCACCTAAAATTGTGCAATTGCAACTGCAAGAGAGATTGCAAACGTATCGAAGACATGTCCTCGGTACATTTGGCTCCTTTGAAATGTTTCCACAAATTCGCTTGGTCCTTGGGCGACACGGAATAAATAAATAAATAAGTTACAATGGTCTTCCTCAGCGGTGCAGGGTCTCTCGAGAAATTCATTCACCTGGCTTGAGGGAGAACGGGGAATTTCGAATGCACGATATTTCGACGAGTTCATATTTACAAGAGGCAGCAGCCAAGTCGTGGGTCTGAGCGATACAGTATCCCTGTGACTGGCGAGTCCACATAATGCGTTAGCGGTAGGTAAAGAGCGCATTGGAAAAAAGAGAAGCGGGCCGAAGAAGAGGAACGTCTTATCGAGATCTTCAGAGGGGGCTGGTTCATGGAAAAAGGAACCGAGGGTGCACATGGTAGACAGAATAAATAAAAAAGGAGAAAAACCTCTTATTTCAGCAGGCGAACGTTCCCTGTAAACATCTGCTAGGCGGGTAGAAAAGAAGAGCATGTCCATCCAGTGACTCTCAAAGCGCTATTTGACTTCGTCCATGTGTGAGTGAGTGAGTGAGTGAGTTAGTGAGCGAGTGTTTGTTTCTTTTTCTCTTTAACTCATAAAAGATGACTACTACCACCACTAATGCCATTTCTACCATCGCCATCGTCACTTCTGAAGCAGTTCATGCTACTGACTAATATTACTGCACCACCGAGTTCTCTCGTTCTTCTTTTATGTACAATATACAACACACACACACACATGCACACGCACGTATATTGTGTATACGAAGAGAGAAAACGGATTCCCTCTTAGTTTATCTCACTTGCACGAGGGTCGAGTGTCGATCGAGTTTCGAGCATGAGAACGGAAAGAGGCCCTGTAGAATCGTGGCACAGCAGCTGCTGCTGCTGCCGCTGCTGCTGTTCTCCAAAGCTTAACAAAGGCGCCAACTACTAACGCATTATTTTTCTCCACGTACACGCGTTAATATATGACAGGCGTATATTTCACCATTTTTTTTATGCACATTATCATTTTTACACGACAATTTTTTGGCCGCCAGAGCAAAACCAAGGAAAAATTCGATATCCCTGGCGTATGCCAAGGTTTTGCCAACCTACTTCGCCAGGAACAGCCATTGTTCAGCGGATTTCAATGAACATGGAAAACGGAACGGATTTGCAAAAATTCATCCACACGCGAACACGCCTAAGTCTGCAAAACCTTCGGCGTTTACTTTAAAGTAATAATAAGTGGATTCATTTCCGAGCGAAAATTTCCATCGAGAAGTAATGTTCGCGTGAGTTACAAATTGTCTTTGTTGTCCGGTAATTTGAAATTCCAATTTTTTTTGCCTTTAAAAAAAAGGGGCGAACATTTCTGAATTTTGTTGTCATCCAAAAAATAATTTTGATACGAACCAGATTCGAAAAATTACAGTAATTGGATATAGAAAATTACCCCAAAAAAAAAATTTTTTGAAATAGTTTGGTACTGTAATTTCGCATAAAACCAAAATATTAGGCTCCCTAAGTGCACGTATGCATTCAGGAATGCAATTGATTGTCGGGACGCGAAGAAAAAGCAAACCCAAAATTCTGAAAACCGGAAATTTGAAACCGCAGCTTCCGTGGAAGCCCCGTTTCGGGAGTTCGAGTTTGTTCAGCTTTTCTTCCGCCAAACGCTGTTGACTTTTCGCTCTTGGAAAATCCAACAAACTGCACCCGACTCTCGGTGTATGCACCGGGGCGAGCTGCAAAATGAATCGGCATGAAAAATATATCAACTTCAACGTTTCCGTTCTTCCTTCCTTTCTTTTTCTTTTAATGAAGTCGCGTGAGGGTTCCCCGACTCCGGACTCGGCTGCAAACACTGGCGAATACAAATGATTTCCATGAAGAACGTCAGAAATTACTCTGTCGTCGTTATCGTAGTCACAGTCGTCGTGGTTGAGAGTTTCACAACAAAATATATCATAAAAATGGCGGAACCAAGTTCGACAAAGTGTATGGGAAGAATGAAAAAGGAAGACCGAGAGTCATGAGAAGTCTTTGCACGATTCTTTTTTTTTTATTTCAAGCATCTCTCCAGGAAATTCTTAATTTTGCGGCCGATTCTGTGGCGAAGAGAAGGACAACGGAAATGCAGGGAGCCCTCCTTTTGTTACTGCCCTCTGTTATTATCGATTCTCATTTCCTTTCCCTCGAGCTGACGGACACACTAACAAACGACGATTCCGGTACCTCGCTTCAAGAACCAAGCGGCCATCGCATTTCCCTGCGAGTGGAAGTTAAGCCGAATTTCCAATAATCGCGCGCGACGGAGCGGTGGGGGGAGAGTTTCGCAGCCATGCGATAGAAGAATAAAGGTGGAAAGAATGATGGCGAGACATAACTCGCAGGAAATTATGATCAGCGTTTAACCCTAAATCTTTTGGATATTTTCCCACTTGCAGCTCTTTTTATATTCGCATTCCTTCAGCGAGAATTAGCTGCATCCTCGTGGTATTATTTATTCATCCGAGAGATTTCTGCGTAGCATAAATTAATAAAATAAAAGACAGTTGAATCGCGTGATTTACCGAAAGAAATTTGTAGAAGGGCATTTCATAAACTTTCCACATTATAATAAAATTCTGCCTCGTGATTAAATATTTTCTTCTTCCCTTTTTATACTTTGAAATGAATCCTTAACGTTCAACATTAAATACAGTGCACGTATGTTAAGTAACACTATGTGTACGTGTATATATATAACGTGTATATATATATACATATAAATATCAAGTCTGAGAATGTTATATCGTTGTCGTCGTCCTCGTCGTCTTAGTTAGTCTTTAGTCGTGGTTTTCATGTACGAGTGGGTGGCCTGCTGGGTGGTTCTCTCTTATACGTTCTTTCTCCACTCTCTCGCTCTCTCCTTCTTTCTCTCTCTCTCCCTCTCTGTCTTTCTCCATACGTTTACGTGGTAGCACTTGTGGGTGGATAAGTGGGTAAACAAGATATAGCCTAATAATAATATTTAACCGTTTAAAAACTTTACTAACGTTAATGATGAACATCATCACCTGGTATTATAGTACCACATGTAACCACCAGAGGATGGAATAGTTTAAGTATGCAAAATAGGGAATAATGGAAAAGACAAAAGGGCGGGAAAGTCAAGCAGGGGATGTAAAAAAAACAAAGTTTCTCTTTTTTTTTTAGGTAAAATTCTGAATTATTTGTCATCAAAGCCTTTGACATTTTTCTTTCGAGTCTTTGGACATTGGCACCGTCCACTTCCGGTTGAAACTTTCCGCGCAAAATTTAAATGCGACAAAACATTTGAAAAATAATTGAGAGCATAAAGGCGAGTTTTCATTGCTCTTAAAAGGTTCTAACGTTTCCGGTCTCGATTAGCGTGTGATAAATTATTTTGAAGAGGAACATTTTCTTAAATCGGGGTAGACCACATTGTCCGAAACTGAATATATAATAGCGGCTTAAATATATAACACGTTTGGCATTTCTAAAGCTTCGTGGGGTAACGCGACACCGGTTCTCATATTGTCGGGTACTTTTGTAAATGCAGACAGAGCTCAACGACGTGATGCTGCTGCATTGCCACAAACAGTTGGCCGACGAGGTGGACATGACCCACCCCAATCGGGTTTCTCTAAATTTCTGACGAAAACACTAATTGTCAAGCTCGAATGTAGTATTTTTGGTCCCTAGTGTCAATGTCGCGATAATTACAGATTTTTCAAATTCGTCAAACTAAATTACATGTATAAAAAAATGAAAGACACAAAAAATGAGATGTGTACAAATTCCTTTAAAAAAAAATTATATATAAAATAACGAATACGAACATTTACTATAAAATTAGCTTTTGTGGATGATTAATTAATTTCCCTATTTTACGTCACGACGGCATGTTTATTTTTTTCCAACAATTTTTAATTATCCTCCGATACCCTTTTTATCGGTACAAGTTCACAGTTTCTTCGGGACTACGACAACTATTTCCCCATAAAAGTTCTCTCGTTTCATGGTGATTTATTCCACTTTATTTATGTGATGAAAGAAGAAAATAACTGAAATAGATAAATGCCGTATCAATTTCATCTCTACAGTTGTACCAACTAACCTAATAGACTATGCTAATCAGAGCCTAATCTGGAGCTGGGGATAGAACGAAGATTGATGCGAGGAAATTTCTACTCGGGCCGTCTTACAGTTAGAGATACTGTTTTCTGAGTCTTACGGACTATAAATCGCACAGATGGGTCTTTCTATCAGCTGACGCCCAAAATTGGACACTCGATCCCCTCAAAGTGTCATGAAACGGTAGTTTCGAGTCAGAATTGATTTTCCTGGATTTCAGATCCAAAAGTTTACAACTGTTTAAAATTCAAAATTTTCATTTCGTTATTTTCATGTTTACTGGATTAAAAATGATTTTGGTTGATTTCAGATGCAAAAGTTTACAATTTTTCCAAATTCAAAATTTTCATCTCATTATATTTATGTTCACTAGATTAAAAATTATTTCGAACTTCAACTGGCTGATAAAACACGTTTGAAGTTCACTCAAGATCGTGTTAGAAGAGAGGAAGAAATTTTTTTTTCTACAAAAGATAAGATAATTCGATTAGTTAACAAGTCCGAATGTAATACGTCGTTACATTTATATGTGCTTTCGATGCAACCGGTTACAAGTGGTTTGCCAGTTCTTTTCTATTTACTCTAGAAACCCGTAAAAATAAGCACCGATTTCGTATCATAAATGAAATAACTCAGTGTGCCTAATGAAATACAAATGAGCAAGGCATTCCTCGCAATCTCATTATAATAACGCTGCGTAGACTGAATTTGATGTGTAATCGTCAATTAGTAATCTCGGCTATCGACTCCCAACGCCTATTACGAGATTACCCAAGAAAGTTGCCCATCGTAACACAGGTATTAAGATTTATTCATTAACCTAATCCCATGTTATTAATTCAAACGTTGCTTCTACGCTACTAGCACATTTCGTCGACGTAATTCCTCATTAAAATCTTGCATCCTTTACCTCCCTCTTTATTGCTATTATTTGTTTATAAGCTCCCAATGTGTATAATCACAATGTAAGATAAATTCCTTGAGTTAACGACCTGGATAAGTCTTGCTGTTTCCAAAGTAACGTCATGATCAGCCACGATGCGGCACGAAGCGACGAGTCTGGCGACAGAGTGCTCATTACTACTTCCGGTCCAGGAGAAAAAAACGAGTATGCGAGAGAATGAAAGGGAGAGAAAAAGAGAGAGAGAGAGGAAGAGAGAGGAAGAAAGAAAGAACCGAGTAAGAGAGAGAGAGTGAGCGAGAGGACAAGAGATGGGACACTATAGGTTTCAAGTGGCGCGAGTGCGAAAGAGCAAACGAGATCGAAGGCTCAACAAATAGCCACATCCTCATAATAGAACGGCGTATCAAACTCATTAGATATGTCGTTTATTGGCTCGACACGATTTTACATCTCGCGATCTCTCTATACTGGCGTGTACAAAAACTACTCTGCAATTTCTGCTCGTATCTATTTATTGGGGTGAAAGGTAAGTAGTTACGTACTGTATGTTAATTAGATTTCTCTCAGCGCACAGGTGGTGCGTACCCCCCATCAGGGGGGAATGGGCATGTGGAAGGTAATTTTACTGTTTTGCGCAGGGTGGCTGGGAACTTTTGAAATCTGACTCGAGTCCGTATTCTAAGGGTAAGCGATAATCGGTCTCCGCACAGGAAATGCATTATTGAAGATTTTTGGGAAACTGCATCTTGAAGATTTCCCATAGATTTCACTGAAAAGAATTTATAGTAATTTCAGTTATTGCTGCAGTGGAATTAGGCATCGACCATACGTTATGGTAATTTCAACTACATTTTTTATTATTATTTCAAGAATTTTCATGACTTAAGTATACTAAAAATTAAATGATTAGTGCCTTATTTTATTTTTTATTTCATTTTTTTTTGGTTTAGTAATGGTTTTTTTTATTTTCAACTAATCATAGTGTTGGAACTTTTCTGGAATACAAATGGTTTTACTAGATTGAGATTGAGATTTGAATGCCAAAAAAAATCTGGGGATTTTTGTTTCAATTTACTATAATGATATGTTATAATAAGTAAACTATAAGAAGAAAAGAAAAAAGGAAAAGGTGGAGAAATTCAACTTTAAAATTTACTTCCCTAAGAAAAAGAGATTTTCTAGTAAATGAACGGTATTCTTCTTTGCTATTGTTACATAAAATCGATACAAATATTTATTTTTTGTCTCAAAATTGTCTGGAATCGAAATTGGTAAAATAATGAAATTATTGAATAACGAAACTAGTAAAATAACGAAAAACGATCGAAATTGAAAACCCAGGTATTCCATTTTTGTTTTTCATTTTCTGTACGAATTTTCCAGTAGATCTTTTTAGAGAAATGCCCACGAAGAATTCCAAAATTGATTTAAATGAAAACATTTTTTTTCTAAAAAATCAGCGAAACCCACATTTCACGAGCTGATTCCAAACGGTCGACACTCCGTTTGACGCCATTGCAATAAACTGTAAGATATTTATTAGTACCACAATTATTCAAATAGCACTGCATTTCTCGCGGAAATGTAACTAACATAAGTACATGAGAAATATGTGTGGGGGTTTTCTTTGCAGGAATGATTCATACCTTCAAACTGGTTCGTGTTAAAAAAAATGAGAGAAAGAGACATAATAAAGTACACATATTGGAACACAATGGTTGTTAGAAAACTTGCGTTTAAATAAAGAGGGACAAAGAGAGAGAGAGAAGCAAAGAAGGAAGGAAGGAAGGTAATTCCACCCTAAAAGTAATTTAAGGGGGAAAGGCGTTCGAAGAAGCTGGGAAAGAGCGAGTCCTCTAAAATACACGATTCTATTAGACTCACCCCTTTAATCAAATGTCACATGTGTATACATGTGTACGTGTGTGTATGTGTAAGTGTAGAGAGACAAGAAATACGACTTTGCAATTCATGAAATAATCGTGAGAATTTCTAGAGTAGATTAGCGTCTATCTAACGTCTGACGGAAGATCTTAGCAACAAATCTTACAATTTAAATAAAATTTCGTACCATATTAATTTAAATTTGAATAACAATTATTTGTATAATGTATAAATTGTAAAAAAATTAAAATTAAAAAAATTCAGTTTTCTAAACTATCAATTGTACATAAAACAATCGCATTATTTTATTTATTCCTAAAATAATTAAACTCAATCTTTTAATTTGTAATTGATATTAAATTTATTATAATCAATTTTTTATAAACAATTTTCTAATCCCCCGTTACCTTTTCCCAGTCTCGTTTGGGGCTAAACCTTTACTTTGCGCGAATTATTATTATTATTTTCGAGGCGGGCAATTTCGCATTTGCGTTGTTTGCCGCGCTGTGGGATAATAACCGCAAGTAAAATTTACAAAATTGAAGCTTCATCGCTTTCCAATGAAAAGCTGGTTACGAAAGCAGCGGGAACTTCGCAACGCGGCTACAACTCCGAGTACATTTGTTTCCTCTGATTATACAACGGATTATAGGATTAATAAAGCAACAATGAGAAGGGACACGATACTGGAAAGTTCGTCGAAACGGAAGAGCTAAAGGAGGCGCACGTTCGAGGATTCGACGAGTGGTGAATTATAATGTTAACAAACATACAAACAATCGGGATATAACGGCGTGTAAAAGTTCCATGTGTGTATAGAATCTTGCGTCTAACGTTATTAGTCGCTCGTTGGTGGCAACACTCAACAACAAGCACGTGGATATACCAATAACGCTTTTATTCTTTTTCTCCATACCATTTTATTATACTATTTCCTTTCTCCCGTTCCTCTTTTCAGAGTCTTCACGACTAACAAACCAAGAATTTTTTTCTTTCGAGAATTACAGAGACTTTTAGGTGAATATCAAGCTACACGACAACCTTTTTCTGGATAGATTTATTCTCCGACTCGCCGAACACTACTGTTGTAATTTTGCAGGATATAAACCGCCCGAAAATAATTTTAAGTAAACGGAGTGTAAATAATATATATTAGGAAGACTCGATTTTGACTTGAAAATTGAATGTAGGAGTTGTAGTAATTAATTTTAGCCGCTCAAAGAAAGACAAAATTAACTTTGATCTTCACGATTCTTTGAAATATTCTTTATTATTTAATTAGCGATTTAACTACTAACGAAAAAAATAATATAATATACTATAACAATGTAACATAATTTTGAAAGTTTAATATAAAACGTGCAACTTCGCTTTAATAATAATTTTAATTGAACCACGGTGTGACATATTTGAACTGAAATTTTTCGACAATTTCTAAATTTTATTATTAAATATATATTATTAATTTAAATTTCTATTATTACATACATGTTACATTGATAAATAAATGAATTTAAATTTCTTCAGTAATTCTCATAAGTAACAGAGTTACATCACAGAATAATTCCTTATAAAACCACGTGGTACAATTGGGGTTAATAAAAATTCCTATTAAAAAATGCAAAAAAAAAGAAAGAAATACCTAATTCCTCACTTCCCGTATGTTAAACCCAACTGCTTCACTTCGGGAAATCTATACAAATTAGTCGATTTATAAAACGGAAATACATCAATTAAAATATCCGATACGCATACTTCGGGACATGTTTACACAAGCTAATTAAATGTCATTAATACATTGAGACAGCAAAAATTTAAAAAAAAAAGAGGAAACTATCGGGTTCTTTTGAAAATCATTAATTGACTTTAAGATACAATCGCCACGCATAAAAAAAAACGCGTTAGAAGCTAGATTGTTGGGTGTTACAATGGCACACGTATTATCGGTGGGATTGCCTAATGCTGTATCCAAAGTAACACACACACACACACGTACATCCATACGTACGAATACACATTGGCACACATGTGTGTAAATGTATATAAATCCCTTCTAATCGAATATAAGTCGTAAAGGATCCTAATATGGCCTCGCGCGAAATCTAAGTTTCATAATAATGAATTGCCACTTTCATTCTACGGGTCCAACACCATGAATATATTATGCTAATTGTAGAAACCAACCATAAGAAAACGAACCTATCCAACTTTATTAAACCTAAACGGAAAAGAATTTATTATCACATAGTTGAGTTAGTAAGTTCGCTCAGGTATGGGACAAAATTCTTGTGTTTCAACATGACAAAGAATCGCCGCGAGAGTATTCAATTACACCGAGTTATTGCGTTCGCTATTAATTCCCGTTAACTGCAGGAGCAAAGCAATTAGGGCTTACAATAAACGCACCTGTTGCGAAAAGGGTCTTTGCTATTTTTCTGAAATTGAAAATTGAAAAATATCGTAATCACTAGATTTTTTTTTGTTATTTATTATTTTTTGTAATATTATAACATTCTATTGTACCATTAAAAATTATCGACGAGTTCCCGGAATTATGACAAATTTTTGGAAAAAAAATAAATAAAAATAATGATAATGATAATAATTGTCTCGGGGATTTATGAACATTACCGAACCTTAGCCAATTAAATACAATGGAGCAAAATGATATTTATTGTCACCACAAATGATACTCCTGTGCGTGCTCACGCATACGGCCGTTTGGATTAATGGGTACACGCACAAAGAGGAAATTTCACAGGTTTCTGGACAAAGCCGAGAACAATATGTTATAAAAAAAAAGAAACCATGCTTTCGGTTTGGGGTCGAAGGCGTCCTTTCTCGTCGCCTGAAGCTACACACTCTCGCGCCAGGAACGTTCGAAAGGGAAGTGGATGATAATTAAAAAGGTGAATCAACAAAAACGAAGATTATTAAACGTATTCATTCCATATTCCAGTTATTGGAAAAAGGAATCGACGAAATTTCCGGAATAAATCATCGGGCGGATAGGAAATGGGTGAAAAAAAGTCGGTCTCGTCTCGTCGAATCCTCGGCACTCTTGTTGTTCTTGAGACACTTTTCTCGGAATAATACAGTTGAAGAAAGGAAGGTCGAAAGGCAGCCGCGCAGAGGGGGAAGGGGAAAAAGGTTTGTGTCATTGGACACATAAAGAAGAAATATAAAGACCAAATATCCCTGAATAATTTCGTAGAAATCGAATGGGCCACGACGCGCAACTACCGAGTCGTGTCGAGTCAAGGCTACTAAAAACTCATCGCCTTCGCTCCTCTTTCTTCGCTTTGCGTATGATGAACACGAATTCGCCGTGTCTGCCTCTGCAGCGGCCGTCGTCTCTATGTTGAACGTAGCGCTTGAAAGAATTTGCGCATACAGGGTGTGCGGGGTAAGGTGTCAAAGCCGAGACATGGTGGTGGTAAACGGCGAAAAATTGAGAATAAAAGTTATTCACCATTTTTCGAAACTCCAAATAATTACCGAGTAATTAATTAAAACGTGTTCTGACAAATCAGAACGAGCTCGGTAGGTATGACAAAAAATTGAGACTCTAATGTAAGTCTCCTAGCAACGACGACCATACTCCGGCAGTTAAAGGAGGTATTGTGTTGCGAGGGGGAAGGGGGGAGGGGGGCACCCCTAGCTGACAAAGCATGGTCGCCGTTGCTAGGAGATTTCAAGTTCAAATTTTTTGACACGCCCACCGAGCCTCTTCGACGTTTCGATTGGACGGAACATTTCAATTAATTACTCGATAATTATTTGGAATTTCGAAAAATGGTAAATAACTCTTCTTCTCAATTTTTCACCACCTATCACCATCTCTCGGCTTCGACACCTACACCGCACACCCTGTAGATATTATTAGTCCGTTCGAGGAGGAGAGCCTATAATCGAAAGACCGCGAGCATTATGCTGAAATCAAAGCGACGACGAACCGAACGAATTCAGAATACAATGCTTCTTTATTTATGAGCTTCGACCGATATATCGTTAAGGTTACACGCAACGTAACACACATCGGATATAGATATTGTCGAGTCGGACACATTATCATTGTTTTCGCCGTATGTTACTTTCATTACGATAACGGAACAATTATGCCCTTTTAATTGGTCAGAAACGTTAAGTGTTACATGCGTTCTCTCTCTCTCTCTGCGGCGAAGCCACGACCTACCCTCACAGCCGAGCTGATAAAACGAAGTTAAAGTGTGCAGAAAGTATCGGGCAAAGACGGGAAAGAGTTGGTTTAAGCAAATTTGCATATTTAACTCGCCCAACGCTACTCTGCTCGCACTTTTCAAATGGAGTGTATTATTTTATGACCCGTCTCCCATGCAATGAGTATGCAAAGCGACAATTTTGTCTCGCTCAAGCTTTTGCGGATACACTCATTCGCAGAAGATGCAAATTCTGGATTTTGAATACATCGCATAGAAATTCGGTGTGTTTTAATACGAGCCTCACGTTCCAAAATTGTATTCTCGTGGAGGAGTAGATGGAAAAATTCCGCTCGTGGTTCTATAATGGTCAAAGAATTTCTTCCAAGAAGGAATTTCGTTAAATCGGAAGGTCAATTTGCGATCGGTTATTTACATCGAAGGTCGTATTTCTATTTTTTTTTGTTGCAATTAAGGAGAAGCAGTATTGACACTTTGCCGCCCGCACGTCTGATCGGGGTTCCTTCGTTTGGTGCCGGTACAAATCTTTATGTACGACACCAACGTGGCGCCACCGGCGTTTGCCCGATAGTTTTCCCACGGCACCAACGTTGTGCCACCGGACGGCATAATGTGAATAACAAATATAATAATTGTTGGACAATGTACGTTGCAATTAAAAGAAAAAGAAAAAAAATTTCGAAATTGGTGCTTTCAGGCGAAACTTTTTGACAAAAAATTACAAAATCATTTTATTTATAGGATAAAAAAATTCGAATTTTACTAAATACTAGTATTTTCTACTAGATCGTATTTGGGATTATACAAATACTGTCCAAAATACGTATTTACAAATAGTAACTCTAAAATAAAATATTAAACCAAGAGACAATGATATAAAGCCAAAAAAAAAGAAAATAAATAACCTTTGTAATTCCTGCTTTTGTTTATATATTTTATATATTATTACAAAGAGGGCTTGGAAAACCCGAGCTCGTTGGAGTATTTCCTACCTCAGTCATTACGGGGTTAAAAGACTTAATACTCCTCGACCGTTAAATTCAGGCCGCTGACTCTTCTAGTTCCACGCAGGAACATTGCGAGCACTAGGGACAACCAAACAGTGCCTTTTTACGACTAAAATCACATTCGTAACGTTTGGTTTCCGTAAACTGACACAAATGCGTAAAAGCGAATACCCACCGAGCATTCGTCTAACCTATCTTATTTCGTCCCCATGGAAAAAGGACATATTCAAATTCCCTTTGAATATCTCCATGAATTCCGCAAGAACCATTTTAATTGTTTCGTTAACTTCTCTGACAACGCTTGTCTCTACTGGTTTCATTTCCGTGTCAATCAACTGTCTACATAGTCTCACTTTTGCGGTAATTTATTATGAAAATTAATGGGTATAAACGAACACAATGCGTGGTATATATATGTATATATATGTGTGTGTGTGTAAGACTGTAAGGTCATTGCTTTCAAGCGACTCACATTGCTTCTAAGAATTCAACGAATAAAGCTAATGAAGAGCCGCTGTTTTTCATAAATGGCGAAATAATCGTTACAAAATATAAACATTCGAAAAAAAAATTTGCCTAAACGCGTCGTCTGTGCGCGCGTGCATGTGTATGCGCGTGTAATACTAGGAGATTTACCCTTGAATTGACCAACCGGGTTTGCATACCAATTTTTGTGACGTAAAAAAGATTAGTAATTGTTAAATCGACCTTGAATCGAATATCGCATTAGTTCTTAGAACTTTTTTCCATCCGTGACGTTTCAAAGCGATATTTTGGATACAGTTTTTGATTTCAACGTTTTTTTTATATTTATCAACTATTGAAATATTTAATTTTTATGTTTTGAAAATATTTAATTCTTTTTAAATGTTTTTTTTTCCAAATTAGACAAAGCAGTTTCCTGTAGAAGTACAATTTACTCAAATTTGTTTACGTTTTCTTACCATTTTAACAGTAAACATTAATGGTGTGAGTAAATCTTACCACGGACACCATAAAAACTAGTAACAGCTATTACGCAAACTTTAAATGATAGTAAAATGTAATGTTTCTTCGTGTACCCTTTACGACAAAGAATAACGAAATTTGCTTTCATCAATTTTACTACTTTCCATATCGCAAAAACGGTTAGAAAGAAAATTGTGAAAATAATGAAATTAGAGTTGATTTCAGTTAATTATTCACTCCCGGCCTGATTTTTTTCTTGTTGGAAAAAAATTGTACGAACAATTTACAAATAATACTTTAAAATTCCTCGAACAAATTTTTAAGTTGAAAATCTGTCAAACATTTACCTCGAAAATTAGTCAATTCCAAAATTCCAGATTACGAGGATAAAAAAAATAACAAAAATCCTATTATTTAAATTTACTTTTGAAACAATTAGAAATTGTAGGAGAAACTACCAAAATACAAAAAAATTTTTACAGAAAAAGTTTTACCGGAAATAGTGATAATAACAATTTAGAAAACGAATTTCCATTTACGAACGAAAATCTGTATTAAAAAAAGCAATTACTTCTTTTGATCGGAAAATCCCGAGGAAAGAGTGAAAAAAAAAGATATATGTAATAATACGCTCAAATCCATATACATACACATGTGCACGCACACACACATTACATGGTACGTAATACACGTTTTCTTACCTTGCCGGCCAACGATCTCAGCCACGTGCTCACTGCTAGGCACTGGCACACACTCGGTCATATTCTGGCTCTTTTTAGAACGTGCTTCTTCAAATGCATTAACTGGCGTTGGCTGTAATGGATCCGGATCATTATTACTTCCAGTTCCCGTACCCGTGCCGTTACCGGGACACCCGGTGGTACCTTCCAATCCCAACATGGACAATTCGAAAGCAAGTTGCAAAGCTCGTTGTTCCTCCAGTGAACCAGCGCCCGCTGAATTCACCCCACGATCCATTTCACTAAATAAACTAGTCGGCATGTTTAATAACGATAGTATTTTGACGTTTCTCTTTTGTTGTTTCCTCGAAAAATCCCAACCGATTTTCCTCTCCTGTCGCTCTTCTTCCCACGAGATAATAGATTCTACAAGTAAGTCTTGTTTCTCTCTCTGTCTTTTTGTTCCTTATTTCGCCGCTTGCGCCAACGTTCGTTACGAATTCAAATAGCTTTTGCTAACCGTCACTTGATCTCGAGTATTTTCATACAACACACAAAAACAATCGTTTCACTGATACACACTTTGCGGTAGAAAAATAAATTATAACCGATGGTGAGACGAAAGAAAGAAGATTGTTATTGTTGTTGTTGTTGTGTTGCGGCAGCACCGTCTTGAGAACAATGAAAAAATATTATCAAATTCTCTCCCCTTTCGCGTCCTCGATCTCTCGATATATATTATAACACGACGAACGTTTAACAACGAGTGTCGCCTCGTTCGCTTTTATCTCCTTCTTCTCTGTGTTACGAATAAAATCGTTACTCCTCGAACCTTCGAATATGTTTATCGGTATAACGTACAAAGAGGTTCTCGTCTTCGTAGTCCTCGTAGTTAGTTTTTCTCCTCGTCGTCGTCGCAGTCGTCGTGGTAGTCGTCGTCGTCGTGGTCGTGTGTCTCCTCGCGCGCGCGATTATGACCGAGTAAGAGAGAGAAAGAGATACGCGCACACACACTTCGATACACAAAACATATATATGTATTTATATATATATCGAGGGATATGCTAATACATAGATGGATTCATATATATATGTGTGTGTGTGTCGTTCGTTAAACTCGAGTGTTTATCGGGTTTTGGTTCCTCTCTTCGTTTCTCCACTCGCGTCGCAAATTAACGTTTCGTTTTCTTTCTCTTCCCCTCGTGTGTTCGAATAGCAAAGACGGAGAAATTCCCTCTTTCTCTCTCAGTCTCGCCCTTTACGAAATTCTACAACTCTCGGCGGCGTTTTTCCTCTTGCAACGGTGAAGCAACATACGAGAACGAACGTCGTCCCGCGACTCGACCGCTCTGTGTTTTGTTTTTTTATTTATAGAAAATGAAAAAGGGCCTTTTTTTGTCTTCTCGGTAAAACCGAACGTTCGAGCGGAAACAATTAGGTTTTTGGGCAAAATATGTCAATTTAATGGTGATTACGGTAAGCTTCCGTTGACTTTTTCTCTCGAATATAGTAAAACTCTTCCTATTCTTAATAACACTCCTTTTCGTATTTCCTTTAGAGGCAGGCGCGTGCAACTAACCTCTCTCGCTCGAGTGCCACTGCGACTAAAACTGCGACGTTGTGCGACTGCGGCCTATTCGTACCGGCAACCTCCACCATGTGCCGGACGCCGGCTTTCCGACCCTGCCATTGGCTGGATCTCCCGTCACGTGGTACTAGGCACCCTTATCCCCACTATTCAAATACCACATATATACATGCAAGCACGTACGTGTATCTAACTCGGAGGCTCGCTCCCACTTTTTATTCCTTCTTTCTCCTTTTCTCTCGCGCTTTTTCTTCGCCTTTCTTTCTCTCTAGATTTTCTATGTATTTTGTGCGCTTATGTGCAGCACTTGGCCCTGCACGTACACGACGTCTACGCGTGGAATTGCATTGGCAAACCTGTGTGAGTGCCTGTGACGAGAGGGGATGCACGTATGTGTTTAAAGTCTTATAATAATAATATATATGTGAAGAGTAAAGTGAAGACTGCAACAACCCCCCATTCGGCACACGCCAGGCTTCGGATAATTTTCCCCCCTTTGAGCGTTACTTTATGCTTTATTATTGGATACATATACGTTCCGTGCTTTCAAACTCCTTTTTCTTAGGATTTCAAATCTTTTCGCCATGAAAAGGGGCGAAAGAAGAGAAAGAGGAGTCAATTTTAATAGGTTTATTGGAATCGGTATCATATTTTTAAAAAAAAGAGATTTTCTTGGACTTTGTAATAAAAAGAAGAAGAGAAATTTGCAATTATACTGCACCAATTACTATATTTATATTTTATTAATTAGAGTAACGAAAATACTATCTGAAATTGAAGATTTTGAAAATTTGTACAGGAAAATAATGGATTGCGTTAATTTTTGGGGTACATTAATTGACACGAACCCTAATTAATAATGACAAAATAATAATGAAAAAGCTTTTTAGAAATTTTTTATAGGGAAATTCAAACAATTTCATTGGTTTTTGAGGTACCGTTAATTGAGATGAGTGAAAATTAGTTATAATAACTAAAGTGAAGGTAATCAATAAAATGAATAATATAATTTCAAAATAGAAATTTGTCGAAATTTTAATAAGCCAACTTAGTGGGGTTTAAACATTTTTGATGCGGGTTAATTGAAATCAGCAGAATTTAATTAAAATAACAAAAATTAATGGCATAAATGGAGGATTTTGAAATTTTTTACAAGGAGATGTAATGAGGTTGGCGCACTTGAGAGGTAGGTTAATTTAACTGCATCCGAAAAAATCAGGTAAAATGATTTCCAGCTTCCTGAAAGAATTTGATAAAATCCACGTAAATATTCAGCAAAGTTTGTAAAAACAGACATTTTCATGTTGGAGAATGCCCAATGAAAAACATACAATACCACCATAAATTGTTACCTTTATTTCATTAATATTATCTTGTCATAATTTATGCTACTTGGAAGCAAACTTTATTATCCTGCATTGTAATAGCACTTTATGCAGTTTGCTTAAGGTATTTAGCAAAATAAACGTGACAAAATTTATCGGTTTACTTTTACTAAGGTTAAATTACATCAATAATCCAATTTTCTTAAAACCTTGTTACTTTCATTCGGCCACTTTCTAATAGTTCTAAATTTAACCTGGGAAATTCTTGTTTCTAATATTTTAATACTTTACATTTTGGAATTTTCAAATATAACTATAATTAATAAAAAAAAATGTTGAATGTCAAAAAACACGTTTCTCTTAGGTACTACTCAATTCAGTTTTTTCGCTAAATTTTCTATTTTATTCTTGCAAAGCGGTAAAAGATGAAAAGAAAGAAAAAAAAAGTGACATTATAAGCGTCAAAGGTAGAAAATTGAATTTGTACGGTTAAAGACGCAATTTATATATTAACCTTTGAAAGGAAAAGGGAGTAAATGAGAACGTAATAAATTTTATTTCTTTTAGCAACTAATGTCTGAAAGTTCTGTCTCTTTTATTCGTAGTTTTTTGAGAAACTCATATACAGGGTGCGTTTATGGTTTTGTGAATTAGCGTTTTTCTTGCAAATGTTGGGTACACGAAGGAAAATTAAAAAGAAAAAAAATGTTCGATTTCCGTTGTAAGAAATTAAAAAACCTCCTCGTTTCACGAAAAATATTGCAAACGTAAAGAAATTAATAGGGTGCACCACCCAGTGAATGACCAAAATGTCGAATTTACGTACGTTTGTGATTATATTTAAATAAATGTATCTATAATAATAAAATAACTATTAAAATTGCATGGAAAATTTATTTTTCTTCTGTAAAAATAGTTACTTTTTGTCATCGCAATTACTTTTAAATTAACTATAAAGCGCAACACACTTTTCTAAACATTTTTATTTTTTTATCACAGATTTATACACATTTTCTCATTTCGAAGCTTATAATTGATATTAAATTATACCCCTTTTCACTGTTTCCTTTCTTTTTTTTTGTCAACGGGTCAAAGATCGTATCCTTCAAAATTCTTCGAGAAAGGGAACACTGTTACAAATTCTGTCTCAGTAATGTTGCAAATATGATCACATAGCAAAGTTAATCCTTGATCGTTTAGGCATCCTTGAAACGCAGGGAATAAAACGAAGAGTGGCCAAACATGGATGAGTTTATAAAACTCGCATTCCTGTTCATTGGCACCTGTTCGACTAGCGGTTTCGTTAGGTAAAAGTGAAAAGGGATTTGTTAAACCGACCTAGACGTTAGTGGACCTTGAACCGAAGCCTCTTGCACGCTCCATTGTTCTCTTCTCTCACTGCATTGAAAGAACGAGTCTTCTCGCCGGACTCGGTTTTCAGCTGAGATTGCACTTTTTATCTTTTTTTTTCTCCCTAATCTAATACAAACAAATCAACATACGATTGCAAAATAATTATTTGCACGAATGTTTATCGTTCCCTTATTGAATGTCTCGTGGTTTATCTTTCATTCGCAATTAATTGAAACGCGGAGGAAAACAGCCACAAGAGGAACAATTAGTAGCAATCTTTGAGCACAAATATGAGAAAATTGCTGATACTCGAGAAAATTTAGGAACCGATGCTCAAATATGAGGATTTTTACGAAATAGATAATTCGGTTTCTATTTTTTTTTTTTGGGAATAGACGATGGCAGGGAATTATCGGTTGAACAATGAAAATTGCACAAAAATAATAAAACTAACTGGAGCTGATAACGAATTGCAATTTTTTGAGGCGGAGTGATATTTTTATTTTATGCTTCATTTAAAAAAAAATATTTGCATACTATCGAAATTTTCCTTATCATTTTTGTTATTGTTACAGTTA
The DNA here is from genome assembly GCA_949825005.1 of Gasteruption jaculator. NCBI lineage: Eukaryota > Metazoa > Arthropoda > Insecta > Hymenoptera > Gasteruptiidae > Gasteruption > Gasteruption jaculator. The sequence goes on along the minus strand of OX463769.1, from coordinate 10,531,964 downwards.
ATTGTATTATTTTTCCTTGTAATCGCATTTTTTTTATTGTTTTGTCAGCGACTATCCTTCTGAATGTACCTAAACATTTACTGGCTTACAAATTCCTTAATTTAATCAGGAATGAATGCTAAAACTGTCTCTGCATCTATTTTCATGGACACTGGAAAGAAGATTCGTAAACCTCTTGCGTGAATTTTGCCAATAAGTGACGTGATTTTTCTTCGAGTAACACAGCAAATTCCATTCCCACAGCATTTAATGCTACAAAGAAAGCAAATGTTATGCTTTTGTATGGTAAAATCGGGGAGGCTTACGTTTATCGTGCTTTTACTGTATAAGAGAGTGAAAAGTACTGTATTTCTTCTGTGCGAAAAATTATTGTCGCGTCATTGTATAGGAATTACAGGGAATAATGTAACTCATGAAAAAGACATATGTATGCAGAAAGCTTCGTCTAATATGGAACATTTGACTAGATTACAGAGTTAAGAGAACTGTGACATTCATTATTTCTGCGCTCAAGAAATATATTACGTCTAAAAATAAATTTCCCAACCTCATTTTTTTAATCATTTTCAGGGGAAGGCCAAGATATCTCAAAAAAATTGAACTTTTGGAATTCAACTTTTGCGGATTCTCGGAAAACTCTCATTCGATGTATTCCTTTTATGATTATTAAAATTCTTAATATTCCACCAAAGATATGATATTTCTGCAAAAAACCCGATTTTAACCAATTTTCGACAGGGAATCAAAAAATGATTTCCGTAACCTCATTTTTTAAACAATGATTTTTATCTATTTCCATTAATTCGAGGAAAAATCAGCACCTCATAAGATATGAAAATCCAGTGGAACGTAGGTGGATCTCTGAAAGACCAATTTTTCCTCTAACTCGAGCGATTAAATACCCTAGTAATTAAATATATCACTCGTTGCATAATTTTGTTGCAAGGTTTGCTACAAAATTATGATTGAAATCATAAAAAATTGATATCCCAATTTGCTCATTTCTGGTAATTTCCGCTGCGAGAGCTGCCACTGCACGGAGCAGTCTGGAAAGAGGCGCGCCTGAGTGCATGCACCCTCGCAAACGTTTGTCGCGATATTCCGAAAGATTTTCGGCGCAAAAAACAAAGCGGGACGAAAGAAAGTCCATAATTTCATCAGTGCATCTCTTTGTTGGTCCGAATAGCACGAGTCGTGGACTTTCATCGGTAAAGTTAAGTGCGGTTCAGTCGAGCGACTAATAATTTTGTTTCTCATCGTTCGCCCAAAGCAACGATCCGTACGTTCAAGGCTGTCTCGAGCAGCCTTCTGCCTGCTGGAGAGCAGCAGAAACTCAGGCTCTAACTAAAAGAGAAGCACCTGCTTTTAAGTTTCATGCGATTTTCATATATATCCACGTATATCCACGTGATACTTTTGCCGTCCTCGCAAATAAGTTTCATTTATCAGGCAAGTTTTTCGAATCATCTGGACGTCGATACAGTCGCCCACCTTTCGCGCCGTTCTCGCTCTTGTTTTACAATGAAACTTTTAGCGATACAATTACTGCATACGTGCTTCGTCATTATTATTCGCTCGCTTTTCTCCCGGCGTCGCTTCGATATGAAAAAAGGTGTGGAAGATTCAATAGCATTGCTCTTAATTTCTTTTTCTCCCCCCCCCCCCCCCTCCCCTTTCTGACGTTACGTTGTTTTATTCGTCTCGCTCGCTCCGTTGTTGTTGTCGTCGTCGTTGTTAATACGGTTGAGAAATTTCAATGCGTGACATGCGTATAAATAAAAAAATGTGTATACACACATATTGAATGTCGTCGTTCGGGAGATGAAAAAGGTAATGAGGTTGAAAGTGGGCGCGATATTGACATATCGGTAATTCGCCTGCCGTGGTTTCGGTCATTTCCAAAAACTCTAGTAGCCCGAATCAACATTTCGATGGAAAATTGGAATAATTGCTTCTGGATTTTACGCAAAACGTCGACATAAATATATAATGCGCCCACAATCGAAACGCGTTGCATCGAATCGTCGATCCATCGGTCCATGTATAATGGTTGGGTCGCGAAACAACGAAAACACGATTTTCCCGGAGTATTTATGTAATTGTCAAAATGGGCGTTATTGCATAATTCAGGAGTATCGGGAATTCGAAAATTTCATGTCGAATAATCGCATTTATTAATTGAAGTTAAAGAAGCTTTAATATTTTGGTTTCGATCTTAAAAATCGTGGTTCTTAAACGGTTTAAAAATGTTATCGATAAGATCCTGGCGTTTCAAAGTTTCAATGACTTTTTGCAGTTACTTATTCAACGACTGAATTCGCGTTAAATATTGACACAGAATGTTTACTGGAAGCTCCATCAATTTATTTTCAAGGAGAGGAAACGCGGAATGCCGCCACGTTTTCGACAAAAAATCCTCCTCATTATTACAACGAAACGTTTGTTTGATTTGTTGTTTAAAGCAAATATACAATTTTCTTTCGGCGAGAATGCATAAACGAGAAGAAAACAAGTCGCCCTGTTTGTTGGTTATACAATCTCGGGGTAGAATTTCCCTCGTCACAATTTTTTAATGATACCGTTACCATATTTCTTGTTTGCGCGTTTTTCTGTAATTTGTGAAACGTTCATAACAACTTTTTCCAACGTTTTTTTGCGAAAAAGCTCGAAGGAAAAATAAGACGAGGCTTTTTACGACGAAACATTGTCTGTCAGGAGGCTTTCGATACATGGGGCTAATATTTCGTCCTGTTCTAAAGAAAAATGTATCTGAATTTTAATGAGAAAGAAGATAATAATAGCAATCGTCCATATATTGTTGAATTTCAAGCACACGAAATGCCGTTCCCTTGATTTTCCAAAGTTAATAAAATTCGCATGAATAGCATGGACGTTATTAAAAAAATAATATTAACAAAGTAGATGATATTATATTTGGAAAATTTTATTCGAAACAGAATTTACATTTACGAGAAAGCAGTAAAGTGAATGTATACGTTGTTTTGGCAACTCGAAACGTTTCGATTCTGTTTTTCCCTCTATTAGTTCAGTTTGGAACATCGCCTACCCTGCAGCAAAATTCATTACTTTTTAATTACACTGTAAATTCTCGTTTACAATTATAATCAGTTTTCGATTCATTACCCTTGTGGGTTGTGATTATTCATCCATTGTTTTTTTGGACGATATATATTTACGCATTTGAATACTTGCATGCAACTATTCATTTGCTCTCAGAGCCATAATTTCGCCATACCATTGTTGCGGGGGTATAGGTTAATCTTTTGGCTAATTAAAGCTTACCATTTTTATCTCATTTTACATTGATAAAGATTTTGGAATTTTTTCTTTAAAAAATTGTAACACAACTTATGTCCTGTAACACCTTTATATATTACTAAATAAAATAAAAAAATGTTGCATTTATATTAGTACACCTAAATTAACAAAAAGATATATGAGTTTAATAATGAGTTTTGTCAAAAAAAATAGTTGAACACGTTTTGTAGAAAAAAATAGTATCGAACTCGAAAACGAAAATTTGAAAAATCGATCAAGGCAAATTAAGCAAATAATTTTATTTGAAAAAAAATTAACAATTGCCTTGCGAAATAAAAATGCGGAATAAAATTATTTCAAATACTTTAGAAAATCAAAATGAAAATTAATAAAGATACGTTTATTCGTATATTTAAAATTAATATTATTTTCGCAAGACTACATTTTCAATATTCATTATAATCAAACCTATACAACACATCAACTGCATTTAATTGTGAATAATTATTTAAATTGCATAATACCTATATTATTAATATGAAGTCATCTGTTCGATACCAAATCACCCCTCGCACCCCTCCGTGCTAACCAGAAAATCTTTCTAGCTTGGAATTACCATTTGGATTCTTTTATCCTAATAAATTGTGGTCCAATACTGACTGACGCTACATCGCCTCGCCCCAATACTAGTCCACGTCAAATACGCAGCTATCTTTCCACGTTCTTCTTCCAGTACCGCAAGTAATAGCGAAAGACACGACATTTTCGAAAAATACTTGAAAAGCAAAAGAATAACGAAGAAGCGTGAGAATATACCGATGCAGTGAATCCAAGGTGAACAGCCTGAAATACTCGGGAGAAGAACACAAGTGGAAGGAATGGAAGGGAAGCAAAGTAGAAGAAAATAAGGCAAGAGAAAAGGGAGTTACAGAGTCGATTGTAGCGAAATACGAGGGAGTTGGATAAAAAATGATTACCGCATGGAGGGAAAAATGGGGATAAAGAAGAAAAGGAGAAGAAATCGTCGGTACCTGAAAGCTACAAGAGCGAATATCGCACTGATCCTCGACCCACCCACCCACGTGTGCTTTTTGCTTTGTGTGGCACTTTCTTCTGCTTCACCTCCTTCTTCTACTTCTTCTCATAAAGGACGACGCGGTCTGAGAAGAAGAAGAAGATGAAGAAGAAGCGGAGAAAGAACGACGTAGAAGCAGGTTGGCGCCAGTCACGTTTTAAAGGATGCAACAGTTTCTGGCCGAGCATTAACTAAGACTTGGTTTCAAAGGTGTATATAGAAGTACCAAGTCCAGCATTTTTAAATCGTGCAACCGGTTGCCTCCTGCAATCATTGTCGTTGCTTTGCGAAACTGGCAACAACTCTCCTTAGCGAACATACTACTAGTACCAACTTCTTCTTAGTGAGGAGAGACAGAGAGATTACTGTTCGCAAAGTTTCTCTCACTCGACTTGACTATGGCCAAAGCCAATACCGAGCAGTGCGATATGTACACGAAGTTACATTGCAGCCGCCACTGCTGGACGCGAGGATATTTCTTTTTGATTTCGATCGCTGGGGTGCCGTACGTTATGTTATGTGGAGAACCGCATTGCTGGCCTCTGAGTCGACGACACACAGTACACACATACTCTTGTTACTTTACGCGAACCTTTTTCCTCCACTCTTTTTTCTCCTACTTTTATTATCCCATTCCTTCCACGCATTTTCTAAATTCACCCAAACTGCACAGGCTATTTCTAATTCAATAACGATTACGATTATGTAAATTCACTTCCACGTCATTTTTTTCCCGCCGCTATCTCCTGCCATTTATTTATTTTAGACGTATCGAAGGGATTTTTCAATTCACGGTTGTACGTAAAGAAAGAAAGGGAAAGAGAGGACGAGGACGAGGCATTTTGTTTATCGAAAGCTTTCGTTCCGTGCAGCGGGAAAAGGTTTAGGAGGTAAAGTCGCGATGGCAATCGTACGCTGCGACAAATGTATTTTATACGGCTAAGAAAACGAGTTGTAAAGTAATGATTCATAACGAGAAAACCCGATTTCTATCGAGAAAATAAAATAATATCCTTCCTCTCCGGGAGAAACATCGTAAAAATTCGATATCGTGAAAATTGTCTCTATGCACTGAAAAAAATGCTCTGGATTAGTCTAATTAATAAAAAAAAATAAAAATAAAATTGATTCAATAGCAATAACGACGCGTCAAGTATTCGATAGATTTATTTTAAAAATTTTATGATGATTTAATGTCACGTTTAACACCATTTGGTAAACAATCGTTTATCCTTTAATGAGCCGCGTGGGGTTAAATTAACACCAGTGGTCCCAAACCCGCTCAATTCTGTTCCTAATATATTTTTTTTGGTCAAAGCAGCAAATCCTTGTTTCACTAGGACCTGTCTGTTTTTACAAAATGGATAAAACCCCATTTTAGTGTGATTTTTTGATCCTAAGTATTTAAAGGTGGGGTAAAATTAGCCCCACGTGGTCCAGCTTATGGCCTTTATTCACCTGGTTAGCGGAGGGTGATTTAATATTCGAATTTAACACCACGTTGTGAATACATGTTTAATTTAACACTTATACGATTTTCCCCAATTCCTTAAAGAGCCCGCATAAGATAGTCACGCTTGAAACATTCGGGGCTTTTCGGATAATGACATTGCAGCTGAAATCTTGTATCTTGAGATCGAAGGCCACGATATAACCCCTGGAAATTAGTAATCTCGAAATACTTGCATTAATTCCGACTCAAGTGTTAATATTCGATAGATAAAGCCATTCCCATCTGGCCACGCGTAAAAGTGTGACCAATGAGAAACCTGTGCCTTCAAAGAGAAACCTGTACATGCGAAGCCCAGTAGGACGATAGTGATAAAACCGTTTTATAGCTTTTGCGACTCCGCGTACCTAAAATGCTCATGCAAACATTGAAATTGTTAGAATATCAACTCAATTTCCAGTTCTCGACTCACTCGCTCGAAAAAATTACGATACATTTACGTAGATAGACAGTAAAGAGTAGAGTATCTAATTGGCTGTGAACAAAAAATGTTCCTTTCCCGGAATATATTTTAAAAATTCGTTAACCCACAGATGCACTAGTGAAATTCCCATAACGTTATTCCTATTCTTGTTTGCAATGTAATTAATTTATTTCAACATATGGTCCCGAAAGGAAACCACCCAGCAAAGTACACTTGGGGGTCTCCTATTGTCGATTCGCTTCGGTCCCTCTGGGTTTCGGAACCATGTCGGAAATAGAATTAAGATTCTCTTTCATGCGGTTGCTATGTTCTTTGGGATGATTATTATATTTTTGACAAAATAAAGCTTTTACTTTTGCCTACACACGTATCACCGATAACTGAGGCCCCTACTCGGTACATAAAATATTACAATGTTACCAATTTTTGCAATTTTCAATATTTTATGTTTAGATAACTTTATTCTATATTTGTCTAATTTATTCTCTCGGTTATTTTTCCTGAAAATTAAAAAATAATAAGAAAAATTAGAAAAATACTTTTTTGAAATTATATAAAAAGGACATATTTCAATCAAAATAGGCTCCGGTAGAATTAGAAGGTCTATAAAAAACCAATTAAGACAAACTAAAACGTAAAAAGTTTTGAAAAAAGAATTTAACCCAAAAAGGCTGAACCTAACTAGGCCACGGTTTAAAATTTCGACTTGGGTGACAACTTCCAATAGAAAGTTAGAAACTCCAGAACGGGGAAATTGGAATCCGATCCTTGTTGTTAGACTTTCAGTACCTAAATTTTCAGATTTCTACCGAATACACATGTCCATGCGGCGTATATTCCATTATGGAATATACCTATTGAAACCTTTTCCCGACCGCTGCCCAAACAAGAATTGACAGTAGGGCCAACTTTGGTTCCCTAGCTGTCGGGCGGAGCTGCCAAATGGGATTCCACTGGCTCTCGCGCTGTTTCAAATTTCTATTTAAAAGGATGAGAGCAAGAAGGACAGCTAGGGGCCATTTGGCAACTCCGCTTACGTCGTTCAACTCCGGACACTGGACACTGGCGCTTCGGTCGACCCGTAATCACCAGATTAGGTGAACTAAGCAGGGAAGCACCAGCAGTGCAATTACGAAAGTACCGGTCTGTCAGTGGCCGGTAAACGAATATAAGCATGTTTAAGCCGATCTGCGTGTTTTCCGGAACAATCGGAGATATAACGTTTGGACGCTACTTCAATGGTATTTTGTTCAATCCATGGAAAGAAATGACAATATCGGGAAATCTACGAATAGATTTTAAATTTCTTTTGAGAATCTTGCTTAGGATCTAGAGAAGATTGGCAGGAAAAAACGTCACTGGGTACAATTACACTAAAAATTGCAATTTTGGGCCACACAAAGGCACAAAATAGACAAAAAAATATTTATGAATGGGAAGGATAAGAATTTGAAGATTACAATGTAGATTTATAATTTTTTCAGCATTGTAAAAACAGAATTTGAAACTTTAAAAAATCTTTGATTAATTAAAAGGGACGAGTCACCTATAAAAAAGTATATTATTATTTTTTTTATTTATGTGGCTATAAAATGCATGTTTCAGCAATGAACTAACAACAGTATTGCTAAATATTGCTCAAAATAATTTTCTCAGGTTTCGTTATGAGAAGTTTAAAAGAAAACAAAAATTACAAACCAATTAATTATAATAAAAAATTACAATAAAATTTTGCCAACCTCAAAAATAATAGAAATTTAAATGCAAAATAAATAAAAGTGCAGTTACATTTACTTGTAAAGAAAGAGACGAGTAATAGTAAATTTTACCATGTTATAGTCACTCTTACAGAGCAGAGAGAAGTGTTATTTCTGCAGTGGAACAAAAATTGCAGTAACATTGTAATATTTACTTCTTGTAAGATAGCAGAGTCTGCTTCCTGTACTGTTGCAACGCACTAACGTTTAGTATTTCCACGTTCATGGGAATTTAAAGGGAAAAAATCAATTAAACGTACCATAAGGATGCAATGACACGTTTGGAGTACCGTAATCACAATGTTGCCATCACGTACATTTATATATTTCAGAGCAAGTTAAATATTATCATTACGTTCAGTAGGAATTTACGTCGGTTCAGTACTGGCCCAGGGCTTTATTACCTCGTCCCGGTACTGGAAAGACAGAAATTCCAGCTTGGATATAGTACAGTGGATATAACTATGCGATTGGAAATAATAATATCGGTACCTTTATGGTGTCGGCACTCACTTCTTTCAGCCTTCCTCGGGTCCGTTTTCCGTTTCAATTATCACATGGCAAACGAACAATAACGTGGAACCGAGATTTTTCTGAAATTAACGGGACGAAAATGTTACGTAATTTGAGACAAGAATCGGTAACAATAACAAGCTCAAAGAAAGGAAAAAATGTTGTTTCATTATTATTGTTAGTAGTCGATATCACGAGGGCGTCTGCCGAAGTTGTAAAATATACAGGTTTGTATTGTTGTTACATTGAAATTAAGACCTTTTGGTCGTTACCCCTCGAAGAACGGCTCCAGCACTGGAATGAAGTTTGGATTCGCGAAATTACAGTGACTGCAACCGCAATTATGGCATTGACAACCAAAATTTACTTTAATATTAGCCATACTAAAAAATGTTATGGGAAAAATTGTGTTCACCATTTTAGAGAACTTTGCTGGATAATTAACTTTATGGTTTTTAGGATTAAGGGGAGTTTCGCTGAAAATCAATGGATGTAAAAAAATAATTAGAGTTTAGAGAGAAATAGGGTAGTTTCGGTAACAAAATAAATATACAATATTATGTTCCTGGTAATAAAATTGCCTGGAATATTTTTTTCTATATAATTTGTATAGAAATCGAGTAAATACATGCAAAGTAAAGTAAAAAATTAAACTAATTAAAAAATATTTCTTTTTTTTAAGTATAATTTTCAGAATAAAGAAGATTTAAAGGGTTTAGGCACAAAAACAAATTTAGTAACTTCAAAGTTACTATTTCTAGTTTTTCCAAAGTTACAAGTAGTGACTTTTATCTAAAATTACAAAAATTTGCTTTATCTTTTGAAAAAAAATAGGTATTGCAAACATTTGTAAAACCAGTTACCGAGGGTGAGGAAAATAATAAAGCGAATTTTCTATTTTCACCGCGCCTTCCTCCCTTTTGCGCTGGTTTAAAACTTTTAAGGGGCAAAATTTTGCGATGATATGGTTAAAATATACATACATGCGTTCTCATTGCAATTTTGTTGTTAAAGTAATATTTAATGAACCGACAGAAAGAAAAATCCCTCCATGGTAACGATAACAATTCACGTGCTCTACAAAATGCTGCAGGAATTGTATGGTTACGTGGAAAAAGAGTGATATTGGAATGCAACATTGTATGCATTCCTTTTTTACGTTCCAGGAGGTACGTAACGAGGTACGTTACAATTGAGCTAAAGTAAACTTTACTATTTTGTTGTTTTCCCGGGTATTATTATTCCCGTGGAATATCTATCGCCGAGGGCAGTGCAAAAAGCTACGATGTAACAGGTATTTGTGTATGAAAAACTATTAGCAAGTTTCTTTTAAAATTCATTCAGTTTTTATAAATGTATAACAAAAAAAAAGGAAGCTACACAATTTACATTTATTTTCATCCGAAACGTGTTCTTTGTTTTACCGAAAAACACATTTTATCAAAATCTCGCAATCTTTTTTTCGAATTCTCATGGTTTTTAGTCCATGGTATTTCTATGGTAAAAACGGAAATTCTGTGGTTATCGAATATGTGCATTTTTTTTAATAGATCCAGGGATCCAATTTTCAATTGACTTCGCAAAAAAAAAATAAAATAAATGGAATAACAATAAATATTGTTACAATTGCTACAAATCTATGGTTGATACCACGTTCGGCTATAGCCACGATTAGAATCGCTACATTTTTTCCAGAGTACATAACTTTCAAAGGGGGTGGCTCTTCGCCCTGTGCAATTTCAAGCAACTTCACCCTGTAGAGCTTCGTGAAAGCGAGTGAGCTGAAAAAGTGATAATTTTGTAGCGAGGAAACAACGCTTTCGTTAAAAAAAAAAAAAACTAATATTCCCTACCAACAAAATGTTACGTCGTAAACAAAATTTTTCCGTAAAAGACAAGAAGTTATCCACCATGCGCATGGTAATTTCTGCTACGCGCAAGATATCCTATTGTTCATTTAAGCATCGCGAGGTAACTTTCACCGCGTATCTCACAATTTCCACGCTTTACGGACGAATTTATTAATGCGGCATACGAAAATTTACGATACCGCGAATCGAGCGGGCCTCTATGCTCGAGTGGCAAACGCTCCCCGTTCGAAAATTTCTTGCCGGTACTTCTCGTTTCGCGCAATAAAACTATGCCCCGGTAGAAAATTAGAAACTGGAATGCGCGGATTGAAACAGAAGCGAGAAAATATGACGTAGAAATCGAACAAAGGATTTGAAACTTGTATCTCACAGCAAAGGCGTCGACAATTGGTGGGCGAGCGTATTATTGATACATGCATATATACAAGGGACTGCGTGAAAGAGGCTCTTATCTAATATTATTTATCTGCTTTATCATTAAATATAATAAATATTAATTCTACGTAACATCATTATCGCATCGATACAGGGTTATGTAGATATATCTCCTATGTAGGATAAACCTTAAGTAGGAGATAAAAAGAAATGCCCGGAGAGGAAGGATAGGGTAAAAATTCAATGGATTTCTTCTTTGAGTTCGTGTATATACAGACACATATATATATATACACTGGTTCTAAAGAAATCTATAGAAAATGGACTAAAGCGGAAACCGTGGTAGCCTTTTTAAATGAAGGTACATTTTGAACGGAAGCCTCCTGTTTTCAGAACTGATGGTTGTGCTCTTTTTTTTCCTCAGGAACGAGCGAGAGAGAAAGAAAGGAGAGAAAAAACAGAACGGAAAGAGAGACTTGTGTTATATTCACTCTCTTTTCTGTGCTTCTCAAGGGAGAAAGTCAGACGTTCGATTACGTGGCGGTTGAAAAACCCGAAGGTCCCAGCTGTTCTTTTCAAATCGATGGGTGGGAAATATGGCTATGAAATGAACATTTTCGAAAATCGATGTGTTATGCTACACGCACATGCCGGCAATAAGTAAAATACAGGGCATTCACACAAAGAGGGAAAAAATCGCCATGTAATGGCCAAAACAAATATAGGGCTATTTTCAATTCCTCTGATTTTGAATTTGGAGCGTCAGCCTCTGTGTTGGGGTATAGCATCCATGCGTGAAAGATGATCGTCACTATTTTTTCATACCCTGGATTTTTTTCATTAGGAGCTCAATCCCTGCTTCGGAGGAGCTTTAACCCCGATTTTTCCCACTGGACCCGCAGATGCGAGTGACTGATGTCCTCTCGATTAAAAAAAAAAAGAGGAATCCTGATACCATTTTGTTGCTCCTTTAAGAGAAATTTTCTTTAGCGAAATAATTATGAAAGAATTTTCATGATTCTATTGTGCAATAGTTATTTTTTGGCAAATTGGGAATTGGTTCGTAGCGCAGGATTGTTGGGGTATCCATTTTTCAGAAAATTATCAAATTCATTAACAAACTAATCTTATGGATTAATTATTAAACTCTCATGCTAGACATTAAACGGTGGGTACATTAATATTGTATTTAGTAATTATATAGTATTTAGAGGAACTATTTTATGGTAATTAAGATATAATAATTATGCTCTATTAACGCTTATTGAATATAGGAATTAATATTTAAAGATATAATTTCAGGTAATTAATATTTAATCTTCCTAAATTTATAATATGATTTTAGTTTTTTGACATTAAACCAATTGTCGCTCTAGATTACATTATTTATAATAAAAATTGTATTAGAAAAATTGATTTTGCATTTTGTACACCCTTGCAATGTCAAAATTACTCAAAGCACAGTTTTTAGTAGTAGTAGATCCACTCAACCATTGACAGGGATCACAAATGCACATTTACCGTATTTCCAAAAAATAACGTTGGTTAACAAAAATAGAAAATTATGATCAAGATCTTTTTTTCCTCTTAAGATGATTTAACGCCTGTCAAACGTTATAAATTTCATTTAATTGCACCGAACATGGGAAATGAAAATTATCTAATAACGTATTTGCCGGCTGCAACATCCCCTTGCTGTATTTCTTCTTGCAGCTGATATGGATTCTGGAGAGAAGAGTAGAAAAGTTGCATCGCCTAAAGTCCGTGAAATATTCAATCCCCATACTCATCCATATATTTGCCACCGTGGTGCTGTGCTTCTGCCGCACCCCTTATGAGTCAGAAAGTTCATAACACCACTTTTCATGTCTGTGGGATTGCCCGAGTTAATGGACTTTGCGCGTTATCCCACTACGAGCCGTGAATTCTCTACGCACATGGCTGGGAAGAAAAAGTGTTTTAGATGGTCCACATCTAATACTGAGCAAAGACAATAGCGAAGTGTGGCATCCCTGGAGGATACCTTTGGGGTGCAATTAAAATTCGGGATTCGGGGGTAATTTGTAGCTACATCTGGTAACCGGAGTTCTTTCGTCTCGTTCATGGGTTTTCCTATGATGCACATATTGAGCGGCAATATTGGCCATTGGTTGCGCGTATGTTGAAATAATTATAATCTAAAGGAAAAAAAAATGAGGACTTGTAAAAATTTGTTTGAAAAACGATAAAAATGGTCTTGCGACAACAAATACTGGAAATACCTATAAACGTGCAAGAAAAACCTGCAAAATTTGGAAACATTTTTCCAAAAGTAATAAATTAAATAATAAATACACGGGGTTTTACTTTGCAAATGCAAGTTTCTTTTTTTTCTCGCAGTTTTAATTGGTTTCATTCCTATATTTTTCTTTACGTCTCTCTTAGCTTCGAAACAAAAACCACAGAACATTTTACACCATAAACTATCTATCTTCCTTTTCTTACTTTTACTATTAAAATAAAAATATAGTGAAAATGCGCATTATTTTTTAACTTCCAAAAGAAACTTGTCATTCCTGCTAAAAAATCTATTCCTTTTTAAAATGTTATTGTTGCGTGTCCAATTTTGCCTTGCGAGGGTTGCACACATATTTAATCGCATTGCTTGAATCGGAGTTGTAGACCGCAATTGCCTAAGAAAAGTGGAGGTGTTGTGTCTTTGTAGTTCTATAAATTATAAATTCTGGGAAAATTCTCGATGTTACCTAGTGGTCAACTCGGTCAGCAGCTTCCGCCGGTCGAATGCCGCTTTTAAAAAGATCGATAACGTTTCATTACGGTGTGTCTATTTATACGCTATCGGTTTGAAACGGTGGAGGACCTCCTCGCAATATAATCCTGCAGTGCATGTATACCTGTGTGCATACATCCACGATGCAATATATACATATATATATATACGCAACATGCGTTGTAACTACGAATCGACAGTATTTCTTGATAATCACCTAAGCTTAATTGCACTCTTATAGAAAACAGCGTAAGAAATGGAAGAAGACGAGAATTAGAAGAGGGGTTTGATAAAATAAAAGAAAACAAATCCACACACTCACACACACACGTGGATTTATATACGTGTTTCTCTTAAATACAAATTGCCAAAGGACGTGGGAAAATAAAGTGGTTACAGATCCTTAACACTTGAACTTAGTAGTTCGTCATAGGGGTGCAACTTACTACAAAGAGTTACTCGATCCTACAAATGCCGGCATTTAGAAGTGCTGAAACTAGTTTAGCGGCGAGGAACCAGACTGTGAACAGAGAGTATTTGCTCTTAATTTGATCTTTCCACGCGAAAATCATCCCTTTTCGCACCAAAAAAAAAGATTATTAGTGTATCGATGATTTATCATTGAATTTTCAAATCAGGTGGTAGCTTGCAAGCCTTGTCCGAGAAAATCCAACCCCTGGCAAATGTTTGAGGTACATACACATTGCTGCAAAAATATCCCACTTTTTTCAGAAAAATATGAAATTGACTCTAATGAAATAAAATCAACTACACGAAAAGGAGATATTTAATCATTAATTACCATTTTATAGTAACTCTGTGCATTTATTCTTCCATATATTAATTTTCCTGAAAATATTTACATGTTTCAGAAATTCTTCGATAACTTCCATTGTTGTTCTTTGTTGAATTTCACCAAAAAAAAATTGTTCCCTGCGTGCTAACTAATACAAGGGAAAATCGTTGATAATTGATGTATCTAATTTTTCTCGAACAACGTGTCGCTTCATCAACAATGCAAACTAACAAAAGTTCGAAAGCCATCCAGAGGCGAGCGTGTGGCTTCCTATTCTCTTATTGTTGCAGCCAACAAAGGGAATGTTAAGGAAAATACAACCAATAGTGTCAGAAAAGTGACACAAAACCTCCGTATTTGTGTATCCCTTCCGTGAGTTTCATCCAGACTTATCCTAAAAAAATGTACATATATACAAATACAAAAGTAGACGCGACGTAGAATTTTTGTCCTGGGAATCTTCACGAAGGACTTATTCGGGAGATAAACATTTCGTAAAACCTGAGATCTTTAATAGAAGGCTCTGTGGGGAGCAAGAATTGTTGTGAGTTGGTCATATGTTAGACAAGTAGTAACGATTTAAAGTAGAACATGTGCCTCGTCTTCGCAAGGGCGAGTACACGAGAACGGGACCTGAGTTGACAATAAGGGAGGAGTAGTATAAGAGAACGAGCGACCCTTTATGAACATGGAAACAGCTGTTACTCGACACTAAGGTGAGGGAGAAGACCGGGCAAAAAAGGGAAAAGAAGGCTACCACCTGGCGTACCTGGCCAAGGTTTTACCTGAAAACTTTACCAACTATACTCCTCTATATATTTTTCTTTCTTCCTCACTTATACTACTTAGTATGGCTGTATTTACTACCTACCTTCCTACCTACGTACCTACCTACCTACCTATCTACCTGGGCATTCTTTTGTACGTACCAAAGTCCTCCAGGCACGCACGACCGATACCCTTGTGCAAACTTCGGAAGTTTATACCTTAGTAGTTTGGTACTTGTCGTTTAGGTAGGAAGCCTCCAGGAAATTTTGTGTAAAATCTTGGCAATTAATATTCTTCATGTTTTAGGATACCATAGCAATCCAGTTACATGTACAAATCATTATTTCCTGTAGCATTTACAATCGCTTTCATGCACCGAGAGGAAAGTGGCAAAATTTATACCCTCGTGTTCGAGCGCATTGGTCTTCCATTTTCCTTTGCATCGTTTCTATAGGGAGAAAAGACTGGCTTTCGGAACAGTAAATTTTAGTAAATTTCACATACAATAATATTATAGAAGTTTTATAATGCAGAAGGGATATTCTACTTGTGCTGTAAAAATTGCTTTTTATGCTTCTATCGATGTGGACTTCCTACGATTTTCAGAAATTTCGAGCGTTTCATATTCCTTTTATCAAAAAATTTGTGTTTTGTCGTGTCTCTGATTTCAACGGGAAATACGATTTTTCCTCAAAAAAGTCAGTTTTGAAGTTCTTTCGCTAGGATTCAACGAAAACGGACCCTTGGAATCGATTCTACGAGTCAAATTACTCCTAGAAATGACTCGTCCAACCCCATTTTTGAAACTTCAATTTTTACCCCATTTGGCGGGGCGGAGGTCGAGCAACTTTTAGGCGAAAAATTCGACTTTTGAAATCGATTTTTGGAGATTATCGGGAGACCCTTATCCGATGTATTTTTTTCCGAGGAATCCATTTTCGTTGTCAAAATTCTGAATTTCTTACGAGAAATGCTTTCTTTTCTCAAAAAACCTACTTTTTTCCAACTTCCGCTGGGATTTCGTCAAATTTGACCCTTGGAATCGATTCTACGCGAAAAATTACCCCTAAAAATGACTTGTCCAACCCCAATTTCGAAACTTTAATTTTTACCCCATTTTTGGGGGAAGGGGTGTGTATGCCCAAAAAATCGACTTTTGGAAACTTTTTTGGAATCTTCCGGGAGACCCATATCCGACGTATTTTTTTCCGAAGAATCCATTTCTGTTACTAAAATTCTAGAAATCCCACGGGAAACAGGATTTTTCCGCAAAAAACCTACTTTTTTCCAACTTCCGCTGGGATTTCGTCAAATTTGACCTTTGGAATCGATTCTACGGGAAAAATTACCCCTAAAAATGACTTGTCCAACCCCAATTTCGAAACTTTAATTTTTACCCCATTTTTGGGGGAAGGGGTGTGTATGCCCAAAAAATCGACTCTTGGAAACTTTTTTTGGAAACTTCCGGGAGACCCATATCCGACGTATTTTTTTCCGAGGAATCCGATTCTGTTACTAAAATTCAAGAAATCCCACGGGAAACAGGATATTTCCGCAAAAAACCTACTTTTTTCCAACTTCCGCTGGGATTTCGTCAAATTTGACCTTTGGAATCGATTCTACGCGAAAAATTACCCCTAAAAATGACTTGTCCAACCCCAATTTCGAAACTTTAATTTTGACCCCACTTGGCGGAACGAAGATCGAGCAATTATTGAGCGAAAAATTCCACTTTTGAAATAGATTTTTGGAGACTATCGGGAGACCCTTATCCGATGTGTTTTTTCGCGAGGAATCCATTTATATTATCAAAATCCCAGAATTCCAGCGGGAAATACGAATTTTCCTCAAAAAACCTGGCTTTTACGACTTTCCGCTAGGGTTCCATGAAAACGGACCTTTGGAATCGATTCTACGAGTCAAATTACCCCTAGAAATGGTCTCCCCGACTTCCTTTTTGTATTTTCTTCCGGTGTATAAAAGCACCTTATAAGTGAAAAAAGAATACAAACATACCCAATAACAGCAATCAGTATATGTATATACCTAATATATTCAGTTCTACTTAATGAAGCATAGATAAAATAGAAATAAATTAGGCACTTTAAAAAGGGGAGGTTTCAACAGAAATAAAATAATAGTAATAAACTGTTACTTGATACGCTAGGTGAAGATAATTTCACGAACATTTCCGGTTTTGGAAAAAAAAGAAAAAGCGACAGATGCACTAACAACACAGTGCTCAAACATTGGAGATTATGGTGTCGTTTCAAAGTTTAAAGCTTGTGGAATTTTCGGGGTGTTTCAAAGACCCTTCGTTTAAGAACCCACGCAGTTTTCTCAGTATTAGACAAACTTTTCGGATGGACAGATGCTCATATACATGCTTATATTCCAGATACTCTACCTACCAGGCTACCCTGAAATCTTTCACTTTGCTTTACGCATATTTTTCACTATATTATCCACTTCCTTTTGAAGGAAAATCTTTTGAGAAATGACACTGCCGGTTTCACCCACTTTGGAGCGCATTAGGCATGCCTTCGGCTGGAAATGATTTCGGTGGTTATTAGAATTGAAAACCACAAGTTGGACCGAAACCCAATGTTCCAGAGCCAGCATTTCCATACACTTTTTAAAAAGAATTCCGGCAGATTCTAGGATTCGAAGGAACAGCTAATTAAAGGGAAGGAAGGAAAAATCCCGAAATGGTTTTAATGAACCAGAAGCTTTCCTAAGAACTTTGAAGCTTATTTTACTTGAAAAGTAAACGTAGTTTACGTAACAGAGTTGCCATTGCTGACGCGCTAATATTGGTTCTCACTTATAACTGCTTCTGAAAGTTCAACGAAACCGTTCAAAATTCAAATATTTTTGTATAAATGCTAACAAACTTCCAGGAAGATTCTTTTATGGCGAATGTTTTATAATATGGCGAATATTTACTACTACCGGCATTTGCTATGTGATTTTGTTGAAGACAGTCAAAATCGATGGATCATATAATAAGCAAAAAAGTTTGTATGCTATTTCCTGTCCAGACTGCTGAAAATATTGGCTTGGCAACTATGTAATTTCCGATTTTTCAAGGCAAATAAATGACAAAATCCGCAATTACTTAGTTGCCAACCCAATAATTCATAGAAATAACGAAGGTTACAATTATGACGATTTATATTTAGTAATTTCATGATTCGTAAAAAACATTTATTATAAAACAGAGGTATACGTGACATGATTAACTTACAACGCGCATTCGGAGTCCAAAGGTCGATACGATAAATCGACGAACAATAAGAATAAATTCGCTTATTCTCGAATCGTTCGATTTACAATTTCTGATTTTCACAATCCGGAGAAAATTGGATTCGGTACCGTTATCAAAGCAATTCCAATGCCTTGGACCTTCGATTAATTTCTATACACTCTACAAGCACTGTACAAGACCAGCCTGATATTGCAAAGGATGCATTTGCAGCTTCTCTGCAACTCTTAGAATCCTTGTTTCCTAAAATTTGCGATTCACCAAAAATATTTTGTAATGCAGCAATCTGTAATGCTACAGAGTTTCTATTCTTTTTTGAATTCATTACTTTCCACATTATTATTCCACCAATTAAAGAAAATATATCCCAAGCAGCTTCCCTTCATTATTTTTTATATGAAATTTTACAAATACGTTGTCTCGTGCAATTGCTGCAAATACTTCTATTAAAAAATTAATAAAGAGTACATCGATGGAGAGAGCATTACCGAAGATGCAAAATGACAAAAATCGTCAGAGTGCTATAAACCAATAGATCTTTCTAATACAAAATACCGTCGAATTTTCCCCGTCTGGTTGGAATAAATTGTTTCTCTAAAATTCGTTGTCCGATACGTCATCATTTTCGGTATCTTCGCTAGTCACATATTCGAATGGATTGAGAGAAAAATCGTATAATTTAAACGTACATCTAATAATTAATTACAAATATATACATTTAATTAAGTATAAATCGCTCGCAAAGCATCCTGCAATTTTTTCCTCGCGAGTGCAACCCGATCCTCTTGTCGCTTAATGTCCTCGTCTGCTATCGAGACTGCCTTGAAAAAGAAATAACATTTTCAACAGGTATATCCAAGCAGCAACACGGTTTGCAAGTTGACCGATATTTTAAAAATAATAACACTAATAATGATAATAGTAAGAGTATTAAAAATTATACTTTTTGGATATATTTCTGGAATACGTTTTCTGCCGATTCTTTGAAAATAAATACCTGAATCAGAGGTTGATCGGGGTTGAGAAAAACTCCGGGATTTTTTTCGAGTGCTGTTTTCGAACCCATTTGTCCCGTTACAGGTTGCGAGGAGTCGTGAAGAGCAGTAGCTACGCTTTGGAGCAAGGTTTCCTCTGTGATATACGGTCCTACAGGTTTCAAAGTCTTTGGTAAATCCATCGCGTCAAATTCAAAGCCATCCGGATCGCAAGCTCTTAAACCTTCCAAGCGTTTTCCCCAAAAGAGCTGTAAAATTCAATCCTTCGTTTATCGAATCGCGTAAGGATATCCTTTACAGGCAATACAATTTTTATGGATTTTATTAGAGTTTTTGGACTGTGTATTAGGAGAAAGTTGCTTCAATTATTCATACCCATTTTTTTTTATTTCTTTCCGTAGCTTCTTTCCGTAATGAAATTTGACACTTACAACCGATCGAATCTCTCAATAGAAGACAATTTGTATTTTATTCCATTTTGTGGAAAAAAAATTCATCATCATACGAAATGTTTTTTGTACATTTTTTTGATACTCAATCTGGGCCTTCTTCCATTTCCTCTTTTTCGTATCCCACTTTCCAAAATATTTTTAAGCATTTCTTCGCTTTTAATTTTATGATATTTTCCACTTTTTGCAATTTTTCTTCACAGTTGTCGTTCCTCCTCCACTTTTTCGTAATATCTCTTCGTTCGTGATTTCCTTAATTTTCAAGATTCTCTTGTAAAATCACAATTTGAATATTCCAAATTTTAAAAAAAAATTGACTAAGCAAATTACTTAGTTCAATTAATTGTATCCAGTACTGGACCAACATTTAAGATCTAAATGTTAATAAATATATAATTTTCCTAGCTATTCCTCAGCAAAAGCTACAGATACGATTCCAACGTTTTTCTCAAGTCCATCAAACATTCTAGAAAAATTTGGCATTAAATTTGTTTATTGAGAAACAAGTTTCACTTCAAAAATTTACGGGTATCAAATGAAATGGAATTTTAAAATATTTAGGGAAAAAATTTTCAAATTTAGTCCCTTAGTTTGAAAGTTTGAAATTTTATTCCATTCAAGTGTGCGATTCTTCTGGAAAGAAATTATTTCGTGCGATTTTACGTGAAAGAAACTGTACAAAAAGGTGTCCTTCACCAAATCTTTGAAGATATTCTGTAGAATATGTCTTGGGATACCTATTGCCCGATGCCATTATATCGGGAGCGACATTCGACTGCTCTTTAACGATTTCCTAACTAACACTCTACACTCAAAACTTTTTAACTTCTGCAGGATGATTGCACGGAAGAAAAAGAAATTCTTGATATTTCCAGGAAAGATTTTGTGTATTATACCGAGGGAACAACGCATTGCGCAAATGATGCTTTTACGAAATTATATACCGAGAAAATAATTTAGTAGAATCCGATGAATATTTTAGAAATCCAGAAAAATGGAACTCCAGGTCTTTCTCGATTGTGCATTTCTTTTCAAAAGAGAGACATTTGTTGGAAAATAATTTCCTTTAAATATTTCAATAAAATATAATTGTTATGTAAAAATGTCCTCAAATCTTAGAAACTACAGATATAATTTCAAAATGATTTGAATAAAAAGATCCTAAATGTGTAATTAATGTAAATATGGTTGTTTTAAAAAAATCCAAATATTCTTAAAATTATAAATTGCAATTTAGAGACAGGATCAAATGTAAAATATGCAAATTTTAATCCTAATCGAAATAGCATCGCCTTTTAGCTAATACGACACAAAAAACATTTGTCACCGTAAAATCCACATAGACTTAAAGTTATTTCGTAACTGGATCCTTGCTAACACTTTATTCGCCTCAATCGAAAGCTGATAATTTAAATAAAGTACCATTACCGTGGTGGATTTTTTGCAAACGAAACTTCTGTATGTTATATAGATACATATCTTATTTGGAATACATGAAAAGTGAATGATGTTAGTGGGTAAAGTTTACTGTAATACTATTACCAGCTGAACAATTGCAACTCCAGATATCATTTGAAACTTTACTTATTCTCCTGCTTGAAACTTGTGCGGTAAACTTTACTAGAAATTGGAAATCATTCTTCTTTTATAAACTTGTACTGCTAAATTATCATCTGGAACTACGTTTATGTACTGCCATAGACAATCTATTGTTAAAACTTTCAGGTCTATTTTTTCTTTCCTTTCCCTGCTGCAAAATCTATCCACAAAGAATCGACAAGTTTCTCAGACAGGATGTTTTTTGTGAAAAAATTCAAAATGGCTTGATTATTTAGACCCGTTCTTCCTGGAGGTTAATTAATTATTAATTAATAAGCAGCAACATTCCAACAAATATTGCTATAAAATCTCACACTATAAATACTCTAAATTTACCACTATAAATTCTCAACGCTATGAAAAAGTTTACGACGTAAATGAAAAGATAAATCATGTGTTGTAAAAAAAATTAATTACGTAAAATAATTCTAAATAGTCAATTTTAATTTTTCAGTGTTACTATTTAGGTCTGGAATTTTTTATGGGAGTAATTTACTATAAATTCACTGAACGCTAAACCCACTAAATTTTTGTGATACGTTTTATTTTTTTTTCCATTTTTCTTCATGTAGGTTTAAAAGTACGTGAAATAATCCTTTTTCATCAAATTTCTTTACCGGAAACTCCTTTTCATGTATTAGTTCCAAGGCTATACTCAAACTGACAACACGAATTTACATCAACGGTGCGTGACTACCGTTAAACAATTTATTACTTCAAGGTGTTGTGAACGAGCGATTTTTCAAATGTCTCTCAAATTCTATTTAATATCTGATGTATTCCAGGCACCAACTTGGGATCACCGTGTGATCCCAAATTACAGCCTTTCTGGGATGGTCGACGATTGTCGAAGGTCGAATGCCTCACATATATTCTTTCTAATATCCGACTGTGGTACCAAATGGAATTTGGTAGAAATTTCAGAGAATTTTTACGCAAGATCTTAGAACCACATGCTGCCTCGGATGTTGCTAATTTCTTCTTTAAACATAGAAAAACCATCGACAAATGTTCCTGAATTATGCAAAGTACCAAGTAACTCTCCCATGTCACTCTGAACGTTCTAAAAGAAGCTCAATAATTTTGAATTTCCAAGGAACCAACTGGTTACGATATTCTAAGCTCTATTATTTCTCTGTATCCTACTTTTTGCAACTCCAGAACTAATGAAAGCAACTTTCTCCATCACTAGCTTTCAAAGCATCAGAAAAAAAACATATATATGTAAATTTGCAAACACAAACAAACTATTAATATTTTATTTAGAACCTCAAAGTTCCAATTCCAAACACCCTTCGCCCGAAATTTGTCAATTTCATGTCGAAAAACAGGGTAAACTTTCTAAAAATGTTAACAAACAACAATAGACTAGGTAATTTATAATAGAAGGAGAGAATAGTTAGATTCACACTAGGATAGATTAGAAAAGTAATTGGGAGCAGTGTGGGAAGTATTTCGAAGGATTATACAGTAAATGGTTATTTTGTTTTCACCATGCAAATGTAGAAAGTAAACCAAAAGTGTTAGAGGTAACACAACAATAAAGAAAGACGATACGATAGGATTTACGATGATATTAGATGAACACGTGCGTAATGTACATATGAATGATTTTTGTTTGATTTACCTGCTTAGGTTTATCTTGGGAGCCATATTTTCCATCAGGAGTTTTATCGGCTCCTTCCTAATTCAATGAATAATTTCAGTTGTTGGATATCTTAATGTATATATCGTAATATTATTATTGAATATATATTTTTGTTGGTTTGTCAATTTTGTGATTTCCAATTCAGCCGAAAACATTTTTTATTCATCTAAAACTAAGTAACTAAATACTAACATTAGTTATCCTAAAGTTAATTGAGGTTTCAGATTTCCTTTTAAAGACGATGTTTCGGTTACAAATAATTTGTAAAATTATTCAAAGTATTCGTTAGTCGCAAATTAACGAAGAAGGATAATTAGCTTTTCTTTTGACAAATGCAAAATTATATTGTATGTTATAAAAAATTCGATGCTATCAACGCGTCGAACAGCACCTTCACTTACATGGTGACTATTATTTTTAGTCAATTATTTCCAATAACTAAAGATTCTATTGAATTTTACTTGAAAATATCTATTTTCTATGAAAAGAAATTTAAAATAGTGAAAATATGATGCATTAAATTTTAATGTTGTAAGATAGAATATGAAGTGTTTTTTCTATGAAATAAATGACCTCATGAAACCCCATAAGTTTCGTGTCATTGTAAAATCATTTTTCTTTTGTTTTCTCAAGGGACTTATGGGATGACAAAACATTCTTAATGAATCTGAAACTCATTTTCAGCAATTACATACCTATGTCAATTTCGCGAAAATAAATAACACTGAAAATTCAGTTACATTCGTTAAACTTGACAAGTTGTGTCTTTCATTTCATTTACGAAGAATTCAGGGTATTCAATCTTTAGAAAAACGAAATTTTGTTGAAATGGAGAATACTTGAAGTATTTAATTTTAAGTGAAATGAAAAATAGGAATATAACATTCATCTGCTAAGGCAATCCCAAAATACTTTTTCTTGTGAATTTTACCAATATTTACACATTTATGCAATACATATAATTATTAAAAATTGTGTAAATTACAATTTTGGCTTTCAAGTTTCATCTCTGATACATTTGTCTTATAGACGAACGATATTTTATTTCAAGTTTCAATTTGTTCGTTTTATACAACGAGAATTTTATTGAAAGAAGGAAGCAACGAAATTATCAACTTTCAGAGGAAAACTACTCATCCGTAGCAATGCTGTTATTAGAAGCAACGCATTAAAAACTAATAACTTTTGATCATGTTTTTAATACTTCCTTGAATATAAATGACGTTTCTTCTAAAAAAAACGACTTGAACTTCGCTAAAATTTTATTTCCACATCAAAACATTCTCTCTTTCTCTTCTTTGATTATGCCGTGTTTTTAAGGGGTATTCCGATACCCTCTGAGGAAGAGATGAAACTGGTAGTAAAATACACATCTTATTTTTCATTTTATTTCAGGATAAATTACACTTTTACCCTTCTTTACGGTTCTTGAACCGTAAGAGCTTCCAAAAGAAGATTCGAAAAGTAGGAGAAATACGCGGTCTCGAAACATCTTTTTTTCATAAAGCGGGAAATAAGGCTTGTATTTTGCTACCATTTTTATTTCTCCTCGTTTTAATTCTTTTTAAGAATAACCTGGAGAGATTGCCCGTTCTTTAAAATTTACGCGAAACAAGAGGCAGAAAAAAGATTCAAATTTAATTTCAGGTTCCCCTTCTTTCATTGTGTGCAATCTTTTGGAAATTTATAGTAGCATTTATTAAAAACAAACTTCGTTAGTATTGCAAATTTTGTAAGCGCCTCTGGTTAAGGCAAAATGGGAGAAAAAAGCTTTTTAACGACGAGGGAATTACAAATGCGATTTAATAAATTCCATTTAAATATTTCGAGCTTCATAATTTTTGATTTGCTACAGAAAATTCAATCCTCTCTCGTAGGAGAATTTTATAGACTTATAGTTAAACTTTTATTTCTTTAATATTTGAAAATGCAGCACACGTTAGCAAAAACTTTTCTGAATTGAAATTTTATGATACAAAAAGGTAAGAAGAGGATTATAAAAGTTGTCAATCAAAATTAGTCGCACAAAAGTGACATTTTCTCTTCCATTTTGCTACATTAAGATTTTTTTTACGAAACTGGAGAGTATCTGTCTGCCTTCATAATACGGTTGTCAGTATATGAAACGTGATGATAAAAAGAAGCGATAAGGATAACGGTGAGGTGATACTAGGAAAAATTTCTAAGCTTTAATTGGAAGAACGAGATATGGAGGTTTGAGAGAAGCGATGATCTGTTTATCTCGTCAGAAAACAGAATACGACACCAGTGTCGAAGTTTTTTATTGATAAATAAATATTGCATTTTCAGTCAATCTTTTTACGGGTATTTAAGAATGTTTGTATTTACATGTGGAATAATATGGGCTTCAAGTGGAATAATAATCAATAAAATGAATATTCTTAAAGAAAGTTATCGATATCGAATATACAGTTAAAGCTCAGGTTCCGTGTAGGTTCAAATTAAAATTCATGCAATTCTTAGAGGGATTCTATTAAAATTTATGAAAATCTTTTCATTTTTTTTTTTGCCAATGTTAGCATTATGTTATACAGAATATTTTTGTTTGGAATTGTATTTCCTTAATGACGTTACCAAAAATGCAAAATGGGTACGAAAAAAGGGGACAATGTAATAGTACCCGATCGTTACCATTCAGATAACAATTGCTATGTGGAAGGCAAAGATCGTAATATTATAGAATAATTTATGTTATCGTGGAAATGTTCCTTCCTCAAACTATTATTCAATTTTAGTATCGTCTCTCTTTGAAGACTAGCATTAGTGGGAAGGATAGCGGTTTTCATTTGTGACATTATTTTATTAGTTTTATAATAGTCATAGATTTTCAAGTGCAGTTATTGTACCTAAAGAAAGGTAAGTGAAATATGATGTATTCTAAATATGCAAGATTTACCTCACCTGTTTAGGCTTCTCTTGGTTCCCATGTTTCACATTGTTTAATTTGCCTTCTTGCGTCTTGTAAATTGTAACAGGTTGTTTAAATATCGAGGCTGTTTGTCGAATTGGTGGCACCAGAGATTTCTCGTTTCTTACTCCTCGACTGTAAAAGCAGAAAATGTAACATTTATTTACCAGGGAAGCATTTATACAATTGCGTTTATTATAGGGAATCATTTTATAAAAGATTATTGTTCTACATTTTTACTTTTACTTTCCCTGATTAACAATTTACCGACCACTAGCAATTCAAGAGCAGTTCGACCAGCCGCTCGACGATATTAACCATTTGAGTCCCAGGGGGTATTGAAAAAACACTGTCGGAGAATCCCGAACGGCGCAATTCCATTTTAGTTGCACATAACGTTCAAAATCTGCTGGATTTTTTCGACATAAAATCGGAACAACGAGATTGCGCCGCTTGGGACTCAAACGGTTAATGCTAAATTATATTTATTAAGCGTTGGTGACAAAAAGCTGACTAATAGGCTATCGGTCGGTAGGCATTGGTGACAAAAGGCTGATTAATAGGCTAGCGGTCGATAAAGTGTTACCGTAGTTTCCTGAAAATAATAGCATATACAAAGTATATATTTTATCTACAAATATTTCCTGTACATGACTTATTTGTTCAGATATCAAATCATTCTAATCAGAGTTCCCCTAATATTTCCATAACTGGACAGGAGTTCTCAAGTGAGTAGTTTGTGAGTACAATTGGAAAAATTACGTATTTACAAAGCCTGGATAAATAACGTACATGTAATTGTAAACATTTCATCACGAAACCGTAAATTAACAGAAAGGAAACAATGCCTTATGAATGAAAGAGAAACAAATGTGGTATACCTGTAATAATAAACATCAACTTTCCCAGTTGAGGTTAGCTGACTTTGCGGTTTCCGGGGAGTTTCGTCTCTAACGGGCCAATTAGTCGGTAAAGCTGACGGGTATTTCTTCTTTTCTACCGACATGTTCATTTTTAAATGTACTATTGTTTCAATTCCGAAGATTTAGAAGTCAAAAAGAAATACTCAGAGTCTCAATCACTCCGCGACAAAAACACACTTGCGACCATATTGTCCGTTTCGCTAGTCGCTTCGCTCCATGGTTACCAGAGGGCAGCACCTCGTAGTTACTTCAATCCTTATGGGAATGGGAATAAAATTTGATGGTAATCGGAAAAAGCTTTATTTCCGCATGCTGCTAATTTTTATAAATAATTTAATTTTTTAACGCCAATGTGATTGTTATTCAAGCGGCTGTGTTCAAAATTTTTTGAGAAACTGATAGTCAAAAAATAAAACGTAGGATTATTATTAAACAAACTTGTGAAATTCGTAAAATGTTTGGAAACAAAATTTTTCGAATCTAGATTTAAATGCTATTTAATTACTACAGTAACAATTTATGACAATTTGTAAAAATTGCAAAACCATGACAAATTGAAATAATGAAAACTATATAAAAAAATCATTCGAAATTTATGTAAAAAAAAGTATAAATAATTTAATAAACGACCGATTACATTTGAAATAAATTATTAGCAAATTTTTAATCAGAAGAAGAAACGCATTTTTTAAAGAAATCTCTCCTTTTTTTCAGAATTATCATTTTGCAAGAGATAATACAACTTTGGAATATTACTAACAGGTGGCGTAAAGAGTAAATTCTAACCATGAACTGGAAGACAGCAATTTCCATGCTGACAGTTCTATCTACTGTATATTTATTTTATAGTCAAAGGTTTTTACCGTCAGCCGCTGAATAATTAACCGGCTAGACCGTGCGGCTAGAGTAATTGTTTTACAATACGAGCACATGAATGTGTTCTTCGTGTAGAAGATTATCTATCATAATTAATAATCTTCGTAGATAATTTTAACACCCCTGTCGCCTTCGTGGCGCATCTAATTTCATTTATCGCCGATTGGATTTTTGGAAGCAACAATCACTGGTTCCAGAGTTTTCTCACAAAGTAGATAATTAAAAGAGCGAAATGGGGCTACTTTTCGGCATTATTTTGATTACAATTGTCACAACAATTTTCCTCTTGATAGCCAAACAATTGTTCTGGTACGGCAAGTTGAAGAGTGTAAAAAATAAACATGTCGTTGTAAGTATATTTTTTTGGTTTTGCAATTCCATCAAATTTACTACCCTATACTGACTACTGCTGTATAGTGCTCCTGGATATTGTCAGATTTATTTATGATCTGAGTCCTGACCAGCACATTGCTCCCTATTGACTGCACAGCTTAAACTTGCCTTCTGTCACTAAACGCAGACTCTACTTCCTTGGTAACTTGTCCTACCAAATACTAACGACTGGTTCTCTTGGCTACCTTAGAGAGATTTTTCATGAGCCCGATATTACAATCAGACACTCAGCTAGACTCGCCGGATTGACTCGGGGATTCAGTATTACTTTTGCCAGAACAGTCGCGTTCTTCAAATCCTTCCAAGTCTCATCTATACGCTTTTGTTTGTCCCGTTCCAGCTCAATTACAAATTTTGATTCCCTCTCATCCTTCAAATCCAAACTATTTCAATTTCTTTTTGGTCGGGAAAAGGATGCATCAATTATTTCTAGATTTCCATAACTTTGTTCATTTGCTCTATTTCACTCTTCTTTTTGCTTTCTGCTTCGCCATTTATTCTGAATTATTAGGTTGGAAACTATGAAACGGGCGTTGAATACTAAACAATACTAAACAAAAACGCCCGTTTCATAGTTTCCAACCTAATATTTTATATTATTTTGCTATCCGATTCTGCTACTATTGTTTAAACTATTGTTTGATCTTTATAATATTCTTACTGTATTCATATTGATCACTGTACATATTTAATTTTTTGTAATCTTTGCCTCACGATCACTCAAGGCGTAATAAATGTTATTAAAAAATTAATAGTATGCTGTATGTGGTCTTTATTTGCATATTGCATGCGATTTGATAGTAACTTTCTAAATTATCGTGTTGGTTTGAAGTCATATGTTTTACTTGTCGCTAAAACTTCCAAAAATGAGATGGACCACCTCCTAACTCTTTTTTTGGAAAATGTGTCTGAATCAGTCTATACCTGAGAATTTCATATATATTTCTATATAATATTTTACATATTTGAACAGGTAACGGGTGGATCTAGTGGAATTGGTAAATCGGTAGCTATTCTCGCAGCCAAGTATGGCGCAAACGTAACAATAATAGCGAGAGATTTGGCAAGGCTGGAATTAGCTAGAAATGAAATTCTTCGTAACTGTAAAAATCGAGATGTACAAAAAGTCGAATATCTGTCGTTAGACGTTAGTGACAATTACGAAAACGTAGAGAAATCGTTACACGATATAGAAAAAATTATGGGGCCCATTTATATGCTGATTAATTGTGCTGGAACTGCTATCTGCAGCAAAATTGAAGACACCACTGTTGACAATCTCAAGAAAATGTTTAACATCAATTTTATGGGAACCTATAATTGTATCAAAGCTGTTATTCCAAAAATGAAAAGCGCCAAAGAAGGTATTATTGTACTTACTTCCTCCCAGGCTGGACTATTAGGTAAGTCGACGTCAATTAACTTTTATTTCTTGTTACATTTTATGTCTAATTTTTTAAGATTTTTCTTTCACATTTTGAAGAAAGCTAATTTATTTTCTTTCCGTACCTTTCAGGAGTGTTTGGATACTCCGCATATTCTAGCTCGAAATTTGCTCTACGTGGTTTGGCGGAAAGTATAGCTATGGAGTTAAAACCCCATAATATCAGCGTAACGTTAAGTTTTCCACCAGACACCGACACTCCTGGATTTGCTATCGAAGAATTGTCGAAACCTATTGAAACAAAAATGATCGCACAAACTGCTGGAGTTGTGAGCCCAGATGCCGTTGCTGAGAAATTGTTCAAAGACGCTTTGGTACGTATTTATCGCTAGGAGAGACTTTCTAAACCGATTATTTAAATTTTCTTTTTGACAAAAAACTTCTTTCCCTGGTTTCAGGCTGGAAGATTCTTTTCAACGGTTGGCATGGAAGGATTTATTATAACAAACTTGTGTTGCGGAATGTCTCCATTTTCTTCGATAGGAGAACTAATATTACAATCGTTATTAATGGGATTTTTAAGAATCATCAGTGCTTTCTATCTAATTACATTTAATAGGATAGTTGTGAATTGCATGAAAACTCGTGATAAGAATAAGAAATCTGAATGATCCCTGAAGTTCCAGAATTCGAATTAAAAATTTGTTAAATAAGTGAATGTACAAAACATTCAGTCAAGTCATTCCAAAGAACAAAATATTCTATGTCTTATGTGATTCTTTGTGTTCGCACAATAAAGTAAATGTCTTACCTTTTTAAAATATATTCAATTTCATTCTGCTTTTAACGATGGTTAGGGTTGTCACACTATTCTTTGAAAATCATCATTCGTGTGGAGAAAAAATATTTTGATAAATGTAATTTTTTTATTTTAATAAAATTACTTATCTGTAATAATTACCTTAAATATTTACCTATGCTCGTCAATTTCAGCATTTTCTTATTTTCGTAAAAAAAGCAAAGCTTTTATGAAATTGAACATCAAGCACTTTAAAAATTCAGTTTCTTTCAGTTCCTCTCCCCAACGTTATACAACAAGTCAACATTATGAAATGTTTACTACTTTTCTGTTTGAGTAATAAATTGTAAGAAAAATCAATAACTGTTAATACTTTTTATTTTGATTTCATTATAAAAATACTGCAGGAAAATTTATGAATAAATTGCCTTCTTCAGTCTCACGGAGGGAAATTTATTTTATTCACAGAATTTATTTGAATTTTCAATTGCAGAATGAAATAAATTTTCAATCCAAGGACTACAAAAGAGAAATTCATTTCATTAGTAGATCAAGGTTGTGAAACTCAACAAGTGCAGATAATTTATTTTGCATCAATAACTTTTGATACGTTGCATAGTAATAATGATAATAATTTTCGCAGAACAATGAATAAAATCGTGTAAAGAACGGGAAAACAAGGATAGAAAAAGCAATTGAAATAACGGTTTGGCTTACTTTTATTTAGTATCCCGTAAGTTCATAGTATAATGTTCTTCATTAAGCTTTATGGTTCATACACACATATAAAGGGGGAATTTTCAGTTCTTCGTTCCCCTTTTTGTTTTATTTTCTTTTTGCCACGATAGTCTTCAACAAAGAAAAACCCTTTTGTTATTGAAAGTCTTAATTAACTTGTTCATTTTCCGTTGGTTTTTCGACGGTAGAAATTAGTACATTTTGTTGGATTAAGTACTCGTCTGTTATTTGAACACAAATTCTTGATTCTTTTTTTCGTATAAACAGAAAATCATCTTTTTTTTCTTTCTTCGAATAGAGAAATTACATATTTTTCAACCATCAGTGAGTAAGAAACTAACTACAATACAAAAAAGAAACCTATAAAAAGTCTCTCGAAATTGGCGAATCGTCGTTTTTTTTTGTTGTAACATTTACAATTCATCGATGCACATTTTTTTTTACTTAATTTCTTTTTTTTGAGCATCATCTCGTGGATTTGTAAATCTTTATTTTCTTTTTATTTCAGATAAATCCACGAAACAAGGCGAGAGGATAATCGAGGGTACTTGAATTTATAAAATTCGTCTATTCGCTCACTCGACAAGATACGATATCAGCTATTCTATATTACATAATTAACAAATTGTCCTACTACGGGGTTATCTTCTTTTTTTTTTAATTACTGCGTTATATACTACTGAATAAATATGGGAAAAAACGTACGGTATGTTCTTAAGTATTTCCTTCGTCGAGTGCTCGAATCAACGTAGCTCTACTTATTTGAATTGTTATTAATTAATTAATAATTACGCGTATTATTTAATTAATTAATACTCCGCTGATATTCTTCACTTTTCTTTCCAATTATCTTTACAAACAAATCTTATTAATTAGAAAAATGAATTGTTTCATTGTTTTCAAGATTATTCTGATTTCTTTTTCAGCTGTTTTTCAAGGAAAAAATTCAATAAAGGCGTGACACGTTTTTCAAACATGATGTATTACTTATTAGATGACTGAGAATCGATTTTTTATTCACAGCAAAGAATTAATGATGCTCTTAGTTTGCTTTTATAGTGCCACGATACGTTATACGATGTCGTACTTGACTACTAAGTAAATACAAGATGTCTTTTATTTAGAAAAAAGCTTTGTTACGATCGGTAAACCTCAACAAGTGAGTGAAAATTTAACAACGGGACGTTGCTTATTTTCATGAAAGAAACTTCCTTTATTGCATCTAACAACGCTTTTCTCTCAGAGTGATTTTTTTCCATCCCTTAATTTTTGTAGTTTTTCTGTTTGGGATTGTGATAAAACCTATCAATTTTGAGGTGTATAGTTGGAAACAACTTTATTCCAATTTCGAACTGTATACCCTTTCATTTTCACGCTTCGATAAATGAAAAAAGAAAATATTTTCTTTTCAAGTCTATAATCATTTCGAATTTATAATTATTTAATATAATATATATTAATAAAACCTAACTTTTTTTTCTACACGTCAGTTCACAGACGTCTTTCGTTTCTTTAAAAGTGAAAGTAATTTCCAATTTCCACTTCTTCTTCTTCTCTTTTTTTTTCCTTCGACGAGTAATTTTCTTAATGAGTTTCATTCTTTCTTTCAATCTGTTGTCTAGGAAATTGCCTTCCGAGTCCTGAAATTGCATGTTATCGAATTTTTATATTTTCAGTATTAATTACTGCACATTTTTGTAGCATAAGTAGCTTTTTGTTTTATTCATCAGAACAAGGATGCAACGTTTGAATTAATTCATTTGTTTTCAGGGGAAGTGCCGCAGTACATTTAACAGTTCCAGCAGTTGTAAAATAGAAAGGATGTAACTACTACACAGAAAGTCAATTTTATACATACATTCCATATACAGCTGATGCAACCGAATTCGACAGGTGCATTTGAAATAATAAAATTTGCTCATAGCCAATGCCATTGCAGGATTTTAATCAAATTATCAATAAAAGTCTAAAGCTTGTTTCTTTTAATTCGTATGTAGCTTTAAAATAAAATTACAGTACCCGACTGAATTTTATATGGAATAACCCAATAAAATTGTGAATATAAAATGAGAGAGCCATTCACATTTTACATTTACCTGTAGGAAAGTTATATATTTGTATGAATATATAAATTGACTAAGTAACATCCCAGAAACTCTTTTTCAGTTTAATGGGGGCAAAGCATGACCCTCAAAGAACTTCACGTTCTATTTTATTAGAAAATAATTTCCAAGTGATTGAATGAAGAACTCGTTTTGCCCCTTTACATCTCAGAAAATTACTCGTCAATAAATATTACCGTTTCTTCAATTCTGTGCCATTTTAACAAACAGGCGGACGGTAAAGTTGAATTGAGAAAGCGAATCCGCAAATAACTGCTGTTTCCTGAAACTTTGGAATTCAAAAACAAAATATTTGCATTCGATATCTTCCCTAATTTCGAAAATATATTCATTTGGTTACAAAAGTAATCAGAATTGTAACAGCTTTTGTACTGGATTCCTTCAAAGCCTATTTGCAGAGATATTTATGAAACTTTTCGACAAACTTTCAATCGTTATCTATTCAATTGTTCTGTTTTCATTTCAAAACACAACTTCTTTTTACAATAAGCCTTTTCTTTCCTTAATGTTTCAACTTTCAGCTCGTATCTTTTAAAAATCAAGCATAAGAATTTTACAAAAAGTCCATCAACATGTAATTTATCTTGTCATTGCAACCATCCCGAGGATTTCGCTCTACGATAAATATACATACATTTTTTTTTCACAATTCTTATACATAACAATATTAATTACAACATATTTCAATTAATTTCTTTAAATTATTTCATAACGTTACAAACGAACGAATTTTGATATAGTACTAATTTTCTTTTATTCAAATATATAATTCAGAAACACATGAAATTTCATAACCTTCCCAAATTAAGCGAAGAAATGTATTTTGAATATCTTATTTCCTTATAAGACGTTTCATCTATTTACCTAAAATCCATAATTTTTAATAAAAAGCACACGTTAGGACGGTGAAGCACCATTGAAACCGAGTTTCATTAATTCATTTTTATTTCCGTTATTTATTGTTTCAGAGGAAGAGATATTTTTCTTTCAACTTAAGAGTTTCTGTTGTATCATCTTGAACATTTTTAGGTTTATCTTCAGCTTTTGGAAATTCATTTTCGAACGTTTAGAAGAGAATCATTATTTATTTGGAACTTAAACACGTTTTCACGTAATTAAAAAATATTTATCCCATAGAAAACAAATGTTCCGGTTGTTAAGTAATTGTAAAAATTACATTTTCACTGTACATCTTGGGAAAAAGAATTTTTTCCAAAATGCAGTGGAAAAGTACCCTGACTCTTCTTGGCAGTGCATTCAGTAGTTTTCAGCAACTGCAAATTCACGAAATATTCCAAAACTTCTAGAACTTATTGGCAGTGTTTTCAATGTTTCGATGAACAAATTAAGAGATTTATTTTAAGTGTTATTATTTGGTGTTGGTTTTTAAAAAAATTTTTTAAAAAAAGTATGTTCACTTTTAGTAATTTCTATAAATTAGTTAAAATCGCTAATTTATAGTGCTAAATGTTTGGAAATCCTTTGAAATCCAAAGATTTCAAATTTTCAGGGACTGTATCTTTATTAATTTTCAAATGAACTTTTGAAATATTTATGAAAATAGCTGAAACGTATTCAACTTTTGTTTTCTTTAGCACTTTCTCGATTGGAGTTCGAAAGATGTTCAGAGAAAAATTATTCCTCGTATTACCTAACAGAAAAATACTGAAATTACAAGATTTCAATTAGGAATTATACGTATTAAACTTATAATGATTTTTTAACGAAAAGGAGATGGGCATAAAACGTCGAGATTCTAATTCGAAACACCTAATTTCCAACATTTCCATGGCCTTTGAAATTTTGATACTCGTCATCTATTTTTCGCAACTTTTTTTCGAAATTCTTTGGTTTCTGAAAGGAACAATACATATATATATATATTCTTCGATGCTTAAAATTTCGTTCCAAACTTAATGAACCGAATCGGAGAGCGTGATTCACATTTAGTTACAAGTGACTTATTATTACGATACGTAACATAATAAGCTCAATGTTCTCTTCCTCTAAAGCCTTGCCTTCTGTTCCTCTCTTTTATCTTCACTAATAAATGTACATTCTTAAGCCCCTCGATCGTACCGCGATTCTCGGGATTCGGCGTATTTCGAGACAAATGAATAAAAAAGGGGGTTGAAAATTGGGGTAATGGATTATATTCTTGATAATCATATCTGTTTTTTTTTTATACACAACAAGTAACGCACTGCTCGTCGCTGGCGTGAACGCAATTTCTTCGCCATCTTTTTTATACGCTTTTTTTTTTTGCATCCAAACGTTTATGTTCTCAGCTTTTTGTTCTCATTTGTGCGGTTCACATAATGCGATTTATGAAAGAAAATAATTGATTGGTGTAAATGACTTAAGAGCTACAATAGACATTGGTACAAAAATTCAATGCTGCTACCATTCCTATAAACGATTTTTTCTTGTTCATTACGTTTTTTTTTTCTTTATTTGTTTATTGGGGTAACAAAGGAGCGACGAGGACGTTTCCTTCGCATATTTTCACACCTACTTTGGCTCTTTTCTCTTCGCTTCATTTTGTGCAATGAAACGGGATGCAATTTAATCTGGCAAATAGGAAAAATAGCCGTCTCTTAATTAAATTTCTTAAGTACTATTTCCGTGCAGCAAAAAAGAACCACCGACGCAACGGTAATTGATAGTAATTCCATCGATCGGTAATCGCGTTATTATTAATTACTATTGATTCAACAGCTTTTTGCCCACGGTGTAACGGCGCTTCCTCGACGCGAGCTTTTACCCATAATTGGCAGCTGGCAAATCATTTATACTAAAATTAACAAAACGGTCAAAGAAGGGTATCGAATTTCTTCGTATTTCTTTGGGCTTGCGAACGTCGAATTTAGTTCTTATTGGCGGAGACTCATCAGTATCGACGAGTTCCTCCGCAAATTCTACCGGATGGGACGTTAAAGTAAACCTCGAGTGATCAATGGAAAGTCTATTTTTCAGAAGAATAAGTCTCCCAACGCCAGCGAACTCCTTTCTGCGCAAGATCGTTTCCGGTTCCGGTAAACACGCGAAGTAAAGTGAGAAAATATATCGAGAGAAATGTTAAAGTGACAAAGTCCCAGTCACCCCTTTATATTTCGCTTTAAAGTGCTTGTCATTCGACCAACGTGATTAAAACGCGTCAGTCCAACAACGAACTCTCTCTCTTATCATTTCTTATTACACATACGTTCATTTTTATTCACTCTCAAGTCACACATTCAACCTGTCTTATTTACTCGAATCATTCGTACATACAGTTATTCTTATTTTCCTTTAACATACGTACATACGAGCGCAAATTATTATTATTATTATTTTTATCATTATTATTTAATTTATTCTTATACCATATATTCACTCACATTCTCTCGTTGGTTATTTTTCTTTTAATTATTAATACCAGACAATATTCAATTTATTTAACCTGGTAAAAGTATCTTACGCTATGCGTTTTTAATGAGTGTTACATCTATTGTACGTGTGGCCGGCCAGTGCTATCCTTTTTATGAAAGCTACGCTGTATAACAGAATACAACGTGCTTTTCATTCGCTCGCCCTTTCTCATTTCGCTTTACCCTTTAATTCTCCTTCCCGTGCTCTTTAACGCGAACTTCATCATCGAACGTAACGTTTGAGAATTTTTTTTTTTTTCGTAAACGAGAAGCTTTGGTGGAATTTTGGTAAACGCCATCATCAAAAGTCGTCACTCAAATTTTTAGGAGCCTTATCGCTTGAAAAGCTGCATTTCGAGGTTTACGACTGAAATTATGAGACTCGTATGAGCTTTTTTTCACCCTTAAAATAAAATCCGAAGGAATTTGAAAGCCAAATTAATTAAAATACAGATAATATTTTTGATAAATTAATAAATTTGTAATTGTGATGGATTTCTACGTGAAACTCGAAAATTGTCGAGAGCTCTCAAAAAATGTACTTTTAAAATTATTAATGTGATGAATTTCTGAATTACTCAAATTAGGTCACCGAATGCGCATGGTAATTTGTTATTTTCGTAAAATAACAAATTTTTTGGTCCTAATGTCAGACAATAGAATACAGCAATTAACCCTCTCGCTACGGCTGTCTCTGCCGCGAAACGACCCCATAACACCATTGCAGGGGATGCTTGCGTTATGCGTCGAGTGACCATAGTCGCTCGCAGTAACCAGAAGTCGTTTCGTGGCGAAGCCAAAGGGTTAAAAACCTCGAAATGTAAAGCCATTTCTTGCATTTTAAAAAGTCATAAACTCACGGAAAGAAAATATCTACTCTAATTTAGAACAAACGCGAGTAAAACATGTTCGAACGTATTCTTCATTGGGTAAGAAAATTGCAAAGATTGTATTTACAATGTTGTTGTTAAACTACAACTTCTGTTCAGTTCTCGTAATTATAGTTAGTACTTACGTTATTTTATATATTATAAAGAACGAAAAAGGGAAATTTCTTTTTTTTTTTCTGAAATTACTGTAGGAAAGGAAAACTGGAATCAATTTGTGTCGAAGATATGAAAAAGTGAAGCATTTTTCTTACAACTCCTGGAACAAGAGAATGATCAAAACGAATTATTAATGATCTTTTCGGTTAGCACAGGCGGCCAGACAGTTTCAAATGTTTCTGGTTACGATTTCAAAAATAATATAATAACGATTTGACGATTTTTACATTTTTTTGCGAATCAAGAAAGAGGAACAAATTTCATGTCCGGGAGCAATTACAAAATTCTTCTAATATACAATGAAAAAATCTAACAAACAAAATTGGAAAATATTACCAACATTACCAATATTATTAACAATTTCGTTCTGCATTTTTTTTCTAATCATTTTTTTTCAATGATGGAAGTGAAATTTACAAACTATCACTTTGTAATTAAAAAATTTATAAAATTATATGACCATTCTGTGGAATATGTTTGCGATCCGGAAACGCGAATTTTGTTCCTTCTCTTAAGACTCGTCACAATCGTTATTACAACCGTGACCAAAATAAAATTTACCTGCTCCTGGTTGTAATTCAATTTTTAGTATCTTGTTCTTTAAATGTAACACGTACGGCATATTATAATTAAACGTATGGTATTATTTATTCTATATATTTACAGACAATCACATGAATCGTGGATATTCTAGTCTCTCCCTCTTATTACACTTTTTTTTTCTTGTTAAATCTGTGATTC
This sequence comes from Gasteruption jaculator, assembly GCA_949825005.1. Taxonomy (NCBI): domain Eukaryota; kingdom Metazoa; phylum Arthropoda; class Insecta; order Hymenoptera; family Gasteruptiidae; genus Gasteruption; species Gasteruption jaculator. Next base: position 10,493,508 of record OX463769.1, on the reverse strand, counting down.
ACAATCAAACATTATTGTTTTTTTTTTATAGTCCTTCTTGTGGTATTTATTTGTTATTTTGCGTTATCGTAACTCTTTTTGTGTTCCTTCTTGGCTCTTCACTTTGTGTTCCGTCACAGTTTCAGTTATCGCATCATTTTTATTCTGTTGTCTTTACTTTTGTGTCTATTAACGTCTCTCGCAAACAGGAATAGTCTCATAAAAAGATAAAAGTTCCGTTTGTTTATACATCTTTGTATGAGTGCAATACCTTCAGGATTTTACATGTGAGCTGAAACTTGTTCAATTTGTATTTACTTTCTCGTGAATAATAAAACTTTTCCTATAACATATGTATTGTTTATATTTTGTATTCCTTCTTTTCACCCTCGTTTTGTTAGACACATGCATTCTTATTCCATTTTATAACATCACAATATGTTCTGATAACATTATATACTTTTATACAAAAAAAAGTAGGTAAAAAGAGGAGAAAAAATAGTCTAATCGCTATCTTTTTTTTCAAAAGTTTCGACGGTAAGTAATAATCTGTTGGTATTATTAAATTAGTTTATATGTTATACTCGTCAATGCAAGAATGTGATATTCCGCATTGAAGTTATGCATGTTTATACTCAAGGCGTGGTTGATAAATTATTCCAAATTTACACAGGTACCTGTGGTCGCGAGAAATGTTTTTTATTTATACAAACAATTGGTGCACGGTCAAAGAAACTTTCAGCAGACAATAAGCCCGACCCAAAGCTTGACCCGGGTCGCGATAGCATGAACCCACCCTGGGTAGGATTTTCAACCATTTTAGTGAATACTGGGATTAACAAAATCTTTGCTTTCATAATTATAACGTCAATTAATGTTTTTCAAAGGATTTTCTGGAAAATGGACGCATTTTGTTATTGAAAAAAAAAGCGAATGCTGCGTGTGTAAAATTAAAACTTTCTTGACGATATATAATAAATAAAAAAAAGTGTGCCTTTCAATTATAGAAAAATATCGCGATTGTCGAGCGTAGTTTTAAGTTGCAAGAAAGTGCAAAACTACTGCAACGTTGAGTTCGATCTCCAGAGCTCTTCTAATTGCAATCTTCCGATTGCATTTTTCCACTTGAAAGTATCTATAATTTCGCAGCTTGATTTGACGAAATTTTCTGCAAAATTAGATCGGGAACTTCCCTCCCGGCGGAAGCAGATACTATAAAAACCTAATTTCAAGAATTTCTTGAGCGAGCGAAAAATCTTGGAAGCAAGATTTCTGCTCAATTTGAGACAAATGAAGTTTCATCCTTTTTTTTTATAGATTTTCCTTCGATGAAAAGGATAGAATGTTTTATGCATCAAAAGCGAAGAAGAAAAAGGGATAATAAGAAAAGCTTGTTTAACGCTACAGCGAGGAAAGAGGAAAAAGCAAAACGGTAGGTTTTACCCTGTTAACGCGATACTAATGCCGTGGAATCAAATTCTACCCGGTCGCTCATTAAAAATTACAATGCAAGTTCGTCTCCTACGTCGACTGCAGCTCCTGCAGCATGGCAAAATGTATTATCTCTTGCATTTTTTCTCTTATCACGTAACGTCGATTGAAAATAGTGTTCCGTCGCAGTTGTTTTTATGTACACAAGGAAAGGAATAGCGGGGTTGACCTTTTTGTGTAGCAAAAGTATGTCAAATACACATTTCCGTTTAATCTACCATGGATGGAAGTGATCTTTCTCGGCATGAACTTCCGCTCTTGCACTGTACCGCTCCGCTACGCGAAAAAAAAAATCAGTTTTCGCAGCATCCACCTTATTACTATGAATTCCATTAACTGGGAAAAATAATGCAAATTCATTCTGACGAAAAGAAAAAAATTACCTGGAAATTTTCGATTGACCTGAAAATATTCCGAGAGGGATACAGGAATTAACAGTGGTCCAGGAACTATGGGAAGTATACCAAAAATGTTTTGCGAAAATCCTACGAACGTAATTGTTTAATAAAATTATTTTTGTTGAAAAAATAAAATGTATGTTTTTTGCCAATAATTGCAGATTCTGAGTTAGTCGGTTCGAATTATCGAACTCCCAATTGCATCTACTAGTCACTCTACAAAAAAGAATTGTCGAAGTGATTAAAATACAGAATTTGTAATTTTTTTTATATTATAATTCTTTAGTTACTTTAATTTGTATCTTTGTATTTACTGTAATCGCTGACTTCGTTATGTAGGAGCAAAATTTGTCATATACCTTTGCGTCATAATAATTTTTATCATGAGCTTTAATTTTGCTTTAATTTTGGAACACAGGCTAATTATTTACTTTTCAACCTCATTTTCAATACGTGCGCGAATAATTTCGACGGAACTCAAATGAAGTAATCCCCGGTAACAGAAATACGCGGAGAACAAGCTATTTTATAAAACTCGTCTTTCTGCATCATTTACACTCGACTGCACCCTGGAAACTAGACCATTGAAAAATGTTTGCCGTATGAACAATAAAAAGGGAAACATCATGAAAAAAGAATTCGGAATAGTTTTTCTTACAAAATGTCAGGACTCGAATTTTTTTATATACACTACATTTTTTGTAGCCGTATTTTATAGCCACTGTGGCATTTATTTAATTAGAATATAAATGGAAATGCGCAATACAATGACTATTATTTAGGAAATAACATTCCTTTTGAACGTTACGACTTTTTGTAATTTTCTATTTTACGAGATATTTTTTATGCCACCTTTGTTTGTCAAGTTATTGTTTTTTATTTTCGCATTTGAAGATAAAAATCCGTAACCATAAAATAAAGGTGTAACACGGGGATAGTTTGTTTGGAGATATTGTTCGACACTAATGACTGCCTCTTTCTTTAAATTATCTTTTGTTTAAAACATTGCTTACACGTGCCACTTAGTAGAGTGCCAATTTATTTATATGTACATTGTGGAGTAACTCTAGCGCACACGCCTCATATTAAAAAAGCCATAAATCGAAAGGTTTCCAAGTAAAGCTTTTTTACTTACTTTTTTTTATGTGCTTTGTTGTTTCGCGTCCCTTTCATAAAATATTTTACTAAAATGGTTTACTGTTTATAGTGCAATCGAGTCAAAAAGAAAGGCTGCAAAATGATCATATTTATGAGATCGTTTGTTTTTTTTTCTCTTTATTTAGTTGTGTTCCCGTAAATTTTATTTTACATAAATCATTAGAGTCTTATATTTATAAGAAATAATTGCCAATTTTTGAGTTTCCACGCATTCACAAAGAAGTCGCGAAAATTCTATTCTATAGCTATTTTTACGGGGTGTTATAAATTCAAATAAATTTATGAGATAGGATATTCCAGATATTGATCATTTTTACCCATTTTTCCCCCAACCTTTCGAAAACAAAAATTAAAATTTCAAATGTAGGAATTATAAGTTAAAACCTCCGACTACATTTTATGTGGACATTTTTGCTTTGAAATTTCAAAATTTTATTTTTATTTTCAGTTCTCCTGTATGCACTATACATAGAATTTTTTTTTTTTTCTTGAAAATCAACAATCCCTCGAAAAAAGCGATTTCTCTTCACCGGTACTAAAATAACCCGCTTGAATTCCAAATTAATTGCCCCAAATTGATTGTATCGATAGAAGAGATTGTCCTTCTGTCCTCGTATCGGCTCTTTTCGAATCAAATAAATACAACTGACCTTTTTTCCCATCGGTATAACACAAATCATCACCAATTTCTTTGCTCCAAAAGAATGTTAATATAATTTGGGGCAAATGGAAACATTTCTCATAATTTTTCTATTAACGGAGAATGAGCAAATTTCCTCTCGTTCCACAATTTGACGAAATTGACTAATCAATACTTGAATTATGAATTCGATAATTGAACTGAACATTGGAAACTGCAATTACGATGCAAATATTGTCTGAGAAGTATCGAACAATCAATGTATAAGCGTCCAATGCAACTTTCATCCATTTCCTTTCAACTTGGATCGAAAGACCAGGACTTTTCGCAGTGAAATGGCGATGAAACGACGAACCATCATTCTACAGGATACTTTGGCCATTTCCGCGCGAATATTCCATTCCTGCAATTTCTCGGGACCACGAGTACGTCAGATACTAAACGTCGAGTATAAACACGCTCGTTTATTAATTCATCAATGAAATTTATATAATATATAACACTTTTATATCATAATATAACAATGAATTAATTCAATCTTTATCGAACAAGTTTCAATTCTTCAACGAGAAACGTATGGACGAAATTTTTCACGTTATTGGCTTCTTTCGTGTAACCATTCTTTTCCTACTTTGCTCGGTTTCCTCGTGCGTTTTTTATTCGTATGTAAACGAGCCGAAATCAATCAAAGAAGAGTGAAAAATTGCAAGCAATTCTTCGACGTTTTCTCCCACGGGTAATATCGCATATTTAAAGAAGGGGAAGACATGCAAAAAGAAAGTCAGAAGTATAACGAGTGTACGTGGATTCGCGATTTCGAAAGAAGAAAATAACATTAGAAAAAAAAAAAAATCGGGATTTCATCTTCGTGTTCTTTCATCGTTTTCGTGATCTAATAACCCGGTAATTCCCTTATCGGTGTATTACATCTACGGTAAAAGTCGTTGGAAAATCTTTTGACGAATTGAAAGGGAACTTGGTGAGAAAACGGCGCCGGTTCTAATTGCAAAATCAATTTTTATACGTGCATTTCTTCCGAATGACGCGTACGTATATCCTTTTCTGCTCTGGTCAATCATAATTATCGAAAAATTACACGTATTTGCTTGCAATTTTTCGAAGCCATTCTTTTATATTCTTTAATTTTTTCCGTTAATTCCCTTCTTCAAACTCGTATTGATAAAGATCCTAACATGAATTTAATCGTCTTTTTCGTCATTTCATTAAACGCAAAGTTCATGTAAAGGGAGTAATTTTTCTATACAATATCAAAAAATACGAAATATATTTAATTCAATGATTCGCTATACGTTCATAATACGTAAGATAAAATGAATCTTCAAAAAAAAAAACATCGAATTCGTGGTAATTACGTCCTTTTTAATATTGATGTTTGGTCATTTTTATGTAATTTTTATTGGAACGTAAACGAATGCCATTTTTTTGGGGGGAAATGATTCCGATTCAGCTCAGAAAATTTGGTCCAAACAACCAAATACATCTAAAAGTAAATTTTGAAATACAACAATGTTTCTGTCCTCACGTACGTGAAATATTTAAAATTTTGTAAAGTTCAAACAATTTTTACATAACGTCAATCTTCTCGATTTTCGTAGATTTTATTTCGAATAAACAGGAGAGTATAAAAATGCCATTAATATTTGATATGTTAGTAAAAGTTTACACGCATCTTATCAAAAAATTGAGGAAGTATAATATTAAGAGCATTTGTTTCTATAACAAAGATCGTTCGTTGAATCGTGACACGAGTTTCTTCTGAATATTAAAACCCGGTTGGATTAAATTAAGGGGTAATAAAATTGAAAGATTTTAACCTTTGGAATGTCTTCCAATTCGTTAAAAAAATGTTAATAAAATGTAATTAAAATTGAAAAAAAATTCTTCATTAAAATTCAACGAATTTATTAAATACGCGTATGCACTTTTTGTGAATTTGATCATTTCCATGTAAAATGTTGCAATTTGTTTCACTCAGAACATTGCTTCCCATTTTTTTTCATTTTATGAATTATGGACAAAAATCTCATAAATTAAATTCAAGTGTAATAACGAAGATTTTTATTATTCGAAAAAACTTGCACGTTTTATGAAATTTTCTACACTTTTTCGCGAAATGAGTGATTGCGCTCTTGGGGATAATAAAAATATATGATAAAAATGTGACATTCGGATTAACGTCCGTCAAAATAGATGCTAGGTAGACAAAATACCAAAAAAAAATAATTTTTAAAAATAAATTACTATTATATTTATTTTTTATAAATAATCATGAACCTTTTCCAAAAAACTATTGAACCAAGTACCAATTCGTAAAGGGGGTATTTTATTCAATACATTTTTTACGATAATTTCGGAGTAAGATACTAATTACAGAAATTCTGAGAATCTTGATAAAAGCTTGAAAAACTTACAGAGCACATTTGCAAAGGTTAAAGTGGTATCAATTTTCCGATTCGCCTTTCCCGACGAACTTCAATCCCTTTTAAACTAAAAGTTAAAAACCATAGAGGATAACTCGATTAATTCAAGAATAATATAATTTTTCCTGAGTGAAAAATTTTTTCCCGTTCTAATCAAATTACAATCTTGAGTATGAGCTAGGAAATGAAAATTCTTTCATGGAATGAATTTAATTATGTCATTAACGATTATTATTTTCCTTTGCAAATTTCCCCCTGCATGTAATGAAAAATTTATATTTCCTTAATTTAGCAGTCCAATGAAAATCGTCTTCTTCCAATAAAAATTACACGTTCGCCATAATTTTCACCGACGTTTTTCTTTCGAATTTTCCAATTCATTTTATCCGGACTCATGATATTCCGAAAAAGATCGCGATAAATTCTACTCTGATGACTCCATTTTTAACGGAGACTCGCATTTTAAACGTATAATCTCATTTTTCTAATCGCTAACGGCCGGATCAATGCGTGTCTCTATTCCTTAACTCGAAGAAATAGAAACACTTTCGAAAACCACATTTCTAAGCGTATTTCTACGTTTCTCTCGCGGACAGAGGGTACGTTTTTCGATGCATGTGTTTTATCAACGTTACGAAATCAAAGGAAGAAAATATGAAATTTCGGGAATACAAAAATAAATGGAATCAAGGCTGTGGGGTGTGAAAGAGAGAGAGAGAGAGAGAGAGAGAGAGACAAAACAGAAAGAATTAAAGACTAACATTGTCTTCTTTCGCCCTCATCATTTCTTTGACCTCCTTAATTCTTCGAGATACTTACAAGCAGTAATCCCTCTAGAAATCCTCTTGATATTCAGTCTCTTTTTCATGTCCTGAGAAGCGAGTCTCCGAGACAGGAAGGATCTTTCCCTTTTTCTTTCTTCCTCACTCCTACTGGTCCTTTTTTTTCGTAAAAGATCGCTTTTCTTTTCCTTGATTTCTTCTTGTCTCTACCTTTTCCTTTTTTTCACCTTAATCTTCGAGATGTCATGTCTTTAGTACTCTTATTTTAGTGATGATTATAAGATCCTTCCTGCACGATCCTGATTATCGTTCCACTTTGTTGTCAACTAAAGTCGTCGGATTTTGTGTTATCAGCATCATGAAAAATAGAAGGCCGAGGATCAGCAGACGTTGTCTGCTATTTGACCACGGTAAGGTTACGAATCCTACCAGCCACCATATTACACGACAGCCACCCGGTGCCGAACTGATTCCTCTTTGGATTGCCGCTGGATGTTCTCCTGCGGGATTATTATAAGTGTTTTTTTATTAGTACATTTAATTCCCACTTAGGTTTCTTCTTACAGATTAGGTGTATGAAATGCATCTGGCCGGACAAACAATTATTTTTATCTCGGTAATAAATCTTGTCTGTGGCCCAAGAGTGACCCTAAGGTTAAATAATAAATTAGCAAACGAGCCCTATTTCGAAGCACATTTATCAATTCATTAAAGTTCCTGTTTTCAAACGAGTTCTTTCATTTTAAGAGATATTTGAAAAAAATTCATTTGTTATTTTTGATTTTTCAAAGAAACTTATTTGAAAGAAGCCTATTTGTTTCTTCCAGAAAACCTTGTTTCCGTCTATTGTCAGTGCATATCTCGCAAAGTTTGAATGCCCAATTTCGGAATTTTACAAAACGGTTGCTTCGATGGAATTATTTGAGAATCTGCCGATTTCTTTAGGATGGATTTACGGGTGACCTGGTACGTAGCTTCCTCCATTCGAACTTTCAACATTTCTGTGAGTAAGATTTTAAAGAACTTTCGGAATCGTAATAGTAGGGGATACAAACTTTCAAATCTCTCTATATATGTCTGTTCTTAGAGTTTCCGAAAATGTATCCATCATAAAAACTTCCCGTACTGTCGAAATACTACCGGAACTAATTTATCATGACATGGAACTTAGATTTCTCTTTTAGAAATTTTACTATAGGGGATCACGTCAGCGTGTAATTTTCCAAAACTGCAAAAATCAGTATCGATGGCCAAATATTTGTTGTATCGTCCTTCTGACAGTTTCTTAAAAAAAAAAAAAAACGTGTACGATTTGTGTAAATTTCCGACTTTTACGCCAAAAATTCGTGCAGCGAAAAATCGAAAATTTGAATATTGCAAAAACGTCAGAAAATGTTACTTTCAGAACTTGTCTAACCATAGCCCACGCAATCGGTAATAAATTGTCATTTACTACTGATTATCCTTTGCAGTTGGCGTCTGAACTGTCGTTCAGACACCAACTACAAAGATAATGGTCTTCATAAACATGAAAAGGGAATGAAGTACGATATAAAGAGTACTGTATACCAATTTAATTCCACGGAGTGTAATTTCACATGTGGTAAATACTTCAGAGCCGCATTAAGCACTTAAAAACAAAGCAAAATGTCCCTATCCACGTACGTCCGATTTCACCTTTTTTGTTTCCTAACAACCTGTAGATGCTCATATTCACAAGAGATGCTCAAAACGACTACCATCTCAGTGAATGCAAAAACGTACATGAAATGCTCGTCTGCCATTTTCCGATTAGAGTAACTCCCCATTATTACTTCAAGCGTGAAGTACTGCAAACTTTTAATAAACATATAGCACTCGTATCCACTAAACAGAGTGATTTCACACAACGCTTTTAGAGAGCACGCGGAGAATGATAAATAACAGTTGAAGAGGTGCGATATCGACAATTATTTTCAAACAGTCAAGTAAATGTTACAATTGCGTCACTTGAGTTTCTCATCGAAAGATTTTCTTTGCTGTTTTTCAGTGGAGAATTTTTCGAATAATTATTTACCACATATTCCATTTCACACGGGAAAGAAAAGGAAAATTGGAAAACGGTCCGCAGGAGTAATTTTCGCAGAGCAATAAAAATTGCCATATGCAAATTGTTGGAACAAAAGAAAGTTGGTTTCCTACTTTGCGGCAATATAATAATAATAGATTTTTTTAAGTAATAGTAATATTTATCTTTTTGCTTTTTTTGCTTTGGTTTTTCACTACTTTAAAATTATTGGTTCCAAATATTTACTTTCGCTATATGAAAATTATAGAGAGTAGATTTTTCGCTGAAATTTCTGCCTTGGTTTTAATTAAAAAATTATTCTAACACGATTAGATTGTGTTCAGGACGTACTAAAGTCAAATTAAAAATTTTCACTTCTCACTTTCATTCCATTGCTTCCCTTTTTTGCATTACTGCCAACACTAAGATTGTTCGTCCAAGATTTTCATACTTGCATAACAATGTACCTCATGAAAAAGTTATGAAGGAACTTCAGGATACGAGATAAACCTGGAAAGTCTACTTTTTTTCCAGGTAGGTATAGAAATATGTAATATATAAAGTAGAGAAAAGGCTTGAGAACTTTCTTATAAGTTAGAAATTCTAAATAAGTTCTTTAACTTTCATACAATGAAATATCAACAGATGAAAAGTCTTTCTTATTTGCGGGGACAAAATTAGGACAATCCGGGTAAAAATGGGGCGAAGGTTTTTAATGTAAGACACTACATTTATTTAATTCCAGAGAAGGTTCTCGCAGTGCGTAGAATTACTATTTATTATATTGTAACACGAGGAGAAATAGGTGTGATGTCATTTTAAGGGGTTTAATGCTTTGCTTGCATTACATTTTCTCCTGAATTACCGGCGTGCCAATTTGTAGTTCACGTAGAAATAACAGTGTAATAAAAATTATGAGACTGAAAATTTTACGTCCTATTTTTAAATATGTTAGACTAAGGGTAAATGCTATTTTACTAAATTATTAATAAATCATTTGCATATAATTTTGGCACACTTTTAAGACCAAACTGAAAAATGAAAATTCGCTGCTGCTGTCTTTAAACCTTTTTTTTTACGGTTCCCTAGGAGTAAAATGAGGTTTTTAAGAGATTCCACCTAGTGACTGCCCCCAAAACAAAGATTTATAGCCTACAACCTAAATTTTATACGTAAAACAGGTGTCGGAGAGAATAAGCCCATGCGCAAAGTGAGAAGGTATATACGACTGCTGGACATCTAAAATAATTTAAAAGGCCCCAAAAAATAATAACTCCAGATTAGAATTTCAATTTATACCTTATTTCAAGAAAAAAAAATTTGTCAAAAACCTCAAAATTTTCCTATTTTTCAGTTTAGTCTTCCCTTAATGAATCAACTAACACAACTACAGAAATCCGTTCTGCAAGAAAATGTCGACTTACCGTTAAGAACGTGTAATTGAACACTCGCGCTATCCAGATTGCTTGGACTGCAGGTGTAATTCCCAGAATCTTCTCGCCTTGCGTTGTGAATAATCAATGTACTAATCGTATCATGTTTATCTCGTTTGGTTTCAATATCTAATTTTCCCAGTTGATAATTGAGTACCCGATCGCCTTCATGATACCAGAACACGTAGAACGGACCCTCCAGGGATTGCTTGATCACGCAGCGAATTGACACGGTGCTTCCGGTCTTCACATACATGTCACGATCTCCCGATATCTCGATCTTTGGCACTGAATGAGAGCATCATTTACATACAAACATGTCATCAATAAGTAATCAGTTTATAAACACGCGTCTTACAACCTTAATCATCCCGCTCATTAAGTCTATCACAATCCAATTAGTCTGTTTACAGCTCATACACTGGATGTATGCAGTTGACGGTGACGAGAGGAGTCAAAAAGCAAATCGCAAAGTCCTTTGTCACTTTTCGATACGCGCCAAAGGGCGAAAAAGTAGCAGTTCGACCCAACGAGTGCAAGAGAGATGCAAGAAGAGCGTTTCTAATGCACTCGTAGGATGATCTAATGGCGAATTTGCTTCTCCGGAACTTGAAAAATGATAAAGGACTCCTCAATCGGTTTTCCATTCTTTTACTCAAGGTATCAGCGTCCATGCATACATCCTCGAGTCAAACAAATTCGATTTTCGAATTTTCAATCTATTTACCGGCAATATAAAGTTAAAACAATTTCAAAAGAACTGAAAATAAATATTATTCTTTTTAAGAGTGAATTTTAAGTAAGAGAGTAACATTTTTTGTTGCATAATAAAATGAAATTCAGAATTTTTTCTTTAACAATCCTACAAAAAAAGAAAACTGAAAACATTTTAATTAAAGATTTAGGTGGAAATTCTGGATATTTTTTATACGAATCCTTTACGAAGTATAAATTATAATAATTACAAATGCTGTAATTTACATGCAAAGAAAATAGGTCAAAGTTGCTTATAGCAACTTTGCTGCTGCACCTAATTACGTTCCGTTCAAAAATTTCAGAAAATTTTTAATTAGCTTAGTAGATTTCTACATAAGCTAAACCTAAATATTCCCTGCTCGTGTGTTACATGGCGAGGCTGAAGAACATAATTTTCCCTAATTAAATGTTCGCGTTTCCAGAATTTCCGGAGTTAAATTGATTACAATTGGAAGATACTTGCGACAATTAAGTCCTTGTTAGCTGCGAATTTTTGCCAATTACGCGAATTAAATACGTTTCAGCTTTTCGGTATCCAGAAAAGTGTCGCGTATACGCTCGAGCAAAAAAGCGGCATAAATCACCTGAAACTGTTCTTACACAGCCAATGATATTTATTTACCCGAAACGGAATTCGAAAATAGAGAGACGCGTCAAATTGGCTAATCTATCGGCTTTTACCTCACTTTGAGTAGCGTTTTCAGTTACATTCTTCCGCCAACCTACTTTCGAATAAACAAATCCGGCAACCAGCTCGTGAAATGCCAAAGGTGGAATTCTAAATTTGTTAATTCTAATCTTCCGCCTGGTTTCCAGATCTCACGAGAATTCCCGAGCTATTTGCTGCTTCTCGCGTGGGAGAATATAACTGCAATCCTCGTTTTCCGTTAAAGAGAGCTTCAATATTTTATTATTTCCGTTTTTTTTTTGTGCATCTGCCGCTATGCTGTAAATTCGTAATAGCCTTTCATGTCATTTTATTTGACTGTATCACCGGCAGAGGTGTGTTGTTATTATTCACAGAGACCAAATGTTACAACGGCATTCAAAAAATCTTTTCAATAGCTACTAAAAAAAAAAGCCATTCTTGTCCCAAAAGGGATGCGATCCGATTTGCATGAAAATTGGTTGCCGTAGGTTTATTGGCTCGATGCTCTCGAATTAGACATATCGGTATTTTCATAAAACGGAATCACGGGCTTTATGGAAGTTACTAGCGAAACGTTTAACGATGCAGTTTTCGTTATTCAAAATTCTTTGATTTACGTACTCAAAAATCTCACCGCACCGAGGGTCGATTTATTTACGATTTCTATGGTTTTCGCGTGCGACGATAGGATCGCATATATTTTGAGGGTAAAAAAATTAATCCGTTGAGAAAAAAAGGCTGATTGAATTCGTCGGCGATTTCAAAGATAATTGAATTTGCGAAGGAAACGAAAGGTGGAAGATTATCGGCGGAATAGATTTCGCAAATAAGAAAATTCGTTATTACGCGATCGATAACGATCGTGTGGTATATATAGGGTATTGCAGATATCCGGATTTTACGCGGGATGAATACCAGCAATCTGGAAAATCTATCATGTGAAAACTGAAGTGCATTTCTGCCTCGACACAAATATTCATATTATTGATTAACCCCTTGAGGACAGGCGTCCCCAATAAAGCCATCCCTTACCATTTTGGAAACTGTTTAATCGATTTCTATGGAATTTCGTGTTCGCAGCTTTTCGATGCGTACTTTTTATGACTCCGAGGTCCAAATCGTGAGAATTACCCATGGAAACAACGCGGTGATGCGAGATTTATGTATATTTATGGACGAGCACGAAAAAAAATTGTTGTTTTAGGTACCAGAATATTTATTAAAGGGTCATTTATTTATTCTGTTTTTTTGCTAGAGCGTATTTTTAATTGCAAAATAATTGCAAAAAATATTCGTTCCGTCTTTGCTGGGATTTCCCGAAATTCTTTGCTTTTCGAATTTATTTTCAAATGGAGAAACAGTTGCGGTTGTCATTTATTGTTCCTAAGGGTGATGTTAAATAATGAAATTTAAGGAAAAAATAATAATTTCTTTGAATAAACTGACATTTGTATAACTAACGAGATCGCTAACGGTGAATTCTAATCACGAAAATGGAATCGGAAGTAATCTTATTTGTCTTGTGTAGTTCGTAGAGTTGGAATCAATCAAAAGCAAAGATGAATATAGACTAGTTTCTCAACCCTGTTCCGCGCAGTACCGGTTCGACTGCAAATGTTGCAAGGTAAACAAATTTTACTCTAGTTTGAAGAACTATACAATCTTCATCCAGCAGCCTCGTTTGTAATGCTTCAACAGTTTCTGGGATACGTATTTCTGAAAATCGATAATTCCTACTGAGGCTTTCGAATGCATGAGAATTATTACTATTCAATCAGTTTTCGAAAATCATGAAGTTTCAAAGGAAAGCTTCATTAATTTTGCACAAATAAATATTTTAAAACGAATTTGAAGAAGGTGTCAAGAATTTGATCTCCATTTCTGTCCTATTTTCAGGCAAAAAAGTATACAGCGATTAATTATTTCACCACATTTTGCTTTCGAATGTTATTTTTTTTTAAATTCACGAGAATCCGAATAAAAGCGTTAACATTTTGAGGCTCAACGATTTTAAAATGATTTTAATTTATAGCTCGAAGAGGTGGCAAAGTTTGAATATTAAAATGGTGGAAAGCAAAGTGGAAATTTTTTCCCCTAGATCAGTAAACTTCGGCTTTTCATGATTTTATGTATTTGGAATGGCTCGGTTTTACGATGTCATAACTCTGACCAGAAAATTGGAGAAACTTTATTTTTTTTTTTTCCACCGAAGGTGGAACATAAAAAAAGTTTTGTTCTGTCAATTAACTTTCAAGCTGTTACTGTTTCATTTATAGAAGAAACTACAAAGGATCTTTTCCCACTGTAGCTACAAGCTCGCTGCTGGCTAGCATTTATATTCTTCATGGAAAAATGTGATATACAACTCACCGACGATATTGAGCTTGATTATCTTGCTCAGCTTCGGATCGGTCGAGATTTGGCACTCGTATTCACCTTCGTCTCGTGCCTGGACGTATTTTACTTGAAGTGTCCACGTGTCTTGGCCTTCAACAAAAATTGCTTGGAACCTTTCATCAGGAATAAACATCGTTCTATCCACCGACAATATGTGAGCGTCCCTTCTTCTGATCCATGAGACCTTCAATTACAAAAAAAAAAAAGAAAAATACATTTTGCGGAATTAGATTAGGTAATAAGTGAGTATTTCAGGGGAAAAAAATAAATACTTAATTAACTTATTAAAATCGGCATTTAAAGGCAAATTGGACTTGCTCATTTTCAACGCTCGAGTCGTTAAAAAATAAATACGTTCATTTGGAAAGCCGAAATTCCAAATTTCACTTTTTCGTTTAAAAAAAACTCACGAAGCTGAGACTAAATTTGCCGAGCGCGTTTCAATTCTACTCGAATTCACTTTAGCGTGACCTAAACAGCCGAGATCTGCCGTTCCGTTTGAACTGTTTCCATCAATTCTTGCCGCGAGATAGAGACTGGGATAAAATGAAGTAGAATTTCTGTAAAAGAATTGGTCCAAGCTTTGCTTGATTTGGCAAAAAATGATCAACACGGGTAAACTTGAGTATTTACTCGTGGTAAAGATGACCCCGGTAGAATTTACCCGGACAGAATTCGAATGCAATCTCCGGGGCGATGAACAGGGATATGGCGAAAACGTAGGAACAGGGCGGTCGTAAGATCGTAGAAATATGTTTCCGATATGTGAAATGTATGTCGTTAATAAAACAGATATGCAGGGAAAGAAGTAACAAAAGATGGACGTGCATTCTTGGTACATCAATGGTGCAATTCTGCTGAAATGGCTGACATACTGCAGGAGTAACTGCAAAATGTCACAGGTGCGGAAAATACTGCACCGATCTCTTTATTCGCGTTAAGAATTTGTTCATAAGTGACAGGAATTCTTTCGTATGCATTTTTCTGAAACAATTATCAAACCTTTTAAGTATTTTAAATATTTTTTACTATTATTTCTATTATCAATATTAGTTGTTTTATCTATTGACACTCGATACCTATTTCTTTTTTCCAATGATTTGCATGAAATATAGGAAATTTGGGAAACAATTGTAAAATTTGTTTGATCCATTTCCTACAATTTAGTGAAAATATTCTTTAGGTTACAAGCAAATTTCGAAGTCAATTCAATTTTTAGCCAAACGCTGATATTTCGATTAAATTAATTATTACTCGCGTTATCAAATTAGAAAAACGGTGTTTTCGCCAAAAAGATTCCCAAGAATTTACACCCAAAAGATTGTTTCTTATATTTCTCGAAAAATTGCTCGAATCTCAATGACGAGAATTTTTTTGCCGTCATCGCCAATTCATTTATTGCAAATACGCTACGGAAAAGCGTTACGGATTACAAACAGTTTACTCGATACTTCAGTGAGAAACTCGGGATGTAACAGTTTCTGAAATGGAGTAATTAAGTTCAGCGTTCATTCCTGCGCTGCTCCTGTATTTCAACGATTCATCGCCGCATTGGTCCGTTGACAGTTCCACTATATTGACTGCTAAACTGTATGATTCTAAATCCTGATAAATACCGCATGCATTTGGAAACTTCGTTATCTGTTTCCCGTGTACGAATTTATGACCGCCCGGGTTTTACCGAATTGGCTCGATGCTGGGCCATCGCAAATTCCTGTATTTTTTCTACACCAACAAAGGAAATTGCGTTCCAAGAGTCACTTTTAGTAAATCCAGTATTTGCGACAAATTTTGTATGCATTAGAAAAATATATATATGTATATCACAAACTTGGACAAGTCAGAAGTGAATGGCAGTGGATTCTGGGAGAAATCACTGCAAAGGAGAAATAAAATCGCTGCAAAAGATTTCATAGCAAGAAATAGTATTCAAGACGTAGCGTTTTCAATTCTTTAGAAATCCCTTCTACTCTTGAAGATTAAAAGGAATAGAAAATAGCCGCAAGTTTCATTGAATACGTTTTCTTTGGAATTTCGAATTCACTCTAAAACGATTTGGTTGCAGATACAGGCTCCTTCTGGAGAAGCATTAAAGCGAGCGCGTTAGTTTGTAGATTATTAATTTCCTGTCAAATAATTGCGTTTACTGGGTGTATAATTAAAAGTAAGGAATTCCAATTTCATTGATTCAGAAAGAGGAGCTTGTTAAGGATTGATTGAAATTGCGATTTTATTGACGTTCAGATTGAAAGTCGTTGACAGCTCAGTCTTCAATATACATCCACGTTAATTGATTGATTTTTGTCGCAGGTAATAGTTATTAAAATTTGAAATGCCAAATCACGAGTAGCGGGAATTGAATTGTTTCAGAGGTTCTCTTCTTGAGAGAATTCGCAGCAGAATCTCGCCCGAAAAAAAAAAACTTTCGGTGGTATCGATTTTTTTTTTAAATTTAGAGATGTGGGTTAAGATATGAGCTTTTCATTTGAATTTTTTATAATTTAATAGCAAAGCGTCGCTGCTCCGAAACGGGAGCTAGGTGAGAACTAATATTGGAAAAGAGCTTTTGAAATATGTAGAGTCGCGGTTCTTCTCGAATTCTTTTGAAACGTCACTTTGTCCACGTGTCCTACAAGTCGCGGGACAAAGTAATGTACTGAAAATACGGAGAAAGAAATAAAAGCGGAACATAAAAATCTCGGCTGTCCTGCAGTTACAGAAAACTGTCTATTGTCGGGACCAGAATTATAAGAAACGAGTATTAAATTAAGGTTATCATCTTCTGTATCGTAAGAAAAGTCACGTAGTACGTTCCAAGTCGTAACTTCTCTCTCGGTTTTTTTGCCGAGAGTCTCAAATGTCTTGGCTTTTAAGCAGACGGAATTTTATTTTTTGCGCCTCAGCTTAACATGGCTGTTTGTGCATTTTCGAACATGACCGTAACGTCTCGTCTGTTTATTTGGCAATAAACCATGAATCACTCACAGAAGCACATTTTCAGTATTTTCACGAGATAACTGTTCCCAGTTAATTTCATGCGTCAAATTGCCCCCGGAGTAACCTTTTTGCAACGTCTTCCGTCGTTCAACTTCGATCCCCGTCAAAGCGAGTCAATGTGGCAAAAAAATTGGAGTTTATACTGTAATAATAATTTTATTGCCATTCGTCGCAATAAAATTATTGCCGAAGTACTTTTGGCTGCGGATTTCTCGGAGAGGTGTGATCTTTTTTTTTGAGATATATGGTTTTTGGGAATGGAGTTCCCCTAACAGACGTAACGACTTTTACAACACAAGTTAGCTTTAAAAGGTCATGCTGTTGCAATAAAATTCATTCCATCCAATTTTATTTTATTGTTTTTTCCAAGCAAATAATAATCTCAATTATTAACGTTATTGCAGTTGCACCTAAGATCCCAGTGAAAATTCATTAAAAAAAAAAGAAATCATTGAAATAGTGAGAATAAAAAAAAACGCTAATTAACCATTTAGTCGCTGCCGTCTGTTGTTAAATTGCAGTATACTAGGTGCAACTAAAACACTTCAGGGTAACATTAAAACGAGAATTTCGCTAAAGGGTTGTAAACTGTGTTTTAGTGTTTCCTGTTACTCCTATGTAGTCAATTACTTGCTTGAAAAATTCCATTATGTTCAAACCCTTGAAACGCAGTATTTACATAACACATTTCTGGCATGTCCAGATTACTGGGGACGGGTTTTGATTACCTCAATTACACCGAGGGAGAGAGGAGATAAGTGACGTGTAGCCAACGGTAGAAAAATGCAATCCAGCAATCAAACATCTCTTGTAACGACCACCTAAACACTTTTCATGTAACTGCTTATACTGTTTGTTTCACTACCCCACGAATTAGAAATGCTGAAAACGAATTTGAATTTACGTTCATCCGATACAGGATCTTAGTGTGATTATAGAGAAAATGTCACGATGTAATAGAATTTTCATAAATATTTCAAATTCTTGGTTATTTTGGAAGAAGGATATTAAGTTAATTTGAAATATTTATTCAACAACACAGACCAACTAAGGACTCTACGATGTAATAAAGTATTATAATTAAAATATAGTGTAATAAAATAACGATATAGTTTCTCATGGAATTTCGATGGAATAATTCATTATGGGCATGAGCAAAAAAATAAGTAGTAACAAAGTAGGTGATAACATTATCAGGATTTCAATCCCCGTTGCGATTTTGAGGTTGAGATTGTTTTTTGCGACAAATAAATGTTTCAGAGCATTAGAGTTTATCTTATCAGTGCCATCGATGCCCCGATAAGTACGAAAGCTCTTTCATTATTTTTAGCGAATTTCTTCTACCAGAATTACCGCGAGATCGTGTTGCAGATAGAGAACAAGTATTACGTTGGAGGAATTTGATACACACCAGAAGATACTGTAAAGATAAATTAGGTAGTTTACACATCTAGCGGTATAAATATATTTGTTTTTCTTTACAAAAAAAAAGAACCTGAGAAGAGTCAATAATTTTTAAATTCATATTTTTGCGAAAAAAATTATTACACACTGGCAGTTTAGGAAGCGGCTTTTCATAGAATAAAAAGTAGAGTACGAGCAGAATATGAAGTGCTCGTGTGTTTTCACTAGAATTCAAAGACAAGAGACGACATTATCTGAACTTTTTGCTACGAATATAATTAGTTTAATAGTGGAGGATTCTAGAATTTTTTTCCAGGTATTGTTTACCAAAAGTTTGCTCCTGAATTACCCGATATTATTCGTACTGAAACATTAGAAACTAAGAAAAATTACTGGAAAAAATACTCAATTATGCCCAGACCATACGTAGCTTGTATTTGAAGGAGTGAAGAAGAATAAAAAAATTGTTTGACCCAATTTTGCTTCCCTTTAGCTTCAAATAACAAAGCATCCAGTTACTTTTCGATCTGGCTTCCACTCCTTTATTTACAATATAAACGACTATCATCCCCGAAAGTTAGACCCAGAATGGTGTTCCGGGGTTAAAAAACCTGACATATTACCTCCATTCTCTTTAAGTAAAAGGTACTAGTAATATTTTTTCCACAAATGGGACAATTTATTCTAACGTCACTTTTACAAACTCGTGTTTCTGAGAGAGGTGTTGATGAAAAGCAAATCCTGCTGGATAAATAATTCGCAATTTCAAAAGTGATGTAACGTAAGAACTCCTTTTTTTTGGTCTCTCTCGAAACATTGAGGGTAAATTAATACCGCATATTGGGTGAAAAAAAAATGCACATATTTTTATATGTTACAATTTCTTTTTAACATAGAGTGTAAATAATAAATTCTCGAATTTATTAGAACTGCAAGCTCCATCCACTTTTCCATTCCATTAGCGAATGTTTTTATACTATTTACAAAAATTGATTTGTTTTTATGCCCTTTTCAAGGCCTGGATGGTTCAGGCTATCGACTGAATTGCAATAAATTCTACGTGTTGTGGCATTACTGCACGGTAAACATTGTCGTTATTCATACTTACACGAGTATCATTGAATACATTATAGCGTAAATCTGAAATATATGTGTATAAAAGTCCTACGGTATCACCGGCACGTTCGAGCTTCCGTCACGTCGATCAAGATTCCGAGCGGTAAAGTTACATTGGCGTTCACTCGCCACTTCCGGATCCAGATAAATTGGAGACAAAGCCTCGAAGAATACCATGGAAGTGTGGGAGGATAGTGCGAAAGAAAAAAAAAAGGGGGAAGAAACGAAGATTGATCGACGAATCCAGAAAATCTCTTTTTCCTTGACTCCGCCACATTTGCTATAAACTTTACAGCGTCTTTGATTAAGTAAAATAAAAAAATGAAACGAAACGTTTAGGGCAACCGTATTAATTTCCTTCCGAAGGAAAAGGAGGATGAAGAAGAAAAAAAAGTGACAATGAAATAAACAGTCTGGAAAAAAGCTTGCGGTAATACTTCTCGACAGCGGAAAGAGCAGCAGACGGTGATAAAGGAGAGCCAACGGCAAAGCGACCGACGTAAAAATAATTGAAGAGGTATCGTATGCCATGGAATATTAGCGAGATTAAAAGAACTTTGTTGTATCCACATTTATTAGCGGGGCTATTTTTTCCTCCGGCTTCCTTTTTCGGCGCAGACATTTTTGCCGCCGGCCATATTTCGCAAACGTGGAATATGAGACGTCGTACGTATGACTTTTGACGGTTTGCTGAAAAAAAAACACTTCTTACGAATGTAAATACTAGAGTTGCTTCGTGCCAGAAATTACGGAGTTTCGAACCCAAAGTGCAACGAGCTTTGTCCGAAAGCTCGCCGTCTCGCTGTTGATGAAAGTGTCGGTGAAAAAAAAAGGAAGAAACGAGTGGACATTCACGGTACGTGTAAATAATTGTTATAAAATTCATCGAAGAACCAGTAATTTATCTCGAAATATGCTGGAATATAAATCCAGCTCGATAAAAGCTTCTCTTATTAATTAAACAAATATTTAAAATCAACTCCCAAGTAATAATTGTTCGCATTTAGAAAAGTGGTCTATTTTTGATAAATATTTTTTTTCTCTCACTACTGATCCGAATTTATTAAATTTGTGGTTTCTTATAAAACGTATTGAAAAAAGAAAACGCGCAATAAAATCTGTAGAATCTTGTAAAATAATAAAACCTTGAAATTCTATTAATTTTTCCGATCAAAGATAGTTAACATCCAAATAAAGAATATATTTTATAGGAAATTCCAATGTTCGTCGTTGTTTTCGAAATTTATTTCAATTACGCATGTTTTTATGCGTGCGTATTCATAATTGGAACGTGATATTCCAAATTTACCATCAAATCTTTTATTGAGATCGCGGTTCGTGGAAACACGTGTCAGGAATATCGTTTATTATTAATAAAGATCAATAAATTCTTCATTTATTTCTCTTTGGCGTACAATTTCGATATTTCACTTTTTCGCACGAAATTATACCACCTTTATATCCGCTTTATTTGTTTCAATTGCAAAAACAAATTGCTGATCGTCATTTTCGAAAATCGAAATGATCAAAGCAAAAACGCTTGGTCTTTTAAACTGTTACAATTCCGTTTATGAAATTAATATGATTCCCCTGTACGACAACTAACAATAAATTAAAATTTTACGGATCATCAATTTGCTACACAATTGGAAGAAAAAAAGATTTCTCGAAAGCTTTTTCCAGATTGTCTTTTCTTCGTCTCGTGTCCTTCCGTTCACTTTTCCCGCTAAATCCACGCAGAAAGTACAACTTTATTTATGTGTTGTACAATTAATTACAGAAAAATGGTAAATGTGTTATTTAATATTTAATATACTTCTACAGACACTTTCTTACGTAGAAAATTTCTTTGCAAGCGTATCAGCTATTAAGGCACCGTGCAGTTAATTTATTAAAAAAAAGAAGGGGGATAGAAAAAATCACTTACGCCCTTTTGCATATCATACGATACATGTATACGAGTCACGTTTTATGTATAGTTATAATGTACTAAGTATCGCTGTAATTATGCGAATGTTCGCGTGTTTCAGGGTACTTTGTCGCAGCAGGTGCTTTAAATTTTGTCGCTACTTAAAGCGAGGTCTTAACGAGCCACTGGGTGAGCATTAATTTGCAAAAAAGGCTCCGTGTACTATTAAATACGCATATCTTGTTTTAAAGAGGAAAAGAGTAAGAGAAAGTATAACATTTATATATAATATATCCACAGTCTCGGGGGGGATAGGCCTAACTGCTTCTATTTTTGCCGAACGTGTGTATCCGAGTCAAGTTCAATTTCCTTTGAACTTTGTGATGGAATTAATTAGTGCCGCGATTTTGCCAAAGTTACAATTTTTTAGCGTAACCTGGCTCGAAAAATTACAATTCCACATATTTACGTTGCATGTCGATGGAAAGAGTGTCAATGAGAATATCGTGAAACTTACAGATTTATTTCCAAGCTGTCGTACTTTGCAGGGTAAATAGGCGTGAGTGCCTAGTTGTGCTGTTATGTTTGTTGGACTCGTGGTGTCGAAATATGGTCCTGGATAAAGTCCATTGTTGAACCTTTTCACCATCGAGTGCGATCTCGTGCTTACGCCTGAAATCAATCGACAAAAATCGGTTATTAGGGGAATCGAGCAAAATCGTTCGTTCAACTCAAATTCCGTCGATATTCAACGAAATCCACGCGAAATTACTGTGGAGACAGTCGATTCAATAACTTAATTAGCGATTTGTGACGTCACGACGATGATATTAACTCTGACAAATCCTGTCGGTTCAACCAAGTTTGGGACGAACCAAGATAAGCCTTTTTCTGATAAATTACCCCAACATTGTTGACAACGCACTTAGTCACTTAATTCCCTTCCAGAGTATGCATCAAAAAATAATTCACCCATCGGAGTGTAATTTAATATTTAGTCAAAGTAATTGTCAGTGGCGCTGGGGAAAGTAGCCAAGCAGGCGAGAACTTTAAATTGCAGTCACGAGAACTGGCAGAGTCCGTACAATTCAGTCTTTTGTCGCAACACTTCGCACCAACAACTGGAGGTAACAATTACGAAAATGAACGGCATTGTAGCGATCGCTCTTAAAATTATTGTCCGTCTTAGGCACCCTTTCATAAGAAATTCCCTTTCAGAGTTTGAGAAACGCCAGGGTGCAAGAAGATTATAGGAGCCTGAAAGGCGCCAATAAATCCCAAGTGTTACAAATCACTACGACCTGGGATCGCGCAAGCCCTCGGTGACCGTACGAAGTCAGGTATTTCGTATCGAAAAGCTGGGAAGGCCGGCGTTACAATCACGGGAATTGTTATTGCTTGTATCGAAGTCGATTCTGGCATTATTTGCCATTGTCCAAATATTGGCGGGATTTTTTACAACGAAAAATATAGGGAGAAAATTACGAATGTATTGCCTCGATATTTTCATTTTTTTTTCCACGGATCGGAGTTGATATCGAATTACTTTTTGGGCTATCGGTGTATATTCTAGACACACCAAGGGCTTTATTGACGTCATTCAATGCAATACTCGGCGGTCCAAGTTAATTCATGAAGATACCGTGCAAGAAATCCTCGTGATATTCTGACCGTATTATCTGTTCTTCTACTTGAGCTGCGGCTTCAGCTGGGCAAGAAAAGGGGAGTCTATTTGTGTAGCAAAGTGCCGTTCTTGTAAGGCAAAGGGATTATATGTATGTGTATGTTAAGCTATTTTTATATACATCGCAAACATCTTATGTTCGTTTATATCCTGGTATTCAACCAATGCTTATGTAATTAATATAACGGCCAATATATTTGGAACTGATTTCGTAACTTCAGTTTGACCCTGATATGATAATAAACGATTATAAATAATTCTGTCGTTATAAATTAATTCACTCGCGGGAAAATATAGCCAACAATTGAAATTGTTCGTTCCCTTCCAACAAAAGTGCAAGTACTTGATTAATTTTGGAAATCCGATTTTGGGTATATATCGAATTATATATGGAAATGTACTAAAGTTGCAGTAAGGTGTGATACACGTATGTAGGGATGCCGATATTTTTGAAAACCATACGCTCGAAAAAAAATTCGTAAACATTAGCAGCGCAACAAATACGAAAAAATTGGGAATTCCGTAAAAACAATAAGCTTCCCCGGTGGCTGGGAGCGGAAAATTATGTATCATATCCATTTTGGTATACGAATTCATTCATATATCACATGTATAATTTATATACAAGTCCATTTATATGCTAAAGTGGTCATTATATGCAATTGAATCTCTATTTGGTGCCCACTGTTTGGAGGACTGCCCCAGATTAGCATTAGTGCCCGGAGGTGTGACTAATGAGTGTTGGGAATATACATATATTTCTTGTTCGGTAGTATTGGTGCCAACAATACTACTCGGTAAGTGGTATGGCCTGGAATACTATTCTTGGTATTTGCAGAATAGGAGTAAGGGATGAAAGTCGGAAAGCGTCAGGCAAAAGAAGTGAAACTCCCTACCAGGAGTCCTTTCCTGTCACGAAATTCGTGTAAAATCGTATTTCGAAAATTTTCCGAGGTAAACGTTGATAAAACCATTGGTACGATCAAAGGTTTCTCGTTTGTACCGAATCGCACATACATGGGTACCTATGGGAACATAAACGCTGTGCGGTGGTGTATGGAATTGTGCAAATTTCACATTTAATGGACTTGTTTAGCTATTTTACGGTACCAGCCTTTGCCTCGGTCGTCGGTTGTTTATTGTCACTGTAACAACAATTAGAATATAATAAGCATGAGATCCCCTTTCTTTGAGAACAATGTCAGGATTGCACCGCTGTGGAAGTTAAAGGAACAATGGTTCTCCTTTTGTAGCAATTTTCCAATAAATGAAATTTCAACTAATTAAAAGTTCTATAAAAATAGCGACAACAAAGGCAGGATATTGTCATTTAAACTGTTTTCATCCATTTAATTTCAAAGTTATGGTAGTTTAAAATAAATGCGTATAAAAGCTAGAAATGTTTTTACGTAGTATTGTCTTGGCGTAAAATAGAAGGATTAAAGTCTATAGTAGAGCTATTTACGGAAATAATAGAAAAAAGGGAGAAAGGAGAGAAGGGAAAAAGAACGAGCATTCGAAATACAATAGTGAGAATAAAAAGCCTCTCGCGGATTTGGTATTCGTGTCGCAGATTCTAGTTGCTTCTGTTACCTTTCCTGGATAAAACCGTATCGCGAATAAGCAATCCCCCGTTCTCTTGTTGTAGGTTCTTTCGCCTGGAAATGGATACTAATCCCAGGATTCAAGTCCGAGGAAATCTAAAAGGTGGATCAGTATTCAGTGGAGATACGTTTCACTGACCTTGACGATTTTCATTTCCGGTTGTACAGTTTCTAATACAATCCAATCCTCTCTCTTATGGTACATTTATGTACAAATCCCTAATGGAAATATAATATTAAGGCATTATTTTGAGATTTGGCTCAATGTTTTTGCGACTCCTGAGAAGAAAGGTCATCGATTTTGTAAACTTTACATGAAACACTCACTCTCAAGCAACGCCAGGTTTAGGGACCCACGGATAGAATTTAACAAAAACCTTAAAAATATTAATTTAGGTAATATACAAATTTCGAATTTCTACTTCTCTTTTTATTAATTTTTAATTGCATTTCTATAGAATCTATGTGTACCTTTTATTATTTAACATATTAATGTTTACCTCATTTTCTGAGGTGGGTCAAGATTTCCCCGAAAAAAATGACAAAACCGTAATTATCTGGAATCACGTCCCAGAATCTTTACCTTGATCTTGATATATGATAAGAGAGGGTGACAAAAAATAAAAAGAGTAAAAAGAAAGTCATCATTTATAAATACGCGTGTCATTCCGGCAGACGTTTCAAGCCTCAAGGCGTTTCCCCTTCACGCGGGCAGTTTCAATGGCTCGTCTAGTAATTAGTAACAGTGATAATCCATTGCAGTGCCACTTAGGATCGATAGCCAGCTCTGATTGGCTATCTCCACCCCGATCTCCGAATCATACCTACGTGCGATTTCGACATAACAGGGTTAGCTAAACTCCACAGAATTTGTGTCCCCATAAAAATGAATGTCTCTAAATTCAATTAAGACGCCGATCGATACAACGCGTGGGCTTTTTGTGCCAATTTCTGAAATTAATTTTTGGACGTCGACTGTCAACCACAGGGGTTATAAATGATCGCTGTGGTGCATTTATTCCATACGGGACAGTATAGCATTTGGTAACAAGAACTCTTCAATCACGAAAGACTCCTCCCGCTGGTACCCCAGCCTCTAGCCGGAAAAGTGTCCCTCATACCATAGCTTTTTTCAACGTGGCTGAGAAGAAATCTCATTCCCGATTTTTCTGCGTCTTCCATCATCATTGGTCGTGAGTTAAAATCCATGTCGACTAAATTCGATCGTCGTTGTTGTTGAACAAATTTTTCAATTTTCAAATCACGTGTATTCGGATATTAATTTTTTGAGTATTTTCTTTATTTATAATTATCTCTTTTATAATTGTCCGCAGTTGGAACTGTAAAATAATAATTTTTTCTATACGGCAAGTATTTGTAAAAATAAAATACCGTTGAATAAAAATAAATTAATAAACTAACAGAATTTGATAAACTAAAACTTTTTGAAAATTATTTTTCTAATATTTGCTACTATTTCTACCACTTTTCTACTATTTTATACTATTCATTTTTTGTGTTATGTATTTGTATAAAAGTCACGTCTAAGTATGTTAATGATTTTATGACTTTTATACGTGTAAGATGATATAAAATGCACACGAAATTTATTTTGTCACCCTCTTCATTAACTACGTAATCAGTATCGGAATATGCAGCTGACAGCTTCCTGTACTCATCAATCTTTTGCTACAAGGTAATTTATGAGATATTAGCATCTTTGTTACTTGAGGGTAATGTATTAAGCTTTTCATTTTAGTGACAGTATCGTTTAAAATATAATGCTTTTATTGCCTCATACACGATGAAGAACGAGAGCTAACCGACAAGAATATGCGTTTAAAGCCTGTTAAAAGGTGTGATGAAAGCGCAGGTAGATAAAATAAAAAAAATCGTTGCGGGAAAGCAAGATAAGGTAGAACCTCCTCATTAGATTAATAAAGAAGTGGACTGTCGCAGGATTCCAGGAAATTATCAATTATTCGATAATGAGAATGGGCAAACTGCAGATGACAAAAAAAATAAATTAAATGTTTATTGAAATGATTGATATTTTTAATAATTCATATTATTAATAGTTTATTAAAAAAATACAAATTTTACTAATTTGCTAGTGATCGTAACTAGGAATGAGAGTAACAGGAAACATACAAATTTTGGGTTTTCGCGATTAATGTTTTAATGAAAAAAAATGTGGTTACTAAAATGTAGCTGTATGTCATTAGTTTCCAATTTTGCAGACATTTTATCGCATTTTCACTCAGTAATTCAGTCACTAAGTCTAAAGGGAAACAATAGGTTCTGCATGATATGAAATTTTTTTACAGCTGAAACTGAGCGAGGGTTGCTTCTCTTCGTTCAGCTGCTTTCATCGTATAACAAGTTTGCTACTATGCGACCCAAATATTGATGTAACATCAATTGCCAATACTTTACCGTTAACCTCTGTAAGCCTTATCATTGGACTATCCCATATTTGGAACAATTCCATTAAAATATACTTGTATTTCGACACTATCTTCAGAATTCGAGATGTAATACTGTGTAAAAAAGAAATTCGTCGTTCCAGATCCCTCAAAATTTTTAAAAATTCCTGCTTGCTAAATTTTCTCCATAAACACTGAGAATAAGGGCATACTGAATAAATTGTATTAAATTTAAAACGATATCGCGAACGTGCCATTTTCAAGCGTAGAAAATTTCAAAAGAAATAGCTCGACGACAAAATTGAAGGTGCTCGATTTTCGAATAATTAACAATTTTTTTGTTGAAATAATATTCAAGAATCCAGTTGAAACCCCACGTTTCTTATTCCTACGAGATTATAGTAAGAAGAAGCTTTGGAGAAAAGCCTCATATTAGATTAAATAATTTGAATTCTATAGAAGCTTCCGTTATCCAGAAAATCGAATGTAGATTGAACCGTCTCACAAAACTTATTGTTAGTTAAAAAATTAAGTAGCAACAATTTTTCTCGCGTTCCCCACCTACAATTAACGGTAATTGAGACTGTGTCTGAAACATGACTCCAAATCGTGGCTCGTTTTCAAGCGAACGAATTCTTCTTGGATTACACAAAATCATCGTGGCTCGGGTTAAAGTTTATCATAGCATGTGGTTGTAGTTTTAGCGAGATTTAGGGTCGGAGCAAGTGGTGTTTGGAGTATTCGATACACCAATTGCTGCATCATTTCCTCCATTTTTTCTGCCGTAGGGGAAATTGCCGTACACTAACCGTTACTTTAACTGCACCCATAGCTGCGTTAACTTGGAATTACAGAGTTACTTACGCTACCTGAAATTCGTTAAGTACTTTTGCAGCCATTGAAGTAACAACTAGTTAGTGTCCCTGCAATTACAGTTTTTTTTTCTTGCTCTGAAAAGGCAATAAAGTTTTGTTGTAAAATTAAACGTCGAATAAAATGCACCTTTTGCTTCGCACATTCCTGACTTACTGCAAATTTTAACTTAGAGTCATCGGTTGATAAGTATTTACCATGAAAAAAACATTTTTATATTGTTTTATATGATGCAACTTTATATTTGATTCCCGAGGTAACTTCCGTGTCTATTTTAAGGCAAAGATTTTCTACCAAAAATACCTTCTGTGCGGGTATTCGTCTATTTGTGATACTGAGTGTAATTATCGATATCACTATTTGCAAATTGACTTCTAACCAATTAGATAAAAACACAGGTCTGTCATATGACAACAGACAATTACACCCAACT
The DNA here is from genome assembly GCA_949825005.1 of Gasteruption jaculator. Lineage (NCBI taxonomy): Eukaryota > Metazoa > Arthropoda > Insecta > Hymenoptera > Gasteruptiidae > Gasteruption > Gasteruption jaculator. The sequence goes on along the minus strand of OX463769.1, from coordinate 10,464,891 downwards.
CGTACATCGGAGGTCCATAAAGTTTTCAGTTGACTAACAATTGATCGATAAACTTCTTATTGTGTCTACCCCTGGAATTAGTCTATTTTCGAACATCGTCAGTAAACTTCGTGTTTACTTTTAACTAACAGAAAACTAATTGAAACCCGAGGTGTACCTTGAAATTTCTGCAGTTCCGCAATTCAATCTATTGGTCACTTAAAAAGGAAATAGAGTAACTGTATTTGCCGCTTAATGGCAAGGTGGAAGTAAAGCACCGAGAACGTAATGGAAAATGTTCCAAAAATAAACTTGGATTTGACATTCGATCTAACGCGAAGTTTGAAGAGCGAGGAAAGTTTCCACAAAGTGGAGGATATTTCGTATGGCAAAGTTCCTCCCCTATCCGTGTACGTAATTTCATCCTGTAGTTACTGATAACAACTAAAATTGTTACACGTTGAATAATTGATTTTAGTATATACACGTGTATATATTCCTCTCCTTTTGCCATGAAAATTCACTTCAAGGGATTCCCGAGGAAAATTGCCAAGTGTATCAAATGTTTCTTCTGGCTTTGGAAAGATATTATCAAACGCATTCAGATTTTTTATGTCCTTGTGCACAGGAAAGTCGTAATGCATTTTTAAATTTTGTACCGAGAGATGAAGAAGGATCGAAAAATTCGGAGGAGATTTAATATTGCCACCTAATTTTTTTTTCTACGAGGACCATGAGTTATGGAAAGCTTTACAAAAATACATCAAATTTTTACAAAATATTTTACTGTCGACTCCGCAATATAAATAATACGAGTTTCTTGAAATTACCTCTAATTAATTTCTACAATCAGAATTCGTTTAGAATTTTGGGCAAGAGCCCCTTAGACTGAAAGATCCCTTTTCTTCTAAATATCTATCACTATTTAGTTACTTATTTACTTTGCGGCATTTGGAACACGCGAGATTATTGTCGTATCTGTACAAAAGCTCACCATTCATCCTTATCTCGAGGCGTCCCGCAATCTACCGAAACATCCCACTACCCTCTGATCCATTTTGATATTATCCTCCCATTTACGTCCTGGGTCTACCGAATGGTAGACCATTTTTTCCGTTGGATATCATTGTAGGTGCCCCGTGTGTCACGTAGCATAAAGCTGACGAATTCGTATGGGAAACAACGGTGGAGCTTGTACGTACATGAAACAAAGCTGTTGCTGTCATAACGGGAATCATAAAGATTCATTTCTATGTTGAAGATTTCTATGTTTCAGTTATCCGAGCGATCGAATTTCTTACTTATATTTTTCAAAGTACCTACACAAATACTGTTGGGAGCCGAAAAGTTGGCAGTCGGATTGGGAACTCACCGTGACTATTTGACCAATAAGAAAAATGCTTTTGCATTGTCTTTATGTGTAAGTAACCGTAAATGTGAACTCTCAAAGCGAACTGCCGACTTCTCGGCTCTCGATGGGATTTGTCTTAATGGAAAAAATAATTGCCTTTCAGTTTATTGCTCGTATAATTCATAACTTGGATTTTTTTTTCCTGAATAATGCATAAAACCTTTACGCTTTATGTCTCTATGCAGCCTGATTTGATTTCACTCGGGTTTCCGTGCCACTGTGAGCGCGGTTTAAGATTGCGATCTTTTCGTTACTCGACGAAAACGCTCGTAAAAACCTGTTACGCTACTTTCAAGAGGATGCGAGAACTATCGGGGGCTTGTGTTTAAAGAAAAAAAAAATCATCAGCGCAATAAATTGTGGAAATAAATGTAATGCGAGTCATTAGTTTTCCCAAAGTATGAAGCCATCTTCGCTCAATAGCTTTTATCAGAACCGATCGATATGATCGTATAAATCTCTGATAACACCTCTATTTAGCAATGTGTTGCCACTTTCAACAGGACATTTACGAGAGCACCGAAACCGTGTGTGTATGTGCATATGTGTGTGTACTAACACACCAACACACGAAAATTCAGCTAGAAACAGAGAAAGAGAGACAGAACGATAGGGTGTGTGAGAATCCTGAGGGATGCTTATACCCGAACGAGCGAAGCGCAGGCGCTATTTCATGTATAACCAACCAGCCCCAACAAAATCATTTGCGGTAGGTAGTAAGGCTATGTACATAAATACATATGTATATACTAGATGCACGTTATTTTAGATAACTCATGCATTAATCCATGTAAAATGGCGCAAGTGCATTGCTTTTGCTTTACTTCACATTTAAAGCTGCTGCTGAAAAAAAAAAGAAAATGAGAAAGAAGTACGAGGAAGAAAAAGCAAAGCGGAAGAAAAGGATAAGTTTTTCATCTTACTTAGTTCAACAAAGTTATATCTATGAAAGTAAAGAGTTTCTAAGGTTTAAAAAATTTTTTACATTTATCTAAAGTGCAGTACTTTCGTACTTGTAAACGGTTCCGTGGAAGAGTTTGTAGAGACACTCATGCGTTTATAAAGTGAAAGAATATTATTGTCATACCTCTTGGATACGTTTCATGAATTCTTTCTTAACTTGTAACAATAGTCTGTCTTTTCGTAGGCATCAACACTTATCCGTCGAGATACAAGAAAATTTGGGAGTTATTTGCGATGTATCAGCGAGCATAAATCAATCATTGAGCTTTCACGAGCTCTGACGCTGCACTTCCAAGAATGTCTGTTGAAAGAGGGAATACCCTACTTTTTTTTCCATTGCATCTCGTAGGATAAAAAGATCCTGTTCAAGTTGAACGGAATTTCTCGAAATGTATCAAATATTCGGTCCCGAAGGGATGCAATCGGATAATTTTACTGTGACATGTGCGGCAAATGTAATTAGGTGTTTGAAAAATTAATAAGAGTGACTATTAAAAAAATTTCTTCCTAAAAATACGATTTTCAAAATTTTTTAAATAATCAGTGATTTTGTGTAATGGAATTTCTAATAAAAAAAATTCGTATCGAAAGATTTGAATCTCGCCATTCTTAAAAATTCAACAATTCCCAATTTGCGTCACATAGGCAAGGTATTAATAATTGAAACGCTGGACCAATTAGTCTTCCTGTTTTTAATTTGACATTTTCAAATAATTTCTACCCTCGAGACTATTCCGGGATTCGAATAATTCTAATTTCCCAACATGTGCTCATTTCCTGCGATATAATTATCCGTGAAATTCTTTATTCGAGAACAATATCGAGCTTCCTATTATATTATTAATGCCGAAACTGAATTATGCATACAAGGTATTAATTAATCAGTTCGAAAGGAAATGATTCCTTGAAACCGATAGGTATAGGTTTATGGATTCGCTGCGGAATGCTATTCAGCGAATGTTGTACATAGCGTGTTAATGCAATATGTATTTACGACCCCTATCAAACAAGAACTCCTATAGAAATCTTCCGGGAATATAAATATAAAAATTCATGGATCCAATTGTCCGATAACGTGCGAAATATACGGACTATAACTACTTGGAACAACCAGAAATTATGGTTACCGGGAATAGGTAGCGCGGGATTAGACACAGTATGGCACGACAATGGTAGAGCGACAGTAGTAGATATCGACGACGCAGTCAGACTATGGCAGTTGCGCCTTTCAGGTGAACGTTACTGGTTGTGTGGCGTGGTGCTGAATTTGACAGAGATAACCAATTAGGTAATGGATACTACGGAATATCGAGCTTTTGATTCATGAATAGCTCGGACTTAACTTCCTAGATTACTAACAACGAGAAATGGGAAGACTCTAAATTTCTAAATAGAAGTAAAAAATTTCGTAATTTTATTTTGAGGATGTTTCGAATTTTTACTAATTTTGAATTGTTTTTGGAAATTACTGAAAATCCAGAAGTCTAATGGTTCGTAATAGACACATTATAAAAGGTATTCTTTTCTAAAAAGTTTTCCTTGCTTTTCATGAAAAATTTAATACAGGTGAAACAGATAAACGCGACGATATTTTCAGTTATGTAATAACGAGAAATTTTTATATAATTATTATATAAAATATTACGTAATTATTAAATGAAATAATAAAATAGTTTTTATTTTTACCTGAAGTTTCACACAGAAAAAGCTTTTACAGGAGGTTCCAAGAATAATTTACATTTTAAAAAAAGCACTCCTCCCAAAAGGGCATTATAATTTCTGTACTCGGAACAATTTAAAAAGATGTTTCACTCCAGAACTTCCGTATTAACCACCCTACTTATAGAAATTATTCCAAGAAGCAAGTATTATTGTATAGTAAAAGCTTTACTCTCTGGATTTTATTTTATTATGCAGCCACACCAAGACGAGGATTTAAAAATTTGTCAAAAAGTGCGATTTTAATTTCAAAGCATTTCACTATTTGCAAATAGTAAGCGTTTTTAAAACGATCCCTAAAATATTTCTTTTAGCGTTACAAAATTTTAAATACTAACTTTTTTGATGATAAATTGCAGTTTTATCGTAACCTTAATTATTATTATTGTTATTTAGCATAACGGAGGTAAATTCTCTTCCTCCTTAGCGATTTATATTTTTTCTTGTTTCTAGAGTTTACGGAAGTTTTTGTGATTTTCCTTTTTTTTTTGTGAATGTAACATTTATTATCGTCTATCGTGTTACTAGATTAACAACAATCGGGAACACATTAAGGCAGAAATCAGATGCTCTTTTAGAAAAGAGCAGCCGTAGTTGTGAGATCATTAGCTTTTGCCGGAGGGTCAGTACCGTTATCGCTAATTGGCCAATTTTCATAGTCACGGAAAATTATTTTATGTATCGCTGGATCTGCAATTCCCTTCTTACAACAATTTCACACGGTAAAATTCAATTCAACTCGATACACCTTAGCAAGCTAACAATTTAACCGAGAGATGCAAAAACCTTGACGCTTGTACATGCATTATGACAGGCAAAAGGTATCGAATATGAATCGAGGCTGTCGATCGAACAGAGCGAAGTGAAAAATGCAAGATCAGAAGCCAGTTGACCCAAATATTGACCACGTTCCAAGCGTGAAATTGTGCCCGATAATAATCAAGAAATTTTACGGTTACTTCTGATGAAAGAGAGAAAAAAAAACATTTGTTAGTAGATAAAAGTGCCTGCCAAAGGTATATTCCACGAATAAACAAGTTCATAGCGTAGTGTGATAAGAAACACCCTTGGAATTAAGGGTGATAAAAAGTAAATTTTCGGGAAAAATATTAGCGGTAGTTGGAGAACGCATGGTTATGCCAGAGATCGAAGAAATATTTTACGTAACACTATTTTCTTGTAACACGCACCGTTTGGGACGAATTATACGGAAAAATCGAAGGAACCGTGACTTCTTGAGTGAAATTATCGTCTCTTGAATCAACGATAGCGCTAAAAAAGAGTCGATAGGGTCATTTAGAGATTCTCCTTCGTAAGAACGGTTTTGTGCTATTTTTGTAGGCGAGCGATACCTTTAATCGCAAACTCGGAAAAAATAAGCTTCAACGACACATAAATGTTTATCACAAAGTTTGGATTTTCCGCTGTGTGGCTTTGGAATAAAGTACTTTGCCGTTCAGTTTGTTTTTACAATAATAACAGTCTGTTAGTTTTATTATTACGTAACTTTTGAACGGCAACTCCACTATTTTTTTGCAGCCATAGGGGCTGGAATTTATGTACATTACATATCAGCGAGTATTGATCTCATAGGTAGGAAACATTTTACTTGAATATCCTACAAACACCGTATATTTATTTAGTTTTTTTCGTTCGCCATATTTTTTAGATAGCGCGGCGCAAGCTGTCACACCACCTCATTATTATCGAGCTTTTCCTGAGCTTGTCGCGCAATGTTTATTCAAAACATTTCTTTGATCGAATATCACTTTTCTCTCGGTAGAAATTTTGAATAAACATTCCTTGCCGGTTGCGACGTTTCTTCCCAGTGGCATCAAATGGATGCCAATCCTCTTGGAATACCGATTTTTGTAAACATCATTAATATTAACTTTATGGCAAACAAAGACACGGAATCGTGCTATCGATGATTATTCCCGCAGCACGTGAATTGTTTTTCGTTCGGAAAATATTTGAAGAAGGAAACCCATGAATGTTTTCATCGAATGTTACTCATTTCGATTGGAGCAAACATTTTATCGACGGAAAAGAAAAACAAAGACATCGTTTTTATTGCAGCCAAACATGACTTGTGTATCATTGCTTACTATATTCGACATACAAGAAGGTCCTGATTATACGCCGCAATATAACGGGATGCGTTATAGTCGACATGGTTTATACGTTCGTATACGCTTCAGCGTCACGACCGCAGATGCCTAGAAGTACGTAAGATAGTGTTATGTAAGCCGTCATACTCTGGCATAAACTGAATCGTTCTGTACACATATGATAGTTATTATGTCGTAAAGTATGTAGTGGAGACAATGTGCCTATATAATTTGCGCCTCCAATTTCACCGAGCACTCAAATCATAATCAACAATAATTGCAAACGCGGTTTTCGATGAAGGAATAATTAAGGACGTTAATTAACACGTTCACGCCGGGGCGGATATTTACGTTTTTTCGCGTGAGGCGGGACCGCCCACGGAACAGTCAAACGTGACCCACCGGTGGGTCACGCCGGCGTGAACGTGTTAAGAAAAAATTAGTTTTTAGTTTCAAATGACAGTCGGCTATATTGTATGTTCACAAGATCTGTACCTTTTTATAATTTATAAAAGATTATCGATTTTTTGCACCAGAGGTATATTTTGAGGGGTTATAATTTATTGTAATTTAACTGTAAAAAGGTATAATTTTTTTATCATATCACATTGAATTATAATTAATTACAGTCAAATTACAATAAGCGAGTAATTTTAGTACCATCGAGACATTAACAAGTAAATACAAATAACATCCATGTTCGAATCGCGTCTCTCGTACGTCCCCATTTCTGAAGTCGATCGTCCGTCCATCTAATCTCAAGACAGCTCTAACTGTGTAAATAAAAAATTTGTATATACGGTCAATGCAACCTGCATTTACATTCTACACTAGAAATGACAGATGTTGTTTCGTCTCTTATCAAGAAATTTAGCATTTATCCAAAACTTTTGGTGTCGCATCAAAAAGCTCATTGTCAGTTTCAAACTCCAGACTTTCAGAAAACATGTACAATCTGACAGAAATTTTGCTAGCACTCGTGACACTTCCCTAAACTCACCCAACGTTTAATGAAATTTTCGTTGAACAACGGAGAAGCCGAAATAAATTTGGAATTTAATTTGTAAGCATATCTAGGATTTTCGTATTTTATTTTGATAATTTAGTGGCACAACTGACATTGAATGACAATTTGAGTTTGAATACATATTTATGATTGTTTGCTGAAAATATATATTAAAAATGTAGAATTGTCGAAAAATCTTCGTAGGTTTTTATCAGGTGGCATAATTCTGAAATTTAATTTAACGGATGCGCGAAAATGGAATAAAATATTAATTCAATAATACAGTTTGTATCCATTTCGATATCCCAGTATGAATAATAAGTACCTCCATTACGTAAATTAATATTTTTACATATAGCAGCTAAAGTTATCCGTTAGCTGAAAATGTATTCATTAGACTTATTACAATAATGATAAGGTACCATAATATATAACACGTATGAAAATAATCGAAGGTTTTTTTTTCCAGTAAACTTGTATTGCAATTACCATTTTTCTTGTAAACTTTTACCGAGCAATCACTTCACTCGTGTTATAATTTCATACTTTCGAATTTACATAAAACCTTCGCTAGCTTCTTTTCATGCAATAATTACCTACAGCCCTCGGGGCACTCACAATGCAAAACCAATAATTTCTACGCTCGAGAAATTTCCGCAACTTCGAATATTTTGTAGATTTTTCATAAACATCGAAACCTCCGACATCAGAGCTTTATATAATAATATAAATAAATACGAATGACGGGAAGGGAGGAGGAAGGAGCAACTGAAAAAGAAAACTTTTGATTTTATGTTTTAACAAAGTTGTAGTGATAAAACTGCCAAGGGTGTCCAATTTCAACATCGAGAGTCACGATGTTATTATTTCCCTCGAGGGTTAAACCGGGAAGCGGAAAAAGAGAGGAAGAACGAGATAGTAGCTTTTCCAACGTGTTCAATTTAATTTGAAATTGCAGCTCACGGTAAATCCTTTTTGAGATTTCATAAGGCAAAGTTTGTAATGAGCAACTCTGTGTCCGAAAATACAACAGTTATAATATTTATTCTCTTTTTAATCCTGCTTTCGTTTTTGTTTGTTTCCTCTTTACAGAGAGAACACATTTCTCTTCTCCAGAAAATACGCGTATTAACGCCACGAATGGTTTCACGTGAAAGCGTGCAAATTAATTAAAATCCAAATCATTTAAAGTCAATTTGGATAGATAGTATTTGCCGTCTAAATCATCACTTACGAATTTAACTGCTTTAGTGACAAACAGTACCTAAATCAAGAAGATTTAGTGGATGAAACTATTTTTGATAATTGACTTTGAAAATTTCGTCAAATTCCGCTATAAATGCTGAATTATAGCAGAATTTGACGAAGCGAAATTCGGTGGCATAAATTCACAAATTTGTAATTTGTCATTTTAAATCCTAATTTATATTTAACACAATTCCACGAAGGAATATTGTATCTCCAATAAATTGGCAAACCTAACAATTATTTAAGCACGCATGAATATAAAATAACTCGTGGCATAAATTTTGAACGAGTGCAGGATTCATGAACTTTGTTTCGGCTGTGACGAAAAGTTTTTCAATTAGTTGTGCGTCAACCAATTAAAAGTTTAGTTACTGCATTTTAGTCGTATCGGTATATATGCATGTCGCGGCGTTTTTTCTTCAGTTGGTTTTTTTTTATCATAAAAAGATACCGTCTCGCGATATAATAGTTCATGAAAAAGGATTTGAAACGCGCGGAGAGAACGATAATAGGTTAAATTAATTGACATACCCCGTAAATTATGGTTACGTCAATTCAGATTTCACTGGGGCTTTTCGAGTAAAGTGGTCGTAACCACAGTTACGATGTTCTCCATCGAGGCAAACGTGCCGCACGTTTAATCACCGTGAGACATAATCAGTGCCCGTAACACACCGGAAGTTGCTATGTATTATAGAGAAGATCGACAGAGAAATGAACCCCTATTACCCTCTAATCAACCCTATAAACGTGCTGGAGTTTATATATCGATTCACTTAGTTTTGCCATCGAAACTAATATAATTCAATGTTTGGGTGGGACCACGATTAATTCGAATTTTTTTTTAAAGCGTCAAGGCGTCGCATTTACAGTCAACTAGGAATAAGGGAAACTCCAGGGAGACTGAATTTTATATAAAACGGAGTATATTGAAATCAGGTAAAATTTTATTATCCATTAGCTCGCATTCATTCTCGCTCACAGATATGACATGTATTTAAATATCAATTTTTTATCTCCTTTTTTTTTTATTAGTGATACATAATTGTAACGTAAAATGTGTGTTTTTGTTTTAACTCGAAATTAATGTATCGATTTCTTAATTATTAAATTAAATTTTTAATTCAAGTTAAATAAATCTTGCGTAATTTTATATAAAAATTTTTTATCTCCCCTTTTTATTACTTATACAAATTTGTAACTTAAAATCCGAATTTTTCAATTCAAAATTACTGTACCGAATTTTTATTCATTAAATTAAATTTTTAATTCAAGATAAATAAATTTTGCGTAATTTTAGGGTATAAAAAAGTACATTCACTTCTGCCACGATAGAACTGCTGATTCTTGATATGGTGCCTGTAAATCGATCTGTATCACATACAGAAATCCCGGTGAGCAGTCGTACCACAAAAACTTTACTACTTACTTAGTACTTTACTACTTAAGTAGTATTCTCAACGACGTTCTTTACGAGGTTGTAATACAATATATTTGCGAAATCGAGACGTTTCGAAATCAAGATGCTACTTTTGTCATCATCGCCTTCTGGTATCACATTTCTCAGCTTTGTTACAAATGCTTGAGTCGCTATTTATTCGGGGGTTTCAGTTATGATGACTGTAGACGTCACAGGATTATAGGACTACTTACAGCTTCGCCCTTGGAGTTTTTCTCGAGGGCGTGGGATTAAAATCCATAGCTCTACTTGAATTCACTCCCGACTGTGTTAATTTTCGTATGAAAAATCTTATAGCAGTCACCCTTTTCAGATTAACAAAAGAAGATCTTTTAAGGCCGTCTTGATTTATATAGTTACGCGAAAGATTTATTTGCGTATATACGACGAAAGTCAAGATTACCGAGCGGTGAAAATCGTTGGAGAAAGTCGTACGTTTGCTTTCATCAAGCGAAGTGGGAAGGCCAATTACAAAAAATACTAAAAACACTAATGTACGCAACGCGGAGAAACGAATATAGGACTTTTCGCCCTCTTATACGCTGAAACGGAAAGAAAGTAGGAAGGAAAGGGAGAAAGAGAGAGAGAGAGAGAGAAACACGTTACCCTCTTTGGTTAAATGTACCGTAAATTTAACTTTTACTTTATAAAAAAATTGCTTTGATTGATGATAAGTTTCACCGTAACCGTTCGCGAGCCACCCTTTTTGCGTAGAAAAACTTAAGATATGCTAAAAACTTCGTTATTCGTATGCTACTTCGTCAACATTTTGCTGAAAACTTTTTTCTCAGTGGGGACTTCACCCTTAATTATTTCGGTCGTTTTCGAAGGAGACATTTCTATTTAATTTTCTTGTTTCAAGATTTATCTTCGAATCGCTAGACTTACGTATTAAATGAGGACCGATCGATGCATGGAAACGCAGAGCTTCCGATGCTTTTACACCGTGACGTAGTCCCAGTGCGGTAGTCATAGCTTTCAGATTTGTTTAGATCGTGTAACGAAATACTAATGCATCGGTCAGGGTTGCGTGCGTGGCTGAAATAGGGGCGGTCGGGTTTGTGTATTTTAACGACCCAAGAAGTTGAGCCCCAGATACTATCACAACAGATGGGACCTTACTGAAAACCCAGACGAAGACAAATCCCTGAAAAAGGACAGCAGCTCTTCCAGAAGACACGTCATCAGACGTCAAGGAGATCTTCTCGAAAAACTGGAAATTTATTTTCAGTTATTTTATTTATTTTTGTAACTTCGGTGCGGAGGGCAAAGGGTACCATGCTTATTAGTATTAACGAGTGCCTGCGTACAATTTTTTCGAAATGCATCAGACACGTTCTCGGACTGATTACCGCACCACGACACGTATAATTACGAAAATAATATTTTTCATTTGATACGTGAACCAGTAACACACTTCTGGCTGACGAGAAAATTTCAAGGGTAGGAAGCGTCGTTTTTTGCTGAGAAGCAGCTTTCGCAGATCCACCTGTATCCGTTTTGTATTCCTACATATCGAGACACGCCCTTTTTCATATACGTTAATATTTTATCAAGGCAGAATATAAATAAGCACTCGATATCGATTTGAGAAAATTTCCAGTTTGAAAAATTCTCCCGTGAAATTTTCTCCATAGGAATAATTTGATATGCTGCGCATCAGTTTTTGGACTGGCTTTCTTATGATTTTTGTGGAATGACGCCTTCGGGAAGCCCTAAGGGAAATAGACGCGTAAAGCATTTGTGTGCAGAATTTTTACGTGCTGAATGTTTTTCGCGCGGAATATTAATGTGCAGCTTTTCTACATGCAAATTTTAATAATGTGAGAATATGAGTTTTAAAATATCAGGGACGGAGAGTTGTTATATGCATGAAAACATGTAAAGAATATTGCACGTGTATATGGAATTACAAGTGTAAAAGCGATACGTGAATGGAATCCCATGTTTTAAGAGGAATGTTTAATAAATCCAGCAAACCGATGGGACGGTGAAATATCTTGGAAATATGCACCGAAAGCAAAGGGTGAAATGCTTTGCCTAACATAAAATTTTAAACATAAAAGTCATACACAACTTTCGTATGGGTTTGTAAAAATGAGCAGTACACAATTAATTGAACTGTAATCGAATGAAGCATGAGTTCATAGTGGAAACTTTTTTATGAATTTGTGCATTGCAAAATTTGATATTCATCAAGAAAACTAGGATTGCGGAATTCAAAGATACCATATTTGTTTTTAATACGGTTTATGAACAGCAAACTCAATTTATTTGCTTCAATAAAAGCGGTTTGACAAATTCCGAATTAAATTTCTTCGTTTTATTAAATTTGTATTTCCGAATACATTCCATTAGCCCGTGACGCGAAATTTATTATTTTCGAATTTAGCATGATACAATAGAATTTTATGAAACGAAATCAACGAGATTTTTTGATTTAATAAAACCTTCTCAACATAGATATTGCTAAGTTCAGATAAATGAGGTAATTTTTCATTCCATGTTGATGCACCTGAATGCATTTGTATGAAATCCAATTTTGTGTCACAAATAGTTAGTTTTGAAATATAGGAATTAATTCCTTGTGTTTAACACAAAATGCTGTATCCAATTCATTGCTAGTATAAATAAAGACTAACTTTGATGTGATTTTGAATATTGTGATTGTGTCAAAATAATCAACTAACTTAATTTTTATAGCAGGTTGATGAAAATGTAATATAATTATTGGAAGTTACATTGAAATGTTACATTGGAAATAAAATTGTCAATTCATTTGTGATTACTCAATATTGAACTTTGTTGAAACAACTTGACTCAAAGTTAATGAAAACACATCGATTTGTTGGTTTGTATTGATTTCCAATTATTGTCACAATTGAGTTGGAAAAAATGACACGAATGCTTCAAAATAACATTTTATTGGACTTTCTGTGGTATAAAAAATGGCTTAAATTCGACCCAATATTTTCCTACATGTACCCTCCTCGTCGAAATATTGGTGAAGATCGAATTTTGGAGGTACGTTCCCTGTATTGTTAAGGTTATTAGGAATCGCCTTGTACAATATTGTAGTAATCGTTCCTAGATTTACGTACATATCGTTATTTCAATTGCTATTGATGACATCTTGTTACCTACTGGATCTTCCATTTTCTTAATGGAATTCACTCAAAATGGAGTCCATTCGAACTAAAGCGATCTTAACCTTCTACGTGTCATTAAACTTGAATCGCGCATAGAATGCCGAAGAAGGGACACGAAGAAATACACTAATAGTTAGTGGTCAAATTTAACCAAATGGCATAACTGAAAGACATTTTAAATAATGGCAAAAGGGTATGTCACAACAGCTCCTAGTAAAAATCAACAAATTGATTAAAAAAAAATTCGGGTACTATTCTTAGTATCCAAGAAATCGTAATCGTATAGTCAGTGGTCACTACCTACGCTTTTCCCGAATGAAAACGTACCAGGCTCGGTCCAATAACCAATTTTAACATTCGATTCGAAATTTAGCAACGTTTTTTGTTTCGTTCATCCATTCGACTTTAGAACACAAATTTTTATGATATCCCTTTAATCAATTGTTACGTTTTATCAATTTTTTTTGTTTCGCTTTTCGCTGAGAAAGATATAGTCTCCCTTGTCTACCGCAACTGGTCATTTGATCGGTGGTCAGATTAACGCCTTTTTATAAAGTTATCTCGTCTGGATCTCAGTTCTGAATAAAGCCACGGCAATAAAACTGGTAAAGTTTGTGTAAATTGCAAAAAATATATCTGTGAAAAATGTAAAACAAAGGAACTCGTAATCTGCAAAAATTGTGTTGTATCAAAATAAAATGTATCTATCAATTATTTTTAATTAAAAGAAACTATAGAGTTTTTTCCATTCTTGATACAAATAAAAATGAAATAAACTAGTATCTAGATTTTGTCTCACACATTAGTTCTCGTTCTAAATTGTCAATTGCCTCTACTAAAATCTAAAAGATATAACATACGTTTCATAGCGTAGATACGTGTAATAAAGTTACAGGGAGTAGGCAAATGTAAAGTGCTGGTACGTTTAGTGATAACAGGATATCTCGAATACCCCTACCTGCCATCAATACCCTAATCCTTTTGGGAATGATTATTAAAATGGTCTACCCGTATACAAAATGTAACTCATGTTCCCTTTTCACGAGAAATTTGAAATTGGAAGGTCGATTTAGACTATTATTGGAAGAATCCCAAGTTTTAATTTAAGAAAATTACGTTTATGGAGCACCGCTTCTGTCTGCTGAAAGAAAGGGGATTTCGTAATAACTCTCAGAGGATTACAGTTTCATTGCATCCCAAGTAGGCTGCAGTCGTGCAAAAGTACTAATTGTCAGCACTCTATTATCACCTTGCGCGGTGGAAACGGAAGTGTAAAAAACGCTAGTATTAAGATAACACGCGAAATAAATTACATAAATTCATAATTAAAATAATTCACACGCATGAAATTTCATATAATTTCATGCAATGTCCTACAATTTCATTTTTTATATAATTTAAATTTTAATTTAAATTTTATTTATAATTTAAATTTAAATTTAAATTTAAATTTTAATTTTAACTAAAAAAAATTATTTCCAAAATTTCGTTGCATAAAATTATCGGATTTAGTTTGAATCAAATCGGGATTAATGATTGTCATTATAAATGAAAGGAGATGTAATGTTTACAATGTAATCACTTGAATGCTTCTCTCAATAATTACAACTATCAATTTGAATTAATTTGTACGTATGACGGATAGCGAAAATTAGTAACACCGCAGACGACAAATACAGGACAAGTGGGATTATCCCACAGGGCACGCTCAGCCACCATTCCCCTACGTACTATTAATAAATAATTCATATTACAACAGTCCGTAAAACGATAGCGTCCCTTAAAAAATGTGCACCAGACGTTCGAGGTTTCACTAGAGAACCCAACCGTGAAATCTGCCGCAGATTTTCGAAACACTTTTAGAATATTTTCATAAAAAAATGATGATCAAGCGTCGAAAAAATTACTGTTGCAACAATTCGGTGGTTCCAACATTTCTACTCGATTCTTTTCTAAATATCCGACAATTTCAAGGAAAAATATTTTTAAATCGAGGTTCCCTCGCATTCAGAAAAATTGAATAAACAATATTTCGCCAAAATGTTTACATTTTAGCGGAACTCTTGTCTTGATGAATTTTTCGCGCGTAAAAATAATCACTGAAAAAATTCCATACGTTCAACTGAAAATGCTGAAATTCTTGTAGTTTGAAAAATAGAGTTTGAAAAAGCTTTTCAAGTCATATCTTTCTACCCTATTTCCTATTTATTGTCAAGTCATCACCAAGTTCGCCTTTTATTATGAAATACCAGGGATATATAACGAAGTTCATTGAATGCAATAATACTTTAGATAGCGGGAGGTTCCTTATTTTTTTCTCATTTTGTGAACATAAAACGTCCCTATTGTGGTAAAACGTGAAGCAAAAAAATAAGTATTCTATTCGTCGACGACCCTTGAAGACATGTTCAATGGAGCGTTATCCCTTCACTTTGCTTCCTTCCGCTGGAGTGATAAAAATTCCGAAATATCCAACCCCAACAGAAACCAGAAATTACCTTATGACGAATAAGGGTGATTTGCTTTATTGTGGGATATATTCTCTTTTCCCTTCGAATTAGGATGGAAAGAGGAGGAAGCCCAGAGTTGACTGATGACTCATAATCAGTACAATAAAATTTGAGCCTGATTTCCTCCTCGGTGTAAAAGATTGAGCAGAAAGTAGAGCGAAGGGATTGTTTCCAATTTATTTTATCATATTCATCTTTTTTTTTAATGTAGAACATTCTCGACGTCGTTAATTTCAAGGGAAGAATCCAATCTCTGCTGTCTTCCTCCTGTAGGTTTAATATGTAAAAGAACTTTATAATGAGTTGCTCAACGCGTCAAGAGCCACACGAGTCACCGGTAACTCATGACTAGTGTCTTGTATCATATAAAACTTTATCTAATTTGGGTCTTGAGATGGTGAATTTTTATAGGAGGTATTGTCAGTGTATGCGAGAGAAAGGTGGTAAAAGTGTAAAATTAACAAGAAAAATAGAAGATATTTAGAAAAATCTAACAATTTACTCCAATCTCGCATTTCGCAACGATTTGCATTTACTATTTAGCGCATAACGTTTGTAAAAATATTGTTCTTATAAGTTTCAAAAATATAGTGTTTAATTTTTCAGGTTCTATTTTTTGCTGTGACAGTATTTTTTTGTTTTCACTCCCTTCAGAGTTGGTGCACATTATTTAATTAACATTAACTCTGTTAAGACTACAATTAGGGTTGCCTTTTGTTAACAAAATTGTAAATTCGAACAAAGAAGAATTTTGTTCTCTTGAAAAAAATATTCGTAAATTATTTTCGTCGGTCTTTGGACCTCATCCCAAATTATCCAGCAATTGAATTAGCAATCGCTCCTAATTGACCGCAGTCGAAGTTTATTTGTACGGTAAAATTTTGTTTACGGATCGAGAGACACCTCGAGGCGGACTATATTTAAAAAAACTAGGACGAAAGTTCAGCTCCCGTAGATCTTCCTGCACTTCTTTTTGTTCTTCGTCACAGATTTCCACTTGCTTACTTTTCCCACAAACGTTTCCCCAGCCTGATCGCTGCTGCTCGTGCAACACGGACGCAGTCATAAAGTAGCTGGGACTCGAATTCATAACCCAAGGCGCGTGGGACGAGTCGGTAGACCACTCAGTGCTCTAGATTTCTACTGCGAAAGTTGCTGCCAAGTAGTCCAATATATAATCGCACAGTCACCTATCCACTTCTCGGCGGAATAAATTACACAGGATTCATAAGATTATTTATATCCCCGTCAGAGACTCGTTATCGTAATAAGATCATAAAGAATAGGTTATCCGGAACTCGGGTAAAAGGTACGTGCCTGCCTGCACGTACGTACGAACGGGGGCTTGGGAGGAGGCAGTAAAAAATTGCAGCAAATGCGGTGTAAATAACAATAGGACGTCACTACACGCGTTAAATGCCTGTAAGTGAAATTGTTATTTGCAAAGCTCGCTTGATTTATGCGAGCTATCGCGTAACACAAAGAATAAGCAGGACTAGCGCACTTTGGATTGACATGCAGAGAACATGTAAATCAAGCACCGTGCTGTGCGCCAGTATAAATTGGGGCTCTCCAACTTTTACATTGTGAATCGCGTAGTGTTGAAATATACATTGTAAAGGCTACACGTTATTCACGGGAAACTTTCCTGTGCACTGTATGTCCTCTGATTTACAATTTGGGTTGCTTACACGACAGTAAACTCCGTATGCTTTATTCACCGCATGAGTGACGTAGTTTCTCATAAAACTGGCGGATCAAATTATTTCGAATTTCATTAGCGACCCGCGCAAACACGAGTATTGAGTAACAGCAGGTTTTAGACAATTTTTCAGAAGCATTTTTTTACGTACAGGTATTATTCGATAATAGCTGAAATATTTATAACGCTCCACACGATTCCCTTGCTTCCACCTGTCATCCATGCTCAAAAATCAATTTCAATCTCCCCTAATACAAGACGACACTTGGTTCAACAACCTCAGTCCAATCGTAATATATTCGATTCTGTAATAAATCATAGACGGAATTGGAATGTCTGCTGCCGTTGCTATTGGAATACATGCATTTTTTTTTTCATCCGTCAAATTCTATTACGAGGCCGTCGTTTTCTAAGCAGTTTCAAGACATCTCATTTACTGCAAAATTCATATAAGACCATGATATATTTTCGTAGAAAAAAAGAATACGTTTTGTTCACGAAATAGTAAATACTTACTCGGAGATACTTCGAAGCAGGGGGTTAAATAATTAAATGGTTAGAATACTAGCCTTGACGATGTGAAATAAAAATTTTAGAAATTAGTAACAATAAGAATGTAGTATATGAAATAAATACTTAGTTTTAATTTAGACCGAGAGTAAATGTGGTATATTTTATTTACATATAATTTGTTTCCATACGTTTCGGTCCCTGGTTGCAGACCTTCTTCAGTGTAGTAATCAGTTGATTTACATATGTTTTTCGTCGTCATGTTTATAATAAATAATATAATTAAATATATAAAAAAATCCATTGTTGTCGAGAGTTATAAAAATTCAGTATTAGTTTGAAGATTAATACCTGTAAAGAGAGATGTGTCGAAAAATAATACAAGCATAAAATGTTAATCTAACCTCAAAATTTTTGTATGTCATTTTAATTAAATAAAAGTTATTAGTGAATGTTAATATACTTACTAAATATTTTATAATTTCGAATATTAATTGTATCTTTCAAAACAGTTATACAATGAAAACGTTATTAGACAATGGTAAAGACACACTCGATAAAGAATTACATAACAACATAGTTTACCAAATTAAATGTAATAATTGCAATAAAATATATATCGGAGAAACACGCATGTATGCCAAAACCAGAATTTACCATCATCAATATGATATAAATAAACATAAAAATAGTACAGGTCTAACACGTCATGCAATAGATAATCAACATACATTCAACTTTTCTAACTTCAAAATTCTAGAAAAAGAGAGCAATTGGTATAAACGTCGAATTCTAGAAGCGTTTCATATAAAACAAAATAACAATAACATTAATATTAATACTGATGCCTTTGAAATGAATTCTATTTACAATGTTATTTTCGATAATAATTTTTAATTTATTGACATCATCATACCATTTATTTATTTATTCCTTTATTTTATTACTTTGACGTTTTACAATATTTTAAATTTTAACAAAATTCACAAAAGAGACATGAGTCGACATCTATACAAGTATCTAATCCAATTAAACTAACCCTATCAATTTTAAAATTTTAACGAAACAAAACGAACTTCTTAGAACACCTTGATAATATCAACTAGATATGGACAATTAAAATATTATCTTTTCGTCAAAAATATTTATATAAAAATATAATTAAAAAAATCACAAACACAATATTTCGAAATTATAAAATATTTAGTAAGTATATTAACATTCACTAATAACTTTTATTTAATTAAAATGACATACAAAAATTTTGAGGTTAGATTAACATTTTATGCTTGTATTATTTTTCGACACATCTCTCTTTACAGGTATTAATCTTCAAACTAATACTGAATTTTTATAACTCTCGACAACAATGGATTTTTTTATATATTTAATTATATTATTTATTATAAACATGACGACGAAAAACATATGTAAATCAACTGATTACTACACTGAAGAAGGTCTGCAACCAGGGACCGAAACGTATGGAAACAAATTATATGTAAATAAAATATACCACATTTACTCTCGGTCTAAATTAAAACTAAGTATTTATTTCATATATTATAATATAGACCAACTAAGAATCAAACCACATTATAATAAGAATGTAGTAAAAAATAATTTGTTACGTATTTTTACCTTGTCGTAATTAGGTAGCTGGAATTTTTTCTAATAATTTAATTGTTATATACTACCGCTATTTTTGATGTAAAAAAAATCGTAGGGTTTTGAAAAAAAAATATGTGAATTTGGAAATCTACTACTTAGTTTAAATTTAGATGTCGATTATATGTTAATTTTATAGATGAAAGAATTTAGATTCGAGTACAAACAAATTTCGAAAATAAACGGTCACCGATTCTTGCACTTTCGCACCCGTTCATAATTAAATACAACTGCACCAAGGGGTGGCACTCGAGCTAAGCAGCTACGGTACATAAAAAAATGCTATTGGCTGACAATGTGTTGAAAACAACAGCGCTGACTGAGCGCCTGGGATAAGCTTTTTGCATGAAAAATATTGCGGACTAAAGATAGTTATTATACCGTAAAACACCTTTTCTCTGGCATATATAAAACCTAATTAAATTTCATCGCCTGACGAATTCGCATTTTTCAAAACGAGATTTAATTAATCTCCGACATGACACGAGGCTTATAGTTTCAGGATAGAAAGACGGTTAATGAAAATAAGACGCTTCGAATCCGAAGACTTCTTAAGAAATACCGCAGGTATGAAAGGAGCTATAAGCTAAGACTATAGGCGGCATAAGAAAGAGATGAGCAAGGCGTAAAGATTTTTCGCTACGCCGTATTATAGACACAATGCCATGAACCTAAACTGTGTCAAAGGCGCAACGTTTTCTTTATAAACTAACACTGCATGTTCCTATTAGATGCTTTAATACCGATACGGTTTACATAATATCAGCGTATCATACCTATAGGTACGCCGTTGCACCAGATAGAGAACAAGTTTGCGTAAGATGAAAATTCCGAAGATTTATTACAAGTTAGATAAATTATTTACTTTTAATAAAAACAGCTACTATCTTTAACAATTCTCGTGAAATATATGCCGTCATTTTTATACCAGATAACGACCCTATTTTTGCTATAGCGATATTTCTTACTTCCTTCTTTTTCCTTTCTTCATTCAACCCGATATGAAAAATAGAACATGTCTACATTGTTTAATGTTATCCGAGTCTTGCGAAGACTTAGTTCGAATTTATGAGGATCATCGTTATCATTTTATTGCTTTTCTTCCAGATTTTATAACACCGACAAATTTCCTTGTTGCCCCATTGTTGGAGTATGACGTTATTCGTATGGTGTGAATACGGTCTTTCACAAAATCTCGCGTGGGTTTCGAAAATATCTTAGTATAATCTGAAATTCTCTCGTTTTTCGTGAAATAATCGCCATAACTTTCGAATGCAGTTTATACACGAAGAAAACTTTCGACCGGGGATTACTAGGCTTGCATAGTTTGCACTTGCGCATAATTACAAATTCACGTTTGGAAACTGCATTGTGTGAAAACCACGGGGACAAATTTCGCGTAGTTTTCTATAGGATGTGTTTTTTCAGTCAACACTTTTCATCCGTCTCACAGCTGCTGTACAAGAATGGACCATTTTCCTATAGAATATCTCTCTGTACGTAATTTTGGTCTCGTTTTCAAATTTTGCTTCACCTTTTGTTGCTTTTCGAGCGAATTCTAACCGACGAAACAAGGAAAAGCGACCCACGTTTCCTTCCACCCACGGAATGAGTCTGTGGTTACGAAATTTTTGGTTTCGTGAATCCTACTTGGAAATACAATTATAAGAAAAAAAAGACAATCGACTCGGTATTGCTCTGCCTTTTGAGAGCAAGTCAAATTAATGCCAATCGATGCTTTTTTTTTTTCAGAAAACGAAAATTCTTGAACGATGCATTTCTTCTTTTGAAACCAAACGAATATAAATCCCGATATAATTGCCACAACCTGTACGTTTCTCATCCAATTAAAACTTATTTACGATTTTCCGTCGATGAATGCACAATCGATGGCGCCAATTAAACTTTTTTCTCCCTTCTTATTGACACAAACAAAGAGTATAAAAATCTGCATTAATCAAAACTTTCTCCGGGAATGCCTTCCAATTAAGGACGTTTAACCACAAAAATCATGAAATGTTACATGCACTTCAAAAATTTGCTGGAATCCGATACGAAGCATGTAAGGAGAAAAGCGGTTGAAATAAATTCATTAGAGGGAAAAAAATAGGCAAGAAAGAAAATAATTGTCTTCATATCTCATGCTATAAAATTCATACTTGTCATAAAGCTATGTAATTATGAGTCGTATGGTCGAGGTAGAAATAATCATTTTCTTCGTTATACTACGGCAAATAATAGACTGTTATGCTCTTAGTTTTCCCCTGTAAAAAAGAAACAAATCACCTGACGTTTAAATTACATTATAAATCAACTTTAATATTTGTTTTTATCAACATTTAGCCTCCCTCGTTTATAGTGCAGAAAAAAAATGGTAGATGTCGTCGTCATTATCGTCATCGATATATTTCGTTAGTATAATCTAATGTGTTATCAACTGGAGAAGTCGCTTTTTTAATTGATAAAATATCGTGTGTTAACAGCCGTCAGCACCTACCGATTTATTTGATTTGATTACACAATTTCACGTTAATCTTATTATGAGTGTCTGACCGTAAGCGATTAATGTTCAATAGAGCGGACGATTCCGTGATTGAAAGTACTTTAAGCACTTTGGATTTCCAATTAGTGACGCATCTTCGCCCCTCTCTAATCCATACATACTTTAGCGTAAATAATTACTGCGAAAAAATATTAAGGGGAATATTAATTTGCTTTCATCAACAGATTATTGGGTTTCGATGGAAACTACCAGCTACCCTTTAATGGTATAGGCGAGGTTTATTTAACCCTAGAAGTCCCACTAAGCTTTCGCTCGGGAAATGAATATTTCCTGAATTTCGAGAGTGATTACGAAGAGCTTCTGTGGTTACTTCTGTGGCGTGTATTACCTTACAAAGGTATTCAAAGTAGAGCTACCGTGATATTATTAAAATATATTTTATTTCAAATGCAAAGGGTTGTTGCGACAGCTTTCTGTGACATTTGACGAGAATGAAATTAGCGCCTTTGTGCAATTTTTTACTTCCCACTGGATTGTTACCTATGGTTTTTAAATTTATGGCAAGGATTTTACTTGGAATTCGATAGAGAAAAATCCGAGTTTTAAAATATGGTAATAGAGAGGCGAATACTAAAGCAAGTTTTGATTTTTTGTTTTAATTTTGAAGGTTTTGAAAGATCGGTTTGCACATTATTTTTCTTTTGATTGCAATAAGGAGTCTGTACTTTTAATACTATGATAGCAAAACTCCATCACGGGAATTACAAAGACTCCACACAAAAAAAAATGTAAAATATACATTGAATTGCAATAAAAGAGTGACAAGCGTGTGATCTAAATATAGAAAATGTAAAATGCAATATCGGTATGAATTTTCGAAGAGAGTTTAGTTCCAAGAGATATTTTTATAGTTTATGTAAGAGTGCATATAATTTTTTGTTCACTTTTCACCCATGTTACCGAACAGCAGAAGATTTAGCGTAAAAATCAACGTCATCGAAATCCAATTGCGTCCATACCATTTGACATTGTTCTTTCACCTATCAAGTGGAAAGTTAGCTCCCACAGGTGTTATTAACAACCGAAGCCTAATCTTTTGTTTTTAACATAAGCTTACACCAAAAGCAGTGACCTAAATTCACATCAATCACTTTTTGTAAAATGTATTTATATAATATTTCAAATTAGACAATAATTGGAGCTCTACTTTTTTTATAACCAAATTGAAGTCTATCAACAAGAAAAAAAATTGTAACTACTTCTAACAAAGTCAATTACTTGAGGGTGAATTATTGAGAAATCTAGAAATTATTAATAAATACATAGAAAGTCTCTTGTACGGAAGGGTTGTAATAGCACAAATTTTCAATATTTGTTAATATTTCGCTAAAACTTTATTATTCCTTCCATGTTGGTAAAAGTCCTCAAGTTTCTTAATGTACAGACAACTTTCTGAACTTTCTATAAGAATACTTGCTTACGCGGCTTATGAACTTATTGATTCCAATCCCCGGGCTATTTCTTAATATTCTCCGAGCCGTGAGAAGAGTGTTTTAACCCTTTGCGCTCGAGAGGCGACCCGTAGTCGCCCGTATAAACATTAATATTGGAGTGCGAAGTATTAATAACCAGAATTTATATCATTTTGATTTGGGTCTTCTACCACTTCCTTTTTTTTTGGTTTCTGTTCTATTCATGATACGAGGGAGAAATAATATGATCTTTTCACAATTTTTTTTCCGGTAAGTTACTTCTTGCAAAATAATATTGCAAAAGTCACCCGTTATCGTATATCCTTAATATTTTTTTATCAGTCGTACTTTATTTAAAAAATTATTGTAGGTTCAGGGTTTCATGCGGTAGCTAGTGTGAAAACCAAAACTGTTTAAAAATAGAACAGGCGACCCTAGTTTGACATTAAATTTTCATAGTTCAGGTGTAGGATTCAGCTTAACTGGTGTTATCACAAAATGAATCAGTAATATATTATTTGGTGTTAAGATTAGACGAAACGATACGAAATAGAGTTATAAAAAAAAGGAGGTTATTATTATTATTATTATTATTATTATTATTATATTTGAGGAATGTAATATATCTACCTTAGTAACATTTGGGATTCCGCGGAACATTCCTTGTACGTATTAAGTACGATATTAATTTTGGATTCATAATATACACGGGCATAATTGAAATTCCGTTACAGGGAGCGAAAATTATTTTCAGATATTTTTTTTTTTTTTCGACGCCCCAATCCAGAGAAACCGATAGAACAAAGTTGCTTTTCAGTTAATTTATGAATTCGTGCTATACTATTTTTATCCTTATTAGAACTCCACTCTACAAATATCCCGAAATATATTTCACTAGAAAAAATAAATTTCTAACGCTGGCTTATCGTCAATGCCAATGATAAGCCAATAATTAACAATTGCAGTATCATATCGAACCGCGCATGTTATTACGAACCTCAACATTATCCACCCCTTGTGTACTTTTAAAAAATAAAAAAAATCCTTCAATCTCTCTATCGAAGCTCTTAAAACCATATACTTGAAAACCACGCAACAACAAACGGGGTTCAACAATGCTTTAACTTTTCCAACATTTTTTTCCCGTATATAATTATTTGTTACAAACTTCTCACGAACTCGCGCCATGTTTCAAGAGTTACCCCTTTATTCTATGCATAAATAAAAAAATATTACGAGAGGCAATTACGTAACCAATAATATTTCTAGACTTTTTTCGGGTCGTAATCTCAGAAACTTGTTCCTCTCAGAGGTGCTACGATAAACGTAAGGGTTGTAACCCGTGACTGTTATTTGCAAGACGCTGTTTTAAAGAAGTCCGTAATCTGCAATAACGTCCGTCGCAATTACACCTTACACGTCGTTGCTACGATTACCTTCGTACAAAGTGGGCGAAACGGTCTTCAATAACATTTCCACACGGATTAAAAAAGGGTTGCACGAAGGGCTTCGCAGAAGAAAGAAATAACAACAATAATATAGTAGAGACGATACGACTCGAATATTCGTACCCACTGATTGTGAAACTCTCCTTCTACTATTCCAGAAGGAAACTTATCATACGAGGTGCGATAAAACCTGCAGAAATTCACGTGATTCTGCAACGTGGGCAGTAACTGTATCTTGAAATTCCCTCAAACCGATAAACAACGATTTTTTTGTGACGTAGGACGTAAGGCGGATAAACGTACAGACGAAGGTGACCCATTAAAGTAAAATGGCACGGAATGGAGTGTGTTCAATTCACAAAGTCTTCGGTGTATGGTTAAACTTCTTTCTCCCTTTGATGACAGGATCATTGAGTCGAGTTGACCTCAGGGGGTCGACACAGTGACCCAACAAAGAGAAAGGATTCGAACCACCGGCAAAGAAGAAGGGGTGGCGCTATGTACGTTCCTGGACCCGAAGGGGGTCGAGCCCCCATCGTCATCCCTCTTGATCGTATAGTTCATAGTTGTAAGCAATCTGTCCCTTCCTTTTCCATTTTTTTTTCCTACCGCGACAACCCTCTCTCTCTCTCTCTCTCTCTCTCGAGATATAAACCATTCGTCGATCAATCTTCAAATGCAGCCTTGAAAACTACTCGCATTCACTTACTACCAAGTGGCAAGGGATGAGCAATTGGGCTTACTCTACACTTGAACTCATGATCGATCCACTTTAAAACACACCCCTTTTTTTATACATCGACTTTGATTGATACGAATTTGAACGTCAATTTGACGTTCCTTCCGGTCTCAATGAACCCTCGTTTCTCCGAATGCGGTTGTCACACTGAACCCGACGTACTTTGCATTACGCTCCTATCCGTGCACTCGGCAAACTTGTTTACACGATCTCCTGCATTTTGATTTCTTACCGGTGATTCCCAAAAGGATCCAGCACACGAGGCAAAGGACGTAATAATTAACGTAAGAGGAGGTCCTCATGTTGACGATGCGTGTGACATCTCAGAAACACCGCTCCTTCTTCTTTCTTTTCGTCCTCGCCGAGTTATTATCCATTCATATCTCGACACCAATTAAACCAAAAAAAGTGCACATTCATTAAAACGATCCTTTTTCTTTATATATATCGTATATCCTTCACATTTCTTTTAGTTGTTTAATTCACATCATTCTTTTCTTTTTTTTTTTTTAATCACACGTCCTGTTTCTGCGGCCGACGAGGGAAGGAGATTTACGTGTGTATCGACGAGGATCGAGAGACGGGATGGATATCTTGGGGTGAAATTAAACGGAGAGAAATTTGATAATATAGCGCGCGGGTCGACGCACAGAGAAGGATATGACGCAGGCCGTGATTTAAAAAAGCCTTTTCCGACGCTCTGCGGCTCGACGTCGCGACGCCCGGGCGAAGCTCTGAACCGCCGGGCTCCTGTGGCACAACCCGCGCCCGCCCGGGATCCGCGCAAGCGTCCTTTTAACCCGACGATCAGTCAGCCTCCTCCACATCCACCCTCTTTGCTCTTCCAAAGCTCTACCACATCTGCAAGCTTCTCTCCTACTCATCCTTTCTCTCTCCCTCTCTAAAGCTACCTCGACGCTATATACCTGTACCTATCTACCTACGAACCAACCAACCAACCAACCAACCATCCAACCAACCAACCAACCCCTGTGGAAATTTTTCCATCGTAACATTTCCGTCGTCTGGCTGTGCGCCTTCGGATGAATTGCACCGCCGAATTGAAGGGTGCTGAGCTGGAATCTGGAAACTCAAACAGAACCAACCCTCTCTGCATCTCCTTTACTGTCTTATCCTATCTTCCTCTTTTTCAAAGCTTCCCCAAATAGGAACAGTCGGAGTCTTTAAGAATGTAATGTATGTATTCGTCATCAACTTCAGATAAAGGACCAATGAAGAGAGACCTCGCGTCTTTTCTCACAGGCGTTCTCCCTTTCGCTTTGTATCGCCCGTGGAGGGTTCCTTTGAATGGTCCTTCGGGCTAACCAATTAATCGAATCCCTCAATTTACCCTTTTACGTCACTGATTTACTCGTTCGAAAACAGAATCGCGCCAGAGGAAGCTGAAGAATGTGGGCGGTATCGCTGCCAAGCTTTCCGAGCACAGTTATAAAATTTTGGCTATCAGACTCTGAAATAAGACCGTCTTCTCGCTTTGTTTATTTCCCGTTTTATTAAAAACTGAAGTACGACGTCGCGTGCTTTTCATACCCCCTCTATAATCTGTTTTGGCTTCCTTCGACGAACTCCATGTACGAGAGTCTCCTCTCGGGATACATTTTTGTTTTTCCTGGAATCGCGTTTGCTTCCTTAAAGATTTTCATGGAATTCCATGGATCCTACTTTTTTTCCTGCTTTTTGCGTGTTTTCAATCTCGAAACGGTAGGATCCATTTGAAGTAGGAAGTTCTTTGTCCGTTTTTGGAGCCTCCCACGGACGACAGGTAATGATAGCGATGTCAAAGAGGGACAAAATTGATGTTAATCGTATATACGTAGGTGTAACTCGAGAAACTTCCGTCAGGGCAGAAACTGGACGTCTCTGGTTTCGAGAAAAAAGAAAGCACGTCGTCTTAAATGTATATAACGTATTTGTAAGACACAAACCGAGACCCGTAATATTTATAAGACCACGACTACAAACTTCCGCCTGCTTATTATTCAGTCGGATAACAATGAGTACTTTGTTCGATTCCCGCTATTTTCTCTCTCAAATAGGTATCAGCATTGCAAGCATAAAAAAAGTCAAGGTCGTTGAGTTATACCGATGGTAAAATTTCTGCAAGAGAGCCCTGTAATACGGCAGGACGTAAAATTTACTGCATGGTTCTCGTAAAAATATAACTAACTTGTAAATATACTTTTTAGTTGATGTCATAACCCTGCACGGAAAGAATTTTATAATATGCCAGGAATTGCAGTATACCCCGGGCGAGCCAGAGGATGCACTCTAATTCTGACGCGGGTGCATCTGTATAAATATTTAAATCCTGTATTTCTAAAGATTATTGATTGACTTATTTGTCATTCAATTCCAGAGCTGTCCTTGACATTTATCGTTACGATTGTATATTTTTACATTCTTGTGTCAACGAGAATTGAAAGGATTCCAGCAAATACGTACACTGAAGTACCGCGTTCACTCTATTTGCTGAAATTCCAAAGGATCTTCATCTACTTCGGAGTAAATGCAACGGAAATTAATAAAAAAATATACATTTTTGAAATTTTAATTATTTCCTTCTTGGAAATTTCTTTCACAAAAGCAACCGTTTTCGCGCAGCGACCGAGAAGCAGGATTCTATGAATTTTATGTTACCTGCAGATTCAAAGTATATTTATACTAAGACTTGCCAATTTTCGAACGCGAGAAATTACTCCGCGCAGAGTCTCCGACTTATCAAAGTCTTTAATAAGTCAAAAGATTTATTTCTGTTTTCTTTGATGCTACAGCATTAACGTAAAATCCGAAAACTGAGGAACACTCGCAAGTGGAAACGGAATTCTATGATTAGCCTGCTGCTATAAGTAATAATCTCTTTCACGATTCACGATAAAAGCTGTTTTCGCAAAATATAGAGAAGCAGCATACGTTTCCTTTGATATTTTACCGTAAAATGTTGAAGGATAACGTTTACCCGGGTTGTTACAGATTGACTTTCAAAAATAAAGGGTACCGAAATTTTTGCATGGATGAGAGCTCTTTGGGAGGTACACTTTTTTTTAGAGAGAATTCGAATTCTTTTTTTTTACAAAGAATATTAAATAAAAACATAAAAACGAATTGATGCAATTTTTTTTATAAAAGGTGAAAGAATTACACTTCCAAGAACTTGCACAGTGCTTTGATGCACTTAAAAAGTGAAAAATAGGTGAGAAATGTGAAAAAACTGGAAATAAGTAGATGGGACTTATGCCACTTCCCACAAACGAGTTCAAATATTCGGATCTTTCCAGTTGAGCTTAATTTTCTTATGCGAATTTCGCTGATATTTATAATTTTTCCAACTCGTTTAGAAAAATGAAAATCATTCAATTATTTTCATTTTTTCGTATTTATGCAGCTTTAAACAAGATTTATTTGATGACCAATAGAATTTTAGTTTACCAAGAAGCTCCGAGCTAAGGTATATTTAGAGAAGAACATCAAGAATTTCACAAATGCCGATGTTCCAGATAATAACAAGCCCGGGCAACGTCGAGCGGTTCAAGCTGGTCTTATATGTATGCATATTCGAGACGTATAATATACCATTTTGCTAGTTTTGTCATGAGTTGATGCTCGTGAGACGCTGATGGGTCACAATTCTGCTACACCCTTCACGTAATTTATCGATTTAATGCATTTCGAACTTTTGAATCGGTAATTTTACTCAATGAGGTTCTCCCTTTGGCAAAGAAAAGCATTTTTATACTTGTGAAAGGAAATTTCTGGCAGCGAAAAATTTCGAATGATTTCGGACATACACAATTTTCTATTTTTCAAAAATGAATTTTACGTTGAGAATTTCCTGTTGACCTCTGGAACTGCAATTTAAAAAAAAAAAATGTTAAACATTCCTGTCGGACCGA
The DNA here is from genome assembly GCA_949825005.1 of Gasteruption jaculator. NCBI lineage: Eukaryota > Metazoa > Arthropoda > Insecta > Hymenoptera > Gasteruptiidae > Gasteruption > Gasteruption jaculator. Next base: position 10,435,383 of record OX463769.1, on the reverse strand, counting down.
AACTTCGTAATTTTATAAAGTCATCTCGAATATTCATAGATGAAAGAAGCTGTGTGCATATTGCCGGTTTTCCCCAGAAAAGAGTACGACAAAACTCGCATGTTTTGAAGTTGTATTAAAAAAGTAGCGAAGTACATAGAAAAAGAAAAAGTCATGTAATCGCGTGTGGAAAAAAGTTACAAGTCATAAAATGTTACAGACACTCCGTAAAACGACATTGGAGTAAGAGAGGCAGTAATAGTCCAACACTCACACCAAACTTGAACGAGAGTACAATAAATGTTACTATCTTTGTCTTCCTAATGGCGACTTACCGTGCTTTGCTAACTTTTAAAGTGCCGAATCTTTTTTCTCTCAGGAAATGCGATCGTCGCTTACAGTTTTTTGATTACTTTTTTATTATGGCGCAATAATAGGTAAGTTTTGTAGCTTCTGGAGACCAAGATTTAGTTGAAAATCCTCAATGGTAGAATGAGTGCAATCAAAGGGATTCAATTTTCATTCATTCCGATTCAATTTTATTTCACCCAAACAAAATTTGAATCCTTTTACCCACTTCTCGTATTTTCATACGAAATTTTCTAGTGTTTCGAGCAAATTCTGAAGTTTCTTTGTGAAAAGAATCTTTCAATTACATTTTTTTTTCTACTTTCCTTTCTCTCTTCATTTTCAGGAACGTCAGTTGAAATTCAACTTTGTAACCTCCAAGCAGACATTAAAAATATATTTACCGTTTCTTGTTTAAAATTTTATAAATCATCCCTTTTTAACTACTAGTTACATTCCGAGCTTAACAAAGGAGCAGTAATGCGATCAACAAGGAATTTCGCATCTGCAAATCTAAATAAAGAAATTCAAATAAATATTACATGAGATAAATCAAACGTGCAGGCGGAAGGAGGAACGAACTTTTCCTCCGAGTTATTGAAATCAATATGGATTAACTCGTGTCACGGAGAATTACGAATTACTATAAACAATAAAAGCTTAAAATTCTTATTGAGAAAAGAGATCTTCTTATAAGCTTTGTGCTTTAAAGAAGATAAATAACGCAGAAAGCTTCGAATCTTTTTTTTTTCTTATTGAAAAAAAAGATGTTTATCCGTAACGGGATTTAACATTGGAAAATAAAATATTACGTTTCATAACGCTGTGGATTGACTTTCAGCAATTTTACTGTTGGAAATTCAATAACTTGGCATTTTTTTTCTCATTCTTTTTCATATCACATCTGTTATTTCATTAGCTAATAATCTTAACGAAACATTCTCCGCATAAAAGATGTAAGATACAAAAGAAAATAACACAACGTTCAGTTTGCATAAGAATTTTCCATAGAAGGCGTCTGTTACAATTTTCATGATGGATACCTGTATAAGCTTCCTCATCTAAAGCTCCTTGGAAAAGTATTACCTTTAACGCGTAGCTACAAAATCAACTTACCTCATAAATGAAATTCAAACGTTTCGGAAATATCGACATATTTTCATAATTTATACCGTAAAGACCAATTTCCGTTTATCCGAAATATAGGGCGTTTGGAGCAAAGGAGCTATTTTTGGTCTGAAACGAGACGTAAATAAATAAGTTTGGTTCAGCAATCTGTGATGATTGATACAAACTCCAGCGACGCTTTTAAGAAACGACTTCCTTCGGGAAAGAAATGCTTAACGAGTAGATATAAATAATGTAATTTATTTCTTTTGATCATTGAACACGACATATTGTCAATTCATGGGACAATAATAATAAGTATGGCCATACACCATATGTCACGTGAAAATAATAAGAAATAAAACTGTATTAAATCAACAAAAAGAATAAATTATGTTATTGATACACTAACGACTACCCGAGGAAATTTATATTATTTAAGTAGAAATAAATTACCTGTGCTGCCTACAGTCATGCGCCATGAAAGCTTAGCTTCCCGATACTATCACCACTTTCCAAGGGATCCACTTTCACATGTCCCGAACTTGCCCTATTGTCGGGTATTCGATCCGTCTTTCCTCTTGCTACCCCGTAACTATAGTCTACAAACAAGCCTCGCCATGGACAGGAAATGTTAGCCAGGTCTGTGTCAGGCTGTCAATTATGGTGAGTATGTGAAGCGTATTACTATTATCATACGCATCGAACAATAGGGTGGCAAGGAAGAAGAAAGAAGGCGTTGGCTGGATACTCGGTGGTGCATAATTATTTTTTCCCTTCTAGGGAATTCCAATTTTTGTAACAACTTTTTCGTTGCCCGTAATTCCAAGGTAGAATACGAAAGATCGAAAACGCGGTAGGGCCACTTGCAAAAACATTCCCGTGGTGCTTGACCGGGATTCGGACCCGGATCTCGTGCATCCGTGTCAGCGCGTCAGGGATCTCCCCTGCCAGCACGTCGGTTATCGAAATTTTCATGATTATCTGTTGCACAGGACGTCAAAATTCGTGGGACTACAAAAATGATATTGACAGGTTGCGACTTTCAGACTTGTTAGTCATTTCGTTCGATTTACTTCCGAATCTAGTACGCCAGAAGTGATGTTTTCCCCTAGGTAAGCTATATCCTTATATTATATTTACACGAATGAAAACGACTGCTCGTATGCATCGAATTGTGGTGAGTTGTAGCAGTTCGATGGAATATTTAGCGAATAACAAGACTGTGTCTTTGAAGTAAGAATAAAAAATAGACTATGCAATTACTAACTGCAGATTATCTGTTTTTATTAGAAATAATTTCGTGATTAATCGTAGGCAATTTCGGCAATAAGGTTGAAGTGCAATAATTAGAGTAGAAATTTGAGTAGAAATAGAATACGAATTTGTTCTAAAAATCTGAAAAAAAAATCTCTTGTTCAGTAAAATTTCTTGATCCACTTAAAATATTATAAACTTTTTTCTCAGATCTAACACACCTTATTGATTTAAGAAAGTTTCATCCCGTCATGGAAATATTTGTTTACCCTAAGAATATATTTTCTTCACACAAAGCATCGGAATTATAGAATTCTACAAAGTTTGTGGCAAAGAAACTTCAGTCACCATTAATTATCGAGCATTTTTTGCGACAAATCTGCTGTCATTTCGAGATGGAACTTTTTAAATTAGAAGAATGTCCACTTTATATGAAAAATAAGTTTCTCAATCAATCAAAACTCCTTGATTCCAAGATTTTCTTTTTTCGTCCAAGAAATTGGTTATAATACAAGAACTTTCGTGGCGCACCTTTTTTAAGAATGTAATTGTTAATTTTGGAGTTATAATTTATATCGGTTTCTCTATTTTGCTATTCTCGTAAAATTAGACTCCCGCGACCATTTCTAGACGTAGATATAAAGAAGTAGCTTCCTCAAGATCAAATACTAAAATTTGCAATGGAAAACGAGTAATTATACTCGTACAGTTACGTTCCCGGAAGCTTCAAACAGAGCTTCCAAGCTCTTATATGAGTTTTACGTTTCCAAAACAATTTGCTCGATAATCTCGGGAACATTTGAAGCATTTTAATTATTAAGACGAAAATCAAACCTTCCTCCTCGCTAAAATACGAGAATTCTCAATTGTTGAATCAAAAGTCCTGGAACTTCACCACTTACGTCATTTTGAAGTTTGAGACCGTCTCGTTCAACTTAGTAATTTCGAACTCTCTCAACACTTTTCCTTTGAAGTTACGAACATAGAAAGTGGAGAAGATTGCTTTGTTTAGAGGAACTTTTAAGGGAGCGAAGGCAGGAATTTTATTAGTCAATGCTGTAAAACATAGGTGCAATAAAATATACGGAATAGGAGATGAATTCTGTAATTTTGAATTCACGCGCAATGAAAAATTCATTGTTGAACTTAGCTGCCATGCAATTTTAAAATAAGATATTTTATGAAATTTCTCTTATCGAAGGAAAATTTAATATTAATAACAAAAAAGGATTGGCAATATTATTTCTTTGTATCCCAACTTTTATAATATTTTGTGATTTTTTATATTTTGGAGTTTAACTCGAGAATTGTGCTGTAATGTTTTAAATAGTAATAATTAGTCTAAAAATTCTTGAGTTTTCAGTAACATTCTATTTTTTACATTATTTTTCGAAATAATATTCATTTCGGAAAGAAGAAATCGCAAGCTCGTGTACTAAAATTATTACCTAGAAAGCTTTCTATTTTTATTGCACACAGTTTCAAATTCTACAGTAACATTTCCTTGAAGCCAGTTTTCCCTCTGAACCATCATTATGAATATAATAACTATCTTACAATAATAACACCCACTATTCCCACGGTCGTTAACAGATACTTCCCGTGAAAATGCAGAAACGTAGTGGTACGAGTTATTTTACTAATTTGCCCTACGTTAAAGAAGTACTCATGGAGCTGGGAAAGTACTATCGAATCAGCAGCGATAGCATTTCTTACTACGTAATGTGAAAATGTTTGGCTTCTGTCTGCACGAAGAACCGGAGGAAACAGCTTTTCCGTGAAAACAGAATTTCAAGCGAAAATACGATTTTTCCAAGTGGAAAATGTATCCGTATGTGTGCTTTTCTGAACAGATTTTTGTGAGTGGTACCTACATCAATCTTTTATCCAGGAAAAAGTAAGACACCTTCTAAGATGGGTTAAATGAAAAGAAAGCATAGTATATGATCTGCGTAGGAGTATTAATTACAGAAGGCGTTGCCTGTTAACAAAAATCAGGAGCTGTGAGCGTTATTTTTACTCCAAAAAAAGAAATTTCATTTTTCCCAGCGAAAGGAACGATTTTTTAATCCACGCTAAAGGTTAATTAATATTTTTTTACGTGGTCAAAATTAGTTGCGTAAATACTAATGACCTCAAACTTCCATTTCTTGCTAATTACTAATTTACAATCGGATTTCGGTAAAATACGAATTTCCAATCGTTTGCATGCATAAAATCTGAAAAAATTTCGGTAGTAACCATTCTTTTCCAGCAAAAAAAACGTATATTTTTTCTTTTGAGAGAAAAACTGTGTTCCATATTTAAACGATGCATTTGGGGAAAGACTATTTCTTTATTTGAAAGAGAATCTCCTCATAATATGAAAAAAAGAAGATTTATTATCTTAAGATATAAAACTTTAGAAAGAAAGTGAAAAACATTTTCGCGACTTTACTTTAACAAACCCCTCTAACCTTTTTTCGTGAATTGTGAATCCCTAAATCAATTACACGAGCGTCGTAACAAAATCCCTAACATTTTTCATGCGTTTCATGAGATACGTAAACGGGGAGAAAGCAAAATAAGCATTACGCGAAGTAAATGAACGTCTGTTTGAATACCCTTTATTTTTCTACAACAAGGAATTATTTAATTACTTGGCATATAAATTTCTTTCCTGAAACTTTATAGCGCAATTAAATTATTATTTAATTAAGTATATGTAAGGCGTTTATTTATTATTTTCTACCTACGTTTGTTTCAAAGAAATTCTTTCAAACACGCCCCGTTCGTTAGACGCTGAAAAGCTAATGCAAAGAAGTCAATATAAATGCGGACACAAGTTAGTATTCACACACGGAAAGGCACAAAATGATTAAAGAATCGAGGGAGTTTCTATTCATAATAAATGCCGTACACGTTATGTGGAGAGATTGCAGCAATAAAATGAACTGTTAAAGGCAAAAAACTTCTCATGCAGAGGGAGAATGTAGCAGTTCTTAGACTTTGATGCAGCATATGCAGTCGGCACATTCATTTAGGTTCCTTAAACGTAATGTAAAAGTCACCTTATGACGTCCTGTTGCAAATTGCACAAGTTTCTACCTACAAGTTTATACTTTGGAAAGAAAAATCAAAGAAAGTTTCATCTTTCGTTAGTTCATTTCTCTTTTTAAGCCTTAAAAATTCTAAATTTACGAAATGGAACTTGAAGCTTTTAATAAAAAAATACCCAGATTTTACTTTCTCAAAAGATGTTTTTTCCTCTATTTCATCCTTAAAATGTCATAAATGAAGAAAAAATGCAAAGGCATATCCTCTTTCAACTCATTTAAAATCTTCAAGTCTCATTTATTTCAATTAAGTATTTTATTCACTTCCACGAATTTTAAATTCGCGATTCCTTCACTCATTAAGTTTACATTTGTTTCGAAAATTGCAAAAAAAAATAAGAGAAAAAGTTTTCAAATAATTTAATTTTTTATTCGCATTTTTTGAACCTATAATTGTACGACAAATTCATTTCATCACTAAATCAGTCAAAAATTCCGTTTCAAGAAATTACCAAAATAGTTTATTGTTTATTTTACCTTTAGCTTTTATTTTTCTATTATAAATGTGTTCCTCTTTTTTGCATTTTCACAGAAATCCAATACAAAACTCGAGTTAGGCCATATTTCTCTTTATTTTTCTTTCCCGGGAAACTATTTGAGCTTAAAAGATTTCCCCCCAACCTTCGAAAACGGAAAAATATATTTCAAAAATTCTTCCGGATAATTTTTGCAACTGACGAAATAATAATAATTATTAAAAAGCATTAGTACATAACAGTTCAGAAAATAATTATCAGGTAAACTTTAGAATGAGAGATTCACGAAAAAGAGTCCCCATAAAATCAAATAAAAGGAAATAAAAAACGAAGCTCTTTTCTCACCCTCTTCACCGTACGATCAATTTTCTTTCAAATATTGTATTTCAAAGTACAGACTCTACAAATTCCCGGAATAATTTAATTTCAATGCACTTTGCATGAGATTAAATGAATTTCGTTAACTCGAAAATTATTTATTAAAACCCGGGTCAAATGGGGAGAAAATTGAATATTCATTTTCGGAACAGCCTATTCTTTTTGTAAAACATTTACATGTCCTGCATAAAAGCTCTATTTCATTAGAACGATTAAATTTATCCATTCTGTGTACATCGTTCAGTTCGAGGACATACGTAAATAGGAACGTAAATAACCCGTTTCAGTTAAATTGGACGACTTTTGATTATTGACGTACTGCCTTCTTTCTTTCGCTGTCAAACCCATTTCACGAAGGTGTTTCCAAACAAAGCAATTTTTTCCCCTTTGACGGTCACCTGCAAAAAAATGGAAATTCATGTGAATAATGGAGTGACAAACTGACCGAAAAGTCCCGCGTCACTTTTTACTCTGTCGAACAGCTTCCAAGCCCCAAGGGTGGAGAGTCACCATTAGATCCCACGAGTACGATAGAGACAGTTTCCTTGCGTATCTTTCACACACGCAGGATCTAATTGCTACTTTTTACCCTTTAGCATGAAAACTATTCGTTAGAAGGATGAAGGAATTTTTCAACTATTTTCCACCTCTCTACTCATAACGTCAACGTCAACGAGCGTGAACTATACACCCTAGATAAAAATGGTTGTCACTTACGTGTATCACCGTTTCACCTGTTGGGTTCAACAACGGGAATGAAATATACCCTGCATCGTTTTTGCAACGAATTAATACAAAATGCTATTCGAGATGAAACAACACTTAAGGTCGTAATAAAATAAAGAAATTGTTGAAAATTTCCTTCTGACTTCGTGACAAAAGAGTCACGAGAACTTTCGACAAAGGTGTTTAAAAGTTCAGAATCTCAGCTTTTAAACTACTTTTATCGCTCAAGCCTTTAAACATTTTTTTTCCCACCGAGATACATTGTTCTTAAAGTTTCAACTGCACACATCCACATTCAATAATTCATGCAGGGGTGTTAAATTAGAAAATAGTTTAAAACTTTTAAGGCGCACGTATCTTGGCGCGAGGTGAGAATCAAGGAAACTTTCATCGCAATAAACTTATTGAATTATTATGAGAACGCTTGTATTGCTTTTTTTCTTCGTCAATTTATTGCAAGCTATCGATCGTCACCAACGGAAATATCGAATCGTTGATGCAGAATTGGTCTCAAAAGGTTCAGGTCATGAGAAAAAGTATAAATGCGAAAATCCAATTTGGCGATGTATAAATATGTTACATTCGGTTCCTTTAAATAAATTTTCCTGGAGAATGAAATCATTGTTTAATTTTCCCGACTCGGGGTGATCGATTTCTCTCTTTTAGAAAATGTTAACTAACTGTAAAATTATACGCGGTACCAGAATAAAAATAACATTTTCCTCAAAACGAAGAAAGATGAAATTACAGCTGAAAATGTATGAATAATAAATGTCCTTTTATTTTTCGAATCTACTACCAAACGAATGAGGAGCGAGATTTCTCGTACGTTTAAATACAGGTCAAATTATATCAACTAATGTAATTTTCGTATGCTAAATGCACTCCCCCGAGTTCTCTTCTCAGATAGAAATTAGTACACTTAATTTTCATCCACCAATTCTTTTGTTATTTTATGAACAATAAATGAAAGATAATGTGAACGATGAAGTGGATAATCGTTGGCAAGATATCGGAGAACCAAGGCGACGGATAATGGGAGGATCATTATTTTCGTTGAAGAAAGTTCCGTCGTCTTTGCCTAAGTGGGTCGTAATTAACATCAGACCCAATTACAGGGAAGGATCAACTCAGAAGAACTGTCTGTGTGACCTGTCTTCTCGTGTTGTACACAGCGCACACATAGTCGCAAGTCAGGTACACCCACACATCCGTGCATTTGAAACAGGAAATGCTCCACACACATTGCGCCTGTTTAAAGGTTATTGATTTGCACTGTAAATCCTATTGTTTAGTTATCGAAACATAATATTGCAACGCTTCGATTGCAATACCTCGAAAAACAGCCGAGTATTCGATGGTGTCAAGTAAAGGCACTTTTTTTATTATCTGCCATTGTCGTTACCGCAAAAATACTGGCCTTAGCAATCAATTACTTGCTGACATCGTAAATCTGCCGGGAACTACAACAAAAGATATTTATAACTATCATTAAATATACTTCTTCAAACTGTTTTTTTTTTCTTCTTTGTTTGATTATTGGTGTTACCGTTGAATTAATACAGAAAAGGCGGGTTATTTTTTCCCCGAACTGTGACTATTTCATTTTTTTAGGGAGTTAAATAAGGACACTAGAGATTTTTTAAATCAATATTTACTAATGATATAGAAATATTGTTAATTATATGCACGTATTCGAGAAAACGGAGCAACCTGACGCCTTCAAAAATCAAAATGTGCGAGAACATAAATTTTTAAGGGTTGTCGTTTAAGTGTCAACATTTTCACTGCTTGTGTTTTTCGTGTGTGCTTCTGGCAGTCATGGAGGGACCAAAGGTGGGCCAAAAGTTACCAAAATATTTTTTAAATATCAACTCAATCATGAAACTAAGGTTTCGCAAAATAACAGTCGAGAAATTATTTTTTATGTTGATTCGGGAGGAAGCAGAGGAAGTGTTAAACGTAGATATTGAGTGTTTTCGGACAAACCCACGACACAATCACGTTTGCACCCAGAATTACATATGAAACAAATTACGACGACGGCATTTTCCGTTTGACCAAGCTACAATTTGAAAGTAAATCGTCAGAACCAACGTAACAATGCACGAAAAAAAAAATTGCAGAGGCATTTGGTCGGCATTTGAGCCTGAATCTGCCGCATGGAAACCGAGACAATTGCCTGGATGCTCTTTAACGCTTCGCGAGCCAGGTGAACAAAAGTCACCTGCTGAATCACGTGGGATTAATTTCAGCTTGGATACTACATTCATCCATAAATAAATAATTCGAACAAAAATGCACTTGAAAATGGTGTTTCGCCGCTTTCAAACAAAACCCGGATAAATACACGATTTTTCGCGGCAGAAAGAGAATCGTAAAATTGCTCCTTTTGAAAGCAACACGTCAGATTTAAATCCGATGGGGTTAATTGGCCGTCCTGCGAGTTGCGGAGGGTTGAAAATATTTGGAAGGGCTTTGCACTAATTGTAAGTAGCGACTTCGCCATCTTTTTGAATACTAATGAAGTATATGAGCGGACTGAAAAAAAAGGACGAGATAAAAAATTCGCCTAATTCGCAAAGACAATAATAATCATTCGTGTTTCATGTAACATCGTTTAAATGGGAGTACTGAAACTTTCCTTGGTACTCTCGGGAGGATAATTAAGGACATTACGTTGTACGAGGTCGGATAATTCGATAACGCGTTAGAGGAGGAAAGTTTTGATGCAACCCTCATCCCGCGACTAGAATCTCTCTCGCTCCCTCCTTCTTCTCGCCGTCTCTTTCCCTTTAACTAGTTGACTTGTCTATCCTTCTCAAACTTATAAAACTAAACTTCTATCTCCCTTACACAGTTGCAGCCTATCCATTTTCGCAGAAAGCTAATTTGTGGAAACTTCGTGAAACACGTTGAATAAATACGTTCTTCCGTTCTAACGTGTGCCCGCTTGGTCGACGCAGTCGTTGTCGTTGTCGCTGTCGCTGTCGTTGTCGTTGTTGCTCTCGTGTGTCATATGTACCCATGGAATAAGCATAGAACGCGTGCAAGCGTGGCATATCGGTGTCGTTTGTCATGCAGAGAAACCGAGATCCTATCGTGCACGCGATTAATGCCCTGCCGACAAATCGAGATGAGAAACATACAGGAGAGAAAGCAAAATTCCGACTTGAGATGAATAAAATATAATAAACACCATATGAAGATATTTCTTCATGGTCAGATGCGAATTTGATCGATGTCTTTATGTTTCTGAACCCCAACCGCTTTGGAAAAAAAATTTAACGGAAAGAATGATATTTTCTTGAAAAATCGTATTTTTCTTAAAATAGGATGTTTTGTGGAAATTGGGATAGTGAAGTAGCAAATGGTTGCAAAAAAGCGCTCGTTAATTCAAATGACAGGAAAATGAGGGAGGCGTTCACGCGCCACGGTAACGGGTCGATTTCTGAGAATCGTCATTTTGCAGTCGTAGCTTTTACGATAGTTTAGTGATTCGGAGTAAATGAGATTTTATGGGGACAGTACATGCCAAGTCTTCCCACATGGAAGTTGGAATTGTTGATCCGAGTTATCTGAATATTTCGAAAATAATTAATTAAATATATAATTTGGGGAAAAGCTCGTTCCTACCACGATTTCAGTTTTCACTATCGTCAGAAATTTGTTCGGTTAATTTCTACATGGCGAGACTAGGTTTCACCAACAAGACACCGAATACTACTTTCTGTTGCATGGAAATGCATATGAACTTTGTTCTCAACCACTCTAGCACGAAGAAATTTGTACAATTTAAACTTGCTAAATAATGCTTCAAACCGAATGAGGAACCAGACTCGTCGAGAGTTCCCAAGTGGTTAATTTAGGAATTCCTGCAGAGATGTCTTTAGAAATTGCTTGCATATCAAAAAACGTTTTCAACCACCTGCGTATTACTCGGTACATATAGGAGCCGTTCATTTGCCAAATCGATTAACTCCGCGAAACTAAAAATACAGGAAAATGATGGGGTAGCTTCGGAAAACAATCGTCTGTTATTCCATCGCCGAAAAAAAAAGTTAATTTCGCGATGTTAAGCACAATATTAGGGAATTTTTTCGTTAACGTAGAAAGTTGAGTGTCAATCAGGTACTTTGACATTAAGATTTGAGGTAACTGTAAAAGTGGATTTAATTTATTTGGCCCATGGATCACTCGTATGTGAAATTGCAATTGTATAGCAAAAATTTGAGGAAACGAGCGCCAAAAATATTTTATAGATTTTTTTTTATTTCATCATTTATTTTTAGCAAATATTTTTTTCTTTTTGCAAAACACAGTCAGAAAAATAATTAAAATTACCTACAAATACATATATATTTATTGATAGAAATAACATAAAATAATAAATGCTATATTTTACTGTAAAATTAATTTTCTACGAGAATCTATTTTCTTAGTTCGTTTAATTATTTCACATCATGGGCGCATGTTTTTTTTAATATTTTTTGTGACAACTTTCATTACGTTGACAATTTCTTCCTTTTACCTCAGTGCGTGTTCCGTTTAGGAAGTAACTCAAGCGTCCGATAAAATCTGTATCACGAATGGTCGATGGTTAAGAGAAGGACATCCACCCCCCGATTGATTTTATTAAAATGCTAAATAGAATTCCCCCGGATGCTTTTACGAAAAGCAGGACTACTAGGAATGCAATTTGGACAATAAAACACGTTCTTGTTTAGCCACCCATCCCTTAAATATATCAATCTCCGAATCATGATAGATTTTGCAAGGGTCGTTTATGCCAGAATTACATAAATAGCCTTATCTTCCCGCATTTTTCATAGGTTCCCCTATATTCTCAATTTTCTCTATCGTCTCAGTTTTCCCGAGAGGCTAACTACCTCTATTTGCGTTTAGGGATAGTTAGTGCCGATGCTTCGGCATCCTATCGAAACAATCTACAGAAACTGTAGAATGCTTTTGGATAACTAACTCCAATGGGTTAAGAAAATCGAATCGCTTGAAATCTTCGCGTTCTTCGCTAAAGATTCAAGAACTCACCCTATACTATTGTACTTAACAAAAATTAGAAAATTAACGCGGCCAAAGAATTATTGATTTTGCAAAAGTCGCAGTGTTTCGAAAAAGAGAAATCTCAATCATGAATAATATATTTTTAATCTGAAATATAATTAATATAATTTTCAATACGTGGATATTACAATTTGAAACGATCTATTTTGGTAAATTTCAAACTTTTTTTACCCTTTATTTATTGATTTAATTTTCCTATAATGTTCACTGTAGTCACCAATAAAATTTGAAAGTGTTCCACGAGTAACAAAAAAATAATTAATAATTAAATATGATAACTAAAATGTGAGTTTCTTAACTTTCGGGACAGAAATTGAATTCGGTCAGGCAGCCCTTGTTTCCGTCAATTAAAACATTAATGAAATGATTATTGTTATTATTGTACCGCAACATTGTACTCAGCTCAAATACTAGTTAGTTGCAACTTTGTTACCCAAAACCTGAAGTTACCCAAAACATGTATTTAGGATTAATAACGTGGTGGTTTCCCGTTACCTTTCAGAATGTAGTCGTCTATGGAATTGATTTCAGACGATCTATTGGCGCTCTCTGTACCTCATTAACGGCTTTCGCGCCATTAATGTTTTTGATCGTGAATATTGTAGCTTCAAGTGCTACCTGAATCACTGGAATTAGGGCCGCGATAGAAACACTGAATGCTGTTATTCCAGAAAGCAGATGTCAATAGCGAGATTCGAACCTACGCTCCTTTCACGGATCACAGGAATCCTCGGTCCGAAACATCCTGGCTCTTGGTATTATCGCGACGGCAAACGCATTATAGAGATAAGTATAATTAATCCACCTCGATAGATAATGATGATCGATCGAACGTGATTTGAAATGACGTATCTATTAGGATTTGTTGAATATCAATAAAAATTATTGGCTTTTATTACGGAGAGAAAAGGAAAGAAAGGGACCGACTACAAAAAATGTTATCAGAGGTAATAAATTTGATTTCAACTTTTTTCTCAATAAAGTACTACGTTATCAAATTCAGGAGTTAATTTTCCACGGCTAAACTAATACCATCGCCACGGTATATATGTACCATTGTACCTACAGAATTTCTGTAAAATTATTGTTTATGGATTTAGCTTCGAAATTCCGTTCGTAAGGTGCATTAATCTTATCACGAATTGTGCTGAATATAATACCGTAGCATCCAGAAAAAGATAGAGAGAGAGAGAGAGAGAGAGAGAGAGAGAGAGAGAGAGAGAGAGAGAGAGAGAGAGAGAAGTAAAAAGAATTTACGTAATCTAATATCACCACCTCAAACACCATTACGTGATACACCACTACGATTAGTAATCTCCTGAAAAACCCATGTTCTCGATGCAAAATAATCGATCTGTTCTATCTGTCGTTCAAATCGGTATACAAATAGCTGAAGAATGTCAACGTCGGATAAAACCCCCATATCCAATTTTTTTTGGCTCCTGGTGACGTATAAATATTGAAGACATTTTTTTTACCAGACACGTGTGACGTAACTTATAATTAATTGAGCGTTCGTGTGACGGTAACCTACCAGTTGCCGCGATATTAACGTAAAAGGCACAATAAATTCGTGCTTGGGTCTGAAGATCGAAGAAGAGGTCAAATTTATTTGGAAGCTACAGGCCAGATAAGAGTAGACAAATTACGATTTAAGTATGTGATATTTTGATTCGAAATGTGCGCATTACCATTAATGGATAAATCATTTACTGTCTCTCGTAAAAATTCCGTTATAGGGGAAGAGAAACTGGGGTTTAAATCATATACGAGCCTATATCTCGCCCCTGGAGCATATATTAAAAACGTGCACTTATTTGCAAGAAATTCAATATGTTTCCCATAATTTATCTTTTTTTAAAAGCTTGGCAAATTAAATAAAATGGATAATAAATTATTATTACTGTATAGTATTTTCTTCGGGTTATTATCCTTTCGATAACTTTAGTGTTTCGAATCAGGTGTCAGTCCAGATTCGTCGATATTCGACGTTTTACAAATTCTCGAAATAATTTCTAATTTTATCGCGGGAGTGTTGGGACTATTAATACAGCCACAATTTTAGTCACTTTCGCATCTGTATTCATTGAATATCAAATATTGAATATATTAAATACAATCATTTTCCGATTTTATTTTATAATAGTCTTTCATTGTATTTTCTGCCATTTATTGATCGCCTTTAGCTGAACTTTCGTCAATATTTTCATCATAACGTTATCAAATCTGAAGGGTTGTTATTCCACATTACACTGTAAGAAAGTGTTGTAGTATACGTACTAAGCGAGTTCTTTGAACTCTTTATAATATTTCACTTACTTCGTTTAACTTTTAACTTTTTCACACCTGCTTAGATGTTTCAACCTTTCCTTCGTCTTTTAATATAGCGAGCAAGTTATCTCATACTCGTGGTATCGCGAAATCAATTATTATAAATTATTAACGCGAATGTCATAACATCGCGTGCAGTTCATAGCTTAATTTGATAAAAACGGAGTTTGATTTCTGCCTCGAGAGGATCTTATCGAATATAAATTTTACCAAGAACCCAACTCAGTACATTGAACAGTTTGAATAAGTAAGAGTTGTTCCATATATTTATTTATAATATTTTATTTTTTCAGGGAAATTACTGTTTATTAACGAACGAATTATTTGTTTCTTTTGAATGCGAAGCTAAAGATTTCATTAGAACTGCCAAAGGAACTTCGAAAGCTTTCTGGATCAGATAAATTATTAATCATTATTTCTGATCCTTCATTACAAAACGATTTTTTAATTATTCCAACAGTTGATCCCAAAAATTAAATTTTCGAGCATATCGTGGCCTTCTCCCAAAAATAAGGTAAAAATTAAAATTTCAAAAATAGTGTTGGCATACTTATTTTTAGGGGTAATTTAACACGTAGAATCGATCCCAAGGATCTATTTCCATGAAATCCTACTGGAAGGTCAAAAAAACCAGGTTTTTTATGGAAAAATCGTATTTCCCATTAGAAATCTTGAATTTTGACAATGCAAATGGATTCCTCGCGAAAAAATACATAGGATAAGGGTCTCCCGAAAGTACCCAAAAAATTGATTCAAAAAGTCGAATATTTTAGGCACAGTAATAATTTCAATTCAATAATATCCAAATTATAATCACTTTAATTTTTCCATGACCGTCAATAAACCGTAAAAATCGTGCACACTGCGCGCCCGTTGTTACCAGTTATTGATGAAACTCTTTGAATCCACGTAAATAAAATTTACGTCCATCACTCGCGAAGAGACAAATTGTCACGTATTGCAAACGGATAGCCACGAACTCCGTGATCTCGGTCTCCGACCAATTGGGGCGCGAATGAAGCAATAATGTTTGCGATTAAATTGAGATATATCGTCATCAGTTTTATAGATTCGCAAAAATTCACATGACCACTCGCGACCCGTCAAACTGCGACGGTTTGCGAATGGGTTTAATCACCAACCCTGCGGTCTTGATCTCCATCGGCCAATCAACGCGCGAATAAAAGCAGAGCAACTTTTGCGATTTAATCGAGATACGTTGCCACCAGCTTTGTAGATGCGAATCGCTTTGTTAAAAGATTGGAATATGTAATTATAAAACCATTTCTGAAATCGTTAATATATTTTGAAGTACCCCACGTACGTATGTAGGCTTTGTAAAAATATCGCCGTAATTAGGGCGACCACATTTTTCTCCGGACATGCGAAAGTGGAAATACTTTTGCGTTTTACAAAAATCTTTACAATCAAATATGAATTCCACGTCTTTTTTTTTTTTTCTTACATCCATTTGTAAGAAATCCCGCGATAAATTTAACGATAGGCGTAATTTGTCACGCTGATGGTCCGACTGTGAGTAAGAAAAGCCATAACTACGCTAACCGATATTTCAGAAACAGTCCCGTTCTCATTTTTATTCAAATACTTTATAAAAATGATTACAATTCACACGTAATCCCATAAAAAACGATACGGATCAATTTTGCTACAGTGCTTTAGTAAGAAGTGGTGGAGATAAAGAAAAGGAAAAAATAAAAGGAAGACAATTCCACCGTCTGTTTCTTCCATATAGAAACTTCTTCATTTCTCTTTTTTAGCTCTATGTCAATTTTTCACGTAAAAATTTCTCTAAAATACCCTTTCCCACGATTTATGAGGGTGAGATATAATAAATGGTATACTACCTGTTTCAGAGGGAAGGCGAGAGAATACAACACCCCCCCCCAAAAAAAAAATAGGTTATTCCTCTCTTTGTGTTTCGTGATCGCTAACGATTTAACGAGCTGCACGAGGCACAAACACACAGTTTACATTTCCGTCGTCGGTTCGTTGTGGCAATTTAATACGACTATAATTATTTCTACCTCATCACAAAACTCTGAAAGTAATAATAACACCACAAATAAATAAAAAGTGATTTATTTTACGCGATTCATTTTCCAGGTAAACCTTCCGAATAACGATATTACACAGCTTTGTTGTATGCGTTTAGAAAATTGCCAATTGTCAAATTATAGTGATCAAAGACCGTTTTTTTATTTTTCAAAGGGAGCCTGGTTTCATCTTCACAGTGCAGACAATTATTTTTTTATTAAAAAAAACAATGCAAATTCATCTGCTGTTAGAATATAATTAAATTTTCAATTATTTGTGCTATTATTAATAAATAGAGCAATATTTATTTTTAGTCGATTCCCTAAGAATTCAACATTGGATGGACATAATTTAGAAAATTTGGTTTAAGTTTTTACAAGGACTCGGAAAAATCTGAGGACATTTTTCGTTTATGAATAAATTAGTGGTAGGAAATATGACGCTCCAAAATTTATATTTTCCTACAGCTTCTTGATGTATTATATTTGCCAACAAAATCAGTACCACAACCTACGCATCGAAATAAAGGAGGCCTGGAAACGGAATAAACTTCAAAGAGTCTCCTCGACCTTTGACTTTACTCCCAAGTTGCCAGGCTACTACATCCACGCAAGTCTGATAATACGTTGAGATCGGGGTGTCACGTTTTTCATTTTTTATTTCGACATCCCTTCTTACGTTGTACCGAGCCACGAAAAAGTTACTCCATATCCATAAAATAAAACGATCTAAAAATGAGTACTAGTGATGAAGCAATTTATAAGCTCTTTTAAAACGCAATTACATTAGCCCCGGTGTAGTTCCATCGTGTTGCCTTTGACAAATTTTCCCCATACACCTCTGCTTTCTAGAATAACAGTCGCACCATGAGAAATTGGTAAAAAGATACGTAGCATTCTCGTGCGGGCAAATTGTTGGCAGTACATTAGAAAGTTTTGACAATGGCTGTGGTTTGTGAAACGAAAGTTTCCAAGAGCAACTTTAAGGATACTTCAAATTCGAGTGATTTTTAGGAAACCCCGAGGATGTCACTATAAACATACCTACCTCTGTCATATGGAGAGGGAGAAATCGTAACAACCAAAAAAATATTGCGCAATTAATCCCTTCTCAGTCAGTAAAAAAAATAGGTTTTGGTGTCAAAACTGTATTGGGCATATTTTTGTTTTCTAAATTACACTAAAATAGCAGAATTAAATTTTTTTGCAGTTTTTCCAACTCTAAAATTATCGCAATAGCATAAATATTTTTTTTCAAGATTCGCATATAAGCGTCATCATGCAAAAGTGGTACGATTTTTTATATGGAAATATCGCGGTGAAAATTCCAATTAAATTGAAATTCGGTAGAAATACTTATTCGATACTTAAAAGTATTGTTGGCATGACACAGAAGAAGTGACGAAATTCGCCAACATTTTTCTACTCCTTCTAGCATACTCCTTTCGTAACGATGCGGCCGGTGAATATTTTATTACTGATTGAATTACTTAAACGTCAGTATTAATTAACTACGGCCTGCAGTGATTGCGGGGGTCTAAGTGGTTGCTCATTCAAGTTCGGGCTATAAATTTTGTATACTCAGTCCTGATAAGTGCGAGAGACGTTGACTAATCGTAGAACCGCTTAGCTTACCGCATTTGAAACACTTACTGGTGGAGAAATGCTTCAACAACAACAATCCCGTGGTTTTAGCCTTAAACGTCATTACAAATTCGATAATTTTATTCTCAGCGATATCTTTGAAATTATGTATTTTAGAAAATTTAAAAAAAAAATTCCGAAACCATTCTGACTAAACGATTTGTCACTAAACGGCTAGTAATATTTTTCTGTCAGACTAATTCTCCAGATACAATTTGTCGTCTCGGAATATCCCAAGTGTACTTTACGCTGCGATTGATTTTCCTTCAAACACTTCCTGCCCTTGACAACATCCCATTAAATATTTCTCATTCTCAAAAATAGTCCGTGAAAATTCCGAAGGTGAACCTTTGAGGGTGTTGGTTCGTTTTGACAACGATTCGTACATCTCACAAAGATCAGTTTTACCATCAATACCATTTAAAGTCGATTTAATCCCTCGACAATCATTGGACATTTTTTCTCATTCAATAGGTACAAATATTACTCTCGGCGGGATCGTCATCAAAGGGAAGATTATTTTCATGTCCGATCGGTATACTGCTAGTAATAAAATTACACCCTCGGGTGTGTATTCAAATTAATACCGAGTTGCTTTGTAGCGTCAAGGGAAGACAACTAATTTTTCAATCACGAACGCTTTAACAAAATCACACAAATTCCTGAGAATCGTTTTGACGCTTTAAATTATTTAATTCTTTTATTTCAAATTTTTGAACCAGTTGAAATCCAAACTTTCAAGATCATGAAAAATTCACACATTTGTCAAATTTAAATTGAACAATCCCTTTGGTAACTTGTTTTTGGTGACGATTATTAATCTGAAATTTACGCTAAATTGTTTCGTCGAGTGCCCGAATCGTTTGCAAATTTTTAATTGAGGATAAACTATTGTGGAACGATCTCGTGTAGATTAAATTAATCTATATGTATTAATAAAGGGAATACTCTATCCCCACTGTATTAAAAAAAAGAGAGAGATGGGAGATCCATCAAAATTCAACGCAGTAAATTTTATGATTGAATCTTTAAGTAAATTGAGTTTTGTCACGCGAAGTTTTCATCACGACTCCTGCCTACTCATTTTTTTTTTTATTAAACAAAGCCTTTGCAAAATTTCAAGGTGTCCCTAATGCTCCATAAAACGCATTGAAGTAAAGGGAAGGTTTGAAAGACGAGTCTTTTTTTATCGCGCAATCTTTTTTCTACAAGATGACGAAGGGCAAAAAAGAAAAGAGGCGGTGAACAAAGGATGGACTCGAGATTTTCACAACATTGTTGTCAATTATGAGAAGCATGAACGAAGGACTTCCTGTTTCGCCGGAGAAGAGAGAACCTTATCGATGCTATATCCCCTCATTTTATATCGACGATAAAGCCTCTTTCACCTTATCATCGCTGTCGGTCATGTCACGTGACTGTATTTCATCTCGATTATTGGCTCGCCAACTTTGACTTTTCCCCGTTGATCCACTTTCTTTTTAACAGGACACACGAGCTATCCTATCCATTTTTTATTCTCTCTTTCTCCTCTTTTATCTCTGATACCGCAAAATCGATTCTTCAGGGAAATTTGTTCTTTCTTTTTCCTAGATTTTGCTTTGTCAATCTTCAAATGCGGATTTATGTTCGACCACTTGACCACTCGTGTGACCGGTAGTCTACTTATTTTTATGTACTGGATAAGAGTACAATCGATATTGAAAGGAAAAAAAAAAAAGAGGAAGAACATTTTGACAAGAACCAGTTGTCTCTAAAGAGAAACCTTAAAACTTCTTTTCTTGTTTGGGGAAGAAATGCGGGGATTAGTATAATATTGGTTTTCCTAAGCATCTTCCGGGGAGAATATCGTTTGAATGACCTCCTCTTGGGAAGGAGAAGCAAAGTTTTTTCCATCAAGGCAGTCACGTACGAAAAAAAAGATACCCCGTTTGCTAAATAAAGGTATAAGTTACGAGAAAGATTGAATTCTGCAAAAATTTGCGAAATAGTCATTTTTATTTTCTAAATAAAGTGCAATAATAATTTAACCCGATAGAAATTTCTTTCCTTTCTGGAGCAATTATTGGTATCGAAAAAATTTGCATTCAGACGCTGCAACGAGGAAACTGCTCGAAGACGCCGAGTTCCTGCGGAATTACTGCAATTATTTGTAGGATATTGGGAATTAATATAAAAAGCAATAAAAAAAAATGCTTCCCAAGTAGGAAATTATAGTAAACGGCCACGATCGGGTCAAGGTTGCGAAGTTTCAGCGAACATTGCACTCGCAATGTCTGGTTGCTATAATTTCCTGGATTTCTACTGCAGCTGGTAATTCGAATCGATTTCTTTGCCGCCACTCGAGTATTGGCTTTCGATTATTTCAATGTTGTTTCAAATTCAATCGACTTCCATCAAAATGAATTGTCAACCTTCCGACTTCTCGGCTAATCTGTCTCTCGACTTTACAGCTTTCGAACTTCCGTTTCGCGAAGTTTGATGAAAACGCACGTTCCAAGTGCCGCTAAGTATGTTAGTGAAAACTGAACGATAGGAGATAGAGTAAAACCTTGAAATGTTTGAAACGTGGTGCTAAGAAATGACGACGAAAATTATGTATGTATGT
The DNA here is from genome assembly GCA_949825005.1 of Gasteruption jaculator. Classification (NCBI taxonomy): domain Eukaryota; kingdom Metazoa; phylum Arthropoda; class Insecta; order Hymenoptera; family Gasteruptiidae; genus Gasteruption; species Gasteruption jaculator. The sequence goes on along the minus strand of OX463769.1, from coordinate 10,414,298 downwards.
AGATGCACAAAATTACGAATGCGAAGGAATTGGAGTGAACACGGAGATATCAAGTTGAAATGGAAAAAAAAAGCAACCATCGAGAAAGGAGAGTCGTACAATTCCATGTAGAGGAATTTTGAAAATTAATTTGAAATACGGATGAAAATGAAAAATGGTAAAAAAAATCCACCTTCTTTTTCTTTTCTTATCGCTAATACAAAACTCGCACCTTTGAGAAAAATTTCTACAGATTTTCGGGAGCTGGCACATTTTTTCCACGAGAAATCCATTTGAGCTGTCAAACCACACGATACCGAAGCGGGAGCGCAATTTTTCAGCGAAAAAACATACTTCTCACCAACCTGCGTAGGAGATTCAATATAACAGACCCACCCAATCGATTCTACGCGCCAAATTACTTCTGGAAATGAGTTTGCCAACCCCATTTTTGACACTTGAAAGTTTTCCTAATTTTTTCGAGAAAGCCAGGCCAAGCTATCCCTAAAAAGTACTTTCATTCACACCTTTTCCCAATTTTGCGTTTGCTATGGTATTAAATAATATAATAGGTATAAAATAAATTGATAAAAAATAGGTTTTTTGCGAAAAATTGTATTTTTGACGTGATACCCGGAATTTTAATAACGAAAATAGATTTCTCGCGGAAAATAATGGAAAGTTCATTTCGAAATTCCAAAACCCAGTATTGTTATCAGGAATCTCGGTCCTACATTGCCCGAGAATGAGAATATTGATAAAAGCCGTGTTCTGCTCGCGTACAAAATAGGAAAGCCCAATTGAATTGCATGCAGCGGACTACCTTATAAGTCAGATGTGACAAGTCCAAACGAAATGGGCTAAGCCGGATAACTGCATCTGGGATTAAAGCAATTAGTCTAAAAAAGCTCAGAATTCTAGCCTTCAAAAGCAAATTGCTGCTGAAAGGAGTAAAGAAACATGACGCGTTTCCAACGTACTTTATGGTATCATGAATCTATGTTGTTTTTAGCACCGAAATGCTACGTAGCAAACTTGTTAATTAATTCCATTTTTAATCTTCTTAACATGCAAACAAAAAAGCTCTTCAATCTCCTTAAATAAAATGCCAAACGCCGAATTCAGATGCAACTCACCGACGCCAACTGAAATGTCAAATTTAACGCTTGTTCCAAGATTTTTCACCTTTTCTTCGTTAAATTTCATCTTACTTTATGCTATTAATTGGAAATATATTTATTACGTGATTTTATTCTACTAAAAAATTTTCCTTTTTCTCTTCGAATTTTCTCTTTGCTGCGATTCTGCCGGAACTTTGTAAGAACTCTTCTTAATTGCCGCGAGTCTGAGGTTAGCAACTGCGATGCAATTTTTCGTATATATACAATTTCTTTGCGCTACGTTTGTATGGTTTCCAGGCTAACGCTTGTTCCTAACTTTACTCGAAATTCCCAAAGCCACTGTTGGCGATCGAGAAACCGATACTCTATCGCCCAAAAAGTGTATTAGCCGTTGCAATATTCAGTTATTTATTTTTTAAATGCTTTCCGGGAAAAAAAAAATGTCTTCCATGAAAATTCATAATATCAAACGAAATTTTCAATTTCATCGCAACTTCAACTCTATCGCAGCCGCTATATAATATACCAATTCATTACTTTTTCTATTTTCACCTCCTCTTTTCTTACTCCATGATCAAAGTATCTTTCTCATCAAAATGAAATCAGAGGACTTTATGATAACCAGAGGAAAAAGTGAAGCAAATGAAAATGGAATCCTTTTATCCTGAAAGTTCGTAAAGAATAAATAGTCAAGGGAAATTTCTTCGAGTCCTCGTCTCTTCTATATCACCGTAATCGAAGATGAGATCGAGTATTGGCTTTAAAGAGAAGGGAAAAGAAAGTAAGGTGAGAAGAAAGGACTTGCTAAATATTTGTCGTGCAGCTCTCTGCCGTGAAGAAAGTCGCGAAAGAAGAGTGCGACTATACAAATGTGATGTGTAACAGTAGTAGCGGCTTAAATATAAGAGGGAAGGTTTTAGTTTGGATTTACACGTGTGTTTGCCACTTCTTTCCACTTTCTTTCTATTTCTTTTTCGGTGAAAACTCTCTTATATATATATACGTGTATATTTTCCGAATAAAAGTCGTATGTTTCGAAAGTGGTTCTAGTGGTAGTGGCAGTACTAGTAGCAGAGGCAGAAATAGTAGTAGTAGTAGTAGTAATAGTAATAGTATTAGTAATAGTAATACTAGTGTGGGTTCGCCACTGTACCGATCGGAAGGATAAGCTTCTCTCGCGCGGCTGCTGCAGAATCCGTAAGGATCGTAAATTTCGTCGTGCGACGAGAAAAAGAAAAACCCTAAATCTCTCTCTCGCTCATCAAAAGCCTCCAAAAGCTTTTTCCTTCTGACATATATATATGTATATATTTTCCCCTTCCTCGATTTCCTTCCTTCTCCCGTTTTCTGGTCAGATCCAACGACGAATTCGAATTCATCGATCAGCCTCTCAAAACCTTCCCAGGATCAAGGTGAAGTATCCTTGAGAATAAAAGTGGCAGAAGAAGAAAAAAAAGCATTACATCATGGAAAGATCACAGTTTGCCACAGGAGTGAATATTTTGTCCTCCAAATGTGGTTAGACTGAATATTAAGATTCATCCTCTTTTTGTAATTTTATTTTCAGAGAAAATCCGACTTGGTCTGAGTTTTTACCCTGAATGCAAGGTCGAAATCTGGTAGATCCTGGTGAATGTCAATGTTAATGATTTTATAATTAGTTGATCTTACTTATAGAAGTGGGTCACTAGAAGATTTTAAGAAAACGCGACCCAATTTTTAAGATACGAGTAAATTGTTTTTTGAAAATACATGATTATTAATAAGGAGAAAGAATTTTAACAATTTTTTTTACAAAAATTGGTGATTTTTTAACTTCAATTGAAATCTAGTTGTAATTCTTGAAAAAAAGGGAGAACTTGAAATATTTTCTCCTGTAGCGTTAAGAGTCTTTCCCGAACAAGAATTGGTTTTTCAAGGTATAAATATTTAAGAGAAAATGAGTATCTTTTTTTAATATAGTCAATTTGCATATTTCAGATGCTTTCTCTTGACTTACATTTTCCTCATTCTTATCAAACAATAACATGTAAATATTATCCATTTTTTCTACTCTTAAAATACCTTTTTTCAAAATTTTTGCAATTTTTTCTGGACCGAAAAATATTTATAACTATACCGATTTAAAACGAAAAATCATAAAGTTGCCAGAGGTCCGTTTATTTCGATATCATTATCATACGAGGATGTTTCTGTTGACATTTTTTTTACACTCTGGCATTGGATAAAATGATAATATCATTATATAAATTATTGGATTCGTAAAAAAAAATCGTTGAAGTCGAACCGGCAAGGTAAAAATGGAAACATAAAGGATCAATCACGATAAATAAAAAAAAAATGGAGAAAGTAATAATTTCAGATTTATTCATCCCTTCAAGCATAAGGGAGATAAGGATTCAAAGAATTTTCGTTCGCACGGATAAAAGAAATCAAAAGTCCTGTAAGACTTTTCTGTACTTTTGACTGGATATGAAAATAGAAGGGAGGGGTGTGGGTGTTTGCCCTTCTTTTTTCCCTCTCTATCTTTACCCTTTTTCTTCTAGGTAGCTCGCGTAGAAAGTTAATAAATTTCACCCGGCGCCAAAGCGAAGGAAGAAGTTTCCCGCGTCGTAATTATCCACCGGGATTCATATAAAGATTTACGTTCGAACGAATATAAGTCATAGTCTCTTTTCTTTACAGCTTCGAAACCCTCGAATCTCTATTAAAGAATTTTACCCCGTTTCCTTCAATTTGCTTCTTTTTCCGCAGTATACCTGTACACGCCAACGATGAATTTCCTTTGGTAGGAACTAAAAGTATTATTTTTCCCAACTTTTAAGTCTGTTAAAATAAGATTTCATTTCATGAAATACATTTTCTTGGAAAATCTTGGAATTTGAGAGCCTTGGAATTTATATTCGGACACAAATGATTCCATTTTCATGGAGATAACGTTCAATTGTTAGAAAAATTCGAGAACAGAACGGTAAAAATTTGAGTTTAGGCTTTCGTTCGCTACGATTCATATCACGCCGTTGTTTCGGCACATTAGAGAGTTAAAAGAAAATTCCAAACAACCGTATCGCTTTTGTGCCGAACCTGATGCGATGGGGAAGATGATTAAGGCAAAGACCCACCACCAAACGTTAACGTTCCCGGTAGGATCTCATTATCGAACGGCCCTTATACACAAGGAAGCATGACAATGTCAAAGGAGCTAATCGAAAGTAAATTATACCAAATGATTGACTGTAACTGAAAACAATATTCGCAAAAGGAGCAGAATGTCGGAATTGTTGTTGCCAATATTGATCCGGATGGTGTATATATATATATGTATATATATATATGTATATACCGAAAGCGATATTTCACTTGTGATGGAATTATATCGAGTGTCTCCTCCAATATTTACGGAATAAAGTTATCGAGAGCACACTATGAAGAGTTTCTACGAGAAATTCTGAATAAATATGCTAGAATGATTTTATACATTATGAATGCGCATTAAATTCCGAGCTAGACGTTTTTTTTTTTTTCGAAATTTTAAAGTTTATTTTCGATACGTTGCAATAACGAAAATAAACTCTATAAAAATTTGAAACGCGATATTATTCTTCTTTTCGGACGTTCCCACCTTTTGGCTCCGCTGCAAAAATGCTTTCGAGAACGTATCGATTTCACTTATAATTACTGTGTATGTATTTTCGTCAACGAAACGTATCATTGCTCTTTCCATTCGATTGGCGATATTCCATTTTAACTGTCATTCGTAATTACTTGCAGAAATTATACCGCACACCCCGTTTGAATGATTCTTTCGTTTCAGAACGCGTTAAAAAATACTTCCTATCAATTGGGACTTGTATTAGAACCAGAAGATCCATTTTTAATTTACAACAAAATCGAAACCATCTGAATTTGCTTTTTGTCTGTTCTACTAAAAATAGCGAATATTATTATAATATTGAAAAATATATTCCTTTATATATATTGTATTTCACATATTTTCAAGAAAATTACAAAGCCCCGCAAGAAACTTTCATAGCGAAAATTGGTAAGTGATTTCTCAAATCGTTTTAAAAAAGTAAATTTTCTAATTTTTTTGCAAACCTTTAATGTTCTTATTAGTCTCATAGTTAAAAAAAATTCGAGAATTTTCAGCCTACCCATGGTCACCATAAATACACACAAAAAAATACACACGCAACTCTTTGTCCCACATACGCACTGAAAGTGTGAAAATTATTTGCTGGCGGGAATTAAACAAATCTCCACGTTTGAGTAATTTATGTGTTTCCAAGGTTTTTAAAAATTCCGCTAGGAACTTTTATTTTGAAATTTTTCGAACGCACAAGACGTGACGCGAATTATCGTCGATGTTGATGACACGCCAAAGGAGAGAAAAGGTGTAAAGCTAAGCTTACGAGTAGGTGACATAAAGTGCAAACGAGTAAAATTATAAGAACTACGTGTTTTACAAGGAATTCATTAATTTTTTAATGGCACGCTTTATTAATGTTATTTCACGCGTCATTAAGCAGAAGTGCCACGTGTACTTGCCGTAATTTCCTACTAAATCATATTTTCGAATTATGCTATAGTGTGTAACACAAAACACAAATTATTATTCCCCCTTTTTCCTTTGGATAATGAAACCTGAAGAGATTAAGCAGATCCTTTCCACTTATTCACTTTATTACTTAGCACTCATAGTTGCCTCGCGTATATACAGGATGCCCAGCTAACATTGAATTAACTGGATTAAGGGAAAGTGCTTACAACTTTATAGCGAGAGCTTCGTTGAACATGTTGTAAAATATTTTATTTGCATAGTACTATATCAGATTGCGAATTTCTTTGGTAAATCATTGTTAAGCTTAATGCTGTAATTAATTTAATTAGCATTTATTGTTTAATTATTCGCTTATTTATGACAGGGTTACAGCCGTGCGTCAATTTATTAGATTGTTAATGTTCACTTAAGTTACCTTGTTCGAACTGGTAATAAAGATACGAGTTTATAGTATTTACGGTGCTAACGCGTCGAACCAATGGTAAGAGCCTACATTCAGCGAACGGTGGATTTCTAGAAATGTGCTAGAAAAGTAACTGGAATCAAATTTACAGCTTTTTCAAATTTTCGAATAAGACGAATTTAATGATTTCAGCGTCTTCCTGAAATTATCGGCTAAGTGCAAAATGCGATTTGCGAGGTTGCATTTGAAAGCAACAAATAATTGACGTTCGCGACTCGGTTCGAATGCTGAAATTAACTTAAAAATATGAATATTATCGATTTGTTTGTTGAAATAAAAATTAAAATATAAATAATGTAATTCAATTGTCTTTGGTTTCAACAATGCGTCTCTATACAGAAAAACCTGTACTTCGTTTCAACAATCGCATTTTTGTTTCAACTTGAGACCTTCTTGTGGACGACAATGTAGAAACTAAAAGAAACGGGAACGCGTGCTTTCCATTAAACGAATTTCGCTTTGGAGAGAAACAAGTTTTCCAAAATTCCTTGAAATTCGTCTCCATCCAAGCGTTTCCTTTTTTTTTTTTTAATGAACCCAAGAAACTACGAGAGTTTCGTCTTTCCTACCGAGTATTAAAGAAAAAGAACAGAAACAAGTGTACCGTAAGCGTTATTATAGTCCTTTATTTTAAACCCATTGTTAAGCAATAGCTCTTTTGTCCTATTTCTGTCTCCGCTAGCCGGAACCACAACGTCACAAGTGTTCCTTGTCTTTTCGTAGGTAAACAAGTATACAGTACGTTTGCACACATACACACATTTATCCAGGTAACGAATTTTCCGAGGTAGAAGGGCGGAAATTCCATTTATTTAAACGACAGAGTTACGATCGTCTGTCTCTCGGCAGTTGATATGTGCATTGGCAGCGGAAGGATGCAAATACGAGTAAACATATATACAGAAAGAAAGAAATCTTTTCGATACATATGTGTTGCAAGAAGATTGTCTACGATTCTACGTAGAAAAGAGTTTACCTGTTGTATGTATGTGCATGTACACATCTGTCAATGCGAGCGCCTTTGTGTATGTTTCCATGCATACACGTAAACATATTCCGTAAGGATCTACTTGGCCAAACGCCTGGCCTACATACTTCGCTGCTACTATTTCCAGATAAGAAGAAAAGAAAAGGGAAAATATACAACAAAAAGAAAAGGGTAAAACACTTTTCCCCCTCAATAGAGAGAAAAGAAGACTTCCAAATTCATCTTCTTTCGATTCTCCGTGAAATCCTCGTGTGAATTTAGTTACCATAAAATCTCCTTCTATTGAAAGGCAAACTAAGCCATGTATTGATGTTATTTTTACGACGAATTATTTCCATATTTTATTTCTTTTCCTGCTTTTTCTACGCGAAAACGCGTGATTAATGTTGCTGTGTCAGTTTCAGCTTACTCGTCGGCTTCATTGAGCTATCTCTGATGAAAGTTGAATTAGAGTCTTCGAAGTTGGAAAGATAAATAAGATTAATACAAAATGCTTTAAGAACCTAACTGTCGCTAAAGTATTACGCGAATGTCCGATTATAACCGAAGGATTACGCAAGTGTTTGATATAATAACCATGGGATTAACCAAGTTTTCACTACTTAGGACGGAAATACGAACATGGTTTCAGGAGTCCTCTGGATTACTTATTGAAAAGGATTATTCAGATTAGCCGAGAGGGTCACGAACAAATCTTTGATAATAATAATCACCGTAATCTTGTCATTCGTCTTTATGAAATTCATTATGCAGATTTCGCGGCTGATTCAGACATTTCGTTCAATACCCTCGCGCGATTTTTCCACTCGCCCTCCTCCAATTGTTAACTTTCGAAATGGGTTTCACGTTTTCGGGTTGGGAATTTCTCGGGGAAATTTATTCGTAAAAAAAGAATTGCGAAGTCCTGTGATGCTGTTAGAATTACAGAAAAAAAAAAATTGGATCTTCAATTTGGAGTTCAAATATTTGAATACGCGGGAAAATTTCATTCCCTCTGTCACTTTTAGTCATCGTATTTTGCAATAAACGACGAAATTGATCAACAAACGCATTATTTTTAAAATATCGAGCATTTTTGATATTCGTGTATTCGAAATTATTTGGTACAAGTGCTTGGAAAGTATTTTTAAAAGGGGCAAATTTTGCGAGAGAATTCATCGTTGGATTAAATTTTGGAGGATAGAGAAAATTGGTACATATTGAAAATAAAGGATTCCAGAGCAGAGGTGAGGCTTCAGAGCATCGGGCTTCCAAAAATTTGTGGAACGATACGAATTTACATTGTTTTATTTATTTCGCTGTTTTTTGTATCGGAATTAGCTTGTCAATGCACGGCAAAAAGGATTACGTAACTGTTGAAAGTCCATGAAATGGGCAATATTTTCCTCGATAATATAAAAAACAAATTGAACAAACCCAACACGAGTTCCCTTGGTGCCGGAAGACATAAAATACATTTTCCAGTTGCTGCAATTACTTCGAATTCGTGGAAGAACGCGTAGGCATCTTTCTTCTCAATAAGGACAATGGAAATTTCATCCTATTTAATATAGAAAGAGTTTTCTTTTTAAAGAAAAATGGAGAAGAAGAAATAAATTATGAGTACTTGTTGTGCATTACGACGTCGGCTGTGTTCCGTTCAGAAAGGAATGAAGATGAAATTGTTAGATAAATGACGTGTCGACAGTTATCACATGGAGCACGAATAGGTCTTTCCGGAAGTTCTTTAAAGCTTTCTTCTCAGAATTTACTATAACGTTAAAAGGATTCTTTTGTAACGAACAATTTGCAAGTATTTGTAATTATGTATGTATTCTTAATTGTATTTTGGACGTTTTATTCCTGCACCCTCACAATTAATTGCCGCGAGTTACAGCCTCCTTCACGGTTAACCGTGTGCAATGATTTAAAATAATTGGATCGTCGATGAATATGTAGATATCGATTATTATTCAACTTCCAAATAAAAATTACAGATTCCCAACATTTTTGCCACAAACGAAATAAATAATTTTGACGAGAGTCTGCTTTTGAATATAATCAATCTCTATATTTCAAGTTCATTAAAAGTTCAAATAAATTCAGAAAATACGAATAATAAATTGTAATAAAATTATTAACGGTATAAGAAATTCAAGAAGAAATTATTAATTTTCTCGCAACTGCTAGTCAGCTTTTAGAAAGTAAAATTTCGTAAACCGAAAATAGTAAAACCCATCCAAGGAATAATAATGCATTAAAAAATAATCGAGAAAAGAAATGGATTGCGATTCTTCAACGAGGAGGCTCAATTATATAAGAAATGTCATTAGGGGATAACAATTTTCACGCAGAATCAATGACGAGGATCTTTCACTGGAGGGTTGAAGAAGATGGGAATTATAATTACGCCGAGTTGGAGAAGAATTGACATAACGGTATAAAAATGTTAGAAAGTAAAATGTTAAAGTGAAAATCCGAATGTTCAACCCGATTATAGGGACTAATTTTCAAAACGGGGCTAATCACAACATAATCAGTATCGCGTCTATTTTTATTTTTGGTCATATTTCAGATCCGGAAATTCTATCTATTCCGCTTTAAAGCAGATATGAGATTTTATAGTAAATTTTGAGAAACAATATAAGATTCGCAAAGAGCCTGTTGGGGCAAAATCAAATTTCGAAGATAAACTAGTTCCTCTCTATGGATTTCCGGGCAAAGACAACCTCGCGGGATTCATGAATAGGGATGGGTTGCGAGCTTTTGTAGGTGCGGCAATGAACTTACGAGCTGCAAATGCCGTAGACTAAGTATTAATGAAATTCACTTTTGCGTCACTGCATTCATTTCAATGGCGCCAAATGTGTCTTTTTGACTTTTGGAATGAGCGATGGAATGTAAGGTAACATTAAACGTATTTTAAATGGGAGAGGCATCCCTGTGGTAACTAAGAGAAACTCCAAATTTCCACAATTAATAACAAATAAATATTCTCGTTTCTCTATAATTTGATATAAATTTGAGAATCACAATAAATTCCGAGCAATTTGGATAATTTTCACAACCGGGAAATAAGCATATAATTAAATACAGATTTTTTAAAATAAATTTTCGTTTGTCTTCTCACACATTTTTCTCTTTATAACCAATATCGTTTTGTTTTACCTTTAAAAAACTCGTAGCTGGTTTAACAGTTGACTTTAAATTTCAGACAGACTACACTTCGTCTGAGAAGCCTCTCGGTAAATACTTATATTTCGGTCGAGTGGCCGAAACATGAGTTCGAGAGTGACCAAGAGTGTTTACATAAGAATTTAAAATTTCTCCCCTAAATTCAGATACGATATATTTTGTCGCTAATAAATTTTAACCACGGTAGACAAAGCTTTGAAATTATTTCGAAACACGTAATAATTATACCCGATGTTCGCACATTTGAATGCCTCATATCATTGAATTACTTGTTCGCGTGAAACGACATTACATTGCAAAGTTCTGCAGGTATTTATACATAATGGTAGGACTCGCTGAAAGGAATTCTCTAATTAAAAAATAATCCCATATCCCAATAGTTTGACCCAATTCATTTATAAGCTTAGTCAAGTACGCGTGTTCGCGATTCCTGCGAGTGAAAGACGTTTCTTTGAAGTGTTTTACTTTATTCCCACTAATCATATTTGCCAAAGAAATTATATATTTGCTTGTTACGAATTCCGTTAATTTTCCAGTTGAAAACCGCATTCAAAAAGAGTGAATCTTTTTACAGAAAAGATGTACCCTTTAAATATACGCCGAAAAAAATAAAAAGGCACTAATTATTTAATTTCTGGTTGAATTAATCGTGAAAGCAGTTGGAATTACAATAAACGTAATTACAGTTACTAGAAATATAAGATTGATGCCTTATTGAATTACACCAATAGTAAAAATTGCTATAAACTTTTTTTTGTGTAATATTACAGTCTCTGAAATTGACAGTAGGTCATATTTTCAAATTTATAAGATTTTCTATTTTGATTGTATTTTCATCCAGACACTCGTGGATTATTTGATTCGCAAATTCTATATTAAATTGAACCTAGAAGAAAACAAAATTATTTATTTTCTTAGAAATTGTATTGAAGATATTAATAATGGTCATACTTTTTTTTAGCGGTATTATTTGTTTACATAAAATATATGAAAAAAAATGACATGGTTTTTTAGAAAATTCAAAGTTCGATGATCGCCAAAAAAAAATATCACTTTTTTCTAGAGCAGCTTGACGTCCTCTCAATGCACCTAAATGCACGTTGCATAATTTTAATTGCCTCTACGTTATTAGGCTAGTTTTGCGTCCGATTTTGCGTTAAAAAATAATTCAATTAAAAACACCAACGTTAATAGAAGTGCAGAGATTGACATTAAAATAAAATTAACAATCCAAAAATCGGATATCAAATTATTTGTTACCCGTAAGTTACCTGTTGTTTCAACGTGTTTTGAACAGTCACCGGGTCACACCAATAATTATTATATTAACTAAGAATGGAATAGTAATAAATGGCCAAGAAAAGCCATTCTTGCAAATATCTAACCGATGGAAAGGTTTCACTTGAAACGCTCCATTTTAGAAATTCAAATGTAATATTTCCTGATTACATAGTGAGCTTTTTCATATGCTTTGGAAAGCATCACGAAATATCCGTTGAAATAGCAAGTTATACCCAACGTTTCTAGGAATACATATTGCCACAATTCCTTATCGCCGTATGTATGTGTATGCGAGCTTAGTTCGGAAATGATTGTGGCAGTTATTTTCAAGCTTGGCGATATGCACGTGACATTCATTAAAGCTCCATACCATTCATTATTTCGCGCTGCTGTGAATTGGAGTGAAAAAAGGGCTGGCGAAGAAAAAAGGAAGAAAGGAGAAATAAAATCAACACGGGTACTATGCTTGTAACTCTTATACACAGTCTGAGAATAATGTTCGTGCGATTGAAGTTAAAAATTCAAGACTCTTTTTCTTTTATATGACTTTGTATGTTCAAGTATTCTCAAACTGGGAAAATAAAGATGCATAAAAAAGCTTTAACATTTTAAGTACATTTTTTCTCGCGACTCTCTCATTTTCTTACTTTTTAATTTGTACGAGAATTATATTTTTTTTTACACTGTATCTTGCGCTTTTTTTTATTCCTCCGTCTGAGGAAAAAAACAAAAAATAGTTGAAACATTGTTCTTACGGTAATAACAATAGGTGAATATGATTTCGAACCGTAATTACAATTTCTGGACGAAAAAGTATTATAAAAAGGTGGATGGGAGGCTGGAGTGTTGTAAAAATGATAATATTTATTTTTAGAGGGTTCTCTCGCAAAAATATGTTATTCGTAAAGAGTTTAAAAACAGTAACGCTTTGGAATAACGCTAAAAATATTATTGGAAAATATTAAAAATATTTCAATGAAGAATTCTAATGTTGAAAAAATTGTATACCCGATCGCGAAGTATAATTCAATAATTTACTGAGAAATGCAATATTTGTACAATTCCCGTTATTTTAAGATAATAATAATAATAAAAGGTTGTTGGGAGGCTCTGTAGTGTTGTAAAAATGATAGTATTCATTTTCAGAGGGTTTCCTCGCAGAAATATATTGTTAATAAAGAGTTTAAAAACAGTAACGATTTGGAATAGTGCCAAAAATAATATTGAAAAATATTTAAAATAATATGGAAACGTTACCGTAAAATTTATAGTATAAAAAAGATATGACTAATATTTGAGTGATGAATTCTAATATTAACAAAATTTAATACCGAATCATGAGGGATAATTTAATTACTTACTGAGAAACGCATTATTTTACATGATTACAATAATACGACGGGTCTTCAAAATATTCGGCAAATCTGAAAATACTCGCCGCAGTATTATGCACTGCCAGTATCGCTTGCAGCAAATGAGATACTTACGGGTGAGAGAAGCGCTGTTAAACACTACTTATCAGATACAACATACAAATACAGCTCTCATTAGTACAAGTTTAATTATTAATTTCTAGATTCGCTAATAGTCATTCGGGCGTTGAAATGTCATTATAAATTCGATAATTTGACTATCGGTAGATTTTAGTCGGTGCGTTCACGAACATTGCGAATCGAAACTACTCGCAATAAGTAGTTTATTGCTAAACGGATGGGAATAAATTTGTGTAAAGGTTGAAATAATATGTTTATAAATAGATTCCGTTGGAGCATACAGCCCCATTTTTTTTAATTTAACCCAAATAAGTAAATGACGCGTGTGCTCCATTCATTTGTGTAGGCACGTGTCATACACCCTTTTGCCATTTGAAATGAGAAAAAGGGAGAGGAAAGAGTTAGCGAGCAAGTGACAGAGAGAAAAAAAGGTGAAAAAATAGTCACAGTCGATATACGCGCGAGTAAATTGCCGGAGCAACGAGAGGAATACCTCGTGGGGTGGTGTGAGATTGCGTCACTGGGGTTGGCCCAATTTCATGAAAGGATCGATGGGAAGGTGGCAAAGCCGGAAGGACGATTTGGAAAACCGGCCTTTCTCGGTACCAGAAAGCACATAGCATACAAATATTCGCTTTTACCATATTCAACTGTTATCGTTTCGTCGAAGTTAAAAAAAGAAATGCAAAAAAATTGATACTGCTGACTCTGGAATAAATCGAAATAAATTCGTCGTAGTTTGAATAGAAAAAGAAAAATATTTCAGTCGCACCGGGAGGCAGAGAAAAGAAAGGAGATGAAATAATGTATACGTGAACTATGAGAAAAAATATCACTTTTAACAAAAATACTTTGTTGACACGTTAAACAAATAAATGATGGAGCTGGAAAAATAATATTTATCGCATATTGATTCTGTTCTTTAAACATTTATATCCTGCCGATTTTTATTTCCGTTGCGTTTCCCTATTTTTTTGCTGATCGAGTGCATGTAGAAAAACCGGAGGTATAACAAGTACTGTTATGAAATATGGAATCAACGTTTTTTGCGGATGTGGCATATGCTTAAAAAATTTCTACTACGTGTTCCAGTTCTCCAGCCACCGCTGCGTCTCTCACGGAAATATTTGTAAGGGTAGTTCATCTTTTTTGGAATATTTTAGTAACTTGGTGAAAATTTCGAACATCGTGGCAAGAAAGAATCGAAAGTCTATTCGTTATTCTCTGCGAGCTTATGGACCGGCTTTGCGAGCCTTCTGCTTCTCGAAAAATCCTATAAATTCGGATGAAAAGGAGGTACAGCCCTTTTGCTAATTCTCCCTTTTGCCCTATTTTACGAAAAATGCGGAACCAGGGAAACTCCAAATTCGTAATACCCCATATCGTTTTATGTAAATTTTATACCAGTCGATGCTATTTTCTCCCTTTATTTCGTATAAAAACGTGCAACTATTTAGCAAACTCTGGCGGATAAATATCTCTCATCGTTCGTGATCTTAGAAACTGCTTTGAAGGTACGTATTAAATTTTCTTAATGGAATTAGCTTTGAAAGTCAGTAGATGGTTAATGCGATTTCGCGAATTGAAATTTTGCAGAGACGTCCTCCATGGAAATCGAAACGCCGGATTTTGAGTAAAAATACTTCGCTCAAAGTTTATACTGGGGAAATTCTCTAGCCATGTAATTGCTTCTATAATAATTGAAGACAACGCGAAACGCATTGTCTGACGCACGTATCTCTCTATATTTTCTCAAGTTCACTGGTAAGAGTTCCCTGTGTCATAGTAGACAATTCAAATTAGACGAGCCCTCGCCATTTCTATTTACCCTCCGTCTAAGGTCTTTTACTTTTAGTCTGTTAATTACTTGTGCGATAAAATAGGAGAATTAAAAGTTATAGCCGTCGAAAAGACCATTAGCGATATTTGAAAACCTTAAAATCGCAAATTAACTTCAAACATAAACTTTCCTTGCAAGGAAAGTGGATTGCAAAATTTCTTTTTTTGAGAAAATTCAGAAAGGAAAAATTATTATAATATTAAAATTAAGAAATTTATCGATATATTGCACTAAAATTCACGAAATTCCAACGAAACTTATACTGATTGAATTTGAAACGAAAAAAAATACCACACTCAGAACACCTGGAATTCTAAATAAATTTGAAGAAGTCCAAGTTTTTTAAACTAACATTACATTTTTTATCTTAGAAATCTCAAACTTCTGATAAAAATGCTAGCAAAATTCCATCAATGATTTTAATAAAAAAAATATATATTTTTTCTCGAATCAAACATGTTGTTATTAATTTATTTGTGACACAATTAAATTACAAAACTATTCTAAATTAAGCGAAAGCTCTAAAAAAACCTAATCTCCTAAAAAACTTCAGATCTAAACCCCGTAAAGACTTTTACGATGTCTACTTTTCAACTGTTCAACTTTTGAGTAATCTCAAAATCTTTTGTCGACGTTGCGATAGGAGATAATATAAGCGCTTCCCCACATACATATTCGTCCATGCAGAAATTTAATTAAGCACGTTAGATATCGAATCTATCCAGGTCAGAGGTTGGATTAAGCTAATTTTTGACGATTACTTACTACGCAGAATTTGGTTACAGGGTCTTTCCCATGATCTATTACCGATTGGTTCAAAATCAACGCAGATTCATACCAACTTCGCTTCCATTGTTAATACCCGAGTCTACTGAGCAGCAAAATTTGGTTAAAACGAATTTTCAGTACGAATATTATTTCAGGTAAAAAAAAATGCTTTTTTTGTAACTGGTGTTGGAATTCCATCCATTTAAAAAAATTCCATGTCATATTGCTGGTGGAGAGCGAATTGTCAGCATCATTCGAGATATTTCAATTATCATTTTTCCTGGGATTGAAGAGAGTAGGTGCAAAAAAAATATATACGTGGAGCCCTTATGGCAGAAACTCTCGAAAAGACAAACCGTTGGAAAATTTTGCATGAATTTCCAATGCAAAGAAGATTTTTTACAACGAAATTCTCCTTTATTTTCCTTTCTACAATTTTTTTTAGAGAGTTCCAAGAGACGTAGTAGCCCAGTTTCGTCCATGATCGTAATGAAAAGGATTAAAAAGTTACGGCCGATTTCCGTATGCAAATCAGAAATTCGTGAGTACTTTGTAGCAATTCTGACAAGTGTATATTTTTTGAAAATGGGTATTAGGCTCACAAAGGTATTTTATTTAGCAGTAATAAAATTCCACGATACCCGCTTTTGAAAGCAAACAATTTCTGCCTTTTTGCAAAAACGTGAGGTCGCTTTATCCGTTAAAGTAAAATTTACGGCAATAATTTTCGCCTTTAATATGCCTATTATTTTCTTCGTGAGTTAAACGTCATATTATAAAGTAGTACAATTAATTTTCCCCAAAACATTCCAATCAAGATTCTTTTTTTTTGCTAAAAAATAGGATAATTAATTACTTTTTTTTTATAAGAAGAAAGTATTTAAACTACGCGCTTGTCTTCAAGTCTATCCCCAAAATTCGAGTTACCATTAATTCTGTTCACGTTGAGGGAAACCTACGATTCTTTACACGGAAGTGAAGGATAATGATGCCGTCTTTCCACAAGAAAACATCGATCCACTTCCAATTTCTACCCTTGTTCACGCATTTGTTGTTTTTTTTTTCCTCCGAGTTTACCATTTGTATGTATGTTAAAAAAAAAAGAAAGACTTTAAGAAAAACATTATGGAAAATGAAGTGCGTCTCGAAAGAAGTAATGATCGTAACTGCCGAAAGTAATTACAATCCCTCTCTTTTTTTGTTAACCCAAACCAACCCCTATCTTATTTTTGAGAAAAACTGTGGGGTTTATTGCCTTTTATTACGAAATAAAAAACACTTCAAAGTCTACAAAAAGAAAGTGTAAATAAATCACGTTTTTTTCCCTCTTAACCTTTTTTTCTATTGAAATTAAATGCCGGGCGAAGAATGCAAAAAAGAAAGGTGTGAAACTATATCAAAGGATGCATATTTTAGTTGAAATTGGTAATTATTTTTGTCTTTTTTTTTATTGCATAAGATAATTTTTTTGAAATAACGTCTTAACAATTCTAAGATTTTAAAAGAAAAAGTGGCAACACCAAATCTGTTATTTTTCCCAATTATTACTATAAAAATACAAAAACATTAATTGGTACCAATTAAATCTTTACGGGGACACAAACTTTAATTTTTAAACTTCCGCGTTTTTTGTTTCAAATATCTTCATTTTTTTAGAAAAAAAAAATCATACACACGTTTAGGAAACTTGGGAGACAATACCTGGGCCAATAAAGTGGACAAGCAGTAATCCAAGGGTTACTAAAGCTCGGAACATAATCAAAATTGATGTTGCATCCAAAATTTTATTATTCAGGTTTACTACGCGCAGAACAATCGAAATACTAAATTCTACCATCACCCAACATGAAAAAGCTCCCCATCGTTTTTATTCGACTTTTTACGCTACTTATTACAGCCATTTACGTCTTTGTTATTTTCTCAACTATAAAAGTTACTCGTGTCTCAATATTTTCTTTCGATCTGCAACAAGTAGAACAAAAAACCTTAATATATACAGTATTTTACATTTTTAAGCTCCTTTACTGAAAAATTTACCGTTTCGATTTTTCCGCGTGAACATCGACGTCGAAGCAATAAATACGTTCGGCTTTGCTATGCTGGTAATTAAGCTAATTCTACTTTATACACGAGAAGTGTTTCAGGGTAAGAGGAGATGTTTTTGTATGAATACAAAAGGGGTCTCCCTTCGCGAATATCACTAGATCGTGAAAAAGATGGATAGTTCTCGAACAATGTCAAACATCCAAGACGGATCGATCTGTGTACTTTAATTGCTCAATAATGTTATGATTGATTTGAATTTTTGCTAAAAGCTCCAACAGATGGCTAATAATTAATATTAAAATAAAATATAGTTGCTCCGACGAGAACAAGTCGAAGTAAATGATACGTCTCGATATTATATTCGGAGGGAAATCGACCTGGAATGGGGCTCTCGATATGCCTTAATCGCTTAATAAGCTTATGATCGATTGGAATTTTCCCTTTCGGGCAAGAATTTCCGAAAATTCCAAGGGATCCTTTCAGACATCGCGAAAATCAGAATTCCTCGAGAAGTCTACGGGAAGTCCATTTTGTGAACTAGCAAATGTGACCCGACGTTCCACGAAAATAAATGTACTGAAAAATTTGATTACTTACTATCTTGAATTCGAAAATCATGGATATGAAATATTTATCTACCTATTTATATTCTTGTTGGTTACGTAATTCCTCTAGTAAGGTAATATTGATTTTTATTTTGTTCCTTGAAAAATATGTACTCTTAATTAATTTTGAATTTTCGCGTGAAATTGCAACCACAAATAAATTTATCAACCGCGTTTCTAAAATCACTTTTTGAAAACTTTCGAATGACGTGTCATATTTTTTTCATGTGAATTCCATTTTAATTGTCAAAATATCGAATATCCAAGCGCAAATACGATTTTTCTGGTAGAAACATGACATTCGCTACCTTGCGATGAAGTTGACATGGAAAGTCAATAACGAGGAATTGTCTGATATTATTTTCTCACGAGATTAAAGTTACTGCAGCTTCGTCATTATAAGAATTACAACTTAAAATTATATTCGGAGAGACGTGGAATTTCATTGAAATTACTTACGTAGAATAAGGTCAATTATGATATCCAATTACGGCGCCACTAACAAGATGATTCTATCATTAAAATTTGAATAACGACGATTAAAAGTTTTCCTAATACACAGAGCAAATGTGAAATAATTCCACCGAAATTATTATACGTGAAATAATTATACTCGAAAACATCGAGAGAATTGCAAAATGTCTGGCTACGTCCAAAAATTTACTGCGCACGGGAACGTTCCCAGAAAATTCCGAGAAAAATTTTCGCTAAAATAGAAGCTTTGGCAAAACCGTAGGAAAATTTTAGCTTTATCCTACAAGGGTTTTTCCGTCCACTCACTAAAATTGTTACATTTGGAGAAACAGATTAAGAATATCCCTTCTCACTACATGCATAATTCCAGGTTTGGAAAATTGTTAAAATATATGAAATGTTCCTGAAAGATGAGATATACGCTAATGAATAATTGAATCTTTAATCGAAATGATAAATGAGACATTCTTTCTAAAAATTTCGAAAAAAAAATGAACGAAACACATTTTATTTTGAGTGAAGCTGAGAATTAGTATCAAAGATAGAAAGCTTTGGTAAGATTTCGAAAGATAAATTGGAAGAGTTAAAGCTTATAATCCAAGCAGACTTGCACTCGTTGGATTAGTAAACCGTGAATAAAACGATGTTACACGTTGGAGCTTCTGGCAGGCTAAGAAAAATGAGATTCGAGGGTTCGAAAAGGTCACGTTTTAGCCCCTGTTAAGGGTAGTAGTGGTAGTAGTAGTTGTACAGCTACCCTCTGTAAAAACCTTCTTGTTAGAGAGGGGTTACTAATATTTGCTTCAAATAAGTTTTGACGTCAAAACATACCCTCCTGTCTATTGCGAAATTAGGTTCTTTAAGAGAAAAAGATTTAAGTGTCTTCTGTTTTCACACTTCGGCGTCTAACCGCATGTTTTTCAGTGCTTCTGGAAAGATTCCTATTTAAAAAAAGGTATTTTTCAATACATCCCCTACCAGAATTAAGCGCTTTCTTGATTTATAAATTGGGTAAAACGAGAAAAAAGGAAGATGGATCGTGGCAAAAAAAAAGGGGAAGGCAGAATGGTACCGTCTCGATGAAATGGTAGCAATAAATTGTAATATTCAGTGCGGAAAAAAAAGGTATGTTATTATACCAACTTCGAATTTTTTTCGACTGTGTCTATCGTGAAGTCTTATATTCCGATCAGTCTAGATTATCGTAGGCACCCGAACGTAAAAAAAAGAGCAAATCTGTTATAAATTTCAATCCAATTTCTCAGATTTTTTTATTCCTCATTTTATTTAGGGAGAGCAAATAAAATAAATAGCAATTATCGAAGTAATTATGTAAAATGTATTTTCGTTCTAATTTTTCAAAAACAAAAAAGGGAATTAAGGAAAGTATCGCCACAGAACAATTTGCTGTGTATTTATTCCAATTCAATTTCGAGAAATTAGGGTAAAGAATATTGAATTTTCAATTTCATAATTATTATTCGCCTTTATACCATGACTGCTAACAGTGTGACTGACGCATCAACATTTTCTTTCGTTTGCCACTAGCATCGATCTCATTTTTTGAAATTCGGGTCAAAGATTATTCTAATTCGATTTTGATAATTATTACTCATTTGCATATCATGACAGTTGGTCATGATACACAGTATGACTTATGCAACAAGCCATGCGGTTGCAAATAATTTTTTATCCGTGTCATAACTTAATAATGCGAGTGAGTGAGTAAGGTTCTGGTATTCATACTATTTATATACTTATCAGTTTCATGCAAATTTGTTCAATACCGAGAAAAAAGAAAAACGCGATCCATACGAATCCTATTAAACACGGCAAAGACGGTCTCTCCCTACCCTTGATTTAAAATCATGAAGAACGAAGGTAAGGAGTTCAACCTTACAGCTGCCACTCACATAATCAACATTCTTTCAAATAAAAATTAATCTTCATCATTTCTTCTGCGACAGCAGCAACATGTAGGATAAATATGTTACAAGCTCCAGGAAGGCATACTTCGGGGAAATAAAGTTGAAGGAGGTCTAGAAAGGAGGACTTGGAGTTTGGCAGTTGTCTACATTTCGTCAACTAAGCGTCGAAAATTGAAATTCTTTAAATGCCGTTCCACAAAGAAAAAGTGGAAATTAAAATTTGACCCGTGATCCAGAAATTGAAATTCGAAATGGTGATCCTATGCATAATTTCTTAGGTGGCTGTCCCTTTATTAAATTGTGTTCGCCTTTGAAAAAGAATATGTATAAATAACCCTTTCATTAAAATGGTCTATTCCCCGGTGATCTGTATGCAATTTTTCCATTGATATAAAAACATGGAACCGTCATAAACTGAATTTTTCGTACATATATATTGGACTTTTTATTAATATTGTTCTTTTATTTCGCTGGAAATCAATTTCTATTGACAAAATTTGATAAAAAGAAGGAAATAGCTTTATTCCAGGAAAGTTTAATTAAGGTATATGATGGAATAAACCCTATGGGAAATATTGAATTCTTTGAAAAATCGAGACGAGGCAGTAAGAGCAACTTGAAGGCTTAGCGACTCATTAATTCACCTTTAAAATCTTTTTTTTTTTTTTGATTAATTTTACCGGCAAGGAAAATCATTTTCACAAAGCATAGGAAAAATTGTAAAATATACTACGATTGATAGTTATTTACAGAAGGACCGATCAGCAAAATATATTGATTGAAATTATTTCCTATGATACCCCGCATTTCAGTGAAATCCGGATTCTTGCATAATTTGTTTTTAACAAAATGGAATAAGAGGATAGATCTTCGACCCATCAATCGCAAGTAATAACTGTAAAATCGGCAGTAACTTTTTTTTTAGGAATTAATAAACTGCCAGTAAATTTCGTTTCAAGCTGAAGTTAATAATGGACAGGGAAAGGTAGTAACTTTCTACCATGACTCGAACAAACAATTTCGTGTGTCTGTTTTTTTAAGTGATAACGCAGCATGAGAAATAAACCTCTCGACCCGAGAGTGGGAAAAGCGAATCGGAAGGGTTGGAAAAACAAAAACAATTTGATGAAACTTCTCGAATAGCTCCAAGTGACGTATTAATAACAAGTGAAACTCAAACCTGAGGGAAAACAGACTATTTGCTAACGGGTTCCATCACTTTTACGGCACATTCGAATATGTAGGTATAACACCGTTACATTTCTACCAGAGGAGGTATTTCCAGGTTAATGTAATACAAGGACGGCGAGGGACAAAATCATTTAACCACGTCACGTCTTTCGTTATTGGCAGCGGAAACAGGAAATTTGAAAAAATAGGAATTGTACCTGCAAAACCCAGCAAAGTTTGCTGCACTGGAGGTGGAGTACGTTGTATGATGCTTTATTAGTACAGCAACACAGAATGAAAACTTCACACGATCAGAAAAGGAATTTGATAACTATAATTTATTACAGCGTTATACCTGACAAAGTGCCTATAAAGTTTTTTTCGATTATTCGATTAAACTGGGGAGAGCGTATTTATTTAATATTAAATGAGTATCGGTATTTATTTGAAGTATAAAAATTTCATATTTCTGTTTTCTGCAACATACATTCCCAATGTATCAAATTAACGGGAAGTACTAGATACGTATGATTAAATTTATTACACGGTACTCATTAAAATACATGAAGAGAAATTGATATTGGAAAATTATAAATTTTAGTATATTCCAGAGAAATACAATTTGCAAATTACAACCCCTAGAAATGAGTTGTCCAATCCCATTTTTCAAACTTTAATTTTTGCCCCATTGGGCGGGGACAAAGATCGGTCAGCGTTCCGCCAAAAAAAATCGACTTTTGAAATCGACTTTTTGGGGATTATCGAGAGACCCTTATCCGATGTATTTTTTTCGCGAGGACTCCATTTTCATTATCCAAATTCCAGAATTCTAGTAGGAAACACTACTTTTCCTTTAAAAACCTGATTTTTACGATTTTCCGTTAAGATTTTAAAAAACTAGATTCTTGGAAACGATTCTACGTGAAAACTTACCCCTAGAAATAAGTTTTTTGAAACTTTAATTGTTACTAATTTTTTAAAGGACGTCTAAAAAATTCCCAAAAAAATTCAACCTTTGGAACCAAATTTTTTTGGATTTTCGGGAGAGCCTTATTCGATGTAAATAGGAAAATTCGTATACATATGAAGTTGATTATTTTCCAAAACAGAATTTGTAAAAATGCAATTTCGAAATTGTTAGAGATACGTTTTGTTCAGACCTTCTTTTTTATTTTTATCACAATAGAATGAAGTCGCATTTGCTTTTATATCTCAATTTTCAACCTGGCTTTTTTTTAGCATTTAATTACGAGCGTTAACCGTACTTTCCAATGGAATATACATCTCTCATTTATAAACGAACCATTGATATTGATCGCATGTGTTGGGAGAAAATAATGACAAAATAGTTGAAATCCATTAAAAAGAGACATATATCCTATAACAACGTCCCACATTTATTTCCGTTTTGTTGTTATCTTCGGTATACATTTTTACCGTAATATACTGTTTTGATCTAGATATATAGTTTACAATTATTTAACGGTATATTCATAATAATACCTGGTGAAAAAGACATTAAAAACAATGGAACGATGTTTTACTTTCTCTCTCTCTCTCTCTCTCCAACAATCCGATATGAAATATCTGGAGATGAAAATTTTAAAGAATATTTGTTGAAAACTTGGATATTATACAGTTGCAGACAGACACTTTGAATTGTAAAAAGGGAGAGAACGAAAAATCTTGATTTTTTTTTCTTATTAATTCTGCTCGTAAGTAAGTCTTGAAAAATCCAGAAGGGTCTCTGGAAAAAGAATTTCCTTTCAATTGTGAAAAATCAAATTCCGAATTTTCCCAACTGGATTTTAGGTCCGCCCTAGTATTGACTCGAGCAAATACCGCCACGGACCAGTATCGGAAGGTATAGAAACTTACTAGGGTTGTTCAAGCCACAGAAATCTCTGAATAGACATAGAATATTGTGGAAGATATTGCAGGTTTATGAAACTAAGGACGTAAGTGTTATTTTCAGAGTCTGGAAAAGATTCTAATCTCAAACGCTAGAGTTTATTTTAACTCTTTCGGATGAAGAAGCGTAAATAAGATCAAAATATCACGATTTTACAATCCGTAGCATTAAAAAGCCCGAATTCAAATCGAATGATTCGAAATAGCTGATAATTGATATTAAAACCTGTAATTTTCTGAAATTGGACCAACAAATTTTATCTTAAATCTGTAATTGTGTTAAATTGAATAATAATTAGTCAAAGTGGTAAAAAAAGTCAAATAAAGTAGCATTAACAAATACAGAACCGAGCAGAAACACTTCACGTTAGATATAAAATACCATGTATTGCGCTTCGGTACATTTACATGGACGTTTCCATTCCTTCATCACCCCATTCGAATGCATGCAATATTGAATTTTATCGAGATTAAATTTGTACGGAATCGTAAAATAACAGTTGTAAATGTTACGTAGCACGATACTCGCGTAAATTCGTTATACGCTACGCATTAATTTCCAAGTGATAATCAACCTGCACTGACGGAACGAGCTATCAAAACTCCCCTTATCAATGGACATACGAAAATCGAAAGGATCCAAAATAAGGTCCTTAAAAAAACAACTCGAATCAGAAGTTAAGACGAAAATTACAAAAAATAATGACAAATGGTAGCTGAAAAAAAAGTAACTCTAAGAGAAAAAGCTCTAACTTAGGAGGAAAAAAGCCTCAGATTAGACAAAGACATCCAAGGGGGGTGGGGGATAATTTTAAAATGGATGTAAGCGGTAAAAAAGATTTTTGTTCCCAGAAATGGCTCACCAGCTTTCGTGGACGCGCCAATGAACTTACGAACTCCAAACATCGTCTAGTAAATAACATCCTGGTGTACGAGATGTACACCCCCAATTCCCTATCTCATAACCATTCGTTTTACAAAAACAGTGCTTCGATAAATTTTTGATGCAGCAACCCTTATCACTTCAAGAATATTGTAGAATATATATATGCCGGTGGCTTGCAATTTGCAGCATTTCTGCCGGTTGAAGTGATAAGGGTTAATACACAAGAGGGTCGTTTTGGTAAACGGTTCTAAAAAAAAATTAGGAAATTGATGACACCCAGGGAAAGTTATTGGCCGTTACCGAAATGGAAAATATGTCGATAATTGCAACGGAGAGTAAGGGTGATGCCCATCAAGAGGGGAATGATTGGTGAAATGGAGAGGGTACTGATTTATTAAGTATTACTGGATTACCCTGAATGGCGATACACCTTCGGAAAACATTAATGCTCTTTCCCTTTCAATTGGTGTCAATTCCCATAGACGATGATTAATTCATATCAATTTTCGTGGCAATAAAAGCGAAGTTTTGCTTCGCAACAGTTTTTAAGAAACCTCGCAGTTGCGTGGGTCTGACTACAAGTAGTAGAAATGAATGCATTTCAGAAGTAGAGAGAGCATATAGAGATTCTGTATACACTTTTGGTATTGCATTCCTCTGTATCGTCAGCACATAATGCTTGGGATGTTACTTCAAGATGATGAAAATTTTAATATTTTATTTGCAGCCAAATTGAAGAGAGTCTTAATCTAATTTCCTTCGTTTGATTTTCTCGATGGGCGCAAAATTGCGGCAATTATTCTTGAAGCCTGCAGGAATTAAAACACTAAAATTCACCGGACGCTCATATCAGCTTGACGATAACGAGCGTAGAGACTGGAGGTTTTCAATTCTTTTTAAAAATAATTGTAAAACACGCTCCATCCCCTAACAAGCCAATCGTCGGTTCAAAGCGGCCAATGTGTGGTAACAATATTTGACTGCCTTGTATATGGGGTTTACGTGTGTTATCATTTGTTTCGTATTATTGCACGTACAAAGGATGGTTCTGAAATATGTACAACTTTCATTTCAATAAAATTTCATTTGTATGCGTCAATTAAAGTTGCAATGTAGATGCCGGCTTTCCCCACCTGCCCTCCGCAAAATGTAATTGTAAGCCCTGCAATATCTTTCTTCTTTGTATATACTCATTTGCAAGCTATAATATGCAGTTTTAACAGTATGCTAAATATCAACGTTTACAGTAACCAGTATGATATTAAATGAAATTATGATTCCGATTGTCTCTCACTGCAAAAATTCTAAAGGTTTCGTATATCATAAAATTTTACAATATTTCCCTTTATTGAAAATAAACGTTGCATGAAAAAAAAAAAAAAAAAACGGTTGTTTGTCTCTCTGGTAAAATCGCCTGTTTCGTTTGGATTAATAATTCAGTCTTTACGCGTGAAACAAAAACTGACGCAATGATTCTTTGAATTTATTCGAAAAAAAATCGCAAACGATCATTTAAAAATGAGGTTATTGAAGATTTCCTGCTTCCAACGGCGCGACTCTTTTTATTGGAACACCATCTTATGAATTTCTTTTGTAAACTCGGAAACCATATTGTAGCTGCAGAAACTACGTAGTTCGCAATTTTCTACTCGCAAAGTAACAATGGAGCAGGAGTAGAAAATTACTTACATTAAAATTCATTTTGAGCATGAAGATACATTTAGACATCTTGCGAATATGCAGCGTCGTAAAATCTACATTTTGTAGCAACGTCTCACAAGGATTTCACATACCACTAAGATAATAACTTAGCCATTAGTATTTGCAAACTCACTATTTTCCTCGTGATACCGCAAAACTGACAACAAAGTTTACCATTGCTAATGTAATAGTCATTTTTTTTCTCAACTCAGCTCGCGCAATGGTTGGAAAATCATACGGAAAAATTTTTGTATTGAAAAAGGAATAAGGTTATTATAAAGTAATTGCTCCGAATCAACATATTTTTAAAATTAGAAGAAATCGAAATTTGAACAAATGCATAACAAACTTTGATATATTTGTCTCGTCACTCGCGCAAATTTTCGAATCTGAATTTCGATTCTTTAGAAATAAGAACATTTCACCCGTCAATATTTTTATTTTAATAAATATGAAATAATTAAAATTAATATGAAAAAAGTAATACAATTTTTTCATATTATTATTGAATAAAATATTCTAAATTTACTATATGAATAATTCTCTGTATGAAATTCCGACACCATGTAAATTTCTACGAAATTCTACTCGCTATTGTCGTACAAAAGAAACACATCATGAAGTATGGCCATGCAGCTATTTCTGGAAGAAACTCATCAGTTTTGTTGAAACACGGCACTTATGACACTTTTTCACACATGTTCGCGACTGAAGTCTCGTCTCAGAGACGTTTGGACTTCAGATTACTAATTAACACCGGCGCTACGTTGAAATTGTAACATTCAAAAGTTCCCCTATGAGAATTGTAACGTATTGAAACATTTTTATTTTTTATAATTTTTATAATTTTTTATAATTTTGCTAAGTTACTAACGATTATGGAGCTTTTTAAAATAATCGTCGAATTTTTGTACGATAAAAAGAATCCAGATCTAACAACACCGTTTTAATATTGTATTACTCAAATATTCAACATTCGATCGATCGCGAATCTAGGACCTTTGCAGCGAATCCAAAAAAATTCTCAAAAACTGCAAGAACCTTAATTTTCATAGACTTCAAAAATATCTATTTTCTTTCGAGTTTCAGTCGAAACGCTATAGATGAATTTGTCGAAATTTGCTGAAATAAAATTTTATACGAGCATTTTATCAGCACTTGTATAAATATTTGACGCATGTTATAACATTTAAATGGCGCATCAATTTATAACTCGTGTCGAAAATATCGAGATATCAAACCTGTGCAATTAGACCAAAGAAAAAAGCAAACTCTCATTTATGATTAACCACGCGTCCGTTCGCCGTAAATGTTCAGCGAAAACTGATAAATTGCTAATGCGATGCTTGATTCTTTGTCTCTCTTGGTGCCTATGTTTTTCGTGATACGTTTCATTTGTGAACATAAGCGTGCTCGGCCGGTCAACCCACGACTTCATCAATTATCAAAACTACGTGTTCTAAAATATGCAGTTACCAAACCAAACCATCATTCATTTCATTTGCCGAGGCTATAAATGGACTCGTAAATTCCGGAAATCTGATAAAAGGTGAACGTAAAATAAACTGTACTGAAAGTGTGGGCTATTAGCAAGGAGGAAAACTGTTTCCGTCAAGGCACGAAGTGTGTGGTGGGAAATTAATTAACTGTAAGGAAAATTGAATAATTCCTTAATTGAAATAAATTAACATTTTCTTTTCCCATTTAAGGGCTTAACGTCGCATCAACTGCTAAGGTAATTAGGTACACTGTTGGATTAATGTAAACATTGGGTATTTCGAAGGGGACAACACAACCGGCCGAGGGGCTGCTCACTCAAAACGATCTTCAACGATTTAAGTGATTTTGCCCAACTTCGTCCTATGTTGCTTAATGGGAGCGACAAGGACGGAGAAACGAATTCCCGGTATTTTCATGGCAAGAGAACAGCCCCTTGCTACCATGAATTGCACATAAAGCGAATTATGTTATTATACGGCTAGAGTATCACCCGTTGAACCTACAGCCTACGGCGGAATCTCAACCACCAGAACCACGGTAGAAGCAATTCCGAGGGTGTACTTCCCTGGAATTTCAGCCCGGTTCTACCGTTTGCTCGCTATGCCGAGTGTCAAATTTGCCAAAACTTGTTTCCGTGATTTTTCGAAAAATTACTGACCCTGGAAGACATTTCTTTTTTCTCCGCAAAATGACAGCAGTTGTAGGTGGAATTATTTAGCTCCGCATCGAGGAATACTGAAATCTAAGAAAGAGAAGATTTATTTTCCTGTTACTGTCTCGCAAAAACGATGCAAGCGTCAGCCCTGTTCATTACCATGGATGCCTCGAAAGGATGTCTTCATCTCGGTTTTTATAACTAAGGAAATGGAAATTAGGTATTGTCGAGAGAATTTTCGCAGCTTTTTCTTTCGTGAGGATCAGTCAAGCGTATGATGTTTTTGGAGGATCCGATTTGTTTGTAATGCAGTTTGATAATTATCAAGTATCCAAAAGCCATTTACTGTTTGCGATTTAGGATCTTTGTAGAAATGTCGAATTTCCGAGTCGAGACTCAAAAATTACCAACACCATGTTTTTTTTCCTTCCGCTCTTGAGACACGATGGGATACGGATTTCATAAATATCAAATTTGTCTATACTTTAACATCCACAAAATTTGAATAAATTGTAAATTTAGATAAAGTAACAAGACGATACGGAATTCCAATTTTTGTGGGCCTGTCGTTACTTTTCAGGTCACGAAAAAAAATATATAATAAATAAAAAGTAATACTCCAAACTACATTATTTTTTTCACTTTACACTTACATAGGAATTTGCCGATAATAATCTTCTAAGTATCTGGCATTAGTTTGTTTTCTTCTTACAAGGTTCCTCAAAATCAAATATTAGTCACTCATAAATTGCCTAATTTTGAAAACAATGGTAATTAAAGAAAACTAAGCAAAGGGTTGTGCTAGGGTTCAGTCAGTCATCAATACGATATATCGGGTTGGCACCCGAATAATTGCGGATTTTTCAAGGAAAGTAAATCAAAAAATCCATAATTACTTAGTTGCCAAACCAATACCCTGCTCATCCTACAATTCCTACAGCCCATTTCTCTGTTGCGAGTACTATAGTAATTTCCGTCGAACTTGGGTCCTTCGAAAGATACAACAAATTGCTAAATTTCGGAAACGATAATAATTAAAGAAAACAAAATAGAGGGGAACAGGAGTAGATGGATAAACACGTACAGCAAGAGAGGAGAGAGAGAATGAGAGAGAGAGGGAGAGAGAGAGAGAGAGAGAGTGGTACACCTGTTGCAAACATAAATTGAGAGGCTGTCGTCAATGAATACTTGAAGCATACTGTACGTGCCGTCATCGTTCTGCTCTGTATGGTATATCCAGCTCTGTACTATGCGCCGTCGCAATTAAATCCTGGAGTACCTAATTGGCCCGCCTCGTCGGGCCAAACTTAATTGAACTGTATGAACCTAACGATGTAATTGCCACGACGATTTAGAATACGGAAATGGCGAAGCTAAAACCGAAGAACAATGTAGCTAGGAAAAGCTCTGTTACCATAGTAGATAGTAGTTACTACCACCGCTGCTGCTGTTCTTGCTATCGGCGAAGGGTGCTACTGCCGCTGTGAATACTACTACAACGATAGTGATATTGTTAATACTGCCACTACCATTGTTATTATTACTGCACTACCAACACTGCGATTATACGTTAATGCACTTCGACATAACTATGCCGGTGCACTACCACTACCACCACTATTAGCATCAATCAATTCTCTTCAACTTTGCTCGTCCTCTTCTCTGCATTGTTAATCGATACCGAAACGAAAGCAAGTATCCTCATCCTGTGGAAGTAACTCATTACCAAGTCAAAGAACATTGATTGTATAATTCCTAGAAGAGAGATAAAGGAATTAGGAAAACATCTCTACAGAAAATAAAAACTGTAGAGAAAAAGAAGCGGAGAAAAAAAAAAAGTTTTTCAATAAATTCATGTATCGTACGAACGAAGATTTCTCGTGAATGAATAATGATCTTTTTTTCTCTTTTGTCGAAACGAATGTTTATTAACTTTTTCCAGGAGTCGTGGTTACAGGAATTCCGGCTGAACGATTTCTAAATTACGTATTACCGAAAATCCACACTTCAGAAAGGTAAGGTGTGTGCATTTTCCAAGCGTCATTTGAAATTTATAGCAGGCGGCGGATGGGGTGGGATTTGTAATTAGTGAAAAAGAGTCCAAGTTATCGATCAAAATTTCGTCTAAGACGTTCATTAAAAATGACAGTCCTTTAGATTTGCAAATTTATAACGAACGAATGTCTTCATGAGACTCGGCGATCGCTAAATTATTTCTCAGAAATTGCCGAGAAACGGGTAAGATGTGGATTTTCCAAACATTTGAAATTTATGCTATTCGACAAATAAAATATTACATTGAGCGATATTTGTAATTCGTAAAAGAAAAATCCAAGATATCGCTCAAAATTGTCTCGGACGTTAACAAAAAAAATGAAAATTCTTGGACCTGCAAATTTTTTTCCAGCATCTCTCTATTCACGCGTCTTCGATAGACACCCGATTTCGTTAAGTTGCGAGGCAGTAAAGTTTCCAGACGGTGTAATAAAATTGGAAACATTCTTCAGAGAAAATAAAGTATCCGGTGAGAATTACCCACGTGGATCTTCGAAAGATTGTTACAAGCTGTCTAACGTCGGTAAAGTTTTCCAAGTACAGATATGACGAATGCTACATTTGGCAGAATCGACGTAGGTACAAGGTACACCTCAAGACAATAACATTCCCTAGAAATCAGGTCAACGTCGTGTACTGAACTTGCATGGCTTGGTCTTCGGAATCGCAAAGCTATTGCGAAGGCGTTGACGAATGGACGGTAAAAGTGGGCAATTGGCCATTAATTATTAAGCGAAAAGGAAAAGTGACTCGTTCCCTCTTATTCGCCCTTTCCACGAAAACCACATGTCATTCTTCTATTATGTACGACGTTAAAAAAATTCTAATTAGAACGAATTTTCTAGCAGCGGGAAGATCATGCCTAGTGTTTCTTTGATGATACTTATATTTTGTGAAAATTCATTAGAGACTTTTCCTCGTTGTATTACTTTCTTCTTTGTGCCGGATAACACGAAGTTGAAGGGTGAAGGTGCATAGAATGTACGTGTCGTTATCTCTTTTCTACGAGAGGCTTGGTTAGGTAAGCTACTAGAAAGTGGAAGCGAGAAAACGAAGAAGAAAAAGGAGAAGAAAAAGAAATAGCACACTAGTAGCACAGTGGCAGCAATAGTAGTAAAAGAGTGAGCGAGAGGGGAAATACTAGAAAACTTAAAAGCTAGAGAGAGAGAGAGAGCCGGCAACACACTCCTTCCTGTTCCACGAAGTCAGGGGAAAAGAGATGACGGACTCTGCTGAAACCACAAACTAATTACGACCTGAGGCACCGCTGAGAGTATAGGTATGTATGTAGAAAAGGGAGGAGGATGGGGTAAAATACAGAAGAGAGAAGGAAAAGGAAAAGTAGGAAGCAAAAGAGAAGATCATAGCTGGGAAAAGAGATATGTATGTTCATATTTTCTGTAGCAAGGAGCCAGAAGGACTTCAAGTTGGTATCGTGGTTGAAGCGGGTATACCTACTTATACTAACTATACTTAAGTGGCCTGCTTCCGACGCCTTTCCACTGAAACGCGCTTTTTCCATGCACCACTATCTGAAAACTCCTAGTCATATTTCTCCAGGAAAAGTGTCGACAAAAATCATATTAGAAAAAACGTCGTATCGCTGACGTTGCCATATTTCAGCTACGAGAAACCGCTATACGAGTTCATTTTATTGTGAAGCAATCGCTGCTGTTCAAGTTGCACTTGTGGTGGTAGCAGCAGCAGTAGCAGCAGCAGCGGCGGTGGTGCTGCAACACTTTTCAATTTCCTTTTTCCTACTTCAAAGAGAACGCGGTTCATTTCTCACTTCCAGCCAGTGTCCGTTCCGTGCAATTGGTTATTACTTATCGAAAAGCTAATGTTAGGGGAATATACATACAGAAATGAACAATTGGCGCATCCCTGGGCCATTATCTATCCATTCGTTGATTAACACTATACCGGATGATAATTATATTCCACGATCAGAATGCGCCAATATTGGAATTCACGCACTCCCGCTGTGCTAATAAATTCCTGCTATTGGACAAGTGTTGGCACTTTAGTAATGACCAGCGGAACTGCAACTCAGGGTCAGATGTGGTTTTACTAATACCATTAGGACTAATCGATCTTTAATTCCCAAGAACGTGTTACCTAGAAGCTTTAAACAGAGGAGCAAAATTGCAGGAGTGGGTTAGACGCCCCAGACTTTGATGGTGTTGCTTTATCCTCTTTCTGAGCCAAATAAGAGACGGTTTTCTCTCTTACATCAATTATTGTGGGAGCCTGTTGATTACTGATGCTGCTACTCTACATGCACTTTAAACTGTAACGAAAGCGATGGTCGGTATCGTCTTGAAAATATTGATACAAAAGTATCAAGACCAAGTGCGAAGAAACGCGGGTCATGAAATGGGGCAGTAAATGTTACTCTCTATCATATACTGGAGAAAGTATGATACGACCTGTTTTTTTTTTCTTACTTTTACTAGGATATTGCAGTAAGACTGTGAGTTGTCAATTTCTTAAAGAAAATTGTGGCTGGGTCAAAATATTGGCGGTAAAGTGATGGAATTCTAAAATGGAAAGCTCCAATAATCGAAAATTTTAATTAATCGTGAGATTTGTACATTTTATCTTGTATTTTTTAAATTTTTACACGAAGGAAAAGTTTGTAAATAAAAATGTGGTTGATTGGTAATTTCTTTTCGTCTACACGCGAAAAATGAAAATCAAAGAAAGTTATAAAGCGATTGCTTTAATGCTAGATGAAACTTCATTTTTGAAATTCCGTGAATCAAAGGAAAGATTCTACTTTGTTCGTAGATAACATGGGAAACGCGTATAACTTGCCTTCTGAAATAGGTTCGATGAAATTTCATAAGTTGGACTGAAATAGGAACATTCCAGAGGCAATGCTCTTCCGCATATTGAATTATGAAGTCAGTAATTAGCCTCCTACCACAAAGACGGGATTCAGAACAAAATTTCAGATTCTGCTCTTATCGGTGTAGCGTCAAATTTGTGATTAATCACTTTTAAAAAATCTGGTTAGTTTTGGAGTATTCTCTCAAGTTTTGAAAGCTTCGAGGATTGGCAATTTCGTTGAAGGAAACGGGGGAATCAACTATTGACAATATTTTGAAAATCATCGGACTGAGAATTCGCGGTAGATATATTTCTAATTTTAATTTTATGATATAATATATCGACACAAAATAAAAAAATTAACATTCCCGATGTACTATATATTTTTTTAATTACCCAAAAAAATTCTTCGGAATTTAAGAAGACGTCTATTGACAAACTTAAAGTTTACCAGGTTCAATTAAAACGAATTATATATCGATTCTTACCTATATTTTATCTCTAATAATTTCTTATTAATAAAATTTAACAAAATCCCATTAATACAATTTCCGTAAATTTGTTTAGTAATACCAATCACGGTTCATTTATCGCGTCTCTTCAATTCTTATTGCAATAAAATTCTTGATGGTAGTATTAACTTATATACATACGGTTGGTACATATGTAGCGCTGCTACGTGAAACTTTAGTACATTAAATTGATGTTTAGTACTAATTAAAGTTTCCTTGGATGTTTCCTGCACTTGAGTTTGCATGAAAGTTACGATCTATAATAACTAAACTCACGATGATGCTTATTGTAAGTTTAGTTAGATAAAGGCCAATAGATTCATGTTGACACAGCGGTCGTATGCTAGTTATATTGCGACTATACGCAGAGTACACATATATCTACGGAGAGAGGGATTTTGAAAATAATTATTCCAGTCAAGTAATTCCCTAAATGCTGTCACTATTGTTTCAAAGTTTTAGCACGTGTTAAAATTTCTTGTTGCATTCGCTGTAATAATAATTTGCCAGTATGGGATGGCGTGATTCCAGATAGACAAGCTTTTGGCCACGGAATCAATTGCCGTAATCATGATAACGATAAATTTCTTAAAGTGAATCAAAGTTGAACTTATCTTGGTAATGTGAATTTCTATAATGTATATTTTATACTCTGACGGTTATGATATTCTAGTATTATTATTATTATTATTATTATTCTGACAATGAAATAATTACGATTTCGGTTCTTTGAATAATTACACGTTTATAGCGACATGTACCGTTTAGTCATCTGGTAACCGTTAAAGGTGATAAATGTGCCACCACTTTAACGTAGTGGTTTTTTGTTAATGAGAATCATTTAGATAGTGTACAATTGAAACGGTGTAATGCGCAGACAAGGCAGTCCTTTAAAACACTTGCAACAAGACTAAATACTGTTGCAGTAAAACTGTACTTTTGTAAAAACACCGGCGAGGTAAATAAAAAACCGAGGAAAATTCGTTTTAAGAAAATTAGTATCTCATCCATAAGAGACTGTTGCTTTGAACAACTTGGATCGTTATTTGCTCCAAGAAAATGAGCTAAAAGAGGAACGAAATTTGTTCGTTTCGTTACTTCAAATGAATAACCCCGTTTTTAACACTTTGCTCATTTTTGGGTGATCGTTTGAATTTTACTGTGCTCCCAAGGTTCAAGGGGTAATAAACAAAATACATGTAGGTACAAGTAATAAATTTTGTGGGGAACGACAAAATATTTTCAAAATTGAAAATCAATACAAAATAATACAAATATATACAATTAATGCAAATATAAAAAAAAATAATACAAATTAAAATGAATACAAAATGTAGAACTTTTAAGATTCGGTTTAAAGGTTGCGATACCGCCTAAAACAATAATAATTTAAATACTTTAGGAAAATTTGTATTGCTTTTTTATTATTGCAAATACGAAAAGAAAGTAGAGCCTCCATTATCAGAACTAATAGATAAACATAAGTACTCGGATAATAGAACGACCACAAAACCGAAATGGAAGCACTTGGGAAACAATTCCAGTGGTATATATTTCGCAAGGATTTGAACCCAGGTCTCCAGCATGTGAGCCGGGTATCAAACCCTGTTGGACAAATGTATGTAAACTTTATTGCAACTTTATCGCAAGTTGGCTTACCGTATGCAACAACGCTGCTTGTACCGAGAGCCTCCCTTGACAGTCATATTATCGGAACCCTCGAAAAGTAAAACATAAACAAAAGAAAAATACCACCAAAGTCAGTAAAGTTTCCCCTATTCCATGCGTCGTTCAGAGCAGTATAAAAGAGATATCGTTAAACAAAAGTATAGGAACAGGAACGTAACTTCTAGAAACGTACCGTTACGCCTATGTAACGGTAAATTGCGGACTTGACGTGGTATAAATTCTTCGTCATATTTGCTAAAATATATTACTTCAAGAAAAATTATGAATTTTGTGAATATTTTTTCAAAATTATATATTTTAATATTTATATATTTTATATTTAAAATACCACTTTTTATAAGAGAGTAGATGTAAAAATTGCCTTTAAAGGACCAAAATCGTATGAAACATTTATTTTGACAGTTTTTGGACATATCGCGACAGGTCTCAGAAAAGGAAGCTACAGAATATTTACTCGCCTGACATGTTTTTACATTTCACAGTGTGTTACTTATATATGTGACATTATAAAACTGCAATGTTGCTGTAACCGATACGACTTTATATTTGATGATACCGAAGTTTATAGAAAACGCTTAAAATAACTTTATACCAGAAAAGCAAGGTTTAGATCGATTAAATTAATACATACACGAATCTCGGTACATAAATAATATCGTAAATAAAAGATGACTAGCAAGTTATAGTAAAATATATAGTTCAAAACAACTACATGCGCGTAGCACTATTATATATATGTATACAAGTTTGAAAGTTTTGCGGAAAGGGAGTTTCGAATTTTCGGCAACGTTCTCCATTGCAAAGGTCCTACGACTATCCATTCGTTAAATTGCATCCGATAAAATTATAATACAATTTCAAGAGCGAGCAATAAAGTAAAATGCGATATCGCTCAATTTGATCTACTTTATTTATTTATCAGCAAAAATAATATCATCTGCCAGTAACATTAGCGTGTTTCAATTTGTAACTTTTTTTAATTAGAAATAACGAGCTATTCGTACGTATTTAATTACACAATTCCATTCAATTATTTATATTAAATTGACTTTTAACTCCCGTCTCGGTTAATTTTTGTTATTTAATTCCTGTTATTTGGAAACAAAAACATGTCGGATTTGTAAATTGGCTGTTACTCCGCGAGACACGCGAATGGGAATAATTATTGAGTAAATATTAAAATTACAATAATTATTAAATTATCAGTCGATTATTTCTTCCGTTCGCTCCCCGTAAAAAAGTATGGCTTGAAATTGAAACAATTGCATTTAAATAAATTACAAATCGTGTATGCGACTGTCAAATTATAATTAATATTTAGCGACTTACTTATAGTATTTCTGTAATTATTATAAAACATAGAAAAAACGTTGGTTTTACAAAAAAGGGTAAATTCGATTGCAAATAAAGTACGGGTGTCTTTCGTCAACCCTCGGTCACACTATTTTCTTTAAACAAGGCGTATCCGTGCCAAGTTCAAAGTTGAATCTGTCAGAGAAGACGATTATCCGCTTGCAGAAATTGTATTTATCCGTTTGCGGTGTTCCATGAGATCGCCCAACAATGGTAATCCAGATTAGAGAGGGAAGATAAGCGAGTAATCTTACGTAGGATGATTCCTAAGTTATGTAAGATTAATAATTTCATAATCTTGGGGAAAGGACTTTGGATAAGGGTTAGGGTCTATGTAAATCTAGCGATTCAGACTTGTCTGAGGATATAGTACAGTTGGTGGATAGACCATGAGACACAGCCGCTACTCCTGAACTGTTACACCCTGTGCGCAAAACAAGACTAAACTTTCTTGGAGTATGTCTGTGTACAGAAGAGAAGGACGAAGAGGGAAAATGAATTGAAGGATGGGAAAAGGAGAAGAGAGGCAGAAAGGGGTTGAAAGAGGGTTATAGTATGGAAGCTTTCGTGGAGATAGGGAGCAAGCGAGATAGAGGGTACGTGTAGCTATAAGCGGGTAAAACGGAATGAGGATGGGTTATATTC
Source organism: Gasteruption jaculator (assembly GCA_949825005.1). NCBI lineage: Eukaryota > Metazoa > Arthropoda > Insecta > Hymenoptera > Gasteruptiidae > Gasteruption > Gasteruption jaculator. The sequence goes on along the minus strand of OX463769.1, from coordinate 10,376,668 downwards.
ATGGCGACAGCGCCAGATGTGCAAGCTACGGCGCCTGGACGTTCAACGTCCTGCTTCCTGGATGATATTTATCGTTCCTCGGACACGTTACACTCAAGGGACACATATGGAGGCACGTATATCCACCTCTAGTTTTGTTGATCTGCCAAAAACAAAATAAAACCGTACCAATTCTTTTCCTTGTTACATAAATCAAAGGGATTTCTCTCCGTGTGAGCTGCGTACACATTTCACGTCTAATGTGACGCTACCAACAGTTATTACGAGCTTTTTTTAATTAAAACGTCACGCATTTTGTTGGAAATTACTTGTCCAATTAAATTTTGATATGTATGTCTCCGAAATGCGTAAATAGCTCGCGAGCATTCTCGTGGAGGTATTTTTTTTTTGTACGTTACCTCGGCCAAAATTTAATCACGCGAGAGACTCAAGGTAGAAACTCGATCGGGAAACTCCGGGAGTTTGGTTGAGAAGTCCAAATCTTTCTCCACTTGCTCCTGAGCCCTCCGGCCAGGAACTTGTGGCCGACGAGATCTGCGTCAAACTAATAAAGCCTCAATCGATCCGATCCTCGACCGGAAGGAAATATAGGACCGAGAGGTATCTCTTACCATGTATCGCTAAAAGTGCCGCCAAGTGGAATTTCGAAAGAAAACACCTTCGATTTTTCCGTCACGAGTGATACAATTCTGTGAAAGCGCATTGTATAATTTATGAGACACATGCAAACGAAATGCAACCCTCCCGTGCCATCCAATAAGGAATCCGCTGCAGCCGGATTTCGGAGCAACCTAATAAAGCCCAGGGTGCCATAAATTCCTACCGGGATTTTTACCTAGAGGAATTATATGTATGTGTAATACTGTATAATCGTACATTCGCTGCCGAAGTTCGGCATTTACAGGAAAGTATATTTATATAAAAAGCCGCAATAAATTTGAAATGAAGCTTTAGCACGAATTATTACGAGAGACCTATGCGCATACATTACGGCAGTAAAATGTAGACCATAGGTGCGCTATATATCAAAAGAAATATAGCAACTAAATTATGTTATGAGTTATATCACGAGTAAATGAGTACAAGTACGTACTGTAACGAAATTTGCAGCGGTCGTTTGCTGCTAGTGTGTAACTAATACGTATTTACTGCACACTGCTGACATATTTTAAACTCTTAAAGTCTTTTATTGGTGCCGTAAGGTACTTTGCAGCAACTTGTACTTACCGCTATCGCAAAATTCGTGGCCGAATAACGCCCATCGGTAGTTCTGAAATTCCCGCAGTAATGATCGCAGTTAGACTCGTTAAAAGTTAATTTAGCAAAAAAAGTGATTTAAGCCTTTACACGGAAAAAGGAAAAGTGCAACATGCATCTACAATGGATAAAAGCTACAGGAAATTCCCTTCCGACGCACTACGTGAATTGATTTTCTAACCAACTTCCCCGGTGTGTCAAAAGAAAACTTTACCGCTCTCTCTTTATCCACCACGGATCCACGATGGACTTTTACTCGGGTTAGAATGGGTGTAAAATCTGTGTCTCCGTGACACTTGATAGAGCGTTTAACGCACGCAGAGGCCGTTTCAGAATTCCTTTTCGGAGAAAATTAGCGAATTTGTGGCGTGATGCAAAATTCAGGTGCCACTCCTACCATCCAGAGAATGAACATTATTTTTATTAGCAATCACAGTGTGATTAATAATAATAGCAAAATTTTTGTAATTTTTCCGAACCTTTCGATGATAATTCCCGCATTTTTCTTTGCCCCGAATAGGACCGATTTTGTAGAAACAAATTTTAAAATGGACAATTCAATTTTTTACTTAGTTTAATTTTAAAAAGTTTTTGAAAAAATGTTGATCCGATGTTAAATGAACCATTGCAAAAAGAAAAAATTTTTTCGAATGGTGTTTGCGAAATATTTTGCGAAACTGCTGTTTTTTTGAAGAGCAGACAATACACAATCGAACCTTATACCTTGATTAGCGAAAGCTTCATTGAATAGTTAAAATAGAATGGTTCCATGAGATTGCAGGGTTCCCTCGCGTATAGAAATAGAATCTCGAATCAGTGCTAAATGAGATACAGTAGAGAACTCGGCGAAAGCAGTGTAGAAAAGCGTCGAATTCCTGCTACTTCGACGTTTCCTTATCTTTATTTAATCCCCATATCCCAAATTTTCCCGGGATTCTATTGGGGAAGTATCAAAAGAAAAATAGTAAATACTATTACAGAAATCATTTAAAATAAATGTATGAGAAAATCAATTTTATTTTCACATAAGGAATTTTTTATCGCAAAATAACCAACAATGGTTACCAAAAAAACTGTTCTGTGGCAATATTATTATTTTATGGTGATAACATTAAACAAAATATTAATGATTAAAATATATGAAATTAAAATTTGAACTTGAAGCGGTGAAAAAAATAGAAAACCTGAACTTGAACTATTACAAAGCAGTTCCTTCAGAATAAATTCCTATAAAATTTATTAAAATAGGATTCTCGCTATTACTGAAAATCTATAATAACTGATATAATAAAATATATTTCTCATTCACGTTCTTCCATTCCGATTCATTTTTCGAACTGCCGAATTATTAATATGAAATTTCTGAAAATATATATATTCCAATTATTATTAGAAATTATAATTATAACAATTGCTGGAAACAATTCCCACGGAATAATATCCCGAAAAACGTGGTACCAAAATACAACCCATGCCATTCTCGATTTCAATAGCAGTTGGTGTTACCAATCGTGTCTCTCATTCGTCATCTTGCATCCCCTCGTGTTTTCCCTCTATACGCTCGGAAATAAGCCGATTCGAAAAGTATTTCGACAACAGTTACCTTTCTTCGGGTAAAAGGAATTATTTGTCGACAAACGTAAATCCGGTTACATCTTCGCGTTGCCTATAGCCGAATAAAGCGTGAAAATTGATGAAATAAATTTCTCTGGATATATGCGATGACGTTGTTGAACAAATCGGTTCATTAAAATAGAAAGTGTCAGATCTATCGGGTAAATATGAATAAATTTGTGGAAAGAAAATAGTAAAAAAAAAAGGAGAGGTGTCAAGACAAGTGAAATTTATTGGAAATGATATAATCATAAAACTGATATACGAGGATTGTTTTAAAATCTGGCAAAAGTGCCAAAGGGAAGGAGAGAAAAAGAAGGAAATTCTTTTGGCTAAACGGTTTTTACGCACGGATCTTGGCTAGGGGTAGATTTCCCTTCCCTTTTTTCCCTGCCTCTTACATTCGTTCCTTCCTTAGCTTGTTTACGAGGCGAGCATCGGAGTAGACTTCGGCTTCGCGGGATAGAAACTCGATATAACTCGACCTCAACCCTCGTCTTTTCAAACCGAGCAGGAGGAAGGAAGGAAGCAAGAAAGGAGATGGTCCCGGTCCTGCGGAGAAGTTAACTTTCTTTCGTTTGCGAAGCCTTCGGGCACCTCGTACACTGGCTATCTATTTCAAATGGTCCGAAGATACTATCGCGAGAGGAAGAATCTCCGTGTGTGTCTCTGTCCGTCCTCTTCTTTCTCTTAAAGGAGAAAAAAAAGGATTCACCAAAACGAGGTTTCTCCTAATCCCGACTTATGGCCCGATAAACTACGCCTAAAAAGCACTTTTCTCCTTAAATATACGACTTTGAAAAACCCTTGGGATGCCGAAAAAAAAAGAACCGCCTTTCTTTTCGCTTCTCTTCGTTCCCCCCCTTTTTTTTTACGTCTTAATCTTAAAAATAAAAAGTCTCATAGCAGGTGTAATTCCGACGGTGTGAGATAGTTTTAAAAGCTCGTATCTGGAGAACACGTACGGTATTTTTCAGAAAATTGTTTTGTTGAAAGTTGTAGTGGGTAATTTCGTTCCTCGGAAGGTACCCACACATGGAGGGAACTGTACTCAAGATCCGCAGCGTTATTAAGTCGAAACTTACAACGAGAAAGGGGTAGTAGTTCGGAAATGGGGAATTTTACTGGGATATAAAGCTAATTGTTGCTAAAAGTAGCGGTGTAATAATAGTATCAAGTTCATTACTGCTTTTTGCAGCTGCATTCGTACGTTTTTGTCCCTGTACCGATTCGGTTGGTTCACGTTACGAATATTCATTCTCGTATATTTATTATTTTGAGGATTATCGGGAGACCTCTACTTATCAAATGTATTTTTTTCGTGAGAAATCCATTTTCGTAATTAAAATTCCCGACGACTCATGAAAATACGATTTTTCCACAAAAAAGAAACCTATGTTTTTTTACCAACTTCCGCTTGGATTTCATCAAAACAGACCCTTGGAATCGATTCTACGCGCCAAATTACCCATAGAAATGAGTTACCCGATCCCAGTACTGAAACTTTCATTTTTACCCCACTCGGCGGGGTGAAGATCGAACGGCTTTCCACCGAGACCCATATCTGATGCATTTTTTTTACAAGGAATGCATTTTCACTATAAAAATTCTCGGCGTCTCATCAGAAATCCGATTTTTCCACAAAAAAATCTGTTTTTCGCCAATTTCCGATATTATTTCTGAAATAAATCCTGACACGTCTTTCCTAAAATACAAGAATTTCTCCTGTTACTTTATAACCATTAAATACTAGTCGGATTTCCAAAAAGAAGATAATTATATTGCCCATTTTTCGCTAACGAATCTCGAAGCTTTAATTATCCTACTTTTCGTTTCACAATAAATTTGATACCTTCCGTTCTATGCATCTTTGATATCAGTGTTTCACAATATCGTGTGTAAATGAGGTGGAAGATAACCACGGGAAAATTTACGTGCGAAGCAATAGCACGAGTAAGCCTTGAAGGTATTGCATTTGATTCCGAACCACACTCTGCATTTTGACCCGCACTGTTTCCCAGGAGTAAACTTCACGTGGGTATCCCATTAGGAATTCACTTCTGTCCAATACTGGCTTGGCTTGTATTAATTCTGTCCGGTACTTGTCTCGCCGCAACTTTCCGCTTGCCCTCTTAAAAAAAAAAAGTACAATATATGACGTATAGGTAAGTACTCCGAGTAATGGATTTGATTCTTAACCACACTGTGGCATTTCGCCGATACTACTGCTGCAATATAATTATCACGGCAGTGGATATCTGGAGCGGACTTCACCGTGTTGCTGGTTATTCCATATCCCGTAATTTGAAGTGTTGCCCAAAGCATCACGGGATACGTTGTGGCGTCGCTGCAAAAAAAAAAAAGTCGAGAACAATTTACAACATTTCCCCTAAACAAATATCGTGGAAAAACATTACGTGACAGAATGTTACGAAAAATTTGCGGAGCGACTTTAGCAAGAGCAGGTGAAATTGCATCAGCCTTTGGTTTGATCTAGACGGTATCTGGGTCAATCTATTGAAATTTGTTGCATCAACCTCCTTCCGTCTTACCATCGCACTCAGGTAAACAATACTGTTAAAAAAATTATTATTTTTTCGTTTGCGCGGAAGAAAAGGAGTGTTGTATATATATATATATATATATATATATATATATATATATATATATATATACCGCAATATTATGTAGTACGACTCCTTTTGTTTTTCTCTCGAAACGATATCGAATCTCCAATAAAATTTCGGATTTCTAGACCTTTAAAGTTTCAGATTACACACAGATGAAAGAAATGTCTGTATACCTGAGACTCAAAGAACCTTTGTTTGATCCTTCAGAATCGTTCCACTTCTCATAAAGAATCTCCATTTCCTGTAATTTTCAAGAAAATACGGGAAATGTAACCCCGCGGAGTTCCAAATTTCCGAGTAACATTTTCTCACAGCGAAAGTTCGATTCGGCTAAAGTGTGTTTTCTATATTGGCAGTAAGAGATTTTGAAAGCTTTCGCGTTTAAATAATCCTACCGGAACTGAAGTACTCCTTCTAAATGGGATATCTCTCTCAAGTATACTTATACATATAAAATTGGGAAACTTTGTTTATCAATATACTTTAAGATATTCCTCCGAATTTCTTTCAAGTGTGAAGAATCAAATAAAATTTTATATTTTTCTATGTTGAATTAAGTAAAAATGAAAAATAATAAAAATAAATAAATAATTAATTATTTAGTAACTCAATAATAGTAATTAAGTAATAATAATAACAGATACGAGTTGTGAGAAATTTTGAAAAAGTTTGTGTGATACATAAAATTGATATTAAAGCCGAAAAATAAAATTTATTGATCTTCTCTGTGTACATTTATTTTTTGTAAAGATACCTATTCGAGGAAGAAAAATAAAAAATAAGACTGCCTTTTTTTTAAATTACGAAAATAGAAATTTTGTTCCCAATTTTGGCTCCTGTTTTCGTGAAATAATTATTACAAATTGAGACGAAGCCGATTGATATGGATTTCCTTTTTTCATGCGAACAACATTGCGTATTACTTGCACAAAAAAAAACGCGGCCTAATGTTCTTTAAAAACACAAACCTTTGTCTTCCCTCCACATGGCAAACAATAGGAAAAATAGCCCTTTTATTCTCGTCGTCCTGTAGATCAGTAGCGTGCCACAGTATGCTCATTGTTTAAATACTGCAGCTAACAGGCAGATGTTCCAAATCTTATTAGTGTCAGTATAGTACTTTAATAAAATTAGAGTACTACAAAGTCAGAGCCAGTGCATATTCTCTCATTTGTTGCACAATTCGTAGAGTACGTCGTCGTATGTCCTTTTCATTTCCATGTAATTTGTACACCGGTACGGTAATACCTACACTGAATTCTTGTATAATACCTACTAAAATACAGTATTAAATTTATCACGTCAGCTATTACGTAACCGTATATTCTATATTGCATATCACGAAAACATAGGAATATTTGCGATAAATAGCAAACCGTAACGTACCTTTTGGGTGCGATTCGTTTAAATTAGGACACATAATATACGTTACGGTAAAATTGTACACAATGGGGATGAGAAAATCAAAGGTAGTTCGTTTTTACATTTTACGATAGTTAATACAAAGTAAATGGAAAATCTCGTTGATTGAAGTTTCTGTAACAGTTACAACCGAGCAGAGACCGATGTTCTTTTCACCATGCGACTCGGCAGTCAATAGAAATACGAATAAAATTCTGACACGTCCGGTTCATCAACTTTTTAATATAGGAAACGAAAGAGGTAGAATAAAAGGAACGAGGATGTTGTTTTCTATTTTCAGAACATCGCTTTTAATGAAATTCTCTTAAAACGGATTTCTTTTTTCGATATCAGGATTTCACGTGTTCACATTTGTTCTCACTTCCTTGTGTCACGGAGGTTACTATTAATCCATATACCAACAAATCGCCGTTTAATGTCGAATGCAAAATCAAAGGTTGGGCGAATCCAATCGCTCACCGCACGTGTGTTTGAAAGTAAAAGTTATAGGAAATTGGCGCAGTAGGAAAATTCGTTGAAACTTCGAATCGACCGAAGCCCGAACTTATAAAACAGCAGCAATGGTCGAGCGTGCTGGCGATTCTTTTAATCTCGAGATCCGAGATCCTGATATCGACCTGTTATTTCTCTTTTTCGAGGAAGGACGAACGCGTTTCTTTATTTCCCTTGGAATTTCCTCAAAATGAATGTTTCTAATGGATTACTCCGGAGATCCATTTTTTTTTTGGTTTTTTCTATTTTACAAGATAATGCTATTTGCTGCAAGGAATTTTTTTTTTAAAGCCAGATAAACATAGATATTTTATTGTATATTTCCAACAACAAAATTTTTTAAAATTGGCGCTTTAAATATATGATTATATTTTATTTTGTTGCTTTCAGAAAAAAAAAGAAACTCTTGGTTTTCTATGAAATATATTTATTTCAGAAGCAATCTTATTTATCGCAAGACACTCGGCACGTACTTATTCCTATTTTTTGTATACATACGCACTCTCTAATGCGATGTACATTTCCCTTCCACTGCGTTGAGAAATAAAGTGAAAGATAAAAAAGACCGTTCGATTACTCTTGAAATTAAAATGAACTCATGAAACCTCAAGTAACCTCGAGTACAGATCGTAAATCTTGAGAGCTTGACTGTGCTTTACTCAGCTTAAGCTCCGTTCAACCTGACGACAAACGTCTTTAAATATATTTGCCATTAAATGCAGGTGTTCCCCATAGCCATCCATGATAGCGAATGATAAGAAATCATTTCAAGGAGAGAATTCACGGTAATTTTTAGTTTTATTGGGAAAGCGATAAAGAATTTATTGACAAATCAACGAAATTTTCATTCGATAGTTTACTCGCTCGGATTTAAATAAATAACGGAGACGTTTTATGTTACTTCCAGGGATTTTATTTCCCGCTCGTGAAATACTCAGAAATCGATGCTCGCTGAAAATAAGCCTCGTCGGATTCATTAACGAACTAATACGGGGAGGAAGTTGCGAATGTTTCGAAGTGACGTGGAATCGTAGGATTTTGCAAATTTTACCTGATTCCAAATTCAAGTAAATAAAGTTTCGAGAAAATTATCGCGAAACTTCTTCGACATCATATTTGTAATTGATAAAAATTGATTTGCAAGTCGACGTAATGATAATACGAAAAAATTCAAGAAATATGCACCGACTGATTTTTTAGGTAATTCTAAAAATATAGAAAATTGCTAAAATTATGAATATGATAAATCTGCAAAAAATAATTGTTATTTATCAACAAAGTAATGTGGTAAAATGATTAAACAAATTTAATTGATCCCCGTGTCTGCGCTTTTCACCACCCGACTTAAAAAAAAAACCGAGTACAGTAACTTGTGAAGAAATTCCTTCAATAATTGCTAAAGCAAAGGATTTGAAATTCAATTTCCTATTATCCAAATGAACTTTCTTACACCTGCGCAATATCCTAAATGGAATGATCTGGATATAATTAAACTGTTATTTCTTGACTTTAGTAATTCCCTAAAAGTGATTTCATATCTGTGACGTTCGCGAAAGAATTTTTTGTCCTATTCGGAAATCTCCTTTCAGGATAATATCGTGAGACGGTTAAAACTTAGCAGCAATTGCAGCAATTTCATACACCTGACTTCGGCGTTGAAAATGTTTGACTGCGTCGTATAAATTATATTTGCGAAAATTGCGAAAATCATCCCCAAAATTTGAATCTTCATATTTTATGGGACGCTACCCCATTCCACATAAAAATTTATTTTCTGTCGAGTAGTAAAAGGGGATCATTCCTTTTTACGATATTAAATAACATTCCAATACCGAGAAGGGTGGTATTATTTAATTAAGAACGCAATGGCGGAACTGACATGTGTCTATATAACATTTATAACGTCTTACGATAAACTTTGAATATTTCGTTGAGCGAAAAGAAACCGAAGTTCCTCCCGGATTCGTAGAAGCATAAAGATTGCGTACTTAAATATTTACGAGAAAGAAAAATAAATGACTGCTGTTTGTCTACGAAGGACAGTAAAAATGATTAACCCAGATTTTCTTATGTTTCGGATTTATTATTAATAAATGGTAAACGCAGGGCTTAAGAATGAAATTGACTGTGCCATAAAGTTCATATTTCATGTTTTATGAAACTGCAACTACTTTCAGAAGTTTAATGGGTCGGATCAAGTTTGAAGTAATTTGTTCTCAAATGTAGATCTTTTGACAAAGAAGCCGGTGGAGGGTATTCCGAATGCAGCAAGATAAAAATTATATCACGGTATTCAGCACAAAATACCCTTTACGAAATTTGTCGTTGGGGTGACGTAGGTTAACGTCGTTGGACTGGGGTTTCCTCGGCGATGAATGAAAATTCCCAAATTGAATACAGTCGTGCCTCTCATATTATACTCCGTCATATCTACCCTCCGTCTCGTCCTCGTTAGAGTTCCGTGGAGCTTACAGTATATTACGCACCGAAAAAATTATTTCTTTAATCAAAAAATTTGGATTATTGAAATTAAGTTACGGATACTTTTTCTCAGACGGTTTATTAAAACACCGTATTATTTATTTGAATTGATAACACTTCCGAAATATAATTTTTATTATTTCATTTAAAAGAGCAAGAATATTTTTTTATCGAATTTCTATTGAAGGTAAAATTTTAAAACATTGGCTTCAGTGACTATTTCTATTTGAACTAATATTCAAATTAAAATAGCAATATTTTGTATTATAATATCAAGCTATTTAATAATAAATCTTAAAATATTGATCTTGAAATATTAATATCAAATTTTTAAAATTCCGAAATTAAAAAATTATCTATTGAAAAGTACTAAATTATCGATAATTTACTACTTTTTCAATCAATAAGTTAGTAATTAGTAAAATAAATGGCTTGATTATTGTTAGCCATTTTTTATAAAAATTTAGAAAACAAACGATCTTCAAAGATACCGATTTCTACTCCTAGATAGTTTCTCCATGACCTATATCTTGATACTGAATCCTTTTGTAACAGGATTAACGGTTTAAATTTCTACGAAACGCGATAAAAATCGAATAATATTCCCGAGCTGTTAAATAAAAAATAAAATAGGAGAAAAAACTGGGTGTTAATAAAATTGGTTTTTCGTGCATATATTCCTACACTTTCACGATCTCTAATATTTTACGAACACGAAATGTGTTATTTTCTGTTTGGAATGCTTCCCATACAAACGTTTATGATCGTTCTCTGCGAAACACGTGAGATTATACTTGATCATCACGAATGATGCATTATGCACCGTTTTCGCTCGAGATCCTTCTTCTCCGCGATACAATCTGATAAGTGCAAGAACAGATGTAGATACGACCATAAATGGTCTCGGGGAAAATCATATCACCTCCTACATCTGATATCGCTACGTTTCACGAACATTGATCAATCCGATGACTTTCCACGGATTTGGACAATTTAAGACAACACAAAAGGGTTTCCGGGGATATTTAGCACCGGAAAAACCCCTAAAAATTTTGAAATTCCTAACAACCTCCTTTTAAAGCTTGAATGCCAAAAATATTTATGAACGAAAATAAAATATCTTTCAAAAAATTTATCGGCAAAAAAAAGGTGAATAATGTTCAGATTTATACACATTATTTTCGCGAGTGTCTAATAACGCAACTGAAATGGTATCCAAGGGAAAAATTGAAGTGAAATTGCAACTTACGAAGGGTATTAATTTTTTTATAAATTACTAGTTGGCTTAATAAATTAATTATCTACTTGATAGTCGAGCTGCTTCGTTGTAGAGAGATAAGAGTTGATTTCTATATTCGCTCGCGAGCAAATAGAATTTAGTTTCGGCAGATAAGCCAAAAAGCAACGTCGTAAAATAAATAATATGCGAAATGTTTACTGCATCGTACCCAATTTGGCATTGCACGGGCTTTGGCTTGCCGTACATGTGTAAAATCTACTAAAATTTAATGAAAAATAATACCTTGTTTTAGTAATCGCAACTATAAACAACCCTTTGTTAATATAAGTAAAAGTTATCCTCAGTCGTACGGCACATATCTATATCTATACGTGCATACACGTACCTATCTACTTTCTAAAGCGACTAATTCATTTAACTACTTCAGTAAGTTGTAGTAACAGCGGTAATGTACACCGTCGGTACATAGGTATACAACAAACAGTTTTAGGAGTAGCATCAGCAACATTTACCATCACGGACAGAAATCCAGAGCCCTGACTTTGCAATGTTGTAACTTCCGCAACAAAAATCGCCAAAAAATATGAGACAGCCAACGTCTGAAATCCCGATTACATTTACCGCACGCCCTAATGTACCGGATACAAAAATATCTTCCCTTTGTAAATCATATTTACGTCGCCCTAAATTATGGCCGTATTGCGGCCGCGGTTTTCAATTCCCGCGTTTACCATCGAAAAATTTATAACTCGTGCAGGGAGAGAAAAAAAAAATGGCGTAGATTTTCATGATAGCTTAATCTCATACCCGACGTCTCTATTTTGTGCCCGGCAGAATTCCACGTACGCTGAAAAGTTTTCCTTGAAGTTACAGCTTTTTATAGGAAGCAATAACGTTATCCCTTTTACTCCTGCACGACTTTAACGCTGATGGAACGGTCGCGGTTGCACGCAGTGCATTTATTTGGAAAATGGGGAGCACGGCATATAAATGACTTAATGATTTTATGAGGCTCCCGTTTAGTACAAGCTGCGATGGCGATGCATGGACGTTGCGGGTTCTGGATGTGACAGACATAAAAGTCGCATTCCACTTGGTAATTCCCCTAACGGCAAATACGGCACCAATACGTTTCGTGACGTTAACAAGGCGGAGGGTGAAAGTTCAATTTCGAAAATTCTTAACAACCGAAGAAAAATCATGGGACACGGTCTTTTATTTAACAACTTGAGTGGCTGCAGCGTTTTGTCTTTCTCTCGTCCACATTCTGGGAGCAAAGGAACGTGCCACAGTTCCTCAAACAGGAGGAAAACCACGGTCTCCGTGTGTGGGTGATGCGAGGATCGTGTATTTCGATGCTTCTTCCAGTAAAAAATATCGGTTTGATTAAGTACCTCGTGTTTTCCCTTTTTTTCTTCTCGTGGTGATTAAATTACCCTTGACGAAAGCCTTCGGAATTTTTAATCATAAAATTATGTCACTCTGGAGCTTCACCCTAAAATTGGTACCGTGATCGTGCGACAGTTAATTATTGTTAGCAAAGGATCCCATAATTTAAAGAAAATATTTATTTTTGTGTCAATGTCGAAATTACATTGATTATTATAATAATAATTACAACTGGATTTTTAATTGATTCCTAAACTCATTTTTTTCAAGTACCTTCGAGAAACCACTGAAAAACGAATTTACGTAATAATAGTCAAATTCTGGCAGACATTGGGATGATCCACGAGCTTTGTGATTTTTTTGGGCTACTTTTATACATAAAACACAATATCATATTTTTTGTATGAAAGAAACATGCAAAAAAATGGACGAGCCTGGTATCTCCCACAAGGTGATTCGACTGTTATTCTTTAAATTCATTTTTCCATTCTTCACTGACTTGGAATTCCGTAAGTTTTTTTTTTGCAGATTATTTTCACACAAAAAACGACACCTTACTCTCTTTTTGTGGGAAAGTGGTACAAAAAACGGCGAAACCTAGGGACAGTTCAATGAAGCTTACCACGGTTTTGGGTTTATGGTGTCTCACATTTTTTCGATATTTTATTAGTGTCAGTTCCAGTAACGTAATCTCGAAACTCTTGATTTTAATTGTAAACTATAGTGTTTTTTTCCGCTCTAATTAAATTTTCTGCTCCAATACCGGCCAACACTTTGACACCTACGTTAATTTACCACGCAGTGCTGCTTATCCACGACAAATTAATCACATTCTGAAGCTGGCTCTTATCATGCATCGCAAAAAAAAAATAAGAGGACAATAACATTGTTACACTAGAAAACGAATATTTTTATTGAATTTTAGTAGAATGCATTAATGTAATTCTAGTAATCAAGCTATTTACTAATCGATACATTCAACAATTCAATTAAATAATCTAAAAATCGATTTTTTCAAATGGAATATATTTGAATTTAATTACAATAATTAAAATGTTCAAAATTATTGATTAAACTGTTCCGGAAAAATTCTTGTATGGCACGAATTCTATGAGTACAGAATGTTTATAAAAATGATATAAAAAAAGTGTAAGCGTCCATTAAATAATATTAAAAAATAGAAATCGTACAAGGGAACTAATAAATTATTGGATAATAATAATAATAAAATAAAATGATAAACGCAACAAATGTAAAAAAAACTTAAAAATGTAAATACAAAATTAAAAACATCAAAGACGGAGATTTCTCGATATGGAGATTTCTCTGTCTTAAATTGGTTTCTATGATTAAATCTCCAATAATGGATACAGATTGACGGAGAAACGAGACTGTATCACGCCCATCACGAAACCAACGACGTTTAAAATAAAAAATCTGTGACTAATCCGAAGCCCTCACTTTGAATTAAGCTTCTGCCGTCATTAAACACGAGTCCGGACCTTTGTCACGCGTTTTGAATAATTCTGTAGCTTTTTCCGTTCAACAAATGTCGAGCTACCGCTACTGATAACTGCTGGAGCATAATCCATACACTCCCGCTATTATTACATAATAGCTTCGTGATGAAATCCCGTGGCTATTGTAACATTTTGACCTGATATCCACGCCGTGCATGAGAAAATGCCAATGCCAGAATCGTCTAATACAAAAGGCGCCCACATTTCTGTGTAGGGGTATGTCAAACATGCTGTATCTTTTCGAATGTATGCTGAAAAAAGAGCAATCGTCAAAACAACGCACTCGTGATGCAAAATAATGCATTTTACTAGAAAAATAGTGGCTATTCGTAGAAAGATAATTAACTCTAATTTTATAGCAAATTGCATTTATTATTTTACATATTATTCTTGTAAAAAAAATTTGGAATTTTCGTACGTAATTTTTGGGTTTTGATGTTTTTAATTTTGTATTCACATTTTTATATTTTTTTACTTTCGTATGATTTCACTATTTTATGACTCAATAGTTTATGGTTTCCCTTATACGATTTATTTTTTTTTAATATTATTAATAGACTATTATATATTTTTTTATATTAATTGTGTACATTTTTTATATTCATAGAATTCGTGTCTTGGAGGACTTCTCCCAGAACAGTTTAATAAATAATTTTGATTACTTTAATTATTGCTATTACGATCGTAGCAAATATATTTAATTTGGAGAAAATGATTTTTTTTTAGATTTTTGTATTTAATTATAAATTCAATTGTAATTAATATCGCACTAATTTTACTATTTTCCTAAATAATTTCATTGATTCGTTCCCTTTGAGTTCACACTCTCATTTGTTGAAATACAAGTTCCTCGGAGAAAATTTACCCCTAGTCCTTATTCTTAGAATTTGCATCTTTACAAATACTCCATTTTCATCAGGATCCTGCTTTTAACAAGTTATCCCCCGCACATTTTACTAAGTTAAATGGTATTTCTTACCGAAGAAATACAATTACTCTAAATCACTTGAAGAAAGGACCACCAAGAGCTAATGGAGTTGCTATATACAATTGGCTTAGTTCACTCTACGATAGAAAGTGTACATTATTCCAGGAGAAAAAAGAAAATCGTTCTGTAGATTTAGTAAAATTAAACTCAATATTCGATAACTTCTTTGCGTACTTCATTATTAAAGGAAGGAGCTTGCGTAAATAAATGCATTTCAATCCCTTTTTTTATATTTAATTTTCTCGTGTAGTTACTTTACCCCGAGGGGTTGAAAGTTTGTGTAATTTTTCCGAGAAAAAACCTGACGTATTGTTTGTTGCTAAAAGTGTTTTCGCATAATGAATTTAACTAACAAAATAATAAGTACCCAGGGAACGTTAATGATCAACTGCAATTTTGTAGTGAACTTTAGCGTAAACTTTTTTATATTTTATTTTTGTAAAGAAAGTCTTAGAGCAATTTTAGGAAATTTGTTATAACTATTTTACTATTTTTCGTCACGTACCAGTTCGTCAGTGGAATTTCTTTTCAAATGGAAATTAAAAAATTATCACACCAACCTAAATTACCAATTTGAAAAATCATGATTACTTGAAAGGTGGTAGTAAAAAAACTATTTATAATTCTTTTTCAAAAATGTAAAAAAAAATAGTGCAAGGAAGGATCGAGTGATTTCATAATTAGATAAGATTTTCGACTAATTATTATGTACAGGGTTTTTCCAAAAGTAACGGACCCACTCTAAATTTGGTGTGCAGTCATTTTTTCCTATAATTCATAGACTCTGAGATAAGGGGTGGGTAAAAATTACCAATTTCAAAATTACCAAAGCCTACAGATTTGGACTGTACTTTAATTAAAAGAAATTTTGTTCGAAACGGTTGCGAAGAAATTGTCCTTTCTTACAGCTCAACGTACTTCGTAATTAACTACTCGCTAAATCTTCATTGTTTTGAAGAAATATTCCGCCGGTATTAAGATTAAACCCTAAAGTAGATTTGAAATTGAAAAATCTGTAATTGCCTCGTAGATTCCTAGCGGCATCTGTTGAAATTTTAATTGCCTTATTTTGCTGACATTTTTCAACGTAATATACTTATTGAGGAATTATTGTGCCTTTTTTTTCGTTATTGCAAGATATCTTCCGATCTACATCAAAGTTCAGTATTTCCGGCAATGCTCATCAGTCTCAATAAACTTGGCGCCTGTCACGTTTAGATCGATCTTGCATTTGCAAAATTCCAAAGTCGCGAGTTCGAAAAATTCGAAACCTTCGAAATTATTACAAAGGAATAAAAGTATTTGAATTATTCAACGAGTTCGCTAGTAAAATTTCTTGGAACTTCCAAACTTGGCATTTTCAAATGAGAATTCGACAAAAGGAAAATTATTTGACTCGATTGAAACGGTCGATGGAGATTCCTCGTGAAACCCAGAAAGCATTTTTCCGAAAATAAAGCGAAGGGAATTTTGAGAGTGGTTTAATTATAGATAAAGGCTTTCATATCACGTTACACTAACTAGTTCATGTCAGAGTCAAATCGAATTTTGATGAAACTGCTAACTTCGCGTGTGTCAGAACTTCACAGGAACACTTGGCTTGCTGTTGGACCAGTCCTGCCCCTGTCACTCTTCTCGCAATAATGATGAAAAAATTGATCCTAGACGTGGAATATCTATAGGACATATTCCGTGGGTATATTACAGTCGATTGATGGTAACGATATGCTCTAATTATTTTCCAAAAGATTACGAAGAAATCGCGAAATGCGTAATAACACCGAATAACGAAAATTTCGTACCAAATTCGTGCCATTGTAAATTATATAATCGCCAAAAAAAATATTTGCAACCTCGTTGGAATAAAATACAGCGACGCAAATTTTGGAAAAAAAATACAAATTAATAGAAATTATTATTCAAGCAGTAAACAAACAGAATTGTTAATTAATCGAACCGTTGGAGTTGTTAAGAATTCCGATGGAGAAAATAACACCGTTTTAGAGGGAAACGTGGACTCTAAATGTTGCACCGGCATTAATTATGTCGAGCCGATACCCTTTCGTTGTTTATTGTACAATTATGCACTAAACGAAACGGTGCACCCTTCGACGCAAACGTATTGCCCCATTCCCTGCTACTCGTTGATAAAGAAGATTTAACACCAATTAATGAACACAATTCGTACCACGTCCGCACTGTCGACGTATCAATGGGTTGTTCGCCATTCGGTGTTAAGGTTCCTAACTTTTTACCAAATCGCATCCCACAGGTGCACGGCCGGTGACGGATCATTGACTTTTGCAATACTCGCTCATTATTCCGTCGCATCATTTTATTTCAAGCGTCACGCGTATCTTCGCTATTTCTTGCGACAAAATTCATTTTTCGACGAAAGTTATATATTCGGTAAAAAATAAATGAACTCATTTCGATGAATCGGTGAAGGAGGCGTGGGATGAAGAATCATCCCTGTTTTACCGAACGAATATAAAATATGAACCGTTTCGACGAAACAAGAAGAATTTCGAAATACGATGAATTTTTCAAAAAAGAAAAAAAAGAAAAAAAAACGATGTACGTATCATCCATATCCCGTGTAAAAACGAGAAGCATAAGTAAAGACATTTGCTTCTCTCGGTGTAGCTCGGGGTATTAAAAAGTATATGGCAAATTGAAGTGGAACATTATTCCCGCTTGAAATATTAGCCGACTCTTAAATAAATCTTCGATACTTGATAGTACACGACGTAGGAAAAATAAATATCCCGTTTTATCCATAATAAAATCTCTATTATGGTAATCAAATAATGAATGATTACTCCGACGCTAAATTAAAGAGGTAGGGCGCAAAGGAGGAAGGAAGGAAGGAAGGAAGGATGGAAGGTTTTACGTAATAATGATAATAATAATAATAATGATAATAATAATAATTCTCTATCTATCTTTCGATCCTTCCAGGGAATATAAGGAATTGGTAAACAATTTATCGCGTAAAAAGGGTAAAAATGGGACACCTAACATACTTCCGCAAAAGTTTGTTAGCGAATCGACTGAACCGAGGGAAGGAGGGAATCTCGTCGACCCGATTTTGAGGACAGAAGGCGCCATTAAACGAGCCTAAGGATCGTCTGTAATTAATTCGTCGAGGCAATGTTAGTCGTAGTCGTCAACGTGGTGGTTGTGTTAGACGTATAGACGACGTTCATCCTTCTTCCTTCTTCTTCTTCTTTTGCTCCTTCATTTATTCTCTTCCGTCTCTTTCTCGTTCTCTTTAGTACCTTAGCAAAGGTACCTCCGACGTTGTAAGAGGAAAAAAGGAAGATCCCGCTATCTCGCTCCCACGCTCTCTTCCTCTTTCGGACCATCGGCAAAGTTCGTCGGTAGAATTTAACCAGGGCTTTCGCTATCGACCTGATGTTCAAAAACCTAAAAGCGTCTGCGTCGACGTCGGCGTCGACGTCGACGTCGCGCAGACGCCTTCCGGCAAAAGGTACCACGGGATCGATTCCAGATTTTCTACCATAACGATGCCTACCATCCTCCCGGATCTTTCCCAAAAAATTTTTTCCTTTTCGTTCTCTCCAAGAAGTTATTGTTATTTATTTAGAAATTTTCTGTTAGGGAGGAAATGCCCTACATTTAGGAGAGTACCGTAAGGAGAGCGTACGATGAAAAAAAAGTTCACTCTCCTCCTCCTCCTCCTCCTCTTTATTCTTTTAAAGAATTGTAACGTTTTTTTTTTTTGCATCCCATTCTTTTGGGAACAATCTTCCTTAATGAATTTTCTTTTGAAATAAATCAAACATCTGCATGCAATTTTAATGAGTACAGCCTTTCTTGCGGGGATTGCTGTTATTTACTGGTTTCGCGTTTCCCTTTGAAAGCGATTCACGAAAAAGCGCTACTCTGTTTATAGGTTGCATATTTCATCCACTTATTTATTTATCCGGCGTTTATCGCTGAAAATCACAGATAACGAGGATAATGAACGAAGCGCATGGCAGAATTCGAGAAAATTGTATTTCAGAAAACGAAACTTTGTTACACCGAGTTTTAACCTGCACTTGCAGCTTCCGATATTTCCGGATTTTTTTTTTTTTTTTTCATGAACCCTCCAATTACTCCGTAATTTCCGTATTAAATGAAATTTGCAACTTCATTGGGTAATCGAATCGATGACCATCGTCGTCTTAATCGCGAATTAGGAAAAAAAATCGGTATCGGTGAAAGCGCAAATTTGCGAAAAAATAATTGGAGCGCGAGGGAATTTGGACGCGTCGTTTGGTAAAAAAATGTTGAAAATTCCATTAAAAAAAGCACGTTTCTGCGTATGAACGGTGCAAATAGAAATGTCATTCATTGTCGTTGATTTAAAATTTAATACCTTTGAAGGTGGTTTTCGTGTGCGGTAGAAATTCGCGTCTATTCAACGATCGTCTCTCATAAAATTAACAACTCGCAGTTCGTTGGCTATTCACTTTCGTAAAACTAAAGTATTTTCGATGTAAAGAAGTGATTTTCAGTGCTTTCTCGGAAACAAACGCAAAAAGACCAGGCGAAAAACCATTCAAACGCTCCTATCTCCCAAGGTTTTACTTTTTCAAGCGAGAACATTTACTGCTTTTCACGCTCCGGGTTTGAAATTATGTAAAATCTCTTTCTCGAAAACAGACAAATTCCGGCACGAGAGGAAAAAAGATTGAGGCTTAACTTTGGCGTTATGATAATTTCCAATCGGATTTCTATGGGTACAAGAAGTTTCTCTGATCCACCGAAAACAAACGGAAGGCAATCGATGTTGGCAAATTGCAGTCATTGGATGCTGTCATCATTTAAATATCTAAATCGACCTGAAAATTTTTTTAAAATCCTCCGTCGAGTTCTAAAACCTAAAATTCACCTGGTTGGTTCTATCTACGAAAGAATATTTTTAATTCGTTTCTCAAAAAATTAGCAAATCGATGAGGTAATAAAAAATTTGGGTGCCATAAAATAACATCAAAGTGACGTAAAATTTCATAAATTTCTAATTATAGAAAAAGAGAGAAAGAAAATAATATATTTTCTAGCCTCAGAAAAATTCGGAACCGATCGGCAAAATTCAAAATTGTGTAAAAACCTTTTCGTCGAAAACAGAAAAATTCTACTTTGAGAGAAAAAAAGGGAAACCAGGCGTTATGATAATTTCCCTCGGATTTGTATAGCCACAAAAAGTTTCTCTAATGTATCGAAAAGAAATGGAGGGCAACCGATGTTGGCAGAGTACAGTCATTGGATGCTATTATTATGCAAATAGCTAAATCAACCTGAAAGCAACGCTTCCGAATTTCCGAGATTAGTCAGGGTGCATTTCTTGCAAAATGACTTGTAATACCTTAGCATTAGTTTGCTCTGTAGCAATGGACGGTATAAATGTTGACGTATTTTTTATTTCCGTACGTGAAATATGACAGCAACGAACCCCATTTTTCTGTCAATCGCAAATGGAAAGGTTTTTCCACGGCGTCGATATATTTCGGTACTTTCGATTTTTAGAAGAATTATTACGGGAATAATTTATAATACCTTTTTGCAGCATGGCGGAAGGAATATAGTGGTTGTTAAAAATTCAGCATCCTCTGCATAAATTAGAGGCGATAACAGCGGGCACCTATGCTTCAATTCACTTGAAAGCTGGGAAGTTCTACTTTAAGACCTTCAAATTTCTAGATTTAGACAGTTTTTGCGTAGTGGCACGATTACGTTGGAAAAATAGATTGCCATCAATTTTGGATGAAATGTTATTTTTGTCTCCACCGTGAGTTTAGAGGTTCATCCAAATATAGGGATAACTTACATTTTAATTTATTTTCAAGCCTTTCGACGAGGTCAACGAATTTCGAGCTCCGAGGAAATTTGCCTCCGAAGTCATAATTTCATTAAGAAAACTTACCACCCAAAATTACTTTTCTTCGTTATAAACTTTTCCAAAAAAAAAAAATGTAACTTCGAAAGTAACAGCCAAAGGAACTATGCTAATTCGCCTTAGCCTAGTGTCACGGAAAACTTTGCACCCCGAAATCAAACAGGTGCCGAGTAAGTTCAGAAATTTGCAAATACCGAGAGAATTTGAATCATAAAATACTAGAAAAAAAATGAGTAATCGACGGAAGTGAATATCAACCACCATGAAAACTTGGGAACCGTCTTTCCGAGCATTTCAGTAACAGTTTTCAAATTTTGTAATTGCATCGTCAACTTTGTAACTTTGTTAAGAGCAACTTCGCTAATCCGATCTCTTTAGAAACCCAGAAACTGTTTCTAAAATATGTGTAATGAATACGGAAAACTTCGGTAATAGTTCCTGCATTTCTTAATATGTCGTCATTTCCCTCTCATGTATAAATTTGCAATACTCTCTTTTAGCATATTGACGATTTATAAAATTCATTGGAAAAGGAGGGAGACAAAATAATGACGAAAAATGATAAAAATCTACAGAAAAATAATCAAAGGTACAAGAAAATTTCGAAAATATATAATCGCCTTTATAATGAAATATGTAATAAAATAAAAATGAAATACAAAAATAACGACCACAAAATTTTACTACAGAATTAGAATCAATTGTTAGTGGTTTTTTTAGAAAATCTACTATTTTTCTAATTAATTCCACGATTTTACGTCCCGAGCTCATATTTGTTATATTTCGTAGCAGTTTTCATTGTTTCAACGACTTCATTATTTTCTTGAAATATGACTTATAATTATTAAAAAACATTATTTCCAATTCCGCATCCTTTCACGACATCCACAATCAATCCAATAACACCCCCGCGTTTAAATTCCAATCCTTGAAATCATCGCAGCTGTAAAGTGGCAGCAGTTATCGTTCGATAGTAGCTCTTCTTATCTCGAAATTCGAGACATCGATCTTTCGTGCCTTTTCTAGTCACGTAACTGACTTATTCTTTTCTTCGGAAACTGATGTTCTCAATTTTTCTCCAACTGTCATACGAGTGCGGTGGGAAAAAAAATATGCATCGAATTTTACTAAATTTCCCGTCAGGATTCGTTATTATATTTATTTTTATTCCTACAGAAGGAGGATTCTTTGTGCTACGTATAGAAATGCTTTTCTCACGCATGGAAGAGAAATCCTTTTTGTTAGAGCCTTTGAATTCCGGGAAAGTTTCTCAAAAAAGAGCCTTTTTTTACGACGCCGAACCGTTTTATTTTCGATGTGACGTTAAAAATTTCACTGACGACAAATTGCTGACGATAATGTTAACAGCCGTACCCCGTTAAGAGGCACTGTGACTCTACTACAATTTATTTCTATTAGAATTTTATAACACGTAATTCGTCAATATCCTTGCCGTTAGAAATCAAATCGCCATTAATAGACACTATAATTCGAGCTATCCGATGTCCCATATCCAGTCCAGGATCGCATCGATAGTAAAGTCAGCTGTAATGGAAATAAGCTCCACTGCAATTGCTATTGATGCATTCCTCTTTCTCTCCCTCTCTTTCTTTCTCTATGAATATAATGTACAGTCTAATAGCATGATTTTAATACCAAGATTACCCAGAAAAATAAATCCCGTTACTCTATAAATGAATTATAGATAATTTTCCAGAAATTTAACGAGATAATAATTTTATGTAAAGAAAATATAGAAATTATAGCCAAGGCTTTGAAATACCTAAGCCTTCTTACTTGGACGAGAAGATAATAATAATAATAATAATAATAATAATAATAATAATAATAATAATAATAATAATAATAATAATAATAAGTATAAGTATAATATAATAAAAATATAATTTAACAATAACCCCTAAAAATTTTCGTCACCTTTCCCAAATATCTGATAATCCTTCAATCGATTGGTCGCCTTGATTGCCCGAAAATTTCTACCAATTGTTCATGAAGTTCTAGAGTATTTGTTCATGCTAATCTCTATTGATTGCAGTTGAATCATCATTAACCCACTAAAGCTCACTAAAAAAAAAATCTGAATGAGGTTAACCTTTCATCAATGGGGTAATCAGCAATTCACACTGCACCCTAGCGCAATTATATTTACCTATTATTTTTTGTAAACAAATTAACAGCCAATTGGGAATATTAGCTCCTTGTACTAGTTCCACATACACTCGACTCTTTCTCCTTGATCAGCTATACCTGGTTCAACAAAAAAAAAGATCGCCAAGCTTTGAAAAATGTTATAGTTAATTTATGTAAATGAACAAAACTTTAGTACCGGCCAAATATTATAATGTACTTGTTGTAAAAAGTCGTACAATTAAGTAACTTCATCCCAAAATTGAAAATAAAGAAATATGCTGACTCATTATCTTGATTATTTTTGTTACTTTTTACTTAATTATTATTGAGTATTTTTTTCAGCGGAATTGTAATTTTGTGACTTTTGTATTGATCGTTAGTATGTGTAAAATTACCAACAAGTGTAATCCCAATTTTAAAAAAGACTTCATCGAGTTATAAGACATTCAGTGGGTTGTTACCCGCAAAAAAACCTATTTCCCGTTCGTTCCCCTTAAAATTAACAAATCGAGGACGCAATAAAAAATTTGAGCATTTCGCCATTTCCAATTTGCATCGAATGATTAATTTACTATAATTCCTAGCAGCTTTCTGCCGCCAAAGTGATTCAAATTTAATCAAAATCTCCAAATTTGTAATTAAAAAATATATTTTTTTAAAAATATATTTTTTTTGTATTCTTATACAAATTTGAAACCGATTAGAAAAATTCGACCCAATTTCCCAAACCTCTTTAGCGGACTTTAATAAAATTTTTATCAATATTTTTTTAGTTGCTGTTGTTGTTGTTGTTTTTGTATCATAATGATAACAGACTCTGCAAAACAAATTTTTTAATTCACGACCACAGAAGAGGGATGAAACTTATGAGCCACCCTCGAGGTTAATTCCGGGACAGTAATACTTTTGTGGCACTCCACTTGATAGACTTCAGTCGACGTTACTATATGCAATTGCAGTAACAGCAGCTAAGTTTACGCTCCACTCTCTATAATTTGTTACGACGCCTGGTCTTATGCAAAAGGAAAGCTTAGTATACATATATATATATATATGTATATACTATATCACAGAAATGGAATAGCTCAGGGTTCAAATTTGACTAACATGAAGTTCGTTGTGTTGCAGGAAAATTTGCTTATTTGCGACATCCTACGTTTAGTCCCCGGTAATGTTGCTTGCGAATATTCCTCGCCTGAAAGCAATTGTTACCGACAACGAGTGCAGCCGTAAATTGTTTGCTGCGATCTTTACCGGCAATTTTTATTATGAATATTTCGAATTAGAACAAAAAAAACGGGGTTTAACGAAGTAGAATGCGATTGCACACACATAACGTGAATGACAATTAATGAAGGATGAAAGAGCGTACAAATTATTCGTGGAGGAAAAATACTTCGCATTAAAAAAAAGTTAATTGCTTGTTAACAAGTTTCATGGGCAATTTGTACAGAAATAATTACTGCCGTACACTGAAAGTTATGATTTTGCGTATAATTATAGTTACCTCCATTGTTCGAGTATTGATGTGAAGTTTTAAAATATTTCTACAAAAGTTTTTCAATCGTAATTATAGTTATTCGAATAATTCTCCATTATTATTATTATTTTTATTATTAAAGTAATTTGCCGGAATGCCAGGCTCGGGGGGACACTGAACTTTCGCCATTGTATCCATTTCCGTGGTGATAAAGTTGATAAGGAAATTTTGAAGGATCGTTACAATTATTGTTTGATAAGAAATAGCGACGAGTGAGAAGGTGACAATGACGTTGGAGGTAATTTGTAGATTAATATTGCGAAATAAGACTTTCGCTTGGAAATTGGATAAGTTACACAAAAGATACTTCTTCAATTACGCAAAAAATGCAAAATACTTGAAATTCACGAAAGTTACAGTAGAAACTCAAAGAACTGGGATAAATAAAGTTGTTGCGGAGAGAGATCGTATTTTTCATTGAAATGTTAGACGTTTTTAAAGTAAAACCAGGGAATTTGCAAAGTCGAGGAATTGTATATTCATTTTCTTGAAAATTGTCCAACTTTCGAAGAAGACCTTTTGGGAGTTTGAAACTAAAGTGGATTCAAACAGGAAGTTTAACCTTTGAATTCAACTAAATTTGCAAATTGTGGGATACTTTCAACCCTTTATCTATTTTTAACAAAAGTATCCCTGTAGTATTCCACCCTGCATACATACCAACAAAAACTGCAACCCACACACACTACAATGCATGGTTACAGACACACTAAAAAATGTATAATAATTCCAACTATTCCAAATTTATTGTCATTCCAATTTGTTGCATGATTGAGTCATCCAGAAATTAACCCTCAATTACCCCACACATTTTTCATCCACCGTTGTCCCATTGGGGTGAAAATCTAACTACGATTTTCTCTGACTCGTATTTTGAATACGAATAGATCAATTTCTTTCAGCCTTTTTTTTCAAAATAAATGCAAATTTCATGCTCCAAAAAACTGTATCTATTAAATCGCCGTAAATTAAAAAATGTAAAATCGATTGAATGAGATACAGGTAAAAAAATATCGAAAACCCTGGACCCATATTGACCATCTCTTGGGGTAACCGAGGGTTAAATAAATAACACCTAAATTTTTTTGCGGTGCATTGGAAACCGTATAAAAATTGAGTACGCGTTGTTTCTTTGATTTTGGTCATTTATGATCGTGAAATAAAATCGTTACGTGTTCGCCAGGCTGCTGAATGTACATTTCTGAAGTTCCCGCCCGTTAGCAAAGTTCAACAAGAAGTACATTACTGGAGAAATCTACTAGGTATACGGATAGTATGTACAAGTTACTTCAACAAAGAAGAATGTTGTGGCCACAAATGGAACAAAGGAGTTGCGGTCACAACCACTGTATTTACTTTATCTCGATTCGAGGAGCTTTTTTTTCTTTCGCAAGTACATTAAGAACAAAAAATGGCAGTACCGCTAAGTAATTTTTATATCTTTCTACTTGTCGATGGGATACTTCTCAATAATAACGTACAAGCTTTTCCTTTGAGGATATCACCGTTAATTTTTATTAGAATGACTAAATCCACTTTGCTGTCTTGGCCAGGGCTGAAGAAGAGAGAGACAGCGAGAAAAGTCTGAAAATTCAATACGATTCGATTAGTGCATTCGTGACTCGAATTCCCAAAGCTTAAAGGTCTTTGTACGGCTGTACATCCGCCACCACCACCACGGTTGTACCAAATGGCATAAGAAATTCTCTTTCTTTTCCCAAGTTTTTGCGAAAGGGGAGCCGAGAAGGTGCGAGCTGAACCCCCAAGAAAGGACGAATCGCAAGAAAATCATATCGAAACGTCCAAATATATACTTGGCTTTCCACGAAGGTTTGGCTGGAGGAAGTCCTCGTAATCCAGTGCGGGGGTGTTCGGGTCGGCAGGAGACACGCTGCGCAGCGATTTTCGTCAATTACTTTGCGGAAACAATTTTCTGGGAATTTATGCGAAGGGAGAAGGCCCAGATTTCATTGTACGGAGAAATAAATTAACCGTAAAAAAATGAGCTCGCTTAAGCGGGAGATGGTTCGTGGGATGGGCGAGAAGAAAAAGGTATATCAGGAATCCTTCAAAAACTTCCCCAAACTTTGTTTCAGCCAACCCTCTCCCTCTTTCGCTTCTCGGGGGTGAATCATAAATCAGCTATAAAAAAGTAGAGAGGCGCATATTTCTTTATCTTTGTGTATGAAGATACATTTTTTGCCCTTTTTTAAGTTTCAATGGAATCGCTTTCTTTAATGCGCACATAAAGAGGGAGCGCTGCTCTTAGACGCTCTTATAGATCGAGGATGTAGGGTGTAAGAATTATAAGGAACGACGACGACGACGACGACGACGACGACGACGTTCGCGTATACGAAACCTCCCTCTTTCGGATTGCATTCGTGAGAAAAAGAAAAGTGTGCTTAATTATATAGGATTCCACCCTAACGAAGCTTTTGCGCTAATAGACGTAATTCGGACGATTTCATCGATCACGCGAGTGTCGATTAAAAACAAAAATGTTATTTCCACCCCGGGGTTTCAAAAATTAAGATAAGGGAAGATTAATTATTGTTGAACACCTTAAACGCCACGGTAAATTTAGGTGGCGACCCATTCACGCCGCGTGGCTCGCAGTGGTACACGCTATTGCATTTGGCATAAACGGCGAGGCCTGAACGGAAAGTCTAGCGTCCTGACGTTTAACGTTATTTCTACCGCGTTACTTATACGTAATCGAAAATCCAAAACCAAAAATATGGTATCATAATTAAAATGGAATTTTGTTATTCAGTACCAAATTTGTTTACAGATGAATTATTGCTCCGCTAAATACTCCCGGTTTGTGGATATCAAAAAAAGGGTATCAAAATTAAATTAAATCTCCAAAATAATTCTAAATTAAAATCCTAAAGGGTGTCTTTTGGTAGAAATAGCGTTAACGCGTTAAACGGGTACGATTGGGTACTGTTTATTCGCATTTGATGATACAATATTTATCGATAATAGCTCCAATCCTTTCGCGATTAATGATGCAAGAAATAATTAACGAAAACAAGTCTGACGAAATTATATTTCGCGCTGATGGGTTAATTTTGGCTAATCAAAAGCCTATATTTTTTTTATTTTCTGTTGCACATATATTAGGTTTGGGAAATAGTAATTTCGGTTTTTCTCGTGTTTTTCAATGCAATAAACCGAAATTACTTTTTCCCCAACCTAATATATGCATATAGAGACAAAGAGTGCTTTGACTACAGATTCGATAATTAGGAAAGAAAGCAATAATAGCGTGATGATTATAAATCAATTATTTAATTAAAGTGCGTGTGTAAATAATGATCAGTTTAGCAGACTATCATCGTGGAACGAGTCTGTCCGGATATTGCTGTTATTTTTATCGAATCCAATCCACTTTATGGAAGGAAAGTTAAATATGTAACAGTATCCATAAGAAAACAATTCTATTCTTTAAAGCAATATCCTACAATACATTGTATATATAGTAGGAAATACATATAGTAGATAATATAACAAATATTATCGATTAAAAATACTCGAAATATTCTGCACTGGAAAAATACAAAAATTAGAGACATTTTGGTAACGGTTGGATTAAAATTAGTACGGGTAATTAATAATATCGCAATCTAACAAAAGACGAAAATTGATTTAACCTCGTAATTATATCTGAAATATATTAAAAATATTAATAATGGCATAATAATAATGTTGATATCATTAATTATGAATTCTCCTGATTTACAAAGTTAATAATTAATATAAATAATTTTGTAACCAAGGAAAATTAAGCGGATATCGTTCGGAACCAAATGGAGATCTTTTTGGGGAAAAAACAGTACGGAAATAAATAGAAATATCGGTACACGGGGCAAAAAAAAAGTCGAAAGAGAAAATTGGAGTAAGAATAGGCGAGGAAAATATACCTACAAGAGGTAGAAGAAATCCGCAATTTAGAAAAGCAAAATAACAAAAGATGGAGGAAGTGAAAAGGACATTAAACAAAAGATCGCGCAAGGAAAGAAAGCTTTTAGGCAAAAGAAGGCACTATTGTCCTCGAGTAATATAAATACGAACATTAGAAAGAATTTGATGAAATCGCACGTACGGTAGTGAAATCCAGAAAACAGGGGAAAACTTGAATCATTTGAAATGTGCTGCCACGGAGGGATGAGAAAAATGAAGCGAAGAACGAAATCAAAGATGACGGGGTTTGATACAGAGTTAAAGAGATCCCGGAGAGATATCGCGAGAGGGAGGAATCAATCAGATTCACGAAAGAATTCTAAGGAATATTTTGGAGATCGAGAAAGAATGGGAAAAGCAGACGAGGTCCTAAATTACACCGGATACAACGAATAGCAAAAAAGTCTCGACTTAAATTGAAACAAAAAAATAATAAAAACGAAAAATTTGCACAATTCGTGAAATTTGGTGCGATTATTTAAAAAATAAGAATGGAAAAAAATGTAATTCGATAAATCCAATTATCGTAAATTCAATGATTATTTTCCAAACGAATAATCAATCAATTTGGAAACCAATTTTCTCAATTTCAATTCGTGGCAATTTTTAACGGTAGCATTCACTTAAAGTCACTTTTTTCGAAGACAGTGGGATCAAATGGGGGACAAAAAATTTCGTGGACAATCCTGAAAAAAAGCAGACCGATTTATTCGATCCCCAGGTAAATCCACGGAGGTTCCAATTAATTTTAGATTAAAATTTATTGCTCCAATTGAAAGGATTGGCCTTCCAGACTTTTATATTTACTCGGGCCGAGTCAATATAATTGGGGATTTTTCCAAGTCCTCGAAAGGGACTTCTCAGACCGTGGAAATCGTAAGTTTCGTAGCAAGGATGAGACTATTATTTAAATTTACATAAATGCATATAACTGCACCGCATCGTTTAAGAAGGAATCGTTGTTTGTTATGCTCCTTCGTTAATAATACAAAATAGCTGCTTCGAGAATCTTGTTAGGGGGTAAATCCGATGCATATCTACCCTTTTCCATTGCGTGTATTGGAAAAGCATAGGAAGATATACGAGTTGACCCTCGGTAGATTTCTTTGTGAAAAAACACCCCACTTAAAGGAATACGAGAAGCGGATTGAACGAAGGAAATAGAGTATTGAACAATAAATCGAAATGACTCCGATTCCTGCATTCCTATTAAAGAAGCGGAATTCAACTAATCATTCGAAGTTCACGAGAAAAGAATACAAAAGCCATTAAATTCTTTTCATGAACGAAAAGTGGAATTCAAGGGTATTTAGAAGAATTATCTCTTCGTTCCTTTGTTCGAAGTCCAAGCGGAGCGGAGTTCCTTTTAATGGAAATTCAAGTGAATTAGTACAAATGAAGAAAAATTAGTACCGAGGTGATTACCCGCGCGACATTTGTCAAAAATAAACTGACAAATGTGCCGTTTATTTTGAAAGTGGCCTAAGTCCATTTTTAAAGAGTCACTATATATCGGCATAAATAATTAGTTTTCAAGAATTTAATTATAAATTTTCGAGTTTTTCGTTTTTTTTGAAAAATGGATTCAGGCCACTTTCAAAACAAACGGCTCAAATAGTAGAAATTCTTATTGCTGCAGGAAAATGCGAATTTTCCTGGTATTTGTAACTTTCTATTTTAATCTAAAAAACGTAATGTTGCAGAAAAATGTTAATTAGTAGCGTGATACTTCCCAGACGAATTTTGTTATAATTGCAAATGAAACAAAAAACACGAAAAATGACGGATCATAAGAAAACTTCGAAAATGAATGCTATTTGCTCATCTGTTAGGTACATATTTAGCTTTCATTGACGATGTTATCAAAGAAAAGCTAATTTTTTCGTCGGTGTCTGCTCGATGTTAAAGTTACGCTAAATAATATAGACACAAATTAACGCGAGCTCTTTTTTTGCAACACGGTAAAAAAAGAATCGTTACGAAGAGTTGGAAACTTCAAAGAGCATTTATCCCTTTTTTGGTCCCAAAAGACAGATATAATTTCTAATAATGCGAAAATAAGTTTGAGTCAAAATAAATCTGGAATTATAATTATTATCCGTAATTTAATAATTACCGATATTTCCAAAATGATTATTTTTAAGCGTAATATTTTTTGTTTACACAAAAAAACGTGAGAACTTTATTATAATAGTAATTTAGTAAATTCAGTTTTTTTTTAATTTTATATTGATTTTATTAAAATAACTTAAATTAGCGTGCAATTATCAAAAATATATTTATTCACGAAAGCAATGGGATAATTGGTCGAACATTCAAACACCATTGATATCCGCAGAATATATAATCTTTCCACCTTTTGCCAGGAAATATTCATCCATTAGAAATCCATCGAGAGATTTGAAAGATTGTTTAAAGTTGTCTGTTTCTACTTTCAGGATAAAATAATGAATAATAGGAGTCGTATAAAGAAAAATACATAAAGAAAAATGTTTTATTCTAAAATTAATATTTATTCAAAGAGAAGGAAATAAACTCTTTCTTCGATGAGGAGATATCCTTCTTTGAAAGGATATGATTTATTGATCTCGAGTATCTTTTATAATACACTGCTGTGTCCCATATTCTATGATAGCTTTATATTCCTTTAAGTTAAAATGTTCAAGCATCTACTTGTTTATATTTAGTTTCCATTAAAGTGAAACTAGTTTGCTCGTTCTGATTACCGAACCGTGGAGGCTATGCTTTTAATTATCCAGCTGTATTTCAAGCGTGCTATGAAAAATTATTAAGAAAACGACGGGGAGAAAAAAAAACCATTTCTTATTCCGTTGTACTCAAATTGTCAGAAATGAATTTGTATTCAATTAGAAAGGCGATTCGTTTCAATGAATCCGTTCCATGGCATCAATTTGCTTGAATTGTTCTAATAAAAGCCATTCGATTAATTAGTAATTAGAATAACTCTAATTATGTAAAAATAATAAATATTTTTTTTAAATCAAATTAATAGTAATACATTTCATAATAATAATAATAATAATAATAATAAATATTCAAATTTTGTACGTAATAATTCTAATTCGATTAATCAGGAAAATTCTAATTTTTGAGGAATATCTTGGAATATTCGGTGTCAAAAAATAAAATACGTAATTAGCCGAAAATTGGTAACTATTTAACTATCTTTAAACAATAGAAACTTTCTTTGTACCAAACCGCGGATGTTTAAAATTCTTGCCTTGTAATTGTACCACAATAATTACCAAAAAAAACTATTTTAAATTTGCAACTACGTTTAGAACAAAAAAAAATAATACCGTTTTTAAGAAAATGCATTCCACGATGCATCAGAAATATAATATGGGAACATTCGGTGGGAAAACTCGGTCATAAAATTGAGTGAAAACGAAATCAAGCATTGACAGTCTTGACGTGAAAAAATGGAAAATAATTCTACAATCCCTTAATTCCCTTTGAAATTCGAAGTATCCGACAAATTGGAAATGCATTTTAGGATAATGAACGTCTGGATTTAATTTGCAGAAATTAGCCACACGTGAAGTGATATAAAGTCTATTTTATTTAATATCCCACTTTATAGGGCAAATCGTATTACGGAAATCGGTCATATGCAGATTCTTTTTTGGTTTCAAACCAAATTCGATATTTTAGGTGCTATATAAATTGTGGTGAGTTTTTTTACATCCATAAAAAGGGAAGCTTATCAATCAAAATTTTTTTTATTTTCCATTTAGCCCATATATGTAGCAAGGCTTATAAAAGAACTGTGGAATTTGAAGAGAAGGAAAAAAAGTATCAAGGGAGGAAAAAGCTAGCCATTTTTTGGCAAGATTTATCGAGTCCGATTGTCAGTGAGATTCGAGCGGTTAAATCACTGAGAAATTTCATTTCTTTCTCAACAGGACGTCTACAAATTTCATTGGAAAGCAATATACCTTTTTCTTATTACAACTCTTATCTTCTACAAAAATCAGAGGAGTTAAGTATGAGGTCGGACTTTGGAATATTGGAGTTAAACTGTAATCGGCAAAAAGGCACCGGATATTCTCAAGTGACGTTTCTTACTTCCAAGTGGAAAATCTGAATTCTTCAAGAAATATTAAATATTAATTTGTTCCCATCGAAAAAATAAAAATAATAAATGTGATTCCAGAGGAATGTCGAAAATTGCATGAATTTATTTTATATTTATATCACTTGGGCTCAATAAATTTATTCTTTCATACTGTTGTCTCCCTTTACGATTTCTTTAGCGATAAATGCAATGGTCTATTGGAGGCCAAAAAGCAATTGCTACAAAGTTATGACTAATTCTGATTAAATTTTATTGACTAGGGGAAACAGAAGGATTCTATATTAGAATTTTCCTATTTTCTCGGTCAGCCGCATTTTCCCTAAGGACTAACTATCCACTCGCATAAGGATAGTTTCGAATAATAAAAGCGCTTCGAATCTAAATATATTGTATAAGAAAAACTTGTAAATCTGTCAATTTCCAGAAGGAAATTGAAAATTTTCAAAAAGAAACTGATACTTTTCAATTTGTAGGATTTTTTTTATTCTGAGAAATTTGTTCACAATTGAGCAGTTATGGGGTGGAGCATTTTTTCAAAAAAAAAGAGCGAAATTAATTTTTAATATTTGTAGAAAATATATACATTATTGGGAAAAAAGTTTCCAAATTTTCTTGAAGTTCAACCAAACGCATTTCACAGCCGGTATCTCAAAATGTTCAAAAGTGGTACAAACTTCTCCAGGCATATACGGAATTTCTCAATTAAAGTGCTTAAAATTCTTTGCTTCCGTGAATTTTCAACGTATTAAAAACATTTTTTTTTTCAGTTTTCCAATACTTTTCTCGACTCTTCAAAGTTATCGAGCATCCACTCCAAAGATTGAAAAAAATTCTTTTGAATTCAAAAACAGATGCTTAAATTAACAATATAACGCGGTAATGAGAGAACCTAAACACAAAAGCAGTTTAAGTTATAAAATGCACAGACTCGACTTGAGAAAAAGGTACAAAAAATGATGTGGACCAGCAAAGCAAGGAAGAATCGTTTCCAGTAAAGGAAAGATGAGGTAAAAGCCAGCTGGAAGTAGCCGCGAGGAAAATCTTCGATCCTTCGACTTCCTCTGTTCTCGAACACTGGATAAGGGTCCATAATCTTATTCGTACACGTTTTCATTTAATCCCTTTACCTATCATAATCATGGGAAAGCATAAAAGTCATAACACAAGAAAAAGCTAACTAAACTTTTGATAGCTTCCCTTCCCCACTATGTACCTTATTTTCCCTTCTTATCCTCCCACTTCAAATTTATCCAAGCAGTTTTTTTATCTTCGGGAATGCAGTATCAGAGGAGAAACTTTCCCGGTTATTTTAAAAATGGTTATCTGGATTTTATACCGAATTCTGGAATAACTCAAGTTTTCGCGTTATCGGATTTCACGAATTTTACAAATTCCTAGGCCAAGAATTTCCTCAATTTCGATCAGGGTTAATTCTCATTAAGTATCTGTTTCAAATTGACGTTGAAATTAAAGAACAACAACGAGCTTCAATATTTTCTGTAAAAAAATATTGAGGCAATATTGTTTAAAAAAAAATATCGGTCCATAAATTTAACGAGATTGAATTTCGTAGCTTGATTCCATTTTTTACTCTTGGAGGATAATTAATAGCTCGTTCGATTGGAGAATCTATCCGAATTACAAAAATTTGTTCTTTCATAAAACCTAATTAAATACACAAAAGCTTTTTCTAATTTGTTTTCGAGGATTACGTTCTTTTCTGTTTATTGAAAAATGATTATTGAATATTTTTATTCTTCCGTGCTTTGTACGAGCTCCTTACGTATAACTCCCATATTTACTCTAATCATCCCATCAATTGAATAAATTAAGAGCAAGGTATTCCCGTAATATATTATTGAAAAGAGGGCAAGAAAGGAAAACAAGAAAATCGTATATTTTTTAAAATGTTTTCTTATAACTTTAGAGCTCGTACATTTATTTTAATGTCATGGTAAAGACAAAAATAGGAGAAACACTTGACGTTTTTTCTTTTACATGTAATAATAATTAATAATAATAATAATAATAATAATAATAATAATAATAATAATAATTAATAATAATAATGTGTAATGTATGTACATGTAATATTATTCTTGATAATATACATTCTCACATGTTTTAAATTTTCTGTTTCCTTTTATTTTCACACACTCATTCTTTCACAGTTTTCGATAATTATTTTGTAATATATTTATATATTTATATATATTTATATCAATCAACCTTAAAAGCAGTATTTGAACAGGAAAATGAGAAGAATTAAAAAAGAAATAAAATATAGTCTCCTTTCTCACCTATTATTTTCTAAAGTATTTTACAAGTTTTGAAAACTTTAACATCAACGCGCACTTCTAGCCTTGGAATACACCATTTTTATATTCAAGTAAACAACAGTTTCTGAAAAAAGATATAAATAAATTCAAATAGGTTTTTGGAAAATATTTTCAATAAATTAAAATACAAAATTAAATGATTAAGTAAACATTAGACAACTCGTATCTCATATTAAATTTTGAAATTCTGACAATTTTTAATCTTCTCGAAAAGACTTTTTTTTGCAATCAAAGAATTTGAAATGAATTTCCATAAATAATAATTGATGTGCCATTTAAAAATAAAAGGTATATTCCAAAATTAGATTCCCAGCATGTAAATTAAGGAAGGTGGAATTTGGAAAGATGCTGCTCTCATGAAATTTGAAAATTCTCAGTTAATTCAAGCATAAATAATTTCACGGTAATTGAAAACTACCCATTTACAATTATAATGAAACCTGAAATGAACAATTTTTTTACCAGACTTTTCCATATCTTAGTTATGATTCCGATTGATTTTGGGAAAGCTTAAAAATAAATGACCGAGATTCTATAGTTTTTTTTTAAAAGTATTTCAGTGAAACTGTGGGAGTCGGTAAAATATTCAATGTTGTTCCAATGGAAATGACTTGATATTTGATCAAAGTATGTTGAAGTTCCACAAATTGACTTTGCATTACAAAAGACGAAATTATTTTTTGTCAAGATCAAGCGCTTTTCGTGATCAACGGAAGTCATAGAAATGGGAATCTTCTTATTGAAACAATAAACATGCTCACTTCCGTTGTAATTACAATTCTTTTACTCGTGAACAAAAAGTGTCAATGAATAATTCGCACCTTGTTCTATTGATTAAAAAATAATAGACAGAACTTCCCTGTATGAGCTAAATTTTCAAATTCCTCCTTCATCAAAATAGCTAAAACAACAATCTTAATTAGGCAATGTAATCTTCTTGATTTCTATAAAACGAGAAATAAAGTCTTTACATTAAAACGGAGACGCTTAGTATTTCTTTCCGTAATTAAAAAAATCGAAGTATCATTTGTTTCACTTTACACGTTTATGAAACCACAACTGTTAAATATTTTGAAAGCTTTCTCTCTTTCTTTCTTTCGTTTTATAAAGTACAGGTTGTATTTTTTGTTCCTTCTGTAATGTACAAAGAGTATACGTAGTTAAAGGTAGAATAGTATTAGTTTAGTAATTTTCTTTAAAAAAAAAAACTTTGGGAAGAACAAAGTTCAGCTATCAGTAATTAATTAGACCTCGATATTTTGTATAATTTTACTAGACTGAGTATTTCAACCTATGTCTTACTCCCCCAAGTGCATTAAAGGCAAATTTTGCAAGGAAAAAATTTGCAATTCACGCTTATTCCCTCTTTACATTTTTAACAAAGTGGTTTTTAGAATTTGCTGTATTCCATAATATCAAAAAATCAGTTAAATATCTTAAATATCAAATGAGAATTTTCCAACTTTTTCTAATGAAAAATAAAGAATAACCAAACAAAAATTAAGAATATCTAACAATGTTTGACACATTTGAAAAGCTGAAAATAGTGAAATCATGAAACGATCGGATTCAATTTCGTCGCAATAAATGGTTCATTTCGTGAAACTATGCCAAAGTCTATTTTTAACAAATCTTCCAATTGAACGAAAATGGATTGGAAATTGATCGGGTCATGTCCGTCAATTATGTAATGAAACGTATGCGAGATATTTTCAAAACGAACTGTATAAAAATATCATAGATCTTTGTCTTTGATCTGATACGGTTACTCCATTAATATTGTCTTTTTTCTCAATTTTACGTTTACCTTATTTTACCTTCTAATTGATTACTGATAGTTTCAAAGGAATCTGTACAAATCGAATTGTTCGTGTTAAAAAATATAACGACGACGCAGTCTTAATTTTATGTATAATCTTCACTTTAAAAAATAAGGAAAACCTCGCCGGTATTATTTAAGACATATTTCTCGTATCGGAAAATATACTTTAGTTAATTTTACAAATGACTGTATTGTTCCAAATTCAAGTATGTGACATTTTTCAAGGGACAAATTTGAGTGAGGATTGAGAATTTAAATGATATTTTGCAAAATAATTATAATAGAAAGTTCAAATATTTAAAATATTACATTCTTCACCAGTTTTCCGGATTAAAATTATATTGTCAGAAAAAATATTGTTACGTTAATCGCACGACCTAGTCGAATTTTATCAAAGACCACCTCAGAGTTGCACCGGCAAATATATCGAATTTTTAGTACTATTTGATTTCGGATGCGAAAAATTCTTTGTTTGATAAATTCCGAAGCTTTGAATGCTGGTAAAAAATGTTTCTAAAGCAAAGTACAGTTAAAACAGTAAGGAAACAAATTTTTTAAATTGATAATAATGAAAAAAGAAAAATTTCCATTTTTTATTAAAATTTAACATTGGTGAAACAAACTTCATCAAAACAGAAATATACATTTGCACCAAATTTTATGCAAGACTGTACAAATATAGAAAGTTTAATTTATCTACCTTCACGACTCTGGTGTGTTCTTGAATCAAATAAAATACAATTAATTTCCCAAATTAATCAGAATTTATATAGCCTGATAGTATTTCTTCCTGACATTGCGAACCGTAATGAAAAAATTGTACGCTGGATTTGAGGCATTTTTGTTTCTATCCCATGGAAATGTTTCTGAATTGTTATTGAAGTAGAAAACAAATTTATTTTAATGAATTAAAAACGCAGGTTTCAAATTTATATTGTTCATTAAAATAAACACAACAGGCATAAAATTATTGGCAATATTTAAAAGATGTTTAATTGTATCTAAAAACGCGGTATCCTTTCTTCTGTTTCTACTTCATTTTATAGAAATTCACAAGTCTTGTCTTTGCAAAGAAAAAATATCAATTTTGTAATTTTGTATACCAATAAATAAATTTATAATTTGTATTTCACAACGTTTGTTAATGATTCAAAAGTTTTGATTCTCTATTTTTCTGTAAAATTGAAATTCTTGTATGCAGAGAATCACATACATAAAAATATATGTAGTGTGTATAAAATTATAATAATTAAACTTTTGGAAACCCTACAGGAATTCCTGAGATTTAATTTTACAACATTTTGTTTAAACAATACTTTCAATTTTTCAAATAAAATTTTATCAGTGTAAACAAAATTTGGGACACACTTTCAGCAACTTCAGGAGCATTTGGAAAAGTACAAGAAGTTATTTTAAGAATATCCAATTTTTTCATTAACAATTCAGCCAACTTGTGAGACCGCAGGATATCCGTCGAATTAATAATACAAATGAAAGAAAAAATCAAGAACGTACAGTACCACACGAGAGCATTGAAAACGTGGCAAAGAATTTTTGCAGACTAAGACTTTTGAACCATAAACAAGACTGCATGGAAATTGTTATAGTAGGTAGTTCACTATTTACGAGGTGGCACACATTTCCGAAAACTTATCACCCTCTCTCCTTTTATTCCTAAATATCTTGTATTCCTTTAATCCATAAAACTTGGGGACAAAGAAAAATATCAAACTCGAATAAAAAATAGTAGAGATTCGTGATACAATTTAATAAAGGTTTTTGATAAATGAAACTTTGTTCAGTGATTGTTCATTGTATTAATAAACACCACTTAAAAAAAGGAACCGTTACGTCGTTCCACTTAAAAGTATATTGTGTAAGAAAAAGAAATGTAAGAAAAAAATACAGAGCAAATGAATGAATTTCTTCTTGGATTAAAAAACAATGTCTTATCAGTCCTTTTTCTTTTGATACCTATACATAAAAATCTCGAAAATGTATTCGCGTAAAAATTACTTGTATAGCCCACATTAAAAAAACTTAAAAAAAAAAGAACTCTTCGTCGTAAAACAAATGAATATTATCATCACTTTGTTTTGAAATTGATAGTAGAAATGTTGGTAACGTTAATCTCTCATTCCTCAAACGCACTCACGCTATTTTCATCATACACACATACACTGCTTTTCTTGAAATTCGCGCGTTCATAAATGTAACAATAATAACAGGATAAGTTTTAATTTGTTTTATACGAGAATAGGTTTGCGTAATCGTTATTTTTGCTTGCTCTTTTGCATTTTAAAATTTTTTCATTTCTTTTCATCGCTACTAAAATATGTACACGCTAAGATTTTGGTTTTGCCTCCTACTAACAACATCCTCATCCATCCCATCCTCTAAAATCCTAATCAATTTCCGTGTTGCCATCGTCGCCACGCGATTTATATTTTCTTCTTTTGTTTAAAAAAAGTTATGATATCCAAAATAAAAAGTACTCAGTACTTCTCTTATAGTATAAAAAAATGCAAAGTGAAGTCATCGAGAATATTCGCATTATAAGAAATAACTATATAAAATAATGCAAGAAAAATTATTATTTGAGCGTCGACTGGTTTATTCTTCTTTCGTTATTTTATGTTCTTTTTCTTCACTAGAGATCTTGGAAAGATCGACAGTCTTTTGGAATACCAAGGAATGCATTCTTCTAATAAAAAAAGGATGAAACACTGGTTAAATGTGTGAAAACGAACACAATTACGTAATTAACTAATTAAAAGAAAAATAATTAGCGACTTTCTCGATGAGACCAGACTGTTTTAACTGACTCCGACTCCTTTTGTTTTAATTTATATATATGTAATATTTTTTTCTGTTAATCATTCCTACTACCGCCCCGTTTAAAAATAAATTCGATATTAGATGACGGTCATACCATTACCGTATCCTCATCGACATTAAGGATAGTAGGGAGAGAATTGTCTGCTGAACTTTGTCTTTGTACTGCTTTTTTCCTCACAAGACCATCTGCAAAAAAAAGAGCAGCGGGGGTCGTTAAAACAAATTCGATCTAAAATAATTAGACAATATTTGCAATTAAACGCTTGGAAACAAAATATGAATTTGCCAATTTGAAAGAGATGTAATTATAAATTTTGACATTATTCCTCTAAATTAATGTAAAAGCCTTTTTTGAATTTTATATTGGTCCAAAGATTATCCCCATTTAATGAGAAAAAAAGACCAAGGTGAAGTATATCGGTCCATTGGTTCTCTTCGAACACCGGGAGCATGTAAAATCAATTATGTCATTGTAGTTATTGACTGTGAAAACCGATATTATAATATGAAAAATTTATAGATAATGAAGCTTCGAAATTGTTTTTACAACTTTATAGGAAAAATGGATTTCTATCGTAATTCTTCCAGTGATCTGGTCTGGTTAAAATTTAATCAATTTAAATTCACGGTTCACTTTCCTGGTATAATATTATTAATTCTTTCAACATAGCCTTTTCAAAATGGAACGAAAAATATTGCAAATTAAATTGTTAATTATAATTCGATGGAAGTAAAATTGACTGTTAAATAAAAATTGAGACGAGGAATTCAATATCAAATGTAAGATACAAAATGATAAAAATGTCTAGTGACACAACAAAAGACCATTTTATTAGAAACAGGAAAAGAACTTGTGTGGAAGCTTTAAATTGTATTTACGTTTCGATATCTATCAATGGAAATATCTGAGGCGAAAGCAATAGAAGTGTGCGCGGGTGTAACGCGAGAGAAGAAAACTATTAAGAACAATTTATACGCTGTAATGAATTTAGTCGACGATTACAAAGCTATAAAAATATCTTAGCCTTTATACTCCGTCTTGAGAAAAAGAAGGTGAGTTTAATTGTCTGAAAATGTTGCAAAAAATCCAATTTAATGGAATTATCTACCAAAAATAGAGAAAAGAGGAGATAATAAAGGAAAAGAAAATGCTGCTACT
The DNA here is from genome assembly GCA_949825005.1 of Gasteruption jaculator. Classification (NCBI taxonomy): domain Eukaryota; kingdom Metazoa; phylum Arthropoda; class Insecta; order Hymenoptera; family Gasteruptiidae; genus Gasteruption; species Gasteruption jaculator. Next base: position 10,335,810 of record OX463769.1, on the reverse strand, counting down.
TTCTTTTCATTAATGAATTAAATTTCCGTCTTAATTTAAAAATGTTCAAATATTGAATTCATAAAGGAACAATAGACGGTTAGAATTGTCTCTTTCAGCGTCACCAGAGAAATTTAACAGACTATTAAAGCCGCAAAGAAAACGTCAGTTTATATTCAAATTCCTCCTTACGAAGTACGTTCAATTTTATGATGCGGCGAAATTTTTTTTCTTCTTCGCGTCACAAAAATTGTATCGGAAAAACGAGAGAAACTGTAGCCGGTGCTTTAATAGCCATAATTATTGTTGGATCATCTACCGTATTTGTCAAGATAGAATTTTCTTCGACTCACAGATTTTATGACTCGTAAAAGATGATCTTTTCCTCAAATAATCCTAAGGCTTTGGAAGAAAAATGTAAATGCGAAGCTATAAAATAAACTCCGATGGATGTTTCTCTAATTTTTCTCCCGAAACGCTGAATCTCTTAAAATCGGGGGAATCGATAAAACATAAAATATTACCAGCTGAAGGTGGCAGAAGATCATCCAGGGAGCCGTCGTCTAAATCAGTTGCGGATAATAAAAGATCGTCATCGGACGAAGCTCGTGTTAGGCTGGGCAATGTTGAAGTAAGTAGTGCCTTTTCTTTTTGGATCTCCTGAATGTGATCGACAAGAAGAGCTTCTTCCTCGTCACCGCGTTCTCTGTCGGAGTCACCCCTGACGGTAACAGTCGGAGTAGCGGCATTCAATTCTTCGGGGCTGAATATCTTGGAAGACCTTAAACTGGATAATCGGTGAGTGGCTGTCTGACAAGCAGATTCCAGAGTATTGATATCGGCTAATGTAGCTCGTACAACGCGCAATTTCTCTTGTACGATTGTTTCAACGCATTTGGTCTGTCTGCCAACGTCTTGTAAAGAATCTTGCGCCGGTAAGGCTCGATTCGTTCGTAAAATGCAAGGTGCGAAGACAATAGCCAAAGCCGAAGGTGACATGCGATTGTCAACTTCGTGCAACGCAACCCTCGCCAAGTGTACGATCAAACGTTCCATTAAATCGAAATTTGGTTTCGGCAATTTCTTCAGTATCGCAAATAACGTACTGATGCGATCTTGAGGATCCGTCAAATTAGCAGCGTGTAAGAAGTCGTCGTAGTATTCAAAAGTCAACAAAGGTTCTGGCATATCACGGAAGAAACTTTTCAATACTGCCGCTAACACGTGTACCTGATAGTTCTCAAAATCAACCTTCTCTAAATTGCCTTCATCCATCTTCACCTTTAATTCGCGTACTTTTGAACTAACGCCACTTTTTCTGTATATACCTTCTGTGTAAAGTCCATGCATTTCTATTGTAGTTATTAACCGGTCAACTACCAAAGGAACTTTTCCATCACCACAATCTAATTTATAAAGTGGTACACCGAAAACTTTGCGAGCATTCGTTTCATGTATCGTTCCTTCTTTACCACATTCTGCAGCTGCTTTCATATAACATTTTTTGTGGCAAGTCAACCTACAATCTGAAAAGACATTCCGTATTTAGTTTAATTGGAAAAGTTAGAATCTGTACTAATAAATGCAAGAAATTAGGTTAATATGATTCCTTAATATATTCGCTTTTCGTGCCATTACTTTCTCTTGTTTAATGAAATTATCGTACGTGTAAGTTTGTCTCTTACGAATAATGATTAAATTTTTTTCCGGTTGAATTTTTTACTAGATCTTAAAATTTTGAACAAATGAAGACTATCTATATATATCATTTATATAATTTGCGAATAAACTCTTTAAAACATGCGATTTTTTCAGAAATTACTAAGTAAGTCAGGAACAAAATTGCTTTTCTTTTGAGATAGAACATTAGTATTAATATTAATATTATTTATATATATTATTATTAATATATTCATTATAATATTAACATTATTATTAATTTTTTAAACTTTTCTAATGTAATAATTTCTTTTAAAAAAATTCCAAGACTAGATTTCCGAGAAATCATTTGTCGAGTATGGAAAAATTAGGTAGAAACAAAATATGCTTAAAATTTTAGGATTGATAATAAGAAGGTTTACTCACTTTGACAAACAAGTCCTCTTTCAATTGGCCACATAAAGAACGAAGTGCATACTTCACAAGCAGTCTGAATATTGATGATAGTCAATTGGAACATGTGATTACCATGTCGAAGAGGTTCTTCTTGTTTCCTCTTTTTATCCTTTTTACGTTTATTTTTACTTTGTTTTTCAACAGCTTCGGTTTTTACCATTGTCATAAATTCATTCATAAAACCGCGGAAAGCGTTTACACCCATAGTAACTGGAAAATCTTCACTGGTATTTTCTTGTTTGCAAACAGTTTCCATAACATGGAGGAAATTGGCTATCAAATCTGTATATTTGATATTCCCCTCAACACCTTGTTGTATAGCAACACTATACGTTATAACTAGATCGTCTTTAAATTTCCTTAAAGCTTGTTTGAATACACGATCAACTTCACTTGGTTTCTTCCCGCCTTCCTGTCCCTCCATGATGTAGATCTTTTTCGTTATAAATTCTTGCATCAAAGCCAACTCCTTAGCGTCGGATATTATTTTGTCAGTGCTGTCGGAGAAGGCCGATGTACCTGTAAGACTAAATTTCGAAGCTACAGTTTGCTTGGTTGCGGTATCGCAGGGAGTTCGCGGAGGCTTTCTATTTTTTCTCCTATTGGGTGTGTACGCCAACAAACAGGGCATTTTCAAAACCCCACCATTCTGTATACACTTGACGTGATACAATTGCTTGCAATCCACGCATTTGTACCCTTGCGTGACAAACGCGTCCATTTTTTCGTGGCAGCATACGCAAACATCGTCTTTAGCGAATCTCGCGACTTTCCGAAAGCGGTGTCCCGCTAGTGTAAATAAATTATTCCCTTTCCATTCCAGGACTTTCATACCCGGTGCAAGTTTCAAATCATTTGGACTAGTATCTACACCAGTTTTGTCTTCGCCCAAGCCTGAAATTTTCGTAGCGGGATCCGAATTTCTGCGTCTCAATTCGAGGGTCGTTATCGCATTAGACCTCACTCGTTTGCCGATGGGTTGCCCCGTTTTGTTGACCGGCCAATCCGTGACCGAACGCGAGACGGATTCGTTCTGTGCATCTTTCCTCGTCCACACGTTGGTCGTCTTCAAATCACTTTCTTTGATGGTACCCAAGAAGAGATTACGCGTCTCGCCGCTGTTCGTTTCGGAAACACTTTCACCCATTGACCGACATTGTACTTCCCGCGTTGGTCTATTTCTCCGGGCGATTCTTACAGGTACGTCTGGTTCTCTTCTGGGATTCTCCTTCTCTTTGTTAATAAATTTCTCGTTACTTTCGTCGTTTTTCGTTTGTTCGCCCGCTGAATTTTGTCGTCGAAAATAATACTCCTTCCCTGGACTATAATTATCTCGCCTGATCGGCGTGCTTTCATTTACAGTGTTATCGCTAAGTCTTCTTTGATCACGATTGTATTTCTCGTCGATTTTCACGTTGAAATTCGATGCTTCGTTTAATCTCTCCAATCTCGCTTGCTCCAGCAGACTCTCCGTTACGTTTCGATACTGGGAGACGTTCGGTGACCTCGTGACGGTCGCTTTCTGTGGTATCGGCATTAAATAATCAGTGTAATTGCTCGACGTGTAATCCTGCCGTCTTCTCCAAATATCCGCATTGGGGCTGTGCATCAAATTTGGATGATATTTGATGTCGCGTGGGCTTGCAAACGAGGGGATTGTGTTGAAGACAGGTGGTGCGCTGTGGATTGCGCTCGGTGTTTCGGCATCTGTCTCCCCATCGCTGTATCCGGTTGATGAACTATCCGTGCATTTGCTAATCGATGATGACACTCCACTGGACGACGTGTTTACAAGGTTGCTGGCACTCACAGGCGGAGATTGATCGCTGCGTTTTGTCCGTGTGCTCGGTATCGGTTTAGAATTATCTTGGGAGCATTCTGAGCTATTGCCGCTTATTTGTGACTCATAACTTCGTAAACTAGCTAAACTTTCTTGACTGCCTTTGCGTTCCGTGATTTCCTCCGAGTAATACATTTCTGTAGTCTTTAATGGGTCTATAAATGTTCGTTTATTCGTTGTAACTTTGCGTTTGGAATACGAGATATCCGAAACCGCCTCTCGCGTTGTTTCCGTCCTAAATGAAAAATAAAACATTCGATAGTTTTATTACCTTTGCTCTGAGACGCGCGATATCAATATTTAAGGAAAAGACATACAATTAGAGATTCCTTAGAATTGAATATAATTAGAGATTCTGTAGAATTAAAAATTAAATTTTACGGGAAATGCAGTATCGCACTCATGATAACGATGGTAATGGTACTTTCGTGATACAGTGGAAGAATGGAGAATCGATAGGTTCAAATATTAACAGCTCGAAAATTAATTACTTTCGCGTCGATGGAAGAACGTACCATGATTTGGAATTACTCTGCAATTTATTGATTTTTTGAAAATTACAATTACTTTAAGTTGATGCTGAATTTATAATTATCCCGAATTTTAATGTAATTTATTTTACTATTATTATTACTCGGCGCATGCACTTCAATGAACAATGCGCTTTGATCCTAATGTTCTTTTACAACGGCAACTTACTTTATGCAAATTTTTTTTTCTGCTGTTAATATTGGAACCATCTACAAACCTTTTTGCAGAACAACAAAGCATCGCTATTGTAATATTTTTTATTACTTTCGTTTTTATAAACTTCTACTTGGGTTGTTAATGAAAAACATGTTCGAACAATTCTAATTTTGAAGTTAACGTAGTGTGATTTTCCAAAATTAGTATCTTCAAAAATCATAAAGCAATGAAAACTAAAGCTCATTTTTTAACTTGAATTTAAATGGAAATTAGTTTTACGCGTGAATGGTAAAAAAAAATGGAAATTTGAAATGACCAGCATCGAAAGACTTACCTCAGAAGTCCTTCAGATTTTTGAATGGGAGATACCTCAGCACTTTCCGGACTTCTGTAACACAGACGATATTCGTTAGTAACAATAAATACCAAAAGTAGAGCTTGTTTTTCAATTAACTTACTCTTCGTACTCTCCACTACCGGATTCTCTTCTTTTTCTGCGTTTCATTTCCACGAAAGCTTTTCTCGCAGCATTGCCCCTAACGGCTGCTTGGAATGCGATAACGCAAGACCTCAATTTGTTATACCATTTTTGGTGTTTGTATGTCCTCCAAGCGGATTGAATATGAATAGCAGCGTCAATCCTGGTTCTCAAGCTGTGCGCTAATCTTTGCGCGGTGACCATTCTCCAAAACGATTGTATTTGAACAACGGCATTTTTGATTCTCAAGAATTTCCGTCTTTCCAAACAAGCTCGGAACCATTTCTGTATGGTCGTTATACTCGTAATGATTTGCTGATGTAGCTCAATGTCCAATTTGATTTTTTCCGATTCACGAAGAAATACTTTCGTTGTACCTAATTGATAATTATCTCTATTCAAATTCAACGTTAATAAAAAATCACGAACATCTGACTGCGAACTTAGAAGTCCTTTTGGTAACAGCATACGATACAGTTGAATGAATTCTTCGTAAGCTAATCGAACGTTAAAACCAGCTTGTCTTATTCTAACAGTTTCTAACATTCCAGTATAACGTAATTGTCTTTGAACGGTCTCTTCGTCGAATTCGTTTGGAACTTTATTTGCATTGCTTTTTATACAACGAATGAAGAAAGGATTCGCTTGATTCAGTGTATCCATTAAACTGTGTAAGCTTTGTTGGAACTGTGCTGATACAGTCATTGGTTGCTTTCTCGCTTTTCCAGGCCCGGATCCGTAACTTTGTGTCCTTCCAGCGAGTGTTTTCACACTTTGAAGATTTTTCAAACCTTTTTTACCCCTCTCTCTGGGACGAAATGATTTATTTTTCCTGAAATTCGAATTTCATTCAAACTATAAATTTCAAATATATTTCTGCTAGGGTGGAAAGAACCCTTTCTGATTTTAGAATCAGGTAAAGGGAGAATGTACAGTAAAAGAATTATTCATTTCAATTGTATGTGGGTTAAATTGATTTTTGGATTATATATTTGTATATTTGTCAAAAAAAGAGGCATTTTCATTTCCTTCTTATTTCGTGATATTTTAAAAGTATTTGAATGGGAAAGTTTTGCAGAACTAGATTTTATAACAATGAACTATTGATTAATTTTATTTCCAACAGTTTAATAGAAAACTCTGTACCTTTACCTCCCGTTTCGCTTCATATTTTTAAAATAATGAATTTTTCAACAACAAAACAAACAAATTCTCAAAAATGCCTCATTATTTGATAAAAAAAAATCGCAAAATTTGATATCAATAAATGTATCGACGTAGAAGTGAATAATTCTTTGATTACAAGGAAAAATAGCGAAAGATGTATAAAAGGCCAGGCAGGTTGTTGTTAAAAGAATTCCGAGTTCGGCATAATTTTAATTTCCATGCAATTTCTTTCTTATGCGGCATGCAATCAATTTTCTTAATAGTTTTTTGCTCACAAAGGGTGTCTACCAACACGTTAGACTGTACCACAAAACGCTACTTTGGATTTCTTACAGGACTACTTCTTTTGATTGTTAAACAATTATTACATAAACGTTAACTGGTAATTCTGTCTTTCTTTTTCGAACGAAATGCAGTTATGTACATAATAAATATCAGTAGACACTCCAGTTTTAGTGAAATTCTTGCAAAGGCTCAACACGTGCATTATAAAGAACTGGTGGACTAAAAGTATATCGAGAAGACACGTAGCTAGGAAACGTTTTAAGAAATGATCAGCGCAATGGATAATGAATGACTTTGATATAATGAGCAACGAAATTGATTGACAGAAATTTGTCCTTCAAGTTGGAGTTCCATCACCAAAAAAATAAGGGAAATTTGCTTCGATTTGTTATTCTTGAGAGTTCAATGTATCAGTAAAGAAAATCAAATTATTTGTCACTTTGGTTTTACATACATGACAATTTGATTAGCGCGTTCCATAACATTTGCTTCGTCTTGTGGAAGTACCCTTTCTAATGGTCTGTCATTTTTAAATTTATAATTACAGCTATTAGAATGATCTGCCCTCCCCCTTATTGGAATGACATAACCAGCCTTTGTAGCTGTAGTAACATTCGAAGAATGATGTTGTTGCTGGGTTTGATTAACATTACGAAATTGTGGCCACGATAAGCGGTTGTTGTTAACACTGTCGTTGCTTTCGTCATGTATATTACTTATATTTTGAGTTGTGCTTGATGAAGTTGGTGATGCTGTAGTTGATGGCAAACATACACTTCGTTGTTTTTGATAACTTGGTAGACGTGTATGTTTGTAAGAACTGAAAAACCGCTTTGATACTTAGACACACTCTGAGAGAATAACCGAAGTATACTTAATTTCAATTTTTATTTAAGTTGTATCTCAGGAGCCATATATCAGTCAAATGTGTTTACATAAAACATAATACGACTAAATTTGGATATCACAAAAATCAGTTTATTTGTCATCGGTCGTTAATCAAATTCATTTAAATAGTTAATAAAGATGATTCAAATTTCAAGTTTACTAAATTCAAGAAATGTAACTGAAAATATTTATCAAAGATTTATTTAAAAGAAATCCGTCCACGTTAGAGAGAGAATTTCTAGAAGTGTAAAAATTACTAAATAAATATTTGGCATTTTAAAGAAAATCTAATGATAACTTCACGGTTTCCGATAAATGCAAATATCTTTTTTACTAGAATTTTAATCTTTTTTATATTAAAAAAATTCCACAATTATTTTTATAAGTCCTAATAAAAAAACATTCGAAATCCGTGTTATATTAGTACCGTGAAGGATAACATTTTTTTAATAGTGTCTACATCATGTTATGTACATCTGCACATCCGATTTCTCTTATAAAACCGGTCACGGAGCTGTAAGTGAATGAAACTCTAAGAAATCAAGAGCCTCTTCAAGATACTATAACCAGCCTTATAGCAAGCGACCTTATAAAGGAAACCCAGTGTATGTTGAAAATCACTCATTTGGAACTGAAATATTGGACGGACGAGGAAAATATATTGATTTTTGTAATATACAAATTTGATGACGTTTTCTTTTTCTTTAAAATGTCAAGAAGCTGTATGAGTATTTCCAATTATGAATTCTAGATTTTTTAAAGTCAATAGCAACTACTACAATTTTGTTCAATCCCACTGAATAATTTTTAGAAAGTATAATTTTATGCTCGAATTACGACCCAATGATTTTACAAATAATTCAGATCTTAAAGTGTTCTCTCAGTGTATGTAAAATTCTTTTGAGTGATTACAAGAAAAGAGTACGAAAATTTGAGAATGATTTTCTATTCTATTATTATCCCGTTAAAAGATAGTCTCTGTTTCTATAAATTTCGAAATTGACAAATACATGCTTCTGGATTTATGAATGTAACAACAAAATGATCACGGAAATGTAATATTGATTGACTCTAAACATTGATATGCTAAAAGGAAAAAAGTGCGAACGTAGAACATCGAACAAGATGAATTTTGATGAATAAAATTATAAAAGGTGACGAAATAATACTCTGATAAAGTTACAAATTTCTCCAAATGTAAATTTGTAATGCAATGATTTTATAACAATGCATGAAAATGGATCTTTCCTTTCATTTGAAGAATAAAGTTAGAAGAAAGAAGACATATAGTGGATCGAAGAACCACTTACGCAATTCGGTTAATAGTTAGATTGACGGCCGATAGCGTCACAAGGTGGCTACAGGGAACAAAAGACAGAAATGCAAAAAATGCAGCTGCCGTGTTAAATGTCCTATTAATTTCATTTTGTTTCTCTTATCATTATAGAAAAAAAATAAACATAACACTTTCACAGTTAATTGTTAATAACAATCCTTTCTCGTTAGCGTTATTACGGACAAAACAAAGAATCAGTAGAATTTTGTTCTTCCATGTCAATTTCATTTTCGTGAACCTTTTTTCAATCAAGCAAATTATAAGGAAAGAAATGTACATACCTTATTAGATTTTCATTCGGTGCTCTGTATCTATTTTGGACAGATGTTTTATTACCGTCAGCTGTAAAAAATATAAATCAACAATTTAGAACAGTATAAAATTGAAAAGTTATTAATTTCATATAACAAGATTCAAGCTGTAAATTGTAATGCCAATACTTGCTTACAAGAGGTCCAAGTTAATATTTCTCATCTCTACAAGTGCATTTAATTATATGTAAAAAAATTAATGTAAAGCCTATTAAAATACAGACTTCTAAGGCATTATTTAAGAATGACTTTAAAATCCTTGAAGATAGTCCAGTATAATTTATGGAATATATAAATGAATTAAAAAAAATTCGAATGTTACCTCTGCCATGTCTATGAGCACGACCAGCTTCTTGAAATGCAAAATGTGCACGAAAGAATGCTCGCAAAATAGCCCATCTAAAAACTGCAACGGGATCAGCACCAACTAATTCACGTACAAATGCAAGAGAAGAATTTTTGAGAACACCAACAACACCATCGGGTCGCATCAAATCTAGATTTTTTTCTCTCATATTAGCAGCTTGATATTTTACAGCTCCAGCGTAATGCCTTACAACAAACGCTGCCTCTCGTCGTTGAGGTGTTTCATAGAAAAGATTGTCTTTATGTACAGAATTAAATTTTTGTAGTAACGTTTCGTTCGTTGCACCGGGGAAACTGTAAGAATGAAATTGCGTTAGAAAAACTTTCGAGTTATTGAAGATTAGGTGTCAACTTTAATCATTTTTTCTATTTCATTTTTAAATCAAGAATATCTACATGTCTGAGATAAGGACTGAGATCATATATCAAAATCATATTTTTCATTAAGATATTCAACCTAAATAGTTGGCAATGAAATTACATTCACTTGTCAATCTTAAAATAGACATTACATGTAAATAATATACACGGTTAATTTGTTGCGATAATTTCAGATATATTCCGAATTTATGAATGTTATTATAAAATTCTCATTTTTTAAATGGTCAATGTTAAATTCAAGTGTTGCACCTGAAAATGTCAACACTGAAAGTTGTTAAGACATGGTACATTCTTTACAAATGTTACATAAAATATGGTGAAAGTAAACATGCTTTCAATTACTCCGTTAAATATAAAATGTTCAATTTATCGGATACTAAATGCAATTACACGATAATAAGAATACATCCATTGGCTTTTTTCCCATCCCATCAGATTTAAAAATGTATTGAAATGAACATAATCGAATTATTATTAACAAGAACTGTGCTCAACTTTACAATTTACTATGGGAAAAAAATAAATTTTGGCGGGGTTATAAAAAACTATAAGACTTATGTGTCTGTATAAGAAAATAATTAAAAAGTGGTAGAATAGAATAAAAAAAAATACTAACTTGCATTGATCATCCAAAAGACACAAAAGTCCATTAGGCTTTCCTTCAATGAGATTCAAACATCCCGAGTTATCGCTATATCCTATGTCAGTCCACCTAATACCTTGTTTTCTATATTCACGTTGTTCGTATTGAAAGACATGTTGATTGAAATAATGTTGTAGCTGTTCATTAGCGTAATTGATACAAAGTTGTTCAAAACTGTTACAAGTTTTAAAATCTTCAAATCCAAAAATATCCAGAACACCTATACTGTTACCTTGATGATCTCTCAAAGTATCTTTTTTTGATAACAAAGCATGATTCACCTGCAATATACAAGAAAAAAATACTTTAACTATTTACTCACTGTTCAAACGCAAGAAATATTATTTAGGTCAACGTGAATAAAAAGCCAACTTACCTGAAGTACAATCCAATCAAATAAAGCACCATATAAACATTTAGCCATTGCATCTCGTGCAGCAATAGCTTCCGGAAGACGATAATTAATGACTAAAGTCTCACCAGAAGCTCTCGCACGTTTAGCAGTTAATGCAGCTAATAAAGTTTCTTGTTTTACACGAAGTAATTCTGATATTAACGCAACGACTTCTGGATTTTTAACACTAACTGCTTCGTCGTGATGATGATACGATTTTCTTGGTTGGAATTCCACGTTTCCTACAGGCAATACAATAAGAGCGGGCATAAATTTATGTGTTATAATAAAGAGCTGATTCTTATTTTTTTTTGAGAAATAGAATTTAAAATAAAGAGTGTAATTGTAAAGTTTACCCAGTAAAAGAACCGCCGATAGAACAGCAAAAAGTCTTCTTTGCTTTTCGGGCGTAAAGCCAACCATTTCCATAGATTGTTTCAGTCGTGAAAATTCATATCTTTCATCAATATTTTCTAAACCATAACAACCACTTTTATTTAAGTAATTATAACGATCACAGCTTTCCAAATGTAACGCTTGTCTTTCCTGTTCATTAGCACCAGCCAAGAGGTAATAAAAGACGTGATAATTTCTTTCGTTCCTCCCTTGTGAAACTATTCGTGATTTTTCTAATAAGTATTTCTGTACAACAGCTCTGCAACATATAATACATACATTTGTTTAGAATGGTAATAAAATTTTTGTAGAAACATATCAAACGCGCAATCATAGTTTAGAATAATTTTTATAAGAATAAGGATTCCACAAGAAATTAAGTTTGGTCTCAATTAAAATTTTCTCTTTCTCTTTCTCTAGAATAGAAGAAATAATTTTTTTTTAAATACAAAATATCTTACCCGTGAACCATTCCATTTTCCTTGTAATTCACTTGGATGAATTTTCCGAATCTGCTACTGTTATTATTATGCGCTGTTTTAGCATTACCAAAAGCTTCAAGAACAGGACCAGCACTAAGAATGGTTTGTTCTACACCACTACCATGCGAACCTTTTTGACTAAGTGCCGTTAAATGATGCAGAAGAAAATTAGTAGATTCCGTTTTCCCGGAACCACTTTCTCCACTTATCACAATACATTGGTTACGTTTTTCTCTTAGCATACTCTGATAAGCAGCATCAGCAATAGCAAATATATGTGGTGGTATATCCGTTCCTAATCTTCTGTTTTGATAAAGCTTCACGTACTTTGGATTGTAGATTGGATAAAATTTAAAGGGATTCAATGCTATTAGGATACTACCAACGTAAGTGTAGATATTCCCTGCTAGAAATCGCGCACGTAAGTTATCCAAAAGTGTTTGCTCATTTAAATCAGGTAGTTGACAAAGATCCGGATATTCTTTATCTCGTGGTTGATACAGAAATCTATTAAAATAGTCTTTTAAGAGTTGTGGATCCATTGGAAATCTACTATCAGACCACAAATAATCCGTTTGTTTTTTTCGAAGATAAAACCTGCAATTATTAAAAGAGCTTTAGTACGTAAAGAATAATGCCAATAATAATAATAATGATAATAATAATAATAACTATTTGAACATAAATAAAGTTTATTACACATCGATTTTTATAATTTAAAATATTGTAATGCAAATTTTATAACAATAGAAATTGCGTTAATTTAAAAACAGTGTCACTCGTATAATTAACTATCTTTTCAAAAACAGAAAAAACGTATTCGAAACTGAGGAAGATATACTTTCGACAATAAGATAATTAAAAAAAGAAAGCAAGTGCCGTTTTTATTTATAAAATGCGAATTAAAAATAAAGTTTGAAGATATACTTATTTCCTTGAATGTGCAATTCTCGTGTACAAAAGCGTTTCAAGTAAAATGTGAAATTTAGTAGAAATCTGACGAAACTGGAATTTTATACAAACCTGTAATACTCTTGTTGAACGGCATTTTTTGGCCAAAGTAACATAAGCGCAACAGGACATTCAGAAGGACCAAGTCTTCTTTCCTTACACTCTTGTCCCACAGAATTGCCGATGACTTCCGCCAATTCGTACCCATTGGAAACCGTAGAATCCACCAAGCAAAGTCTTTCGATAATACATTCTACAATTTCCGCCGAAGAAGTTTGTTTGGTAGCTTTAATAGATAGTGCTTCGTATTCGTGGCTCCATTCACCCACAAATACTTGCACTACTCCTGACCCACTGCTATCCATGTTTTTCGAAACCCTGAAAAATCACACATGTGTATGTTAATGATGAACATTTGACTTGAATATGTATTTTGACAAACAGCTTAATTTCATCTAGATATTTTGGTGGTTTCAACAAATTTTCACTTCAAAATATTGAAGTTGAGACATTTCCAATAAAATTACCTAGGTTTCAGTTTAAGAAAACTTTATGGATACAAATTTTAGAGTAGCAAAATGCCAAGGAAGTGCACTTTAGTATTCTAGCATTGCAATGTTATCGTATGCGATATTCCCGTAGGTGTTACTTTCGCATGTGTCATTTTCTCGAGTATTATTTTTAGCACGTGTTATTTTTGTAGGTGTCATTTAACTGTCTTATTTTTGACAGCAATATCACAACGGTGGTTTGTGTTTTTCTGTCAGATCAGCATTTTACAATCAAATGTGCTCAGAAAATTGGCATAAATATTAGTATTATGCTTAGTAGATTAAAGCAACACTAATTGTTAGCTTAAGTGTTATTTCACCACCGAATAGTTTTAAACGAACGAATTTGAGTCCTGGTGTGAAAAAGTTTTTATTGTGTACTTCTTTTAGTCTTATTTGCTCTTTAAGATCAATCGTGAAAATCATAAACAGCTGCACCCATACTCGGTTTAAAAATAAACTTCAGCACATTTTGTTGGGTGCCATATCTGTTCGTTCCAAAGAACAGAAAAAAATCTCTAGTTTTTACATTCGTATAAAATATCTAGTGATACGATTCCGAAGGTATCTGATCCTTGAGAACAATTTAAAAACTGCCATGGATTTCTCAAAAACTTTTGCATAAATAATATTTGGAATGGAAGACTTTTTCTATTGGAACAATTGTTAAAAAGATATTAGTTCCATTTTCAATTAAAGTGTGGATTATTATCCTACTAATCATGAAAAAGAAGAAGTTACCTTTCAATAGTATTTTATAAATTAGGAAATTAGTCAAATTTTCCTTTTTTTTAAATACATTTTGATTTTGCAAATGTTGACTATGAACATTCTGATACTATTAATTTGTTACATATGTATACAATGCACAATTTCCAGAGATATTTCAAGAACATTTCGAATTTGACCTTTATTCATACATGCATCTATACTTCTTTCCCTTTCTAGCTAATCTGTTTATTTTAACTTATACAAATAGACTCATAATTACCTTCCTCTTCCCTTTTGCAAAAAATAGAATTAACTTTGCCAATCATATACAGAATGACTTTTACAAAATGAACAATTTTGCAACTAAAAACTTTAAAAGCAACGAATCGACAATCAATTACCGTAGAAACCAATTATTTTAATAAATTTATATTTAGAATTGAATGATTAAAGAAAAGGTAAAACACTTATTTAAAAAAGTCATGTCTTTTGTATGCATTAAATATTTTTGTTGCTTCCAGAATACTCAGTTTAAAAAATTTGTGAACACCAAAATTCGTAGTTTCAATATTAATAAATTAAATGTTAATAAATTGAAATAGGGCTGCATCATTTCATTAGCTGTAAAAGTATTTTTCATTTTATACGCGGGAGTTTTACAAAATATTTAACTCGCTCATCTAAAAGATGCAGAATATTCAAATGACGTCAAATTCAGTCATCTCCATAAAGGAAAACGTGCAATTAAATAAAGGATTTTGTGTAATCAAGAAAGGAAATTAATTATTCGGTTGAGACAACACACTGTGACTCGTTACGATCAATTCCAGAGTTCATTCCAGTATTTCCGGTTCAGCCCAAGTCTGAAGTCAGTTGATATCATATAAAATGCCTTAAATCCCAAAGCTCGTGGCTCTGCGAATTTAACGCGCAAAGAAGTAAATGAAAATTGGAAATTTCCTCTGGATGCATAACATGTTTTTACTTTACCACAACATTAGTGAAATGTGTGCCTCGAAACATATGGGGAAAATCGATTTTCTATTACAACACTTCGCAAGTTAAAGTCTTGTCATTTTCACATTAAAATCGTGTTCAATGCAATTTCGAATTCTTAACGTTAACTTTTCATTGTAAATAATAATGTCAATTTTATCGACAAGACAGGAATATTCTGAAGAATTTTTTTATCAAAAATGCTACAATTTTTGGTACCTGTGGAAATTATTCTCTCTTTATGATAAATTAATACCTCATTTATTCTTCAAAAGGCTGTCCTGTAAAACAACTAATTAAAGAGTTAAGATTCACAAAATGGATACGTTGCAAGAAGACAAAAAATAATTTCAAACACAAACCTTGTTCTTATCAGGGCTAACAAATGAATCCTCTGTCATCCATAAAATATTTATGAAAGGATTCCTCGCCTTCCTCTATTTTTCTTCTCGACGTAACGTAAATCCGCTGATGAAAATATTTAATATACATTTCACGCATTTTGTGTCTTTCGAAACCTATGTATCACTTTTCAATCGTTACTTTACTTTTTATAATTTTTTCACTATTTCATTCCCTTTTCGGTCCTTACATAACGTCACGTGTTTGAATCATTAAACCCGAATATTTCTACACGATTTATTAAAAAAAAAAAGAAAAGTTGTTGTTTATTAATAAGGTACTTTATGGAAGCGTCGTCGTAAATTTCTTATTTGATATAACGCGAAAGAATTTTACAGAAATATTGCACCAACTTTTCATTCTTCTCTCCCTTCTTCTTTAACTGAACATGACGATAAAATAGAGTAGCAAAAATCGATTACACATAATTTTTGAATTGCTGTTCTCAAGACTTGTTCGTTTTAGGAGTATTTTTAATTTCCAATGTATAGTAAAATATTCTTTTTTAGCTGAATGAATTAAAGTGGCGTTGTTTCAATGGAATTCAATAACAGTGATATCACACATTTAGCGATGAAATACAGATACATGTATACATGTATTAATATTTTTCAAACAAGCACCTTACACCAACGACCGTTAAAACTATTATCACGGTCTTTTGGCTTTGTGTTAGTTACGGAAACTATGCGTGGGCATATGGTATTGTTGTTCAAGAGACCGGCAGTAACATTGTTTCCTTCATCTCAAATCAGTACGTATATGTATAAACATATACATATATATTCTTTAACAATATTCATCCTGTAGGTGCTGTTCTCTCCCTTATTGTTATTATTATTATTGTTATTACTTTTTTTCCTCCTTTTTTTATTTTACACTTCCACGTGCTCCGCTACCAGGTCGATTCATTCATTTCTCCGCAGAATTGTTCTATATTTTCTACTTGGTGTATTATCTGAAAGAATAAAAAAAGGACGTGTTAATAATAATAATCGTTTTATTTATAGTCAGGAAAAATTCATTCATGTAATTTACCCTATAAGCGAGTGCAAGTTATGTCAGTGCGGTAGAAAATTGTGCGACTTTCGCAACGCGATTCGTGATCATAGTTCAAGAATCACAACGCATATTTAAAATTTGAACCTACGAAACTTTTTTTATGTATAACATTCATTTTCTGAATAATTTAAGAGTCAAATATAGAAAGACGTTTGGTGGTATCAATATTTTTGATATTTGTATTTTTTCGATATTGAGTCATCAAAATAAAGAGAAAAGTAATAACCGTTATGGAAATGAAATTAAAAAAACCAAACTTTGAAAATGCATATTTAATGAACTTGGTAGATGCTTAAAACGTTTTCGCGACGTTGCAGCTAAGAAAAATTATGCACTTGAATCTTCCACCATTTCAATTCTATCGATCAATAAATAAGGTTCAAATTTTGAAAAATGTCCCAACATTCAACCAAAGGTATGAAAATTCTCATTGCAAAAGATAGTTTGCAAAGTGATTTTGTAAAAAAAACGATTCAAATTTCATGTACACACTTCGGAAAACGTGAAACATAAATAAATCTTGGATGGTCGTTAACTTATTGTAAACATTGTATCGCAAAATTATTTGGTCACTGGATAGCCTTCTTTTTAAAATTCTTTTTAGATCTTTAATTCACAAATTTTGAAATATGCAATTTTGTATAACAAAATATTAACAAATTAGTATTTTATTATTTGCAAAGAATATTAGAAAAATTGACACATATATCACTCTCTTTATGTTTTGCAGCCTTTTCTTGAAAAGTTTACTGAAAGACCATTAAAATTTCAACAACGTATATCTGGATTATTTATTTTTATACTTTATACAATTTATATGTTTGAACCACATATCCGCTTTCCACATAAACACTGTAAAATATTACTCTAAAATGAAGACTTAGATTTAATAGAAGTACAAGTACACAGTTTCTTTAAGATGTTGCCATAGATGAATTCACCATACTATTACACGAGACAAGAGAAATTTACTATATACAATTATCTGGAAAATAGCCAAAGATTTATTTAGATTTCACGTAAACACATTTTTGTTGCGGTATTATAGGAAAAATATGTATAACGTAAAACTTGCTGAAATATGTGTATCGTAAATGTTTCATTTCACACTTCCATGTAATACTACATGACAAGAGCGATCCCACTGTTTTAAAAATAAAATGTGGCTCTTTATCTTAAAAAATATTCAAGATGGTATTTTGAATCTGGAAGTGATCTCCAAAGATTCTAACAGTTAACACTTTGGTGAAAAAGAATCGAGTTTGTTATCTCGATTTTTATTAGGGTTGGAGAAAAAGATGTTTTCTATTTTAAGTAAAATGATAAATATAAATTTGGATAAAACGTAAGGAAACTTGATTGTTATATAAAATGAAAAAATATTTCTTTCAACGATTGAAAAATTTGTAAACAAACTGTGAGATGGATTACGAATCAATGAAAATTTGTTATGTAAAATAATTCAATTTTTTGAGATAAAAGAAACTTTGTTAATTCAATTTTAGTATGAAGCTGCAAAAATTTATAATACCAATGCTTCTGCTCTCCAAAAATAGAACTTTATAGAATTCTAGAAGCTTTAGAAGGATCGTAAGTAACTATTACAAGGATATTGCTAGCTTTATAGTTTCTAAAGTATTATTTTCATGTCACATCCATCACTAACTATGAAACAATAGAATTTAAAGTTCATTTCTGTTGGAAGATGAGCTGAAATTAATTCATGATGCAGGAGTTTCGCTTCTTGCTAAAATAATATTGTGAAATAGAAATTTTGTTTTGTTTAGCTAAGGATTAACTTTTATTTATCCTTCCCTGTAATTAAAAATGTTATTGTTCGCAATCCCTATGGAATTAATTTCGATATCATTCTTGAATTTAGGTATGAAATAATATGAGTTATATTAAAGAATCAAATGAATGACCAGTCACAACTTCAGTTCTATTTGAATCAGATTCTGATGTAAATGAAGTAGTGAGGGTCTGTGAGTGGTAAAGAACTTAAATTAATGATACAGAATTATCAAAGTATTCTTATCACTTTATTCTTACTATCATTTTCAGCTTTTACTTTCATTCTCAGAATTCATTAAAACTTCTTTCTTTTCCATGTTTATTATTTAAATTAATTACAGGTGGACTACGATAACAATATCTCCTAACATGCATAAAGGAATGTTTATTTATATTAAAAAAAAAAATTAAAGTTGAATTTCACTGTTTATAATATTTTTACAGTAAATAAGCTTTATGGGATGTCATATATTTTGCTTCATGGATGTAGCAAATTTCGATGTTTGAAGAATGTGTGTAACAATCCCTTGAAAATTACGTTATTGAAAATAATCCAAATTTTTGTATAGAAAACTTTATCACTTTAATATTTATTTTGCAAATTTCATCAGTATATTTTCAATTTCAAATTGCCCCAATTTAAGAATCTCTCAAATTTTCTGTAAAATGATAAAAAATTCAACTTTTTTGGAATTTCTGTGAAATGCAAAATTACAATTTTGATTAACATTATTCAATTACAGTAAAAAAAAGTTGTTGTTCCACATGTAATGATGAATTTAAGAAGAAAAATAGCGGCGTGACTAATGAAGGGTTAATGTAAGTGTCATGATATCTACTTAGAACGCAATCATCGAAATATTTCCATGTTCATGTGTAATCAAGGCACAAACGGAAGTGCTTGGAAACGTTGTATTGGCAAATTACAGATGTGGGGTATAAAAGTTGGACTGATTTGAGTCTGACATCTCGTCGAGAGGACATACATACATGGCAGAGTTACTAAAAAGGAATAAAATGGTATGATGAAGAAACCTCAATGACGATTATGGAATTTACTGGACTGGGTAAAACGAGCATGAAAAGGGGAAAAAATATATATAGCGTGAGCTACGATATAACGATATTGAAAGAGTCATACAAGACTATTGGACACAGTAAGCATAGCAGAGAATGCACTAAGCAGTAGCAACAGCAGCAGCAGCAGCCGCAACAGTAACAGTATGTTGTAGCAGTCTGGAGTATGTAACAAGCAAAGAGACAGACGGAGAAAGAAAAAGAGAGAGAGAAGGCCACGCGAAAATGGCACGAGGAGAATGTCTCTGTTTCGTACCTCAGGGCGTAAGAAACAAGCGTATTTCGCAAGATATCCTCTTGAATCTATAATACGGATTCTATTAGATGCCTTATGTCTTTTAGGTTAATGTTTATCGAAATCTTTCTGGAGATTCGGTTTCCAAAAAGGGGCAGAAGAAGTCCATGTATCTCCAGCAAGATTATTCTTCACGGTTACTTGCAATCTAATTTATCTAATTCACTCGTTATAAGAAAGAACAAAATGAAAACGAACCAACGGTAAACACAAGCAAAATCTTCTCTTCCTCCCCTTCGCAGCGAATCTTGTTGTTTTAATTGATTAAACTGTTATATTATGTTCCTAAAAAGCACGAATAATAACGGATGGACGGAGGGATTGACACTCGGAAGAAACACAGAACACATATAAGCACACAGACACAATCTCCGCTGTCAATCCTCGTCGTCGTTCTCCCGCGTATCATAAGACGTATTTCACGCTGAGATTCAAACGGCTCAAACTGTTATTATTTTTGATAAAAGGATGGTCTCAATAATATCTCATTTCTTTTATCAACTAACGATTAAGATTCACTATGGTTTGATGGTTGAAAGATATGGGCCCTTGCCCAGTTTATCGTCCTTCGACTCTTCTCGGGATCCTGCGTCCCGATACGTCCACCATGTCCATTTCGATTTTTTTGATCACGTGGGACTTGGAAGACGTCTCCATTGGAGGAGACACCGCGGTCACGTGACTATCAACCGAAGTCCTACTAATACCAAGAAAGTTGTCCAATGGAAAGGTCTATCTCCAACTCGTTCTGGTTGGTTGCTCGGATGATTTTTCTCGAGTTTCTGAAGCCACCTGTGGCGCCATCTTCCCTGGTACGAGGTGAAACTCATTTGAATTTAACACTTTGCCGTCCGCACGTCTGATCGGGATTCTTTCGTTTGGCGCCGGTATAAATCTTTATCTACGACACTTCCGTGGTGCCACCGGCACTTGCGCGATACTTTTCGCGAGACCCCTACGCAGTGCCACCGGACGGCATAGTGTTAATGGTGGTTGTTGAAATCCAAAATTGAGAAGAATTTGTTTGTTTGAATTTATGAGTAACGATAAATGTACATAATTAGAAACCTAGTTTATAACGATTCTAAAATTAGCAAAGCTAATTTATAATAATTAGAATTTTTTCGTTTCACAGATTGAAATAGAATCTAAATTACCCACTCACAATAAAATCGGTATTGGTACCGCAAGTTGTATTATAACTATAGTTCGCAGATGATACCTAATATGTATACTTTCCGTTGGCGGCGCTGTCGTCGAACTTCTTGCCCCACCATCAGCGTATTCGCGTACTTCCGTTTCGCGCCAAAACGAACCACTCTCTAACCTTCGTCCGGAACGAAAACGTTATCCTAAAACTGCCTAAAACCTACGATTGCTTTTTATAGTTCGAAAAGAAAAAATTAACTATTCCCCGTTATTGTAGTAAACAACAGAAAATCATGCCGAAGGAATTTGGAAAAGGGAGACTGTTCGTCTTGAAGAGAGGTGAGACAGAAAGAACGAGAAACTGAAAAAAGATTTGAACTGACTATTTTCGATTATTCGATTCTTGTGTTAGGAAGGGCAAATATATACGTGGTTAATCCGCAATAAAAAAATATATATAAAAGCCCTCGTTAAAGTAACAGGTATCTAGAACCTTGGTAAAGGTTGCAAGTCCATTATCTAGATCTTAACAAAGCTGTCAGGGTCTGTTGCTTTAATGAAATATTCCTATACGAGTATAACACTTGTTCCCCATTTTGTGCGAGTACTTTTATTTGTTTTTTCTTTTGTTGACTTAGAAAATAATGCAAAAAATGTTTAGAGGGTACAATATCACTTTGCCAAGCTCCACACCTATCAAAAAACTTTCCCACTGAAGCGCCAATTTTAATCCTTGGAAGAGACTGATTTTCAAATACGATATTTGAAACACTAGATTTTCAAAAAATGCTACCAATGATAATTAACTAAATTAGTTCATTAGTAGAAATTTCTTGTAAAATATAATTAGTAAACAATAATTTCTTTGTCAGAAATAATATAAATCTATTTTTTTTTTAAAGATGGACGCAAGGAGGAAGTTCATTTTGATAAAATCACCTCGAGAATCCAAAAACTATGTTATGGTTTAAATATGGATTATGTGGACCCTGTAAGTATTTCTTCGTATATTTATTGTTATTTTTATCATTGATAACACTTTACCGACCACTAGCGATTCAACAGCATTCACGCTTCCAACCGGGCGCTCGATGATATTAATGCTCAATTATATTTATTAAGCGTTGGCGACAAAAGCAGATTAATAGGCTATTGGTGGGTAAAGTGTTAATATCGTTATTATTATGACCATCCATTTTTTTATTCCAAAATGTTAGGATAAACATTTCAAAGAAGAAATACTTGATATATTGTTACATTTACAGCCGGGTATCACATTCAGGGTCATCAGTGGTCTTTATTCCGGAGTAACGACTGTCGAACTGGACAACTTAGCGGCAGAAACTGCAGCCACTATGACCACAAAGCATCCAGATTATGCTTTGCTGGCTGCTCGAATTGCAGTGTCGAATCTTCATAAGGAAACGAAGAAAACTTTTAGTGGTAAAAGAAACAACTATAGCTTCAATATCTAATTGCAAAAAAATTGAGGAATTAATTGGAATAATTTGAATGACCTCCTTTTCGCAGGGAACCTTTTAATTTGAAATGAAATGAAGCCGAACGAATCATTCTATATAATATTAATTTATTTACAATCCGTTGTAAAATGAAATGAAACAAAAGACTTTGTCGATACAATCGATTTTCCATTTTTAGAGATTATAAGCGATCTGCGGAACGTAAAAGCTAAGTACACCGGTGAACCATGTCCAGTGATCAGTGAGAAATATTACAACATCATACAAAAGCACGCGGACAGATTAAACTCCGCTATCATTTACGACCGTGACTTTAATTACAATTACTTTGGCTTCAAAACCCTGGAGAGGAGCTACTTGTTGAAAATCAATGGCAAAGTCGTCGAAAGACCGCAACATATGCTGATGAGAGTCTCCGTCGCTATTCACGGGGAAGATATCGACAAAGTTATTGAAACTTACAACTTCCTATCTGAGCGTTATTTCACACATGCCTCGCCTACACTTTTCTCCGCTTGCACGATACGTCAACAAATGTCAAGGTTCGCCCTGCGAGATCTTATTCAACAAAATTTCTGTTTCATTCCGTAACAAATTATTAATTTACCTGCCATTTAACATTTTCATAATTGTAAATCATACGTTTGTAGGATTTCATTCGTACAATATCACGTTAACTATCTCCAAATTATTAATTTATCTACTACAAATTAATCATTTTCATTTTCCAGTTGCTTCCTTCTAACGATGAGCGAAGACAGCATCGAGGGGATCTACGATACTCTCAAGAGATGCGCTCTCATTAGCAAATCCGCTGGTGGAATCGGATTGAACGTACATTGTATTCGAGCGAAAGGCACTCCAATCGCGGGGACTCTCGGAGAATCCAATGGCTTGGTACCGATGATCCGAGTTTACAACAATACCGCTCGATATGTAGATCAGGGTGGGAATAAGAGACCCGGGGCGTTCGCTATCTACCTGGAACCCTGGCATTCCGATATCTTTGAATTCCTGGATCTCAAGAAGAATACCGGTAAACCTCGATACCCAAAATTGAAGAAGCGATTTGCTTTTTTTCCAGATTTCCTTCGTTTTTTAATTGACTCCTTTGTTTTAGGAAAAGAGGAACACCGTGCAAGGGAATTATTCTATGCGCTTTGGATTCCCGATCTCTTCATGAAACGTGTTCTGGAGGACGGAATCTGGAGTTTAATGTGCCCTCACCAGTCCCCAGGTTTGCCCGACACCTGGGGCGAGGAGTTTGAAAAGCTTTATACCCAGTAATATTGATTTACTAGTTGCATAAATTAATTACTGGTAGCATAATATTATGAAGACTAAAATAAGAAAAAACCTAAAATTCACGACTCAACATAATAACTAGAGGAAATAAATTTAAATAATTCTTTTAGGTACGAAGCGGAAGGAAGATTCAAACGCCAGGTACAAGCGCGTGATTTGTGGACGGCAATCCTCATGTCGCAAGTCGAAACAGGGACACCTTATATGTTATACAAGGACCACTGCAATCGCAAATCCAATCACCAGAATATCGGCACCATCAAATGCAGCAACCTTTGCACCGAGGTGGTTCAGTATTCGAGTCCCGACGAAGTGGCCGTTTGCAATTTAGCGTCCATTGCCGTTAACATGTTCGTGGATGTCGGTAAAAAAGTGTACGATTTCGAGAAATTGAAGAAAGTCGTGAAAATCGTAACCCGGAACTTGGACAACGTCATCGACGTTAATTACTACCCCATTCCCGAAGCGAAGAAGTCCAACTGGAGACACAGACCCATCGGTGAGATACCGGTTGTCCGTTCTAATTTTTTTGTTTCAGTTCATGCTCAAAATTGGTAATTTCAGTTTCAAATTGATGAAGTCGAGGGTAAAGTCAACTTTGGTGTTTTCAGGTATTGGAATCCAAGGTTTGGCGGATGCTTTCCTGCTGCTGAGGTACCCATTCGAAAGCGAGGAAGCGCAGAAATTGAATATACAAATTTTTGAAACTCTGTACTACGGAGCTTTGGAAGCCAGTTGCGAACTGGCTGAAGAGAAAGGGACCTACGAGACTTACGAAGGCAGTCCCGTTAGCAAAGGGGTGAGTTTACGGAAAGTTAAAGAACAAAAATATTTTCGGAGGCGACAAACATTCGTATATGCAATAATAATAATAATAAATAATGCAGATTCTACAATACGATATGTGGGACGTAACACCGACCGATCTCTGGGACTGGGCGAAATTGAAGGAAAAAATAGCGAAACACGGTGTAAGGAATTCCTTGTTAATCGCTCCAATGCCGACTGCATCCACTGCCCAGATCCTGGGAAACAACGAATCCATCGAACCGTATACGAGCAATATCTACACTCGAAGGGTTTTATCAGGAGAATTTCAAGTCGTGAACCCCCATTTACTGCGAGATCTCATCGAAAGGGATCTCTGGGACGAGGAGATGAAAAATGAGATCATAGCTCATAACGGATCCGTACAAGTACGTCTCGTTTCTCATATATAAATGAGCCGTTTATTTTGAAAGTGGCCTAAGTCCATTTTTAAAGAATCATATATCGGCATAAATAATTAGTTTTTATCAATTCAATAAATTTTCGAGTTTTTTATTTTTTCTAATGGACTTGGGCCACTTTCAAAATAAGCAGCTCAAATAAAAGATTTTGTAAATCCAATTACATAGTACCTTAAGAATTTTAATATTTCTCGATTCTTGTCCAGGAGATCGACAGAATTCCAGATGAGCTGAAAGCTCTGTACAAAACTGTTTGGGAGGTGTCCCAGAAAACGGTATTAAAAATGGCCGCGGACAGAGGAGCGTTCATAGATCAATCCCAATCGTTGAACGTCCACATTGCGAAACCAACCACGGAGAAATTAACATCGATGCACTTCTACGGCTGGAAAATGGGCCTGAAAACCGGCATGTATTACTTACGCACGAAGCCGGCTGCGAATGCTCTTCAGTTTACAGTCGACAAATCAAAACTGCGGAACTCGAGCACCATCGCGGTAAATGGTCATTCGCCGGGTTCGAGTTCCCGAAATTCTGAAGAGTTCAACGGCTCCGTTTCTCAAAGGGAATGGAACCGGAGTCGACAGAAAGAGGAAGACGAGGAGGAAGCTTTCGTCTGTTCCAGGGATAACCCTGACTGCATGGCTTGCGGATCATGAAAGTACGTCAGTTCTTTTTCACTTTCTTTTTATTTCAGCTTCTTTACGCTTAGGTTCCGAAATTTCGAACGAATCAGAGATTCTGGTAAAATTCGAGGACCCCAATTTGTGTTAAACGAAATAGTGTATAAATGCACCGTATCTTTGTTTCCTCGTTTTGGAATATCGAGGTTTCCCATAAGTGTTGAGTATGAAGTTTTAAAAACTGGTTTGAAAAACCCTGAAACGTCCAGATCGAATTTTACATTTTGTGTGGCATTATTTTTAAAACTTTTGTTCATCCCCCGAAAAAGAGTGAGGGTTGAAATTCTCAGTTTCAAAAAACGTTTTCAAAATGTACTTATATAAATAATCACTTTAATACATTTCTAAGAAAAATTTGAGCAGTTACTAAATTTATTGATTTCTGGAAACATTATTATTTTTTTTCTATAAGAATTTTCTATTTACAGTTTTCATCCGTCGGAAAAAAATTTTGAAAAGGCTAGTTTTAAAAATGATGGCGAAGAAATTTCAGTGAAACCAAAATTGGGTTACAACTTTTCCGTGTTTCCCAAATTGATATATTTACAAATATCGTCGTCGGAGTTATCAATTTCTGACAATTTTTCCGCGTTATCAGAGGTAACGTGTTCATGTCCGAATGCCTTGTCACCAAATTCTTCCAATTTCGTGTGAATATTGGCCAGTGCTTCCATCTTATGTACTATGAACTCGCTATTTTCGCTATTCTCGCCGTGAACGGAGGTATCTTGCGCCATGTAAATTCGCGTTAAATTTAAACCCATTAATTCCAACTGCACTTCGGTGAGTTCTCGAAGAAGTTCTACGGAAATAGCGAAGTAACACTGTGGTCTCACTTCCCGGAGTACAGCGTATAACGTTTCCAACGCATCTGCACGTAATTTTTGTACTGCATATTGACTAAAGGAAAATCATTTATAATTCGTGATTAAATGGGAAACATTGTCTGTGAGAAAAGTAATTGAATCAGAGTATCCTAAAATGGTATCTTTTGATAAGTTTATAAAAGGATCATTAAAATTTCGTCATTTGAATCTCAAAATTTTTCATTACGATGAGTTGGAAGGTAAAATTACATCACTCAGTCTGTAAACCATAAGTTTGATATGAAATAAATGTATTAATATGTTTATAATACAATTTTATCTGTAAACAAATTTCAAAAATACGTTTTTTTTTATTAATTGTCAGTAAGGCCATGAAATATATGTGGGGGTGGTACCTCTCGATGTTTTCTTCATAAAATGCAAGATATCTGAACAATTCGCTCAAATCTAGAATGGCATTTATATACTCCATCGGGTATTCGCGTAAAGTGTAATAAACTTTAACTTGTTTCAACCAACAGTGGATATAAACAAATAATTTTCTTGCTTCGGCAGTCGATTCTATTACCGATGCTGTTACTCGGTTCTCGTATTCCGTCAAATCGATGGAATTAAATGTCAGATCGGTACCTGACGAATACAAAAATGGGAGTATTATTAATTAAATTCTACAATTTTTCGTCCCAATGACAAAAAATTTCTGTTTTGTTTAGAGAAAACTGAAAACATTAAAAAAAAATGTAGGCGCCTTTCTCAAATTTTGGAAACCTAAAAAACGTACAAGGAATTTTTTTAATTTAAAAAATCCCACATAAAATTCATTCATTAATTGAAACCTTTGTGATCCACAAGCACTGTTTGCCCTTTAGAACTCTTACACTCCTCTGTTTCCACATCCACCCTGAGGTTCTTTGCCTCGCTATCGGAAACCTTGTCAAATTGAAGCTCCTTATTTTGAACTTCATCTTCACCCAAGGGAGTAATATTCTTCTGAATATCCTTGGACTCTTTCACAGGCGATATCCAGATTTTCTCTAAAACTTCTCCCGAATCGTCGTACAACCGGGAAGAAATAGCAGTTTTCGAAGTCCCGAATAACGTCAGACCGTATCTCACCCAAGCTTTAGCCAAGTCTGCGTGCTTTTGTTGAAAATCCTTCCACCTGAAAAGAAAGAAACATTCCGCATTCTCCATCGCAAATGAAAATCATAGAAAGAACTTCTAAATATGGGAATCCTCTACTTTGGCGACGACTCCGACGAGTCTTCTCTCAGCTGTTGTTCGTAATTCTCCAGAATAAGAGTCGCCGCAGCCAGATGGTTCCTCGCTTCTCTATAATCGGAAAAATTTGTGTGTTAATAATTCTCCATCTTAACACCTGCAACCTTTACACGTACAGGAACCTCTCTTTCCCTAAGAAGTAGGAGGCCAATCTGGCAGCTCTGACTGCCCACAACCCCTTATCTCCATCCTGGTTGTCCAATTGTCTCTGGAGGACCTTATGGTGGTACTCGGCGAACCGGTCGTGTAACTGCAGCTTGTTGTACACGAAACCTAGCATCTGCAAGTTGTTCGTAACCAGTCGCTCCAGCTTGTTGCCGGCACCATAGTCCCTGGGAGCTGGAATTCTGGAGTCGGAGCTGAACAGCTCATCCGAGGTGTGAAAAGGAATCTTCCCCTGAGACTGGGTCTTGAGATGGTCGTAGACGCTCTCGGCGAATTCCAGCAGTTTCTTAGCCTCCTGAAAATCCTCCCGTTTGGTCAAGAGGTACGACCGGTGGTTGACTATCCGGAAACCGAGAAACACGGTTTCCTGTTTCCCCATGACCTCTTCGACTCCCTGGAACGCTTCGGTCAACGCCTTCTCCGCCAGATCCTCTTGCGAGATGTCGATCAAGAACTTCGACCTCTCGTATAACAAAGTCGACCTCATGGCCGACAAACGCAACGTCAGTTCCGGATCAACCGGATGTGCAGATATTAGGCTGTTCACCGTCTCCAGCATCCGGTTCAGAAGAGTTTCCTTCCGGGAGGAATGTTCATCGTTGGCACCGGTGGATTTTTGTAGTTTCTTGACTTCCTGATAATCTTCATGAAGTTGCTCGAAGGTCTCCTGATGGTAAGTAATTAAGAAAAATTGTTACCTCGAGAATTAGGGTGAGGGAAAGTTCAATCCAAGAAGTTACTCTCACTTTTGGTATAATCTCTGTCAAGTTTTCCGTCATCCTTTTTCGTCACCCGGGTATGTGGACATTTAATGTGTTTCAAATGTAACGGTTAGATTTCCGCGGAAGATGGCGGAATGATGGCGGCAAGAAATTTGTTTGTAGGAGAACCGGTCGATGGTTTTTGTTTGTTTCGGTACAAAGCTAAGCAGTGAAATAAAGAAAAGGGTAGTATTTTTAAATGAAAACGAAAAAAGTTTAGTTTCTATTAATTTTCAAGTTAAAGTTCATTATTGTTAATAATATTGTTGTTGTCATCATTATTCTGTGCTTAAATAATTAGAAGATCAAGATGACTCTTTTTTAAACGAAACTTATTTTTTTTAAAGAATGATGGCGCCTATTTGATTTTTCGCGTTACAAAAATCAGGTAATGTTTTTTTAAATTTCTGTTGAGTGAATAATTGAAAAACCGGGGTTGTTTATTATTATCATTACTATTATTATTATTATTGTTGTTGTTGTTGTTGTTATTATTATTATTTACGAAAAAGTGGAAATCTAGCATACATATATGAATAAACAACCCACGTAGGGTTTTGAAAAGGAGATACTCGCAAAGCTTGACTTCGATTGGTTAATTATTAATATATATACCGGGATTTAATAGCATCAGAACGACCCCCCGATGTTTAATACCTTAGCCCGCACTTGTGGTAATACATGGACCTAACGATAATATAAGCGGTGCACCCAAACGGCGCAGGGTGGGGAAACAGCAGATGGAAGAGATTCTCTTTCTCTGCAGGAGAAAGGGGAAAAGAAAAAAATAGTAGGTAAAGCGCCACGTGGCATCTCCACATAAACTTTGTGTTGTTTCTGCATCGACGATTCGAGGTTAGGTCGTCGCTCCTTTCCATACATATCAAAACAAAACAAATCTAAAGCTACATCCACAACACAGATCTGAACTCATAGATCCTAGATCCTTCTTGAGATTCTCTCCTCTTCATTCGAACTTCTCTCCCTTTTAACTTTTTTTCTCACGATCGTGTACCGGTCCGTTATTGGTCAACTATAAACCACCGGTAGGTGATAATGACCATTACTAGGACGGTATCGTAAAACCCGCGACCCCGTATCAGAATCAGACTGGAACGAGGTCGCTTAGCATGAAGAGACCGAAGCAGCCCCCGGAGCTCCAGAGGAACGCGAGAACCGGAATTGGTGGCGGAGGAGGTCAAACAATGCCTCCACGGCGCGGCAACAATAAGTCCGGCAAGGGCCTGTCGCTGAAGAGCTTCAAGAAGTACCTAAGGATAAGCGCGAGATGGGAAGAGCTACTCTCGCTGTTGCGGGAGCCCAAAATGCTGCGAACCGCAGCCTGGCTCTTCGTTCTGCTGGAACTGGCGGTGAACGTCCTGGTGATCGAGAGAATCCGGTACACGGAGATCGACTGGAAGGCTTACATGCAGGAAGTCGGAGGCTTCCTCAACGGCACGACCGACTACTCCAAGTTGAGAGGCGACACCGGGCCCCTGGTGTACCCCGCCGGCTTCGTCTACATCTTCTCTCTGCTTCATTTCGTCACGTCCCAGGGTACCAACGTCCGATTGGCGCAATACATCTTCGCCGGACTCTACATTCTACTGCTCGTACTGGTCTTCCGGATTTACGAGCGTGCCCAGATGGTGCCACCCTACGTGCTGCTGCTCATGTGTTGCACCTCCTACCGGATCCACTCCATCTTCGTGCTGCGGCTCTTCAATGACCCGATAGCCATGATCTTTCTCTTCGCCAGCATCAATGCCTTCCTGGACGACCGTTGGTCTCTAGGTAGCATCCTCTACTCTTGTGGAGTATCTGTGAAGATGAACATCCTTTTGTTCTCGCCGGCACTCCTGGCGGCGTATCTTTGCGTCTTGGGTCCCCTAAAAACCATCGGCCAATTGCTGCTCTGCGGGAGCGTGCAGGTCTTATTGGCGATACCGTTCCTTTTGACGGACCCACTGGCGTATTTGAAAGGTGCCTTCGATTTGGGACGGGTCTTCGAGTTCCGGTGGACCGTGAACTGGAGGTTCCTGCCCGAGAGCATCTTCCTCAGTCGGTACTTCCACGCGAGTCTGCTGATACTGCATTTGGCGACTTTGCTGCTCTTCTACCGCAGATGGGTCGACCGCTTGCGAATGTACAGCACGCTGAAGCACTTGGAGGCGGAATTGGGACGGAAACTAAAGTCCCGGGAGAAGCCGCAAGGCGCGATGTTGGCCCAATTGCTCCTGATGCCGCTCTTTAGCGCGAATTTGATCGGTATGGCGTTTAGCAGGTCTTTGCATTACCAGTTTTACATCTGGTACTACCACAGTCTGCCCTACATCGCCTGGTGCTGCGATTACAGCCCTGTTTTGAGGATCGCAATTCTGGGGGTGATTGAATTATGCTGGAACACCTACCCCAGTACTATTTACAGCAGCGCTGCCCTCCACTCCTGCCATTTTCTACTCCTTTATGGGTTGTACAAGAAGCGCGTGGGTGTCGAATGGCTGCAGAAAGGCGATTAAAGTGGTTTTGTGGTTATTTGTTTGTTTGTGTTTGTGTTCGAAGAGGGGAGCAGGGCGATTATTTTGAAAACATGTGTGTAGAATATGTACAGAGGAGATTCAAAGACTTGTTGACTGGAGTGTTGTAAGAGTGCTCATAGGGTTCCCATGTTGATGTATGATATTAGGCTTGGCAAATCTCTAGTTTTTGATTTTTCTCACCCTAATTTGTTAGGTTGTTGTTACTTAAGATAAAACTACAGAGAAACATCCAAAGTTAGAGAGTTGCAACTGAATTTTAGATATCTTTCGGGTATCCACTGTCTTGGGACCCCAGATATGTCTCGGTAGCGTTTTTGAAATTGGACGTTTTCATAATTAAGAGTCTCGAACGTGTCCCTGTTGGATTTTTGACCTTTTACACTCAGAGATGCAGTTTTACACTGGAAATGTACCTTAAAGGGGCTAATTGAGTGCAAAAAGTTAATATCGGATGATTCATTTGGATATCTTGGACTCTCGGACATATTTCAGTCGAGTTTTTTTATTAGATGAGACAATTAGACGCCTTTTGGACATCGAACGGTATAAAATTTTGGACAGTTAGGTTGTTTATACCTTCTGTGAGCATTTGTGTAATTCGGAATGTTTTGTAAAATAATGGAATGCGGTGGAACGTCTTCCGGCGACTTTTGTATATACATAAGAAAATATATTTCCAAATTGTGAGATGTTTATTGTTATTCTTGATCCTTCGCAAATAAAACATATTTTGACCAAAATCCTCGATGTTCTTTAGAAAACTTGAAAAAAATTCAGCTCGATCCTGTTAGCTTTAGATATTGGATATTTTTTATTTCGGTACAGGGCAATACCTCCAGTTCGAGTAATTGTACTCGCTCGATCTTACTAGAACTTCGAGGATGGGCATAATTCTTATGAATATTCTAGGAAGCGAAAATTGAAGACAAGGGTATTCCAGTGGTAATATAATACACAGAGTGTTAATTCAGGTGTAAACAACGTATATATTTATTTTCATTTCTGATAAATATCTTCAACATTGAACATTGACTAGTCGAGTACACATGCTCCTTTAATCTTTACATAATAATGAATGCTCGGTAATAATCGATATATCATTGTATTTCATATATCTCTATATCGTGTTTCTCGTTATTGAATAACCCCCTATATTTCGTCTACTTGTTATTTAATCATTTATTTATTTATTTATTTATTTATCCATTTTATCTCTATTACAAACTATCTTGTTATACTCTCTGTAATCGCTTAATCCACTAAAATCATCTATGTGTCAGAGCTCATAATTTGTTCCTCCATGAATATGCGCGGCTCCTTTATTACATCCTTTCGAAATCCACCCCATTCGGACGCATATCTCTCCAATTATTATTATATTACCGCAATCACCTCAATTATCACCCCCAATTATTCTCTCTCTCGCTCTCTCTCTCTCTTTTCAATATACATAATATTCCTATGAAGATAATGAATTCTCCCTGTACTTATAAGTGTATATGCATGATCAGCCCCTCTCATGCAAATCTACCTCCAGATGTTCCTTCTTTTTCTCCTTCAGCTCCATTATCACCCCCCAGGTCAGCTAAGTTACAATGTGTGGGTGATGTTTGTTATTATATAATAGAATCTTGTTCGATGATGACGTTATTTGCTTGCGTCCACTCTCTCATCCTCTCTGATCTGCTTTTTGTCTCTCTTTTGTATAGATTTTTATGAATTTGTATCGTTATTATTATATTTCTTTATAATTATTCTCATTAATAATCGATAACAGTATTTCTCTAATCATTATTATTATTTATTATTGGTAGTGTATCACAATAGTATATGTGGGTTGCCGTTTTTCCTTCCTCATCTGTATCCTTTGCCACGTTGCGCTTTTTCACTAGTAGAAGCAGGGGCAGAAAAGGATGCAGATCCTTAGAGATCTTCCACAAGATTCACCTGCGATTCTATGCAGTCTCCTATCAATCTTGCGTTTTTTGGTTTCTTTTTTCAGACACTGCTTGAAAAATTCCAGGGAATTGGGAAGTTTCATGGGTTCCTGTAGAATTTTGTATTGGATCAGTTTAAAAAAAATTAATAAATTCTTGGGGCTTCATAGAAAAATATAGAAAATAGAAAAATAATAGTCATTGGGATTTTTCTATAGAAATATAGCAAATAGTAAACGAACTAAGTAGATGATAACAAATCTGGTAGATTCTTATAGGAGTTCCTAGATTCAAATAAGGGGAATTAAGAAATTATTGAAATTTTATAGGAAAATGTGGGAAACAGAAAAATAATAATTGTTGATAGTCGATTAAAAAATCCCTCGCTTTTTCTAAAAGTTGAAAATATGAAAAACTATTTATAGTGTTCTAGGAGATCTAATTTAACGGGTTCCTATAGAAATATCAATTGAATTTATTTGAAAATAATTTCCGGATTTTAGTGGAAATTTATAAAAACAAGGGCAAATTTGAGATCTCAGAATTTGCTGTCGAACCCATTGGAAAAAGAAAAGAATAGAAAACAAGAAAATCTATTGCTGTTCAGATTTCATGGCTCGCCGTAGAATTTCCTACTGGACCCATCCAAGAATTAAACAAACTGTAGAATTTCAATAAAAAACTGTAACAAAAAACTATTCCCGGATCTGAGTTTCTTGAAATCGAATTTTATGGGTTTTTCTTGAATTTCCCCTTAAACCCATATATGGAAAGATTCCATGGTCTTAAAACTTCCTGTAATGTAATAAAATTTCCATCTTCTATAAAAAAACAATCTTATTACAATCAAATTTTCAAAACTTCTATGGGACTCCATGGAACTTCCCAAGCAACCATAGTTTCTCTTCCTTATTTCATCGTTCCCCAAAGCCTGACACGCTTTTTATTACTCGTTACTGCATGTATTTATATTTATTACACTATATTATATATTACTCGAATTTTTTTTGTATTCGTTATTTCGCTATCCTCTTACTCCTAGATAATAATCGTACTGATAATTATTGCTGTTGCGTCGTGTTTCGGTCGCGTATTGACTCAGTGTCCCAATTGCTGAATTGAACCCTGCCATCGGACTGTTTTTTACACTTTCGTTCCCCAAAGTGAGCGGTGGAAGCAAACGGACCTGGTTTTCGGGAAAGAAAAGGGGTCGATCGTTCCCTCTAGGGCGAATTGGCGACCCCTTCGGCCCAATTACCGACCCGATTGCTTCTCACGTACAGGAAATAGTTATCGATTGATCCAATTATCGGTTTCCCTGGAACTGATGATACGGAACACGACTTTTACTCCGAGTAGGCTGTAATGGTATAGCCTGACCCAATACTGGACCGACCCAAGATTGTCGGAGCCGGTACTGGACCCGGCTAAGAATTCCCACCGGGGAAATTCCTACTATGAATATTTTTAAAAAAAATTCTCAATATTAATTTTTTTCGCAGCATTTCTGCAAATATTTTTCTCGCAAAGCGACGATTGACTTTTACTGATCCCTCTACCTGTTTTTACATTTACATACACACCACCATCGTTATCATCATCATCATCATTATCATCATCGCTGTCCCTCTAATTGAACTAATTTTTGTCTCTCCTCCCTACGTTATATCTATAACTTTTTTTATACCTCTTATATCGTTTCTTACGCGTTAACCGTATTATCTATTATTCGTAAGGCATGGAGAATACGTCACGTTACGTTGCATTACGTTACGTTATGTCGCATTACATCACGTCACGTCACGTTGCATCACGTTACGTTGCGTTACGTTACATTACGTTAGATTACAGTACTACATCACGTTACGCTACGTTACGTTGTATTGGATTGCGCTACATCACGTCACGTTGCGTTACGTTACGTTACACGTAATTCTTAGAAACTACATATATGTACATCCCAGAAGTTGACTTCTTTTCTTTTCTGCTCCACCAACGACCCTTATCAACTGTCCCTTTTCTCTCCTTCCTTCTTATACGCAACGTACTCGCTTCCCTTTTGTTAAGATTCTCTTTGTAAACCGATACCGAGTGCAGCTTTAGGTGCATCTACAAGAATACGGTAGTTTTCTTCTATTTCCTCCGATATATGGATATTTAATTTAATCCTCATCATCTGTAACCTCCTCCTCGTCCTTATCCCCATTGTTCTTATGCTAGTCCTTGTTCTCAGCAGATTCATCTTTACATTTATTCACATTCAAATTGGCATCCACATTCTTGTCCATATCCTCATTATTTTCATATTCTTCTTGATCTTCACTTTCATCCCGATCATTCATTTACATTACAACCTCATCATGTTTATTTTTATTCCCTGACCCTTTCATTTTCATCTTCGTCCTTTTCCCAATCATTCTAATTAGTCTCATTGTATCCTCATTCACACTTGTCCTTTTATAATCATTCTACCATTTCATACAATCTTGATTCATATCAATTTTATCGCGATTCAGATCTACATCTCAATTTTCACCTTCATCCTTCAGTTTCTCATATACATCCTCATCTGATCCATATTGATCCTAATCCTCATTCATGATTTTACTCTCATTCTAAGTCTCATAATTTTCGCCTTCATTCTCGTCTTCTCCTTCATTTGCAGTTCTATTCTATTCTTGTTCTTTTCAGAATTTTTATCTTCATTCTTATCCTAATCCCAATCCCAATCCTAATCCTCATTCTCACTCTCACTCTCACTCTCACTCTCACTCTCACTCTCACTCTCATTCTCATTCTCATTCTCATTTTTATTCTGGTTCTAGTAATTTTCACCTAAACCCTCATTTTCCCCATTTTCCTCATGTTCTCATCCTCATCCCCTAGAGTTCAACTTCATCATCATTCTTACACTGATAATTTTCTGATTCATATCTGCATCCTGATGCTTGTCTTTATGCTCATTCTCATCATCATCATCATCATAATCATCATCATTTTCTTTTCCTTACCTACACCACTTTCATCTTCACCCTGATCCTGATTATCCTAGTTCACACTCACCTCCAATTTTCCTCCTGCTTATCCTTCTACATTTTCACACTCATTCTCATCCTCTCCATTTTTATTTCAAACATCACTCCAATCCTGGTCTTTCTGATTAGTCCGATTGCCCTCATCCATGCATCACATCCTTTGTCTTTTAATCACCTTTGCACCCTTATTTATCATCTTCCACATCCATATTCATCTTCCATCCTCCTCTTCTCGATTTTCCTCCTCATCCCCATTCTCATCGCAATCACAATCACAAATCCCCTCGTCCTCCTTATTATTACAATTATTATTATTATACGATATCTATCGGTGATGTGCATATTGAAAAAGGGTGCGTGAAATTGCAAAAGGAAATGATTTCAAATTTTTCAGCTATTCTCGTCTTCAAATTCTGTTCGTCCTTTTCGTTGAAATCCAACTACGCCTCTATAATCTTAACGTATGTAATATAATACAATAGAGTAAATTAGGCAAAAGGTTTGGTATCGCGATAAAATCCCGTGAACTGAGCACGATAAATCTCCGTATCAAATACACAGGTAAGGGTGGTACTTGCGGATGAGAAAAATAGCAACCACGTAATTATTACCGATTCTTTTCAAAGCCACTTCCTTCTTACTACTCGTTCGTTACCAACTATTTAATACTAATTGTTCCTCAACTACTACCTGACCTTGTTTTCGGGTTTTCAGAATTTGACTATTTCATCAATCGCAGGCCTTGTAATCGAGTAGCGCTTAAATTTCATGTGAAATATCAAAGAAAGGATCTCGCAAGAGGATTATTGCTCTGTCTTTTATTCTTACAACTTACAAGAAAAATCTTTTTGAAATCTGACTTCCCACTGGACTTATTTCCTTAAGCAGAGCTCTTCTTTTGGATCCAAGTGGATACTCGATCCGAGATCGTTGGTTCGATCGCTTCATTGCTTGTTTGTTGTAAGAATCGCGAGGGACTATGAAAAATGAGTTACATCTAGAAATCGGTAACGACAAAAGCGCATACATACGCTTTGATTGGTCTCGCGGCTGGGTCCAACGGTAGTGCCTTTTAATGATTCTAAAATTGACTAATTCTCGCGCTCAGTTATTGCGGAAATTATCATTACTTCTTCCCTCGCTCCACTCACTTTCTGTTTTTATCACTATTCGATACAGATCTCGGCGATTCGATGAATTTCTCTGTCTCCTTTGGCTTTTATTTACTCACCCCATTGACTATACTTTACTTTATGCATCTCCGATTTATTTTATTAATTTTCCTTTATTAGATTTTTTTTTATTGCACAATGAACGAATTTTTTTTTATTGAATTTTTTTTTTATTGAACAATGTTCGAATTTTTCCTTGAGAATCGAAACCGTCGTTTTTCCAACTACAGTGCCCGATAACGGTGGTCCTAAGATTGCAAAATAGCAATTCCAATTGTCCAATTTAACGGTTCTAATTATGAAAAATACTCATTTCTAACTGTGCAATATTGCAATTTTCTAATTCTCTGCATAGTAATTTCAATTATACAGTTAAGCAATTTTCGGACTTGCAAAACTGTATTTTAAATATCCAGCAACAAAATAATTTCAATCGTAAAGCAGCAATTTTTCAATTATTCATATTTCGATTTTTGAATCGTGCGGAATTTTAATTTTTAACCACACAATTCTAAAATAATCCCAACTATCCGGTCTCCTAAAAATTTTAATCGCGTTTTATAGTAATTTTTTAACTATACAGAATAATTATTTTTGAACATACAAAGTTTTAATTATTTCAACTATAAAACCATCATTATGTATGTAACTAATATTTTTGACTATTTATAATAATTCCAAATTTGTAACCATTCTCTTTTCCCCGTCCCTTATCAGGCACCAGAGTTGTTCCAATAACGGGATTCACGACCACTCTCTAATTTTTAACTTCACTTGGTTTCGATCACCGCCAACGAGTGAATCCTGATGCAGGAGTAGCTCCTCATTTCTTTTCTCGTTACTCTCTTTTTCTCCCATTCTCTCATACCCATACACACCATGACCCTCATCCACTTCTCTCGCCAAAACTAATTTCTACTCGAGAAATGATCTTAAAACCAAGTTGCCGAGTAAAACAGCGTGGTTGTAATACATATACATATATATACGTATATCAATAAACGAAGAAAGAAACAAAAGAACAAAATAGGTAGTTTAACGATATCCGTTGCAACAATAATTTTATAATAGTAGATCGTGCCCCGATACAAAACGATATACACATTGTTATTATTTTGCACGAGGGTCGCAGTTTCAACAATAACTCATGCGCTTTTTCAACAAATTGCACTCTACTCTCTCCTCTCTCTCTCTTTCTCGCTTTCTCTTTGTATTTTAATTAATATTCTCCCCTGCATGAAAAATCATTATGGTAACTTTCATTATTACGTGGAACAATCGTGAACTCGTATCGGCGTAAATAATTAACAACATAGACAATTTCTTCCGCACGGTAGATATACCTGATCCTCTTTGGAACGAAATACGTTGTTTGTTTATTTATTTATTTGTTTGTTTGTTTACCCTCCCTCCCTGCCGTCCGTCATAAAACAAATGATAATAACGTTTCGCTACATCTTACAGACAAAGCGTATTCGTACAATTCGAAAAATGGTTCGATTCAAAGATTAGTCTCTCTTGCTTCGTTAAAATCGATTTCGTGAATGCATCGATCGTTTAGGCCACGGCTGTCCCCTTACGCAAAAAAAAAAAACGGGCCCATTTCTCTAATAACACCAGGCCGCCTCTCATCGGCTTTTCCAAATCTGACAGATAAGCTTATCACCAAAAAATCAACAAATAAATATATTAAATATAATATGCGTAATCTGTATATCATATATATATATATATAATAATAATAATAATAATAATAATAATATGCTCTCCCAACAAATAATAAATATACGCATACGTAAATATGTAAATACATACATATCCACGTACACATATATACGTGTTTTTTTCCATTCCATTAATTCTTCGACAATTAATAGCAATAGACTTTTTTTCATATTTTTTTTCATGTATACATATATAATCTATCTATCTAGTAATAATAATAATGATAATAATAATAATAATAATAATATATTAGGCGTCTCTAAATTCTTCCTCTTCGTATTATATTATACATTATTACTCTTTATGTATTATTATTTTTATGAATTATTTATTATTTAATTTTTTTTTCTTTTACTACCCTTGTATCCCGGAATCAGAATCGTTTAAACGAGCCCTGTATTTTTATCTCTATTTCTCTATTTTTTTCCTCTTTTTTTCGGTTTTTCTTTTCCACGTTTTTACAAACTAAATTTTTTTCGTCATTTCGAATTCTCTTTTGCCTTTTTCTTCTTTTTCGGTTACACCCCCCCCCCCCCCCCGCCCCGAAATTCGGGGTTCTCACTCGAGAAATCGAAAGACCGCTAACTTTTTTTTTTCTTCTCTCATAAGCGTTCCGTAACTCATCTAGATAATTAATTAATTGATTAATCATTTAATTGCAATCACTATACGCACGGACGTCGCCCTTAAACGACACCCTCTCGTAACGTTCCGGTCGTAGCTCACAGCCAACCAATTGTAATTTATACACATTTTTTTTTTTGGATTGAGTTTCGAGACGTCGCGCTCTTCGCGCGACGCCCTATCGGTACTAAGAACTGTTTTGTCCCCGTATGAAATGGGTATCAAGTAAAAAAATTATATAAAATTACCAATTTCTCGTCGTAAACATTCCATACAAAAACTCGTATAGGCATGTAAAAAATCAACAGACCTCGCGTATATGCGTGTATGCGTACCTGCGTACACCTGTGTACGTGTATGTGTGTTTTTGTTTTGCAAATGGCAGTTGCATATAAATTTTTTACTTGCAGGCAGGTAATAGCGACTCTATTTCTTACTCTCCACCCTCCGTGTTGTAAGTATTACCCGTAACTAGAGAAGGCCGAGG
The DNA here is from genome assembly GCA_949825005.1 of Gasteruption jaculator. Lineage (NCBI taxonomy): Eukaryota > Metazoa > Arthropoda > Insecta > Hymenoptera > Gasteruptiidae > Gasteruption > Gasteruption jaculator. Next base: position 10,295,822 of record OX463769.1, on the reverse strand, counting down.
CGATGCATTTCTCAGCGCAGCCACTTATGCATTTATACTTCTAGGCTTGCACTCGCGTCTCCTTAATTATGCATTATCATTTTATTATTATTTTTTCTTTCATCGTTAGACACACTTTGTACCTTTTCCTAAAAAAAAAAGTTGCTCCTTTCCTCCTACTCGTCTCTCCTACTCGATCCTCTGCTCCTGGAGGACGCACCCCATTTCCTCGAGAAACTCCCTCAACGCCTACGTCCCACCCCGGTAACGTCGAAGAGGAACTGGAGCTACAAAGACTACTATCTATTTATTGCAATATTTCCCGCTATAATATTTTCTCTACTACCTACTGGTAAGAATACAAAATTAAAACTCGCTAAAATTCACATAGGGGTGCGTTGAGAAATCGAAAGAAAAACAAATCACTAGTGGCCCAGCCTCGTCTCGCCCCTCGTTTTAAACGCTTTCCTACCTAAAGCCCCAATTTGACTATTACTCTCACTCGCTCCTTTCCTCCTTTCCCACTTTTAACAACGAACGCATCAACTTCCATCCGAGATCTCCATGCGATGTTAATAATCAGTCAATAACAATAACAACAAGAACCACCACCTTCAACCCTCTTCGACGTCTCCTTCCACCTTACCTCCTACCCCTATTCTCGTTACTCTAGCCCTTAATGCCTTTTTTTCAACACATCCATCCGCGGTTCACCCTGAATTGCATTCTGGGAAGAACTTGGGGGTGGAATTCGAATGATGGGTAAGGGAACAAACTGCTTTCTACGAATTCAAAATGACCAAATTTGTCGGTGAAACGATCAGAGCGTGTCAGGTTCCGGATCATGAGGTAGATCGGCATCTACCACTGGATAGAAGCTAATGAATGTAGATGAAGGCCTAAACAAAGGGTGGTAATGGTCGAGCGAGGCAATTGGGGGTGGGGAAATGATCCCCGAGAATGCAAATCAAGCGAACCGCCGGCAGCACGGCGGGTGGGTGCGTTTCGTCTAAGGTTGTACGTGAAGTTCGCGACCCTCCGTGGGCCGTCGTGTCCCTCGGGTGGTCGCGGTAATAGTAGTAGTAGTAGTAGTAGTAGGTAAGGCTAATCGATCTAGAAGTAAGAAGCCGCCGCGACTTGAAGGGTAGCTTGAAGGGCACTGTGGATGGCTCGTAGGCTAATCAAATCCTCAAGATTGGCAGCTGTAGACGTGGACGTAGACGGCGAGGAGGACTGCGGCAATAGCGATGGTACTGGTGACGTTGAAGATGATTGTAGAATCGGCGGCTGAAGGGAAGGACAAGGGTGCGGAAGGACGCGGCTAAGCAGTAGGGTGGGCTGCACCCTGCACGCACCCATAGCCCCCTCTCACTTGTCCTCGGATTCCGCCCTGGGAGACGTTTCCGTGTCTTGTCTCTCACTGAAAGTGCATCCCACCAAAGGTGGACCGTTACTCGAGTTGGTCGGGTACGGAAACGACAAGATGCAGGTGCAATTGCGGATGGGGATGCGCGTAAGAATTTTCTTCGCTCAAGAAATTTCTTGTTTTCGCTTCCGCATCGGCAATGGCAACTGCAGCTGCGAAATTTCCAGTATTTGCGCCCGCATCGGCATGAGCAAAATATGTGGCTCATGATGCAGATGCGAGCACCCGTATCAGGCCTAACGCCTGCATACGGGGATGCGAATGTAGATACAGTTTGAAATTTTATTACATTGTAGGAATTCAACCACATCTGCATCTGCATCGGGTTTTCATCGGAATCTCGCTTCTGCGTCTTTGCATTTGATCCGTGCAAGATTTGCAGATCTGGATGCGGAAAAACATCCAAACTGGGATGTTGGTGAGAACCAATCGAATTGACTTACCAGATATACCGGATAGACTTCATCTTAAGGGCAGTGGAGTTCTCTTTGCACTTGTAGGCGAGGACTTGCTTGACGCTACTCACGTCTACCGAAGGGAACCTCGATGTCACGTACGCTGTAACAAAGTCGCACGAGTGTCAATCGTGGAAGAAGAAAAAAACAATTGCAATTGTTGAACTTACAACTGCAATTGTTAAACTTGCAATTGCAATTGTTGAGCGCGCAATTGCTAATCTTACAATTGTTGAACTTACAATTGCAATTGCTGAAGTTACAACTGCAATTGTTAAACTTGCAATTGCAATTGCTGAGCGTGCAATTGCTAATCTTACAATTGTTGAACCTTCAATTGCAATTGTTGAACTTGCAATTGCAATTGCTGAGCGCGCAATTGCTAATTTTACGTTGTTGAACTTACAATTGCAATTGTTAAATGTGCTATTCCATAGCTCGCAATTGCTAAGCGTACATTTACAATTGCTAGGCTTACAATTGCAATTGCTAGGCTTACAATTGCAACTGCTAGGCTTACAATTGCAACTGCTAGGCTTACAATTGCAATTGTTAACCTTCCAATTGCAAGTGGTAAGACGAGACGAGACGAGACAGGGCGCTTCACTCACATATGATAGCTTGAACCTTAGCACGATCCAGAGCCGGTTTGACCGGACGTTCCGTGGCGGTGCCGGCGCGGCTCCAGCGCTGGCCCGTAACGGAACACGTTGCCAGCTCCGTCGGGCTGAAGAGTATCGCCGCCAAGCCCCTCGTCAGCTTCCGATAATCGCTCCACTTCACGGCGCGCAGTTGCTCCTCGCAAACGGCTATGCCTTCGCCCAGGTGCACCTTTGGTAGGGCGAATGAAAACGGGTCAGTCTGGTCGGTCTTCGGACCCAAGAAATATGCGGATACTCACCACGCCGTCCGACGAGGACTCCTCGGAGAAGCCGCGGAAGGCCGGCATGGCCGGTGGGGTCGTTCTCATGTCGAGGGGCAGCCAGTCGCTCCTCGATGGCGAATTACCGTGGGTCGAGGACGCCTGACGTCCTCCTCTGGTACCCAGTCGCGGCCTGCCGCGACGGACCCTTCGACCTTTGAAATCAGTAAACGTGAGAAAATCTGTCTCCGGGTGGTGTCACACCCCGCGGATTTTTATAGCCTTTTTTTATTTTTAATTACTAAACATTTTTTTTATGTGGAAACGTCGCATTTCGTGCGACGGCTTTTCCTTGGGATTGAAGCAGGTGATGCCGTTACTATGCACCATTACAAACATACAACCAAGGTTACTCTTATTTTATTGAAAGTTGAAATTGCAGTTGCAGCTGCAGCTGCAGTTACAGATTCATTCGAATACTTACTGCGGGTTATTCCGTACGATTTGTCTGATCTTGATGACAAAAGAGAATTTTCTAAGGCAGGAGTGAATCCTTTTATCTCCATTTTTATGACCCTTCACTTTGGAATTTCTTCCATAGTGCAATTATGCAGACACCAAAGCGTAAAAGTATATTAAATGGGTGTATGAATATATTAACAGAGATTTTGAGGAGTTTTTTCATATTGCGCTTTCGGTATTTTCTGTATGAATACATTTTATGAAATTTTATTTAAACGTTTAGGAGATGTTTTCTTTCTAGGGATAAATGGGGTGTAAGATATATTGGAGCCCCAAAAAATGCTCTGTTCTGTATGATATCTAATTAACATTTGTTAATAATTGTTTCATAATTCCATTTTTGAGCGTTTTTAGCAATAGATTATATAATGAATTTCTCATCTAAAAATAAAAAAGGAAAACGACCTTACAATACTGTTGACTTTGTAAATTAATATTTTGATTTCAATGTTTTTCAAAAATTACAAATTTCTGTTATATTCGGGACAAAAAAGAATATTTTTTTAAGCACCATAATATTTCTATGGGTGTCGTTATCGATCTTGGGGGGTTGATAGAACCACTCCCAAGTATAATCCAGGACTTTCTGAAGGACCTGGATGCTATGAATGACCAAATATAGAACAACAATAAATGACCCAAATACTGGGACCACTTTCATGGAAAAAAATAAGACAAAATTAATAATAACGATAAACGCCGCAGGAATCGTTGTACAATAATCAATGAAAATTCTTACTAAAACAAGGAATACGTATTTATTGAATGGCATTATATCTATTGAAACGAGAACGGGGTTCCTCCCTTTCCTTCTACACTGTAGAAAAAGACTCGACGTCTCAATTACACACCACACTATCTCTAATATGGCAAACGCTCCAAACAAGACACCAAGGGTGGGTCCTCTTGGGTGACAACACCCCCGGATTCTAAGACCCCATGGATCACGAGAAGTGACCATCATCCATCCAAAACACTGTCTTCGTCTGGAACCGGTCGGACCGGTAGAGTTTCGCACTTTTCACTGCACTCACTCATTCTTTCATTCTTTCTCTCTCTCCCCCGCCTCCAAATATCATTTATCGCAATCGCTTTTGCCTCCGTGTGCGTATATTCCTATCGGTACGAGACCCATCCGAAGTTCGGATAGGTCGGGATCAGAAACATTCGTGCATTCGAGGAAAAGGACAATTTAAAAAAAAGGAAATAAAAAAAAAGGGGTCACCGATTGTCACTGAAACCCGTCTGTCCTGTGATCCTCGTTCTCATTCTCATCCCCAAGCGTAGCCGCATGGGGTGCCCATGGGAAGCGGAGTCATCCCGAGGATGGTCTCGCGCGATCGCAGTCCAATCGTTCGGGTACCGGTTGCAAGAGCGATTCTCGTCAAAGACACGCAACCGGGCCGGGCATTCAGGTACCGGAAATGTCGTCGCGTACCGGAAAGGGTTCGTTTTTGACGTGCGAGAACTTCTGCTCGACAATGGCGGCCTGATTATTGGCACTGGGCTGGTGGTAGAAGGCCGACGAGGACGGCAGAATCGTGGCCTGGCCGTTGCTAATCGCGGGTTGCATGATCAAAGGTGGCGATGGAAGTGGAGGCGGAAGCGGTCGGCGTTGCAGCGAGGTCAGCTCCAGCAGATTCGTGGCCGGTGCGTGCGCGGATCTTAGGTGACGCCTTAGGTTGCTGTTGTTGCTGTAGACCCGGGCGCAAAGGGGACACAATCTGGGCGAGTCCCACGTGCCCCCCGATTCCGCTCCCGACGTGGATTGCGCCGCGATCATCGTCCCGGCAGCCAATCCGTCCAACGGTATGGCTGCAACACACCAGCCGACGAAATCTAGATTAGAAGAGCTTCCAGTTTCCCGGATAACCCGGTCTTCCGGTTCAATCTCCACTTCCAACATACCACCACCCTTCGATTCATCCCTCGCTCTCCCTCACTCTCTTTCTCACATCATCGTACCCTCCCTTTCGGTACCATCACCAGTTTAGGTCCCGGTCAACGCTCTCGAGAAGCCGCCAAATCTTACACAGAACATGGGAAACGTTGAAAGAAGGATGGAGAGACCTTTTCTTAGGCGCTTGTGACCTTAGCGAAGGCACCCTTATTTTCATGAGGTGCAACGATAGGCGTTAAAGGTCTGGAATACCTGCGAAATTCTAAACGGGCGATGGAAACTTTAAAAAAGGATGCGGTGCCTATCTTCTAAGCGTCTTTGTCCTTGGCGAGGATACCTTGTCTTTGTTAGGTGCAGTAACGAGCCTGAAGGATCTCGAATTGCTGCGATACCCTAACCTGGGGACCAGAAACGTTAAAAGAAGAATCAAGAATCTTTCATTTTGGCGTATGTGTCCTAAGCCAAGACACCGTGTCCTTGCTAGGTGCAATAATGGCTGTTAAGGCTCTTGATTAGGCGCGAACCCCTAAACTGAAGCTAGAAATGGTGGAACAAGGATGTAGAATTGTTTTTCCTTGGTTTCTTCTCTCTTTAGCGATCGCCAGTTGTGCGAGTAACACTTATTGAGAAGATACTGCTTTTATCAGGTGCAACAATGGCAGTTAAGGATCTCGATTAGGTGCGAAACGCTGTGAGAACGATAGGAGAGACCGGTTTGGTCTCCTACGATTTTGGCCATCGTCAATTACATCAGTTGCGCTCATTGAAGGAACACTCTGACCCTATCAGGCGCAAGAATGGGTTTTAAAGATCTCAATTGCTTTGGCCAAACGCATAAAATCATCAGAAACACTGGTGATTGATTCAACGACCTCGGATGTGTCACCAATAACGGCCACTTGATCGCTCTTGTATTTGTTGGGGCAATTACTAAAAAAAATCCTAATTTAAATAATATTATGTATCGCAATTGTCATTTTTCTGAAAAGGAGGAGCCCCTTTCTTGTCATCCTGAGACACATATTTTAATTTTACCAGGATCAATTTGCTTTCCCTTCTCATATACATATTTAATTGTAAAAGTAGAGAGGGATGAAGGATACTTTGGGGTACATCGGGGGTGATTTATGTTACACGGTTTTTCAGGATTTGCTGTTTGACCTTAGCATATATTTACTGTTGGCACGGTTGGTTGATACACCGGCTTATTTTATTTCGGCAAACACAATTATTGATGTACCTACTGGTATTAAAGTATTACCGTGACTAGGATTAAAATGTAACTTTGGGGTTCATTATTATTATTTTTATAAAGATTAACATTTATTATCTTTTCTTATTTACTTTTTCATGATTTTTTTACCAATAGTGGCTGTATCTTTTGTAATTCTATTTCTTTTCTACTGAAAGCTATGGGTTCGAATGAAAAGTTAATAAAAATGTATTTATTTTTGTTCTACGTTTATTGAGATAATTGCAACTTGTATCAGCCAATAATTTTTATTTTAGTATTAAGATCATCCCAATACTTCACTACTGTAGCATCGAGTATCGGATATAATTATTATCCTTATTGATAGATAATTTTTTTGACCTCCCCTGAAAGCTATGATTTTATGTGAAAGGCGAAAAAGATGAATTTTTGCTTTCTATATTTATTGGATCATCCTACTGCTTATTTATCATAGCGTGAAATACTTTTTCCTCCTATAATTCCAATTATCTCCACTACTAAATTATTTTTATGAGTACCACTATTGAAAGATACGGTTTGAAATGAGGAAATAATTTAATAACTTCCATTTTTGCGTTCCAAGATTTCTTGGAGTAACTCAAATTTTATTTTTTTCAATATTTTCAGAATTATCTTCATGACTAATTAGCGTTAAATACTAAATCTCCTGCGGATTTGATTATTTCCAATATCAGATTGATTATTTGCATATTACATTGCTATCGTTAGTATCACAACAACAAAATTGAATTTCAATTTATAATACTTGGGTCTTTGGAGTGTCGCACGGTCAATTAGTGATGAGGGGTACTTATAGATAAGGATGATGACCTAAACGGAAGCCAGATGAAATGAATAGCAAGAGACTTGTGAGATATGTAGCCGACAAAAAGTTACTTTGTTTATTTATCAATTCAGAGTGTTTTGTTTGTTTGTTTGCTTGTTTGTTCTTCTCGTAGGTGGTATAAAAAAGAAATTGAAAATAGGAACGTCGCTATTGCGTGATGATAGCCATATTGATTATACTTAATAACTACGCATATATATGAACGATTCGTTTGCTGGTAGTATTAATTAATCTGGTAAATTCATCCCTTATTTCTGTAACTTCTCCTGCTTGTTGCCGATTTCGTCTGTCTGGTTTTACTGGTCTGAAACTCAAAAATCTATCCCTTGGAAACAAAAAGTACGAAAAATACATTTTTTTCCCTTAAAATAATCATTGCAACTTGGAAAAGTGACTCAAGACGATGAACATTCACGAGCCAAGTTGAGATATTCACTCCTCGATTCGTATTTTAATACTAGCAAAAAAATGTAACATATTTGTAATACCAAAGTATCGAAAAAAAAGCGACCAATTTTATCTGATTTGTAACACCAACAAAAAAAAGAACAATAAATAACCCATTTAACAAGTTACACTTCCACCTCAATCTACGTTAACTTCCAAAAAATTCTAACAAAAACGTATATAAAAACTTTTGAGTAAATAATTTTTGAAAAATAAGTCACCTGTGAAAATAAAAATTATATTCTATTTTTTATTTTTACATATAGTGTAAATATACTAGGTTGCTGATATAAATTTATACTTGTAGAATTCAAAAGCCATGGAATGACTAATTTACCCCATTTAGTTTCAACTAATATTCATTATTGCACGAAAGTAAGAATTTTTAATGAACCGAGTAATTACGAAAATACACATTTTTGATCGATATCTTTTTTTCACAGAATTTTGAATATTGCATTATTGACACAATAAAGGGTATTATTAAAAAAAACCCTCTAAAGCACGAATGAGAAAGTAAGATGAAAAAAGATGTATATTTTTTGTTATATGTAATAATTATATTGGTTCTCATCAAATATTAGAATTATTTCGAAAATACAAAATTAACACCAAATCTTGAGTTACAATATTATGTTCCCAAATTGGAATACTGAAAATTCCTAAGCAAAAATTCCTGTGATTATTGTTCCTGACTAGATCAAAAGAGAAAATAACTATTTTATCGTTTCTCTAATTTTTCAAAGCGAAGCTAAATTAGAATTAGAATTTACTCTCCGAACAACCGATCCGACACAATTAAAAGCAAAAATCGAGGGTGAATATCTTGGCTTGACTTCGACCGGTACTTCGGCTCTTTCTCGAATTCGAGTTTGCCGAAGCATCATCCGAAACCCTTTAAAACTTTCGAATTTGACAAAACCAGGCAACATAAACGAAAAACTCTCGATCGTCGCACGAACGATCACCCCTTAAGTGCCGAGAGTTTCATTTTCACGGTAAATCCCGATTTTCTTATTGGTACGTCCGTTCGGCACTCGAGGGGTTGAGAAAAGAACAAATGTCCTGTAAACGATCCTAATTCTATTGCACTTTTTGCATCCTTCGGCGGATGCATTTTCGACGTCCAGCCCGGTACGGGCTGGACGTCGTGCTACCGAGCTCTCGAAATTCTCGTATAACATATCGATACATTTCTTAAGATACAGTATGAATAAAAGCTCCACTCGGGGATCGATAATGCGAGCGACTGAAGTCGTTATCGGAGTGAAAATCAAATGCAAGTACATTAAGTCCTTCGTGTATACATGTAACGCTAAAAGGCGAGTGCAGTTTGCAATCGACCACTCGGAAAATAGAAAAGCATTCGTTTTTGTACAGAAAACGCAAGGATTACAAGGGAACTTCCCTCCTCTTTCTTTTTCTCCTCGCGAGATGCGAGTTTTCCAGCATCCCTTACAATTGGCGAATAAATATGTCGGTTACTTAGCTATAGCCTGAATGTCTGAATGTCCGAACGTCCGACTTGACTGACTGACTGACTACTTATTGAAAAGCGCAAAATTGATAATCCGTAAAGTTATACGCACATATACTAATATCTTCGTATTTGTAATAATTGATCATCACCGCTCTCCTTCACTCCACACTCTCTTTCTCGCATGCACTCGATCAGCAATCGCAGCTGGAATATCGCTCAAATTTCCCCGACACCCAAAGGACCAGAGGGTGTCCTTTGGCTGCACTCGCGCGATTTTTTTTTTTTTACAATATTTCTCTCCCATCTCACGCTTCGCTTCCAATTACATTCGTAGCTTCTCTCCGAGTTACAAATCTTATTTTATACTTTTACGAGCAAATCCGAAAGAGTGTACGTAGAAAAGACACCGATTTCCTTTTATTCCACCTTCTCCTTACCTCGCTAAGATTTCCTTCAAGATACAAATATAATTATCGTTATAATAATGAATGAATTACTTTTTCTTTCAAGATCCTTCTACGGTATCTTATTTGGACAAACCGAATTGTACAATTCGAGCGATTATAATACTATCGGAAGCATGGACGGGTCGTGAACCAAAAAAGCTCGAAACTATCGAAAGTATCGATATTCCCAGAGTTTCGGAAACCGAACCCGAGCTTTTCTTGGCCCTCGAAGTGTCCATTTTATCGCAATACACGGGAAAAAAAGGGAACAATCGGAGCAAAGAAAGGGCGATTATATCTGAGTGACTAGAACCGATTGCAGCGGATCCATCCTCGAGCTCGGGTTTTCCGGGACCAAATTAAAATTGACTCGCTTGGAAAACCAGATCAGGAGGACGAACGCCGACTCGTTTCGGAGCGAAACGACGATTAAGTTTGAAACTTTCTTTTTAATGACGAATTCATTCGATGGAGTCGGGTCCCCGGGAAACGGAGAATTTTCGGTTGCGAGAAAGACGGAAAAACAAGGGGGGCAAGAGACGAGAATGGGGCCCGACTCGGAGAAGACTAATTTCCTAAAGTTTCAAACTTCAACAATAACGAAAAAAGCAAAGAACAAAAAAAGAAGGAGAGGAACTTTGTCCCAATAAGAAACCACTAATTGCAATAATCATAATAATCGCTACGCTACAAACCGAAGGGTACAAATTTCTTACGCTAAAACCTTACGATTAAGTTTCTCTCTCTCTCTTTCTCTCTGTTCACTATAGCTGCTCGGATACAGGTGTGTAGATTAGTAGTTTTACATTTCGCTCTACTTTTTCTTAGCGTCCCGACCTCCTCGCAAAGTCACCCGCTGTGTAATTTCGTCCCGGAGGGAACCGTCCTTCGAAAAGGAGCGGGATTCCCTTTTTTGCCGCGGTCTCCTCTTTTTTGGAAGATGCCCCTCGTTCGTTCTTTCCGTACCTTTTCTGCCTTTTCGCAGGATCCAACGCGAGGTGACTTTGCGAGACGACCGTGGTTTAATCCTAGTATGTCTCTGCATACTTGTCCTCGAAAATCCGAATACAAATGTTATAGCAATTTACATATGTACAACACATAAGTTTTAAATGCACGAATAGATACTGTTTACGAATGCTTTCTGCTTCATTTCTCACCTCCGCCTTCCTCTATATGAATTATCGACGATTACAATACCGAAAAACGTCTCAAAGTAACGGTAAGAGAAGCGTCTCTAAAATTCGTCAACCGAATGAGAAAATGAAATTACAAGAGCCTCGAGGGAAGAGTTCGAAACGCACAAGCCTCTTTCCCTTTCTATTGATTAACAATAATAATCGATGAAACGGAGAAAAGAAAGGCATGTTTACAATAATTGAATTACAAAATAATATCGCAGATAAGAGATAAAATCGCAGAAGTCTTATGCCTGGCAACGAATCGATTGATTATTTCTTGTCGTTTCCTTATTAATTCGTTAATTATTATTAATGTTAATGTACTACTGTCTTGTTATTAGTATTAAGAAGATAATCCTACGGCACGAGAACATAAGATTTGTGGTTGATTCTCCTTTCTTTCTTTCTTTCTTTTTTTTATTTCTCTTTATTTTTGAATAGCGGTTTGCTGGTGCAACGAACGAAAAAATTGCATCTAAATTCAGCGGTAACGGAATTTTCGTTTCTTTCTTTCCTGTTCTCTCGTGTTATTCGAACCAAAGATTTGCGTTTTTGTAGTGCGACGTGGTGAAATGCAACTATGAAAAAACTAACCATTTTTTTTTAACCTTCTCTCTTTCTCTGTAATTATTACTTGACAGCGCTGCAATGTTATGTCACTTCTTTCTCTATTTATTGGGCAGCAATGTAAAGGGTACCGATGATTCCTATTGTGATTTCTCGTTTGACATATTTCTTTTTATTGTATCGGAACTCAAGACGCCTCGTCCGCGTATGCGGTTGGGCGTCCAATAAACTGTATTTCGTCGAACTTTTCCACGAAAATCCTGCGAACGAGGATTCGACCGTTTTGCCTTTTCCAAGTGAGAGTTTCGTCGATTTTTTCCGGCGTTTCGAGGGTAACGAAACGCCGCTGCGTTCGCAAGATTTCGATGGAAACGATCCAACGAAGCATGATATAACAAGAATAACCGATTTCCATTAATTAAGTAATAAAGTATAAATGCCCAGCGAATTCTATCCTGTAAAATGGAATTAATATCTATTTTTCGTGATATTCTGTAACGAATCACTTTGATATATGTGAGTGTATTGCTCTCGAGTCACGCATCTCGTTAAAGTATTTGTAAATAAGAAGAAGTAAAGATTTTGAAAAATCAAGGAAACTGTGATTTATTTTAGGGAAAATAAAATTATTCGTCTGCTTGGAAGGAATTAATTGTACATTAATGCAATCTTATTTAATTTGATATAAAATGACTCTACTCTTTTCAGGGTTTTCGGAGAAAATGAATAAAAAAGAAGTTATACAAGAACTGTTATTTTAAAAATGAATTTAAAAAAATTTATTTTTAAAATAAATCAGATTCATTCGTTTATTTATTTAAAATTTTTTTTAATTTTAGCTCGTTTTAAGGATGCATTATTTTCGATATTAACTGTTTCGTTATTTATCCTTAAAAACTTGACAAGGGAAACTCAATGATATGTGGAAGAAATTGTAATTATAATCGTGTGTCAATAAAAATTCTAGTTTATAAACTGAAACTGCAATTATAATGAAATTTCAGCGAGAATATTTGATAGGGACGAGATAATTTTATTTTCATTAGTTCCCAATCTGAGAATTTAAATATGAAAAATAAAAAATGAAATTAATGACAATTGTAGCTTATAAATTAAAATTTTAATAATAAAACTAACAAGTTATAAATCAGAAAATTTTTTTTTCATTCCTCCCTTTAAGAATCGATGGAAAGCAAAAATTTAAAAAAAAAAGAGAAGAGCCGTGTATTGTTTATAAATTTATGTAACGTAAACACGGGAAAGAAAATCGCAAAAAATAATAACCGGGAGAGACACGCGAACCCGAGAGTTGGCGAATGTAACACTGCTTGGCAAATGTAATAACAATATATTATAATATGATATGCAACATTTATAATCTAATCCTATTCGGTATACTAATCAATTATGCTGTAATAGAAAAAGCAACATCTGAATGATTTACAAATCGCGCTGGGCATTTTCCGTTTTTTTTTCTCTCTTCAAAGCATACGTGTAATTATATGTATAAAAAAAAAGAAGAAGAATGAATTTCAACAAAAAATGAAGAAAAAAAAAGGACTATGTGTTTAGAATTTAAAATCACTTGAGTTGGATCATTATACGTACGTACTTGTAGCGAAGTACATTATTATTTCTGTTTTAAAACTGTTTCCCGTTCACTTTTTTTTCATTTTTGCTTAGCAATGTAAGTAACAGATAATAAAAAACCGTTTTTCTTTCTCTTGTATAATTATAAATCTGTTGTAATACGAAAGTCACAAATTATCGGTTTGCGACGTTTCGTGAGCACTATTGTAAAAACCTGTTGTATGTAAATATATTATTAATAATATATAGCTGCATCTGTTCTGTCTCTTTTTTTTATTTTATCTTCTTCTTTTCTTTAATTTAATTATTTGTTTTAATTCATTTGATTGCATGTGAGGTAAAAAGGAGCCTGTTTATATTCCAGTTTTATTTCCTTTCAAAAATTCTGAACGATACGACATCCGAAATATCGGCGACTCTCATCTTTTCCCAAAGAGGACGACAAATAACGACATCGAACCCGGACTCAAAATTCGGGCGGGAAGGGGTCGGGTAAGAGGGGGGGGGGGGGGGGAGACAGAATTCTCAAAACGTCTTCTCGAAATCAAAGCGGAAAATTTCGGAGGGGATGTCGGACGGGGATGTTCGATTGCGTTTTTTGACTTTCCGCTTTTCTTTGAGGAAAAGGATGCACCAAGAGTCGACGATACCGCAGAACCGTATTCACGGAACTATTGTCATCTGTAAAATATAATATAAAAAGATCCTGAGTTGTACTGTGTGGTACTATGGCTATGGAATTGTATTTCTTTTTTTATTATTTTATTTTGTTTCACTCCAAACCAGGAATCCGCGCTCGCTTCTGCCCTTTTAACGTTTAATACTATTTATTATATGTTATATGTATTTCTTCAATGATACGCATTGTTCTATTTAGGCACATCTGCAACTGTCAACGCAAGCTTCGTTATTGCGAAGCGCGCGTTCGTCGTCGATGCATCGTTTCATCGACGAACGCACGCCCCGTTTGTTTTCAATTAAAAGTTCCTGTTAGATTCTGTTGTATTCTATACTTATGCTATTATCGTTATTGTCTTATCGACCTGACGAATCCTCGTTTTTTTTTGTTTATTATTTGTTTCTCGAAAACGCGGATTTTTCACGTCAATAGGATTGTATTCGAAAAATGCTTTCTTATCACAAGACGACGATTGCCGATTACACGTTGCCGAATGTCAGCGATAACGGGGTCAAAATCAGGAGAAAGGGACACTTCGATACGCGGGACGTTAAAATCACTCTGGAAGACTCAGGAGAGAAAGAGAGAAAAATGGTGATAACCGAAAAAGGACACGGTGAAAGTGGATAAAACGAATTTCTTGAAATGTCACGTCGTGATAAGAAAGCATCGAAGATTGTAATTCTAAAGAAAGATGACTTATAACAACTGAAACTGGTTAAACATTTGTATCAACAATGAATGCAACGATTAAAAGAGCATAGCTAAGATTCGCTGTTGGCTTATTATTTTAAATATACTGTTATTTTTTGTTTGTTTGTTTTCTTCTTTTAAATGTTCGGTTTGAAAAAATCATTCAAACTGTTTTGCATTCTGTGCAATTACGGTATAACTTATTTTGTGAATTTCTTCCCGTTTGTTTAATAATAAATATTATTACTCTGTTGAGCTGTCGATTGGCTGTACGGTTAAATTTTATAATATTGCAAATGTATTCTCTTGTGATTTTTCCCATCGTTTTGTCTTTTTTTAAAATTATTTCTTATTATTTTCTTTCTTTTCTGTTTCTTCTTTTTTTTTTCTCTGTGAAAAATATATGTGAGCTATATGTTCCATTGCACAATTATCCATCATTTATCATTTATCATCACCAACATCATCATCATCATCATTTATCATTTATCATTTGCGCGCTGCAATAATAAAGTAAATATAATTCTCTGTAAGAATATAATATTGTTGTAAATATCTGTAGTCTGTGTAACACTGTATAGCATTAAATAAAACAACAAGTTATCCGGCTGCAGAAATATGTTTATCAGTACGAGGTGGGATGGCTGCTCCACCTTCGGCAATTAGTAATTATTTTTTTTTAATTTTCAGCTTTTCAGCTGTTCCCAGGCTTTAATCTTGCCATCGAGAACAATGGGGACTCCGCCAAAAAAGGGCATTTCTTTTCCTTTGCACCGGGAGGCACGGAATTTCACGATGAAACGAATTTCTCCGGGAAATCCAATCCACCGGAAGCAAAGAAAAAAAAAAAGAGCGTTTTTTTCTTGCAAGAAATCCCCAAGTTCCCAATTTCATTCTTCGACATCCCATCGAACTTTACTACCTGGTGATACTTGAAAATTGATTCACGTTCATTTGATGAACCAGGCACAGGGCTCTCGTCGTAACCTAAAGCCTTTCCTTCACGTCTCCTTTTTTTTCGATCTAAGACACGACTATACTTATATTATATATACGTATATACACACGTTTGATACCCAATTGGAATGTGAAATGGAGTGTTTCGGAGAGTTATCAGTACGCTCTCTCTCGTATCGTGTAATGAAAGATATATGTTTTGTGATATATGTTACGTTAGTATCAATCTAGAAAATGATAAAAACCGTGCCTTAATAAAGTTATTTCCCTTAAAATCGACGATCTCACCATTAAATACAGAATCAGCCTTTAGTTTATAAAACGTTGTTTTTTTTTTCCTACCTAAATCGATCATCGCTTCACTCATTCATTTTTCCTTTAACTTTACGTCTTGTTTTCTAAAACGATTAAAATACGTTTCCTATTTAATCACAAGTTCACTAAAATAATAATAATATTAATAATAATAAAATTAAAAATAAAAATAATAATAATAGTACAAATTACGACAAATTTGTATGTTTTGTGTCCTTCTTTAACTATATCACATAAAAAGATACTGGGTTTAGCGTTTTTTTTTCCTTCAGTTCCTACAAAAGATTACCAAAAAAAAAAAACTCGAAACGTATTCCTGACTGCCGCGGATCGCGGGATAACTCGAAAATCCGCGGTTATCCCGGACCCCGGCTTCCTAACGATCCGATCCAAAAGGAAGGACTCTTTGTCGACGACGTTCTGTGACGAACCTTCGAAAATTTGTCGTTTTTTTTTTCGACCCGTCATTTTTCAAAGAATTACGCGGTAAAAGTAAAAATAAATAGGATTTTCCAAAAAAAAAAAAATGTTCAAAAAAAAAATAAAAGAAAAGGGGGAACATCTGTACAATCTATTAATGATAGGTAGCGTTGAATTGCAACATCCCGCCTACAAAGTGTTTCGCATCACTGGCTGTTATCTGTGGTGCCACCTCTAGCGAATAGGGGTTGCTATCACCGTGCTGGAAAGCCCGTAGCTTCGGTTCCGCCGCGATGATGTTAGCCCCGGATCCGGGGATCGGGGTGGTGATGGCAGTCGCGGTTGCGTTATTGTTGTTACCACCGACACCGATTCCGCCACCACCGCCACCGCCACAACCGCCAACGATACCGACACCGACACCACCAACACCACCACCGCCACCACCACCACCACCAGCGGCACCGCCACCGCCGCCAGTACCCATGCCAATGCCCATTCCCATGCCGGTACCGGCAGCCCCGGCACCGACACCGCATCCGTCCTCGATGGAGGGCGTCAATCGCGACGGTGGCAGGGACCCGGTGGCCACGACCCCCGTTTTCATCTCGTGCAGAACTTGACTGTTTTGCGACGTTTGCACGGCGGTGGCTGACGCGACAACATTGTTGCCATTGTTGCCGAGGGTGGCCGCGACGGCGGCGGCGCAGCTACTCCTGGAGGAAGCGCTAGCGGCCGTGGTCGTGGTGGTGGCGGCGGCGGCGACGGCGGCGGCGGTCGTGGTCGTGGAGGCGGTAGTGGTAAGAGTGCTATTAATTGTCGACTGATCTTGTTGCCCTTGTACTTTAACTTGTTGGTGTTGATATATTTCCTCTTGACGCTGTCTATCCGACACGCTGAGCTCGTGGAAGCTTACCAGATGACGTTTCAGGTACAGCTTGGTCTTGAATGGCTTGTTACATAGAGGGCAAGTGACACTCTGAGGATTGTGGATGAGACGCATGTGTTGCCGTAGGTTGGATAAGTTACTGTACATGCGGTTGCACACAGGACAAGGGCGTGGGTCCAGCGAGTGCAGTTTACGCAGGTCAGCTGCAACACACACACAACTTGCTCTAACCGGTAGCAGCCCATAGCGATATATAGAGAGAGAGAGAGAGAAAGAGAGAGAGTAGAGAGTAGAGAGAGAGAAGAGAGAGAGAGAGAAAATATATAGAGAGATAGAGAGAAAGAGAAAGAGAGAGATAACGAAAAGAGAGAAAGAATAGCACGTTACCACAGCGCAGAATAACACCACGAATTATCTTTTTTTTTCTTTTTTTTTTTTCATTCAATTCTTTTATCTTTTATAATTATTGATTTTGTTCCATGTATGTATTATTCTCCATTTTGAAATTTCGTTTCATTTTCTTTCACAAAGAAAAACCGTGTTGTAGTATGAGAAGAAAAAGTAGAACACAATTAACCACCCACCACAGGACAGCAACAACCAGCGAACAAAACCCTATTTAATTAATGACCATTTTTTGTTTCTTTTGTGACAATTCAGTCGAAACAACGAACCCAAGAAAATAGAATATCCTTTTTTTTTTATTGTTTGTTCATTTTCAATTTTGCTGCCTGCAAGAGATTATCATTACCATTATTATTATAATTATTATTATTATTATCATGATTTGTATAATCATTGCAAATGTAGAAAAAAAGACAAGAATCGAATCGACGTATGATTTTGTTGTTCCTTCTATTCTTTCTTTCTTACTTCGTCGCTTTTGTGATGAAAGACAGAGAGATTTCGTTCGTGTATTACAGATCTCGAAATGAATCGTGTGGTCGGCAGACGAAACAATGGTAATGCGGTATGGATGTGTCAAACATACAGAAAATTCTTTTATGAGAAAGACAGTTTCCTTTTGTTACAGAAGTGAATGAGAAAGCGGCGATGTACATGATGAGAGGAAATTCATTTATGTCGTCATCGTTTTGGAAAAAGAAAAAAAAAACAAGATTTTCGTACATTCATATGGAAAGCTACGTTTTCTCCGAGGAACACGCGACCGATCTTCGCGGATCTCTTTGTTCCATTTTTCCAGTTAATTCCAAATTCAATTGCATCTTTTCACTTTGCAAACTTATTTCTGCCAGAAATTTGGAACAGCTTTATTCGTTCTCTTTGACTTTTTTTATTCCTTTCCTCCCCCTTTCTTTTTTGTAATCCCGTTTCAAAGGGTTCCGGATAACGTCGTTTCCTGGGGAAAAGGGATAAACGCTAGAACGTTCGATGCTATCTAGTAAGAGGTGGTGCAAACTATGTTGGTTCATTCCCAGAGAAGAGAGTTGCAAAAGAATGGAAGTAATGCAAAAGAAAACGAAACGAAATGATTGTCTTTATTTAGTTTCTTTGAAATGGAAACTACGAGAATTGTGGTTGCTTGTATCCCCTGCGTTTCTTTTTTATCACGAAAATCTCTGTACGTTGATTACTGGTTTGCCGATGCGTGTCAATCGACGGTACGTCATCGATTGATACGCACATTGAAACGTATAGAATATTAGTAAGTAAGAAAAAGCGTCTGATGATGATAATCAGCCTGCGTTCTAGCAGTGCGTTAATTTTATGAAAACTCAAGCGGTTATGTCATTTTAGCGAAACGAGACTAAAAAACAAGTGCATAGCTTTCGCTATGAAACCAACCGGTAACAAGAAAATACAAATCTTTACAAAGCTTGGGAAAGAAGATACTCCATTTGCATGTGTGTATGGAATAACATTTCTCGCATCATATACACTGCGGTTAATTGCATTCAAGATTTCATTTTCTTTTTCCTTCTATGTGTAGTCTGGTAACGTTCATTCAACAAATGGAGAAGTAAATTAAAAAAAAAACGGAAAACCAAAATAAATAAAACCCAAGACAGCTGCATTAGCCGCTGCAAACTGCACTCTGTGGACTCTGTGTGTTTTTTTTTTTCGTATGGGCCTAGTTTTCTTCAAGATCAATGTCCTTCGACTTTTTCGATTTGCTTTTCCCAATTGGATTGAAAAAAAAACCTCCGAGTGTCAAATGTCTCCTACCGCCTACCAAAACCTACCGAGCTACACACGAGCTTACCATTTCAAACTGTCAAGTATTCCTTTCTCCATCCTTCGACTTATCTTTTCATATCATTTTTTTTTGCCATTTTTTATTTTTCTTTTCTTTTCTTTCTATTTTTTTTTGACTTGCTTTTGCTTCTGCTCGCATTTTAAACATTTGCGATGTAACGGCTAGGTTGTTGCTGTTTGTAATGGTGCTCGCACTACCAAAAAAAAGAGTTGATAATAAAATGGATTCTGTCACTCACCCTGTTGTTCCTGATTTAATTCCGTACTTCCATGAGAAGGTCCTGGCAATCCTCCTTCCACGTTGCTTCCTAAACATCGATTGGAATTTCATTTAGACGCGTTCGCCGTGGGTTTCCGAAAATTTGAGATTAGCAAATTGAAAAGTGCATCGTGCATGAAAATGCACTTCCCTCAAGCTTTGCGTGGCAGAAAAATCTACCGAATAATTTGACCAAATGAAAATGAAAGGAGAGAAATCCTTCGGAAGCGAAATAAATTTTTATTTAAAAAAATAAGGAAGAGGTACTGATTTTACGTAATTACAAAAATAATGAATATTGGGGCGAAAAATAGTAAATTATATTTTTTCTAATTATATATTTAGTATCGATATTTTAATTATTAATAATATTAACATTTTAGTATTATGTATATTAATTTTCTGACCAAGTATTCGTATTTTTACGTCACTTTTATTATTTCGATAAGTTGGTGCAAAATTTGTTGATATTTAAAAAGAAAAAAATTTTAAAGTTCCTTCTTACCATATTAAAGTTACTAAATTTGGGGGGGGGGGGGGGGGGATGATGAAATAAAATATATTTTCCCATTTTAGGTATCATTTTTCAAAAATTGAAATGAAAATTTGCATTTTTGTAATTTTGTCCATTTCAAGAAAAATAAATAAGCATTGAACGTTAAAAAAATCGTGTCGAGGGTAAAAAAAAATAATCCATGACACTCTGGGGGATGATTTTTACCAGAAAAAAAAAGTCGAATGTTTACCTGCGAATGATGGTGGATAAGAAGGTAAGACTTCCATTCCACCATCCAAACTGAGGAATCCACCAGGTAGTGTGTTGACCTCCTGCTTCGATGAACAATCATCATCGCTGCCGTATTCTGGTAATTCTATTTTTGGCTGTAATTCACAGAAAAGTTACGAGTGTACAAACAGTCAAAGGAGGAGACAAACGCGTTACGACTCGGAATTTCGAAATTACAAATTCAAAGTCGAAAAGAATCTCGCAATGTTTTAGGCCAAGATAAAAAGACGGCGTACCTCAACGATATCGAGATCTTTGTAACAATCGAGTTGAACTTGGGGCTCGATCAGTGGTCGTGAACGGGGAGTAGTGGTAGCGCAAGGCGGTACAGCAGGGGGGACTGGACTAGAATTTTGAGGTGAATCGCTTCTTTTGCACAGCCTTTTTAACGGTGGAGGACTCGATGCCGGTGGAGTCTTGCTACGCTCATCATCGAAACTCGGTGAGATCAAACTGCGTCCATTCGATGCGTGAATGTTGTTCGTCTTCGAAGGCTGTAACACAATTTCTTGTTCAGTCAAGATCCTTTTATGTTTATGATTCTTTCTTGATTCTTTGAACTCCCCATATTTTTTATTTTTTGTTTTCTTCCCAACAATTTAAAAAATTTGTTCAATTAATTATATTGAGAATAACAATGCGACAGGTTAAGTATGGGTTGCTTTTCAAAGTAGATCGGGTCCATTTTTATATTTTTGTATTTATTGTGGATTCATTAGGAACATTCAATTTCTGTTAATTGAGTCCTTTATTTTGAAAGTGGCCCAAGTTCATTTCTAAAGAATCACTAGTTGCGGCATAAATAAATAGTTTTCAGTAATTTAATCATAAATTATTGTGATTTTCATTTTTTTCGAAAAATGGACTTAGGCCACTTTCAAAATAAACGGCTCTATTTATTTTTCACAAAATGGACTTCCCTTTACTTTGAATAGCAACTGCTCGTATATGGATTGCGATAAGACAAAAGAATCGAGTCACATTCGACAAAGGAGTTCAAAGAAAGAATGTAGGTCCATAAGACGGGATATTGACCCTAATAATTGTTAAAAATTATAATATCTCGGATTTATATAACAATAACCTTTTTAATAATTTTAATATTTTGTTGGAACAATGTTAAGTCTTTTTTAATTAATTTAAGCCCGCTTTTATTGGAGCAAACTTAAGTCTCTATTATTTTTTCAAAAAAATAGCTTTTCTCGGCACATTCAACCGCGTTTTTTAATATAAGCGCAATTACGCACAACTTTCCTTTTTTATGAATGTTCTAAAGGACATGAAAGCACATCATATATGTGAAAACAAAGACGCGCTCCCTTGGGGCCAAAAACCCGCCTTGTGGACCCTCATCCTTTCAGTTTCCATGCTGAACCTTTTATACAGAGAAGTTACACATTGTGACGTCACAGGTACCTTTTCGTTGTTGTGCTGACTACTTTGAGAGTCGGTGAGGCCACGAATTTGCAGGGATTCGGCCGTTCTTAGAAATGTAGGCAACTCCGCTTGAGAAATGTTAACTTCCCCAGCGTACATAAATTCCAGGAGCGATTGCAAATGTTCGAATTCCACGTCTCTCATGAAAATTATCGGATGTTTACATGGATTTGTCTGGAAACGAAGAAACAAGGATAAATTAGAAAACGAAAAATGACAAATACTTCAAATACACAAGTTTTTAGATTTTTGCTACATTACTTTTCAAATAAATAAAAGAAAATCTATTAATTATTTTGCTCCAGAACAGTTTAACAAAAGTACGAAATTTGATATCGAAATAAATAATGCATTTCTACAAAGCGCATAAAGATTCGGTGAATATTTTTGGACTCGACACATATGAAAATAGGTAACTTTTTCTCTAATGCAACTCTGTATTGACTTTTCCAATTTCGGGTCAGGAGAAGATTCTAATTATAGAATAGCATTCGAGATAATTATTCCACAGAAATGTGTCGTATTTTATAACAATTTTGAAAATATTTTCATCGCCTACTTCGAATGGTTAATAATTAAATTATTATATTCTTAATTATTAACCCTTTGCACTCGAAGAATTGATTTTTATGTTTAAAATGTCCCCCGAGAAGGGACTGTCGAGTGCAAAGGATTAATAGTTCCTAATATCGTAGGTAAACATAAAATTCAAATAACATATTATTACGTTGCACTTTGCGACAAACACCTGTGATTTTCAGTGTTGTAACGGATACATTTTGGAAGGTACCAAGGTATCGATACAGCTCGGATATCGAAATACCTGAAGGATTTAGATATTTTTTTTTAGATACTTCTTATAAGAAAAAATGTAATTTATTTTACAACAAACTATTGTTAATAAACAAATTTGGGTAATTTTTATTTGTTCTGTTTCTCTAGAATTAGTTCCAGGAACTAAAATCTGACTCTGTACCGAAGAGTCTTTCAACAGGTGCAGAGGATAATGAAATGGTATTGTGTCATTTAAATATTTCTTAAATAACATTATGATTCAATAAGGAAAGAAATAAAATCACCTGTGTAAAGTTGGGAATTGGGGAAAAAGAATCATTTATATAACTGGAAAATAAATTTACTTCTCAAGGAATTTTATATCATTTTAGAGAAATTACTTTAAAAAAAAAACGAAAATTTATGTAACATAAACATCTAAATTATATTTTATAAATAAATGCTTTACTCAAATCCTTTTGCACAGAAGTGAATAAATGCACTCGCTGAAAGTTGGGAATTAGAGCGGAAACAATGATTTCTATAAAGGAACAATTGAAATTCTAGATTATAACATCATTACGTAATGTACAGCAAAATAAACCTTGTGCCTATATATCTGAACCTAAAAAGTACCCTACAAAAAATAACGTAGGTACAAGTGCAGGTACCCCCATCTATGAAAACCTAGGGAATACACTTGTGTACCGCTCAAGTACCTAGGTAGGTTACAACACTGATGGTTTCCTTGAACAATGGTAGATAAATGCTAGGTCTAATTCTAAATTGAGAGCAAAAGCGTATCTCTTGGATGATAAGATATCTTGGTATATTTAGGAAAAGGAGAGGATATGTTTTCGCATGTTTCCAAGACGGTAGGTAACTGCCATGAAAATAGAAAACACGAGCTCCGCGGGTATAGGTGTGTACAATTACTACAAGCGAGGAGACATAGAGGCAAAAAAAATTGTTATGTAACTTTATGGTATGGTGACTCATACCGAGGGACGCGCGTATGTACTTACGTATGCACGTAAATACACATAGATACATGTATTGTGTCCAAGAGGTACACAAAGCATGTATTGGTGAAATCACGCAATACATAATACATAGCCTGCCATCTAATATTCTTGAAATTAAAATCTCCCCGAGATTTGCCGAGAAACATATGACTTTGCCTTTACTTTACTTTGCATTATTTACATTTTTTATGTTCCGACAAAAATAGAGCGAATCTCTTCGCTACCGAATACGAGAACCTATTAATTCATTTCGTGTAGCGAGAAATCATATTATATCCATCCACATGGTTTTGCAATAGGACAGGCGAGGAGAAGAAGAAGCTCAAACTTCCATCGGAGTAACAAGTGTGTTAAGAGAATAGACTCGGTGTTATTAATACACATTTCACCCGGCTCGTACCTATATGGACAGTGGGTATAATATAGGAACCGAAGCTGGGTTGGTATTCCCTCTTTCCTGTCCAATTGCAATTTCCTCCCGTGACTTTCAAGAGAGAGTCACACTGTGCAGATGGATGTTATAGATAACGCGAGAGAGGAGAGAAAAAAAATGGTGCCTCTCGACGCCGCCGCCGCCACCGTCACCACCACCACCGTAATTTTCCTATGATGGCTGGCCAGGGGGACTGTTGAGTAGCGTTCCAACCGAGCGAGGAAAAATGTCGGTTTTACAAAAATGCGTGAATTTTGGAGAACCTCATCATCTCGGTGGGTTCCTTGATGCACGTTACGTGCACGCCAGAGGAAGATGGAAACAATAGACAGAGATAGAAAGGGTAGAGTCGCGTAGCGGGGGTGGGGGGAGGGGAGAGCGAAGAGTCGCGAAGGGAAGAGAGAGAATGAGAGGAAAGGTACGAAGAGGGAGAGAGAGATAGAGAGATTGAAGAGAGAATAGAAAAAGATGGGGAGAGAGAGAGAGAGAATTGAGGAGGGGGAGGGAGAGAGAAGGATGAGGAGGGCTTTTGTAAGGAAGAAGAAAATAAGAGGAGGGTGGGGACAAAAAAGGAGGTAAAGAAGCGTGTTTTCTAACCTTGAATAACTCCTTGAAGTAAGGACTGCACGCCGAAAGGACGACCTTGTGTGCCTGAAGGCGCTTACCGTCGCAGGCAAAGGTAACGTCGACAAAGTCCTCGTCATCGCGAAGTGCCTCGAACTGGCTCGTGATGTTCGCTTGAAAGTTATTCCAACGCAAGCAGAATTGCTGCTGGCTATCCGTCATTCTCTTCACTCGACTCTCTCTCTCTCACTCTCGTTCTCTCCTTCTCACTCTCACGATCTTCTTCTTCCTCTTCTTCTTCTTCTTCTTCTTCTTAACACCTATGATCACACATGGGGAACTTAAAGTACCGTACAGCTAACTAAACTTATTTCTCTCATTACTGTAAAAATGTAATGTAAAATGTAAAAAGTGAATCGATGACTGAAGAGGAAACGTACGATATAAATAATGACAATCGATATCCAAATTACCAACTTTTATAACGAAAAAATCTCTAGTACGTTTTACGAACTCGACACTTCTTCACGATACGACATCACACGATGCCATGCGATGCGATGCGATGTGATGCGATGGGATGCCACGGGATTGTCTTGCCTTGCTTGGACTTTTATTTTCGCTACATTCCGTTCCGTTTCGATATTTTATGCCCGCGAATTCCTCGTATCTCACATTTTCCGTGCGATTTTCGAGCCGAGCAGCGTCATATTACGTTTTCGTTTCCGTGGGGAGATTTTAAAAAAACCAAAAAGCACCGGGGTTCTTATTTATCGTCTGCTCTCACGGTCGCTCGCTCGGTCGCTCCTCGCATTACTGCCAACTTCTGATTTTTACTCGAAGGTTTGGCATTTATCGCCGAGAACCGCGACTTCCTCGCTCCTCGTTTCAAAACCAGCGGTATTTCCATAAATCCTTCCTCTCTTCCTCCCTCCGTCCTTCACCCTCGAATCAATCAATGAACTCCCCGTGAATTTCAGCTTCGGACGATTCTTCGGAAACACCGGGAAAATTTCGCGTTGTTCGTTACTCGCGGCACCGATCGAGCCCCGTGTGTGGTTCGGAAAAGTAAAAAAAACCGTTCGGATTTTTCGTTCTTCGCGTTACGTGCCGAGTGGAGGTGTTTGCTTTTGAAATAAAAAAAACGACGAAGTCTCGACTCCACCGCGACTCGGGACGTAGTGATTTCGTGCCTCGCACGTTGGCAGCAACGCGGTGGGAACTTCGCCAGCCTATAAGATGGCAGCATCGTCTACGAGCGCTCGGTCATATGTTCGACGACTTTGTGTACTTGTGACGCCGATTCTGCGCGCGCGGGGCCTCGCTTCTACGAGTGTGTGCACACGTGCGGGTGTATGCGTGTGTGTATGTGTGCAACGTAATGCGTGAGGAACCCGTCCGCTGCTGCTGCTGGTGCTGCTGCTGCTGCGCTCGCCGTGTTCGCAGCCCATGGTAGTAATAACCGTAACTTGTATTATACTTAGCCCGTAACGCGAAATATAATTTCTATATTTAAAAGGTGCACGTACGTATACACACACACGTATGTACCACGTACGTAGGTTTACTTCGCGCTAAGGTTATCGACGAATCGGCGGCACCGTCCCGATCGATTTAAGGGCACCCGTCCATCGGCAAAAGGTCGTCGCGCGAATCGAACGGTTCGATTCAATTCATTCCAATCCAATCCGATACGATTCTAACCAATCCAATCCAGTCCAATCCAGTCGAATCCCACTGCAGCGCACGAGTGATGTTAGAATCGCCGAAGGAAATGTCATCGTAGAGTGCAACCCTGGGGAAGGACTATCGATACCAACAGAATCCCCCTTTTTCCTCAGAGAATGTCGAGAGACGGGAATCCGGTGAGTATCGAGTGCACCTCCTGCGCGAATTTCCTTGCACCTTTCTCTCAACTTTGGCGAATTACGCTGGATTGCTAAAATCAATGCCCAAAGCCCGTCTGGCATTTGGAACCGGAATCGAGCCGTTGTTTAACCCAATTCTTCCCCCTTCGCCTATTTTTTTTCTCATTTCCGACTCTGCGGCTCTACTTATCGGTGTAGTTATTGCCTGAATCAATGCAACGCACGCTGCCCGTTGTGCATTTGCTTCACCGTCGTTGCCATTTTAGGCGATTTCTTTTATTTACATTTTCGCTCCTTTCTCTTCACCCACCTCTTGTCAAGTCTTATCTCTCGCCCCTTCCCCCCGCGGTCGGGCTTACACGAGGAATAACGGCTCGATTCATACAATCAACAGCTGACTTCATCGGCGACCAGGTTATATTCTTTCCTTCTCTCGCCTGTTGGGCCGAGAGAAGCGAATTTCGGATTCAAGCCGAGAAAAGATTTCGCATTTATGTGGTTTTGTAAGGTTATGGGGTCCTTCGATGGATTCTTGTGGGAGATATCAAATTAATGGGGAATCGAGGGTACTATATGATGATTATTTGTGTGGAATTTTTAATATATTCCAAGGGGGGGAAGTACCTGAGCAATAAGGAATATTTATGAAGGGTGCGATAATCAAGGTTGCTAATGCATTGATTATAGCATGAGCTGTAATTATCTGAAATGATTAGCTTGTATGTAATGTTTTTGTAGAAACTGTCGGTGGTAATTAATATATTTCTTAGGTAAATCGATATAACAACAGAGAGGTGGAAAAGTAAAGAAATGCAAAATGTGAAATTAGTTACAATTTCAAATATGAAGTCGAAGATGCAGGGAATATTTTGTATTAAATGTGTCTGTCTAAATATCGATGAGTCATTCTGCTCGGAATGATTAATACAGCTTATTCGTAAATAAATATAACAACAAAGATCTGTAAATTGGGTGTCGAGTCGCACTTGAAGTAGAAAAATGCAAAATGTTGAATTATTTTCAATGTTGAGTATGAAATTGAAAATACTTTTGGGAATATTTCTGAAAATTCAAAATGGAAGATATATGAATTGATTATTTTGACAAATCGAGTAAATTTCTTTCATTAAATAACTCCCTCTGTCGCATATCATAGTACGCATTTCTATGAAATGACCCATTTTGGGATATGAGTTTCAATTAACTCGTATTAATTCGAGTAAGTTATTTTAGATAGTAACATAGGTGGCTTCGACCGGGTTTGCATCATTCACGACATATGGCGTCTCAAAAAAACTGATAATCGGGGCAAATTAAAGTCATCCCCACTGCGATAACGTTATAGAAGATATCTTTATGGAGTTTCTCTTCGTACAAAATTGGCGATATATCGCGGAATCGACAAGCGAAGGCTGCAATAAAATTTTGCAATTGTTGTTACAGTATAAGATTGGCAACAAATAGAATACAATTGTAACAACAATTGCAAAATTTTATTGCATCCGTCGCTTGTCAATACCCACTTTACCATTGTCCAAATTCGATATCGGGCCCAAGAATTTTGTGATGTTCGAGCGATAATGTAAATCAAGAAATATTTCAGTGAACAGTATGAAATTAGAATTTTTATATTTTGTACACAATAATATGATATGGAGGGAGTATTTTTTTTCTCATTTCTTTTGTTAAAAACCTATTTCTATAATTATAATTTTTCGATAATACATATGTGTGTATAATTAATTTCGAGTTGCCCTGAAAACTCTAGAAAATATTATACGAAGAAATGCAAAAATTGCAGAGAATATTTAATTTTTTGGGACCGAGCATTAAATTAAACAAATATACTTTACTTTGAGAATTCCATTGCACAAAATTGGATATGCGAGTGGATAACTTTGGTATTAAAAAATATTCTTTTGCTATTCAATCTATTTCTTTTATCAATAATTATTCGACCTGATTAACTTAACGTTTTATTGAGAACAGAGAAAAATCAGAAATGAATTTTTCTTGCAATTTCACCATACGCACTGGTAAGCAATAATTGCGAATCGCATAATTACAGCTTACAAGTCGTTACATGGGATTTGCCTTAATAATAGCTCGCCGTCGGTTAAAATAAGAATGATTGATTAATTATATTGAAAAAATGTGAAGCTACAAAGGGAAGAAATAAGTATTACCAAGGTAAGAGTTGCCTTCGAGAAACGACCGAGGAGAGATAAAATGAGCTAAAAAATGACGAATAATTCTTAAAGAAAAGTTACATAACAGGACAATGATTGTAAGATGGCTGATGTGACTCATGTTCTCTTAAATTAAAACATCTGTGTTTGTACAGAGAACATATTTTTCCTTTTGTCTTTTCATGCCAAATGCACCTGTAAACCTTTCGAGGGAGTAAACACAGAAATGCCTTTATTTTTTTTTAGTGTACCCGTGTTTCTCCTCTTTGGTGATCGAAGTGGATTCCCTAGAAGAATCCAGGGTATCTTTCTAATACCGAACGGTGAGTATCGATTTCTTAATTATTTTCTTCTATTACAATGCAATTTAACAACTTCGAGTCATTGACCAGAAAAAAAGGCTTCCTGGATCGACCATTGATACAAATATTGCATTACTCTTATTATATATGTATTATCCATTAATTGTATCAGTTTTTCAATTCACTTTTTTGAACAGTTTGTTGTTACTGCCAAATACTTTATTATTATTATTATTATTGCACTTCTTGCAATTATTTTTCTCGAAAAAAATGTGATTCGGGCAAAATATATGTAATATCTCCACAAGAAAACAAATTTCTGACACAAATAGTAGCAATTTACACAAAAATCTGGCAAATTCAGGTCCAAAAATTAGCTTGCCTGGAAATGAGATTTTTTTAATTGAACCTTGTCGGAGTTTCAGCTTCGAAATTCGATTTCTAATAATTTAATATTTTCACACATCGAACAGTTATTTTTCTCAAAAAAAAAAAAAACGTGATTGGGATAAATTATATATAAAATCCCTACGTGGAAAAAAACGACCGATACTAGCAATTTTGCACAGAATTTTCTACCCCAAAAATCTAGAAAATTCGGATCCAAAAGTTAACTGGCCCGGAAGTGAGATTCTTGGACCTAAAACTTGTCGGCGTTTCGGCTTCAAAATTCGCATTCGAGTGGTTTCTCAAGTTTCCCTGGAAACTCGACAAACCACTCTATAGCTTCTGCGAGGAAGGTACTGATTATTTATTTCTGTGATTGACTGTACTCGTTATCACTGGGTATCTAAATAGCGAGGGAGGAAAAAAAACTCCTATCAGCGATTCGCTGAACGATCGAGCAACTTTTCGTATCTTCGCGGAAAAAAACTTCCACAGGACCTGGACTGAAGTTCGCAGATTTTGCACCTTTCTCTTTTTCCCCGATGCTGAGTTACCTCAATTAGCGAGTTACCTCTTGCTCCGACGCGACGCGAGGATCGTGTCCTCTTTAGGATTTTTACGCACTATTACACCGGGACACTCAAGGATGCGAGTGGCCAAAACCGGTACCGGCTTTATCCTCATCCTAAATTCGCTATTAGAAACTCCATGGATCCACGCGGGGCAACATTCAATCCAAAAGACTACGTGACGGGGAACACGATTACAATCAGCCCGAGATATCTGAATTTTACGAGAGAGAGAGAGGTTGCAATTCCCCTTCTCCGTCCTTGCTATCGGCTCGACGATCTTGTAACTTCCTTTAACAGTTTTAGTCCACTTTTCGCTAGCTCAGATAACTCGTATTGCTTTTTCTCCCATAATTAACGCTCCAAGTCGACAATTCCACGTCTCACAGTGGGTGCAGTGAAACTCTAAAGCTGGATAATGTGTAGAAAACGCTTTTCTACAATAGCCTCGAGAGTTCCCGGGCACTCGAATTACCATGTTAAGGTTCGTAAAAAAAGAAACTCCTTTCTTCCCTTCGCGTTCCTTCGTGGCCCGTCATCTTTGTTATCTCGTCGGCATCTCGCGAAAATTGCATTCGTCGATCGTCGGAGGGCAAAGACTGGAGAGTCCTCTAAAATTAGATGTCCACGGTTCATAGTACTCTCGAACATCCAGCCAAGTATCTCGAAAACGAGGACGTGATTTTATTCCGAATCGATGCTCGTGTTTTTGCGCCTCACTCCCCTCGCACCAGCCCCGGGGAGCGAAAAATCGCACTAATCGGTGAAAAAAATGCACAAGGTATCTCTTCTATTATCGCGAACCGATAAGAATTCTCC
This sequence comes from Gasteruption jaculator, assembly GCA_949825005.1. Lineage (NCBI taxonomy): Eukaryota > Metazoa > Arthropoda > Insecta > Hymenoptera > Gasteruptiidae > Gasteruption > Gasteruption jaculator. Next base: position 10,265,303 of record OX463769.1, on the reverse strand, counting down.
CTTTCGGTGCAATAGTGGCGGTAAATGAGTCAACCTTCGACGAGATGATCGTTAGCGGTAATCCAAACCCGCGTCACGCTCGAACAATGTCCGTGCCGTGAACAAACCGGTGACCGAAATGCCGCCAGTGTCTAATTACCCCAGGTGCAATATTTTTTTTTTCTCGTTACGATTCACGGAATAATCTGATTTTTTTGATTTCCACAGAAAAGCGAGGCGATCTTCAACATCGCCACAGTTTTCAAACTGGCCACCATTGAGGATGAGGGTCCAAAGAGGCCCGAGTTTCCGGCCCAACAAGCTTCCTCCATAAGAGTCTCCGCATCCGCGAGGGCCACTTTGCTTTCATTGAAAACTGCGAAAAACAGGATAGCCGCCCCCGCTAACACCAGAGACGCCGAGACCATCACTGGTAAGATCGATTTTTCTCGTTCCTCCACAGTTTCGCCAAAGCAAGGGTGTTATCGTTTAGAAAGATTCGGATACTCACCGACTCGATGGGACGATTCTTCTGGCGATTGCCGAAAAGTTAGGATTTACCATTTGGAAATAACGATCGGGGGTATCGAGGCAAGGCAAACTCGGAAACCGCCTTTGTTCGCTAATTAAGTTGATTGACTCGCGATTGAGAAAGAAACGTACTTTGCACTCTGATAAATGAGTATCGGTTCGATCTACAGACGATTCACCGGGCTACCGGGAGACTCGAACGTTTTCCTGGTTTCTTCACGTCTTGGACGAGGCTGAGAAACTGTCCCTCGTCTGCTAGGGTATGCGATCTTTATAGTAGACCGTAAAGGGTCTGTCTTTCTTCGAAGCTCGTTCTTATATTTTCTTTCTTATACCTGTCTCTCATGGTGTGTGTTCCCCATTGGTCCGCGCCAAATGATGATTACTTCGCCGACTCGGATAATATGCCGTGTACTATACTCGATTCTCATCATCATAACCATCATCATCATCATCATCATCATCATCACCATCATCATAATCATCATCATCATCATCATCATCATCATTATCATCATCATCATCATCATGATCATCATCATCATCATCATCATCATTTTCTAGCTTAGCTAAGCCTTCCTTCGGTTACTAAGACAAGGCAGGATATGTACTGCACAAATTACCCTTAATCATAATCATCATTATGATTATTTTTTATACATACGCCTCATTATCATCTTCTATCATTATTCTTTCGTTTTTATATTTTTCAACGTTAAGAATAATACGCCAGCTCGGTCGCATCATACGTTTCTCAAATATCGCTGTCATTAAGGCTTCGACCGGGCTTATGATTTCTCACATTTCCCCGCTTCAGTATTTTCCAGACAGAGCGGCGAATGTTGGTCGAAGATTTAAGATACGGACTCGCTCGAGCTGGAACTCGATTCCAGGAGGAAACGTAGATTTTTCAATTAGCCCCGATTTTACGTGGGATTTTTGTTCCGTTGGAAAAAGAAAGCTGCTGCTATAGGGGAAGCCCCGAGGAGAGGTAATTTTTTGAAGAAACGGGCGGAAATCAAATTAATAGGGGCGCAGAGGCACCTGGGGCTCGTTCCCTGCAATAAAGAAGTATTGCGTTTATTTTTGAAGATGGAGCAGCGAGATTGTAGAGCCTTCGGGTAATTTCAGATGATTAATCCTTTCCGTCACGAATTTATTGGGAAAATCGACAATTTCTTGGTGTATTTTTTTTTCTTAATTCATTGTACTGTTAATACAATTTTTGAAAGTAGCTAAACAATTTTTTTCTTTGTTGGAGGAACATCTGGACAATCCAGTGACATCGATTAGGTTATTATATGGGAGCAATAAATGTTTTATTTGTACAATGCTACGCAAGAGGGATTAATCCTACCCGTCACGAATTTATTGACTAAAATTGGCAGGTTCTTGACACATACTAATTAATAATATACTAATTATCTAAAGTATGGTTCCTAAAAAAATTAGTTTATTGGAACAGTCTCCGAGCAATCTAACGATGCCAATTATTCTAGAAAAAATACACAAAATATTTTTTGTATTAAAAAACTTTAGGCGTTTCACCGGAACGATATTATGACGGAAGAGATTAAACAAAATGGGACACGGGAACGTTACATTTATAAATTAGGTATATCCACTCGATCTGATACCTTCTATACTTTGGGAAAAGCAAATATTAATATTTGTGTATCGCTAACATTTTTGTTATGACTTTTTTTGGCTGAAATCGACGCTTTTCTATTTCGTCCAACATTAATCAGTAGGAGACTGCTTGTTTAAAATTTAGCTTGAAAAATAATTTTGTGCGTTTGTGCAACCTCTTGGCAGTCCAGAATAATTACCAAATAATTCCAAATAAATAAATAATGTGTTTGTTTTATAAAAACAAGTACCTCGATATTCAAGGTGCACAAAACGGAAACGAATAGGATTAAGGGGGGGGTATGGTTTTGAGGGTTCAAAAAAAGTGATTTTTTTTTATTGCATATTATGAAAGTATAGTATTTCAAGAATGTTGTCTGTTAATAGGAAGTCAATCGGAGCAAAACTCACAAAGATATAGCTTTGGAAGTAGACGTGTCTCGAACGACTACCTGAGCTGTAACCGCTCAGCGGGAAGGCAGTTGTTTCTCAATCTCTTTTGTTATCTTCTTTTGTTATTGTCCAATCTTCTTTTGTTATTCTCCAATCTTCTTTTGTTATTGTCCAATCTTCTTTTGTTATTGTCCCTAAGCAGTTTCCAGAAAGGTCTTAGACAGGGTCGTTGTAACGGTACCCCGGTACCTGGTGTTGCTTCATTTTCGAAGCAGACGCGGAGTGTAACAGTCGTGTTGTATTTTCTTACTCTATTTCGTTGTGATATTTTTAAATGGGTCACGAGGAAGTTACATTTTCATCTTAGGTACATCCACCCCATACGTCTCCCAGATTTGGGGAATAAACAAAGAAATTTATTCAAGCCGTTGAAAGAAGGATTTTTAATAAATACACGACAGTGCAAAGTTTGGGGTAGGCGGAACTGCTCCGTGTAAATATTAATACTTTCAGCTTTCCATTCAGCTTTGGGTTTGAATGAAAGGAAAAGTTGCGAGCGCTATAGACTCCTCAGGTACACGATGTTTTCGAACTTTTCAATCCAGGGTAAAGTCGCAAAGTTTATTCCTAGCAATTACATAAGCTATCGCCGCGTCGTTTTTGCGGTTGCCTTCGTCTCCTCTGTTTCTTCTCGTGAGAAGACTCTGTTTCGCTTCTCCGGTCGCTCGCAAAGTCTCGTTAAGTGGCCCGGCAGGAGAAACCTCGTAATTGATTCGAGTGCAAAGTACGAATTAGCCGATCGTTCCTTTTTTTTTTTCTTTTATTCTCTCTCTCTTTGACGTTCCGAGTCCGTGGCGATTTCGTCGGTGAATAAATAATACGAAACCTTCTGGTGAAATATTCGATCGATACGGGAAAGGAGCAGCGGTAATGTTGGTTGCGAGTGGGATGGAAATTATCGAAGCAACAATGGCACCAGGGGTTTGTCAGTGAACAACAGAATTTCACTGCGGAAAGCAAGAAAAAATTTGCAAGGACTTCGAATAAGATCGACTTTGGGAGGAGAAGGAAGGTGTAGTAGCTCGTCCTTGATTGCAAGTGAATCGGTTGAAGCGCAAAAAACGGCCAAAGTGGAGGGATCCGTGGGTTGGTCTTGTCGAAAGATATGTTTCTGGGCACTGCCAGTGGTGTGAAAAGGCCCAGAGGCCCGGCCGGGCGCAAAGAAAAGCTCAATTTCGAAAGACGCGAGGCTATTCTCAACAAATGGCGCGATGGTAGGTGCCCCTTCCCATTTTTTTGAATTCGTTTTCAGAAAGAATGGCACCCGTTCGGTAGCATCCATGTGGGAAGGTTTTTCTTTTTCGTCAGAGCCCTCAGGGCTAGAGGGAAAATAGCCGGCCAAAAGGATGAAAATAAGTCACTCGACTGTTTATCGCTCTATTTTTAGAGCCGGGTAGTTATTTGGGGCACATTTAATTTAATGCGTTAACTCACGCTGCGTGATACACGCTGGCATAGAATAGCCTCTCTTATGCTTTTCAAACCCATCGATTAGCTTGAAAGGCGAACTATTGGAAAATAGTACAATTGGCAGAATCGTGTTTTGTTTATTTTGGATGCATCTTGCCTCCACCTTCTCCTTCTTCTTCTTCTTCTGGTTCCTCGAAATTTTAGATACGTCAGGTCCTCATTCGGGTCTGATCCTAAAATAGGAAAACGAAATTAACGAAACTCGATTTCAGGTACCGTTATCGATGCAGAATTTCAGATCCAGTTGAAGCGATGCAGATCCAAGGAATCGGCTTGGGTTTTGGATTTGAAATCGGCGGAGGAATCGATAAAAGCAGAGTACTTTCAGACCAACTGCTACAAATGAGGAAAGCTTATGGTCTCGGTAGGAGAAGGAGGAGGAGCAGCAGCAGCATTTATACCCACACGAGAACTCACTGCGAACTGCTTGCATCTTTTCCAGATGGCAGCAGAATGTTTCTATGGCCGTTTTCCGCTCTATTTTTTGAAATTACTGGAACTGTCTATTACATTATGACCAAAATGGGAAATAATTTTTTTCAAAAATTTTATCTGTTTTCTTGAGTCTCGAGAATTTGGAATATTTTACCTTTTTTCCTGATTTACTGGTTTATAATTATTTAATTTTTGTTGTAGATTATATGTTTGGCAATTTCTTCGTTTTCATAACGGACCAATGTAATTAAATTCTATTTATTATTGGACTATTATAAATTGTAATTGAGGAACTTTATTATTCCATTCGTTTTATATAATATTATTTTATTTGAATGTATTTTATTCTATTTTATTTTATTTTTAGTTAATTTGTTATTTCAAGTAGTGGAATCTATTTTATTTCGAGAGTTTATACAGTATTATTATTTTGTATATTTTATACACATTTTTTCAAGCAATTGATGCGAAACTATAAATAACGGAGTAATGCATGTTAAACAAAATTCAAAATTTATTATATACCAAAATTAATAATATTATATACCAAGTATATACTAATAATTAGGCTCTGTCATATAGAACCTATCTAAAAGACTAATAACTGGTCCAATAATAAATTCCAATTTAATAATAGATTCCGACTATCGATCCGATAAGTCGAACTTATAAAACCGAATCTAATTCAACAATGAACTATTGCCCATTGATTCTAATTCAACAATGGACTAATTATTGCTCTAATATTAAAATTAGAAGAAATTAACATGCCTTATTATTACACCCAATTATGAATTTATTCTTCAATGAAATTTTCTCATAAAACATATTTAGTCATTTTTTCATTTTGATAATAGACCAATATAGCTAACATTATTGGACCGCTATCAAATAGAAGAAACTAATAATCTTATTACAAAATAAACCAGTGATTAGGCTCTTCTATATACAATCTATATACCATACTCTAATATCTGGTCTAATAATAAATTCTAATCTAATAATGGATTCCAACCATTGATCTGATAATTACAAGCTATGTATCAGATTCTAATTCGGCAATGAACTCCAATTACGCGTCTAATATTAGAATCAGAAGAAATTGGTAATCGCGTTATACCTAATTATGAATTTATTCATGAATGAAACCACATTATGAGTACGCTCGTTCATCGGACGAAGCATAATATGCCAATGGGGTCTTTAAACTCTTTACACCGAGTTTTTCCATCCTGCTCGTCTCTCTATCTCTCTTTTCCGCTTTGACCGAAGGTTTAACCAACTCTTTGAAATGCGATTGAATTTTTATGAAATTATAATGTAGACTAGTATTTCATCTAATTTATGCAAATTGCCACGGGAGTGTTCTACCTCTCGGTGTTCGTGTACCTTAACAACAAGGTGATTCTCGTTCGCTGAGAAAATGGAAGCAGTTGGCGTGCACAGCCATAAACTGCTGGGATTTACTCCATCGAGGACCATACGCGTACCGAGGAGGGACAAAGATGTCAATAAAAGGAACAAGTCTATTTAGCCTTTAGCGGTAGAACTGCATCGCGGTTCCAAGTAGGAATCCTTGCCTTGGTCTGATGCATTTGAATTCCGAGCGAACGTTCCTTCGTAAGGCGAAGAGAAGCCTGGGAAATATTTCGTGGAATCAAGCGTTAAATTATTTTTCTTCTCGGTGTGCTCTAGGGAATTTTTTTCATGCAATCGGCAGAATTCGATTAAAAACAACCCAAAATTCTAATTTGATTTATTTGCCAACAGCCAAATGGCGTCTCAGGCCGTAGGACGACGATTATGCAGCAATAATGCCCAAATTATTCCCAACCAAAATGATGCCCAAATAAATTTCTGAAATAACGAATGTTGTTTTTATTGCAGAGGTGTGCAGCGGAGGTGAGCTACCAGAAGTTGAGATTATCAGTTTGCTAGAGGAACAAATTCCAAGATACCGTTTACGTGCCGACACTCTCACGCAATTTCAGGGTAAGATCGATTTTTCCTTTCTGGTTTTGAATTATGTTCGGGAATTCACTGGTACTGATAATTATTACGTTAACGTCGATAGCAAGGCAAGAGTAGGCGTGGGTAATAATTCAATAACAAAAGTTTGGTTTTTGCAAAAGGGTGTACATTCTGGGGGATACAAATTCAATTATTTTTTTCAATCCAATGCAATAAATTGGAAAAGAAAAGGTTTCTGTGTGGGATAATTATATTATTGACTGCATATTGGGAATTTTAATAATGCAAATGGATTCCTCGTGAAAAAATATATATATCAGATAGGGATCTCCCGAAAATCCCCAGAGTATCTTCTAAAAATTGAATTTTTTATTTATTTTTATTTAATTAATTTTAATTAAAATTAGAATAAAAATTAAAATTTGGAGAAAACCGGGATTTTCACCAAAAAAAAATTATTTTTCTCATGAGATATTTGGATTTTGAATAATAAAAATAGATTCTTTTTTGAGAATTTTTATTTCTAGAAAAATTTAATAAAGCAATAATGGACTGTAACATTGGAAATACATTGCAAAGCTAAAACATATCTCCATTTTTGGAAACACCATTTCCATCCTTTTCAAAGACTTTTCCCGCAAAGTACCAGTGTAAGGATTCTCATTACCCAGGGACTTAAAATAGCCCAGGGACTCAATTCCAATATTTTCTCAAAGCACCCTGGATAGGCCGACCAGCAGAGTAATTATACATAGGAGAGCTTCAAGGCCAATGTCTTCTTCTTCTTAATCGCCAACGAGCTTTCGCTCGTTTGCTTTTTCTTTGACATCTGTATTTATAATTAGACTGCCCGAGAACGGAGGGGAAAAATAACTTCCACCAAAGTGCCTTTTTCGCTGCACGCGATAAAGACGTAAAATATTTTTCACGCTTTTTCGACGACACGAGTCGCTTCAATTTGCCACGACTGCGTCGAGTGATATCGGGTTGCACGAAATTGAAGATTACGATCATCCACGCTTATCGTAATCGCCATTAAATCGCGATATCTATTGTTTGTTGCCTCACTAGCGCGATCGACGCAATATTTATTTTTAATCCTCATCCTTATCCGCCCCGATTCTGATAAATAATGAAAAAAAAAAACAAAAAACAAGCGCTCTTCGCGAATTTCTTTTCTTTGCCTTCCGTTCCATTACTTTTATCTCTCTCTCTCTCCCCTTATCGGCGTCGAATTACAAATTCATTAATCGACGTTCAAACGTCGTGTCATGCGAAACGTACTTACTTTCAAAGGATTCTCAAGCCGCCCTTCGGTGACGTGGGACACGTCCGGAGTCAATAAAATGAAGCTTTAGAAAATCGAAACTGCCGCTCCTCTTTTTTGAGGCGATGCCCACGTACACGGGTTATTGCAGCCCCCTGAAATCCAATTCCCGGTACAAAATCGCCCCGAAGGGGCTGGTTTCGATTTCTTCGAAGAAAACCTATTACAACGAATGCTGGCTAATTGGTACGATTTACCACAGAAAAAATATCAGTGATTCGTTAACAAAATTATCACCGGCTGCCATTTTTAATATTCATTGTTGCTATTGAATTAATTTTATTTTTTTCAATGAGACTAATGCAGTTGAAATCCAAAGCATATTTTTTCAGAGCGATAGAATTCAAGGATCTCGTTAATTTTCCATTAAATGGGAGTTGCGTTTGATCATTAAGGGAAGACTAAACTGAAAAATGAAAATTCGCTGACAAGTAAATATGAGAAAAAATTTTTTTTTCTTGAAATAAGGTATAAATTGAAATTCTAATCTGGAGTTATTATTTTTTAGGGCTTCTTTAATTATTTTAGATGTCCATATATACCTTCTCACTTTGCGCATGGGCTTATTCTCTCTGACACCTGTTTTACGTATAAAATTTAGGTTGTAAGCTATAAATCTTTGTTTTGGGGGCTCTCACTAGGTGGAATCTCTTAAAAACCTCATTTTACTCCTAGGGAACCATGAAAAAAAGGTTTAAAGACAACAGCAGCTGTAATATTATTTGATAATACCGTGAGCAAGGATTTTGTCGGATTCGTTACTTACTTATTTAGTACCGGGAAAAAATAATATATATTGTAATTCCTGCCACGCCTATATTACCAACACGGGTTCCAAGACATGGATGAGTCATTTGATACGAGGGGACCAAAAGATATTCCCAAATCGTTGCGAAAATAAAGTTTCCACTGTCCTTAGAGCAAAGGCTGAAACTAAACAGCACGACCGAAATACTAATTTTTAGTTTGCTAAAAGCGACCTGGAATTATTTTTTGTTAAAATCGTGCGAATCTGAAATAGCAGAGATAAAATTACAATCGACAATTTATTTTTTACCTTAATTCGAAAATTCACGGATCAATTTAGGGGAAGGAGGGTTAGACCCGGCCACTGGGTAGCCATTGCAAAAGGATGAATTTAATTTGTTTTGTTAAAATTAAAATATCTACAGAGCCGTGGTGGGTGATATAGATATGGTAGACGTCAAATAGGTGTTAAAATGGGTATTATAAATTAATGGGAATTTCAAATTTTTACATTGACCGCGGCTACCCCACTGGCTGAGGCCAACCCCCTTTTCCCTAAACAGTAAAATTCCTAAAAGAAAAATTCGTCATTCCCCAAATGGATATGAAATTTTTTCTGATTTGTGGTTCATCAAAATTGACGTTTTCCTTGTTTGCTTGCAGGATACGAAAACGCAGATTGGTTCATTCCAGCTCCTGTATTGACGACCGAGGAGGCTGACTTGAAACTATCACCGGACCAGATCCGCGAGACGCTTAATTATTTCAGTGAGTCCATTATGATTTACTCTATCAATATTGTTGCTTCCATTCGTCTTGCATGGATCTGCATGGCTTCCATACGAGCCTCTTGGCCGTAATGAGGGTGATGCAAAATATGGCAAAAAAAGGGTTGGCGTGCATGCACTAACGCATAAACAGAAACCCACATTTCTCGTACGGCTTTCCATTGCTTCCTTAAAAGCACGAGAAATACGCGTAAGAAAGAGGTACGCACTGTGCAGCAAAGGAATGACCATGCGATGCATGAGATGTGAACAAGGCCGTGTAAAATGTTCGTTTAGCACTTGGATGCATCGCGTATATGGGTGCATCGTATGTGTAAATGCTATACATAGATGTATTAGTACCATTTTTCTTGACACGGCCGGTATTACAAGTTAAGCGTACGTCAGTCAGTGTTGAATTTCCACATTCTCGCTTGTTTCATTCAACGAACGCTCGCTCGTCGTCGACTCAAGTCTGGGTACCAAGTGAAGGACACTTTAGATGCTGTTCCAAGTGGAAGTACAAATTTTCATCCGTGTCTGGATGCTAAGGACTGCGAATTTTTTTGATTTCTAGGCCTCTGCTCTTTCGGAAAATGTAAAAAAAATTTTGTAATTTAGGATTCGAGAAATTTCTCATGGTTTATAGGAATTTTCTGATACTCAAGTACCGAATTTTTATCAAGTATAGTCTCGCGAAAATCAGACGGCTACTTATCTATAATTTTTAATGAAACGCTTTTTTTTCAACGTCCTAATTCAAATATTTCCTTCCTTCTGAAAGAAAAGGTAACAGAGAAATAATAGGATCTTCTTTTTTTATTTTTAACAGAATTAGTAAAGTCGCAAGCAAACTGTTCTGTGACAATTTTGACACTATGCCGTCCGGTGGTACCACATTGGTGCCATGCGAAAACTGTCGGGCAAGCGCCGGTGGCACCACGTAGGTGTCGTACATAAAGATTTATACCGGCGCCAAACGAAAGAATTCCGATCAGACGTGCGGACGGGAAAGTGTTAATAATTTAAAATTAATCGTATATTGATTTTACAAGTATTATGAATTGACCTACATTTATATCTATCGAAGAGCCAAAGTTTCCGAAAAAACGTAGCACTGATTTAGCAGAGATTCGAAGCGAGATAATTATCCTCCGAAACAAAAATTAATTGGTCTAACTGAGAAGGCGAAGATATAAAGAAGATACCAACAGTTTATTTTCTTCCAAATAAATATCGAGCATCGATTTTCGTTCGTGTTTTATCTATTTTCGCCAATAACTTAGCTCTTCGCTGAAGTCGTGATAAGAAATGCTGTAGATAGCAAATATACGTGGGCGTATATTTGCATTTTCAAATGCGACCGTAATCAAAATTTACCAACATTTTATTCCAAGGTCGAAATTTTCTATAATGAACTTAGATCCTGCAGATTTTAGTGAATATTTTGAAAGAAAAAAAAATATTCAATGGTAGAACTTAATTAATGACCTAATATATCCAAATTGGTGTTAAGAAAATTAAAATCTGGTGTTAAAAAACGACTTTTTGACACTCAAGTAATATTCAGGTCACGCGACTTTGTAAATTGAGGGTTAAGGAATTATTCCACTGGAGAACTGGGTGCAAGGTGAGGAGGACCTGGAGGAATGAAAATTACTAGACGGCCCTCGTTCCGGCCCGGCCTCTTCGTCTCGCTCACTTGGCCGCTCGTTCGGTCAAATTTCCCATAGATAGATAAGAACGCATTTTTCCTCTTTCTTCACGTTCATCCAACTGGAACAATTCGGTTCTTCCACTTATGCGACTTCGCTATACTTAACTTTCTCCTTTAACAATCCCTTGTTTACACATATTGTCTTACAATCGGTCCAAAATCTCCCAGGGGGCAAATTACATGGTGGCCCGAGGGATTCTTATTTTTATCTTCGTTTTGTATTACTCATTCGCCGACTTCTCGATAACGATAAGAGGAAATTTTCTCTATAAATATTCCAGTTGTGGAGAAATTTTTTAGAAAAAGTTCGAATTATAGAGAATTTTCTCGGTGGAAATGTTATTTCAAAGAAATTGTCTTAACAGAAATTCTAAAACTAGGAATCTCTCGCCATATAAATTTCCATTTTAGGAAATTTTTATTGGTTGTCCAAATTTCCAGAAAATTTATGAAATTTCGAATTTTAATCATTATAAAAATAATAAAATTAATAATAAAATAATAATAAAACTTAGATTTAAAATTTCGCATTTCAATTATATTTCTGGTAAAAATTTGAATTTTTGAAAAATGACAGTAAACATTTTCTTAGTAAAATCAAGTTTTCTATTTATGGTAAAAATTCAAATAACAAAAATCCTGTAGAAATATTGATGCTAGAAAATTTTTGTGGGTAGAGTTCCACGGTTTTCAAAATTTTTATGGAACGTTCAAATTTTTAGATCCTTTGTTTTGCAAAAGCTGGTCTAGGAACTTTTTCCCGTAAAAATTCAAACACCACCTGGCATTTTCGTTTTACGCAATCTCCGGGTAATAATTGCATAGAAGCCTGGGGCATTTTATTTTTCTTTTAATTGTGCCTTACTAATTCGCCAACTTCTCGATACCCGATAACGTTCGGTCTTATCGCGGCGAAATGATTTTTTAATACGTATCTCCTTATCGTCTTCGCAATCAGTAACAACACTTGTACCGTCGAGGTGGAGTTTGTCACGAAGGCAATTAGATTCCATCTTTTTTCTTCTTTTTTTCGCGATGTCAAATTAAATAACGAAGTCGAAAAACGAGATTTGAAAAATCGATGGGGAAACGATGGATCCGAGAGGAGAGAGAAGACCCATTTCTATGGGCATCGCGTGACGGAAGGATCCATGTCGGAAGTTATCTAATACAATATACCAATCGCACGGTCGAGTCAACAATTTCTCCACATCGCAGATTCCGCATACACATGTTCTGTATTCCTTCCTCCTTCCTCATCTTTCATCGAGTACTCACTCCCCGTGTGCATACGTGAATATAGGTAACCTCGTGTTTCCTCCCATTTATCAACTTTCATCGATAACAGGTTGATTATATTATACTTGTTGTCGTTGTTTTTGTTTTCGTAATTTGGATATCAAGGTCGCACGTCGCTGAATCTTGAGTTTCAGCAGAATTTTTCTCTTTCAAATTTGCAGCGGATTTCGGATATGGAATGCGTTATTGTCAGAAATAAGGAAAGGTGTTCAATTTAACACCGCGAGCGGTCCATAAAAATCCAGGAATTAAACAAAAGGAGGCGAATTTCGAATAAAAAAAATATTAATATTGATATTACGTTTGATATTAATTTTATACATTCAATATTATTATGATATTATTATTTATTAATATTAATATTAATATTCGCGTATCGCGAATTCAACGAGTTAGTAATAAAATTAGTCACAAAAATTAGTAACACCAAGTGCGCTTTTGGGGACCAAAACGCTTCAATAAGTGACCCTTATTATTATTACTATTATTATTATTGCTATTATTGCTATTGTTAATATTATTATATACAGTCTTCGAATTACAATAGTTCTTAGCAATAGAAGAGATCTGTTGCTTTTACATATTGCTCACGCCGATTTCTACTACCACCCGCATTTGCAAAACCTGATCTTGGATGCAAAAAGCATCGATTAACGTTAATAACTGATGAATTTCCTCGAGAAATCAAACTAAAGGAAGAAACTTTCATCGCGTGAATCTTCAAAAAAAACTCTTTCCTCTTTTTTTCACATACGAGCAAAAAGGAAGTTCGCTTTCGGTCGGGAAAAGCGACGACAACGACGACGATGAGCAGCTTACAGAAAAGAAATCGAGAGCACGAATGATGTATGTTAATGATGTAAAAGGGTTTTTTGTAAAGACGTATACGGAATTTCTCCTGCGTTTCTCCTCCCTTTTCGAAGAAAGTTGGGAGATGCTCGCGCTCCTGTATTTTAATCGTGTGAACTTCAGGCCACAGCAAGACAAACTTCTCAGGAAAAAGTGGGTACGCGAGGACGATGATAATCTTCCACCGCGATTGATAAAAAGAGTAGACGCATTTCGTGAGAATCTTCTCACTAGCGAACCAGGAGACTCGTATTTACATAGTACGTAGTTGATGGTACCAGAAGGAAGGGTACAACCAAAAGGATTTTTGAAATTGCATAGAAAAAACAAATTTTGTTTTTCTGCAAATCACTCATACAGTTCTGGAGCAGATGCAAAAAAATTTTGCTGACAATTTATTTTTTTAAATATCGGGTACATAATTTTTAATCCAGCAACTTTGTTTTACACCTGATTCTTTTCCTAAGTTTGAAGTGTTTCCTAAGTTTAATATTAAAAATTAATCAAATTTTTCTCGATATTGATTTTTGTTTTTGGGATTTTCGCCATTAAAAATTCTAATTATATAGAATTTTCTTAATAAATATTCCAACTGTTCAAATTCTCAAAAATTTTTTTGGTAGAAATATTACTTCAAGAGAAGTTTCTCAGGAGAAAATCCAAAAACAGGAATTTTTCCCGATTAAAATTCTTACTTTAGGGGAAATTTTTTTGATAGGTTCAAATTTCCAGAAACTTTATGAAAATTCGAATTTTTGAAGAAATCCAGTAAAAATGTCAATGCTAGGAAATTTTCCCAATAAAATTTTCAATTTTTTGAATATTTCCATAGTATCCATTTTCAGGCTCTGTCTTGGTAAAAATTTGATTTTTATCGTTTATTATTATTATTAATAACTTTTATTATGCCTCGAAAATCGTGAAGCATAAGGAGTTCAGGGATTTTTCTCAGCAAAGAAATTAAAAATTCCCAAACTTCAAGATTCCCCTAGTATTCTCTCAAATTTTAAGAAATCTTCGTGTAAAAAAATCGAACTTTCCAAAATCCCGGTAAAAATGTCAACGCTGTGACATTTTCTTTGCAAATATTCCCATTTTCAAAAATGTTTCTACAACAATTAAAAACAACAAGACTCTCGGCGACTCCGTTGCAACATCAACATTTTATAACCTTATTTTCTGCTGGCGATATAACCAGTGACATACATTTCAACGAAACACAATTCGATACAGATATATAGTTACTCTTCGACCCACTGATAAAAAAACTACCTGACTCGAGACACGGAACCCCGGCGGAAGGTCGCGAGAAAGTACAACCTCGTCGGGGACGATTTTCCTCAAGTACGATCGGAAAGTGCGCGTTTTCGGAATTCCTACCGTTCAATTCATCATTCATTCGGACGATCGCTATCGCCGGAGCGGGACGATAACCGCGAGGGAACGTCGCAGCTACAGTATCGCCCCGTCGCGATAACGCTTGCGCATTCCAGAAAATCTTGGGACGACGATAAGGAAAAAACGAGGCTTCGTAAATCCATCGCGGCGTTCGATTTAATTATCACTCGCCATTCAAATGATTAACTCCTCGCGACAGGGAGAAACAGCGGCTCGATCGGATAGATATATAGAGAGACGAAAAACGTGGAGTTCCCGTAGTCGTTCGTCGCCGTTCGATTTACAAGCGAGTCTCTTACTCATGCCTTCAGTTCAGTCACGTTGAGCTGGCCTGGCCTCGCCTCGGCTCTGCTCGGCTCGGCTCACTTTAGTTCACTTCAGTTCAGTTCGGTTCGGTTCGGTTCGGTTCATACGGTTCACTTTAGCTCGGTTCACTTCAGTTCAGTTCTTCTCTCGCGTTCGAAACGTGCGAGCGCGGATAGTCCCTCTCGTCGCGACTGATAGCCGTAGTTTCGCTGATAAAACAACGCAAAGTGCATATCATCGTCGTCGACCCGCGATTACCCGAGAAAAGTCAACCGATCGACCGGCTGTGAGGTGGTGCATCGAAGAGCTAGTAGCTATAGCGGAGCCAAGTGCCGGTGGTTCGTTAACGGCGCAGCCAATTTGTTTATAAATTATTGGAAGGCCCGTCGTCGTCGTCTCATGGAATGGTTTTTTTTTTTCTTCTTTTTCTTCGAGTGCACGAATCCCGAAGGGGCTGCATCGGTATCCGTGGATCCGATGCGCCGCGAATCGGTGACTCCTCTCGCTGCCGCATTCTTCCGGCAGATACGACACGAGAGTCGATTCGATTCCCGAACGAAAGCGATACACGGGATGGAAGAAGGAAATCTAATTTCCCTGATTGAACTTTTGGCTCGATTCTCACCCCCTTTGTGACGCTGATTCCGGGCAGCCGGCCAAAAGGAACGGCAGCCTCGGTCTCGTCGGTTGCAGCCTTTGTGCCCTCCCGTTGTTGGGAAGAAAATCGGCTTTCTCGGAGGAATTTTTGGGATCGCTCTGGACCGACAATTCAGAATCGGTGCCTCCAAACGCGTAGACACGGAAGGAAGGAGGGAGGATATTTTGGGATGTTCCTCCGGCATTGCTGAAATTTTTCTTTTGTCGGTTCTACGGTTTTCGTAAACGGAATGGAGTATTTTTAGAAATTTTCGAAGTTACGTGGGAGCAAAAGCATAACGGCGGATAGTCAAAACGCCGCTGGAGTGAAAGAAGCGGCGCATTCCGAGTGGAAATGTTGAACCTTCTTTGGACCTTGAAGTCCCGCGAGAAATAGGATATGAAAGGATTTTAATTGAAATTAGTACCATTTAAATGCTAAAAAGTGGCAGAAATCTCCATTTTTGCTAGTTAAGGTTCTAAATTTTGGACTTATTTAAAATTTACTCTAGACCCTTTAACACACATTGCGTATACAAAAATAATAATACTAATAATAATAATAATAATAATAATAATAATAATAATAATAATAATGATGATGATGATGATGATGATGATGTCACGATATTTCAATTTTGTTGCTTTGTAAAAATACTGATAATCAAATCGTTAGTGTAAAACGTCACGTTTCAATTTTTCCCTCAAGTACTGAAATTTTCATATCCAGTTTCTAGATGTTTTTCGACTTTATCACTTTTCATTGTCCCTTCATATGGTCACCATACTTGCAATTGCTGCTACCTTTATTTATATATCCCGTTAATTGCTTCCTGCTGAACCCCCCTATCCACAACAAAAAAGGATAGAAAAATAAATATGCTTTAGTAAAATAAATTTTCACAGATTTTTCAATAAGAATTATATGCATATTTTCCAGAAAAATAATGTTATTTGATTAGCTTTGTTATTTTCTTTTTTTGGTAACTCCAACATAATAAAAAAACAATTTTTTTTAACACGTACAATGAAGACAGACACGAAATCATCACAATAGCAAAAAAGTGAAATTATTATTATTATTATTATTATTATTATTATTATTATTATTATTATTATTATTATTATTATTATTATTCTTAACCCTAGCAAAAAATTCAAAACAAAAAATTTTAAAAACAATTCAAAGTCCTAAAAGGCCGTAATAGGGCTCAGTTCACGATAGTCGGGTCTAAATAAGGCCTTAAATCTTATTGCTTTTGACTGCAGCACCGGGCTGGAGTCTAATCCATGTGTCGGACAGCAAACTCATATATTGGAATGTTACGCCTTGAGAATCTTACGTAACGTCGATACATGTATACGAGACATTCGTTTCGTTTGCCACATATCATACACGTATGCAGCAGTAGAACTATCGGTTGCCTCCGTACTTTCAAAAGTATCGACTACATAGCGAGCAAATGGCTCCTTACCAGTGCCCATTCGTTCGGTTTTTCATCCATTTACGTGCCAATGCCATCTTCTTTCCGCCGAACGGGCTAGGAAAAATGTTCTCGGAGAGAGAATTCGAGTCATACGTCGCAATGAGCCCGAGGTATTGGTGAGATTCCGTGAATTGCACTGCAAACTCCGACTCGGAGCGAGTAAACAACGCGAGAGAATGGTCGAAACTGCAGCGGGAAATTTTCGTCTCGAAATATTATGCATAGGTTTTGTCAGGCTTTTTTCCTCGGTGGGAAGAAAATTAAGCAGAAAAGAAAAAAGAATTTTAAATAAATTTTTGGAAAGATTGGAAACTCTACAATAATTGAACTAGGGAAGTGATATTAGAGGTATCGATTAGTTATCAATCTTTTTTTTTAAAATAAACATGAGGTTTTCCAAATTAGAATTTTCTTCTTCTTCTATTATTATTATTATTATTATTATTATTATTATTATTATTAATATTAATATTCATATTATTGATAATTAATAATAATAATAAAAATAATAATAATATTGGAATATTATACATTTTTACAACTTTTATATAGAAATTCTTGTTATTTTAGAAATAAAAAAATAAATTCCAGAAAAAAATTCACAATTCAAAAAATATGGACTCAAATGTAATAGTAATTTTGGTACCAAAGAGCATAAAATAAAGCACGAACTCAGGCAAAAACAATTAAAGAGTGAATAAATCGTTCGACAGATAATGATAATTGGTGACTATGCCTTTCAATCGATAATAACGTTAGGAAGAAGTAACGATTTGATAATATATAGGATTGCCGTCCGTGACGAAAAGCTGCAAGAATGTTATGTACACAGGTATATACCATTGCTATACCATAAGCAGGTAACACTCCAGTTGGCATCAATGGATGCACTTTTCCTTCGCTCCAATTAACTTCACCTAATTAGCGGTTCCTGTTCTCGTCTTTCTCGCAGTTATTAGTAATGAATCATTCGATTTTGTTCTCGCATCTCGTACCTTTACGTTTCTCCACAATGAGTCCGTTTTCAGGTAAAGAATGGACGTTTTTTTTTTTTTTAAATCTGCTTTCTACACTGATTGTGCCAAAAAAGGTCGTTCAAATTGGAGAAAAATCCATTCTTGTTGGTGATTCAATATTTTCTTAATAGTCGACAATATGGGCATTTTTAAAAAATTATTTAGTAATTATATATGTATATATAATAATTACATTTCTCCGGTTACCATGACTTTCACATATATCGTAGACCCTTATCATAGGACCTTCGGGGGATAATATAGCTCTGACCATGAAAAATCGAAACTGATAACAAGAAAATATAATAATTCCTTACAAATACTGTTATTATTGTTACCTTGATGCGAAGAAATTTTAACATCCCAAAAAGTGTTGATGATGATGATGATGATGATGATGATGATATAATAATAATAATAATAATAATAATAATAATAATAATAATAATAATAATAATAATAATAAACTAATAAAATAATAATAATAATAATAATAAACTAATAAAATAGTAATAATAATAATAATAATAACATGTTGGAACTTTTTTCTATTTTTTTGGGTCAAGTCTGCATTTTTGAAAATTTGAACAATTTTCAGAATACACACACTCACATATATGTATTCTAAAATTCGGATTCGATCCAATCTTGTCGAATTGTTCGGAATAATTCATTCAATTGTCGAAGAAAAAAAAAATGCAACCGATACGCAAAGTTTCGGAAATTGGGACACCTTCTCGACGTCGGATCAGCTGTAGAGCATGCGAGCGGTTTAAAATAGCACAATATATCTAGCTATAGTTATGGTATCTATTAGGCACCGAGTAGCAAGAAGTCGCGTCCTGGATATCCCTTCTTATCGCATTTTCGATTTATGGGTCGAGTCGATTTTTTTCGTTCCGCAGATTTCGAATTCTTCGCTAAACGCTTAATGCCCCTATTTCACCTTTATCGTAATTTTCCTGATCGTTTTTTGTCATGCTCCTGATTAGTCGTTAACTCACACCGGTACCCGTGGCGGTGAAAGTATCGACTCGGAGGAATAACGATTGATTAAGTAGAAATAATGTTTAACGAGGCTTGACGAAGTTCATAAGAACATTTGGTGGGATCTCTTCTCAAGATTAATTGTTATTCTCGGGTATGAGTGCGCAAAGGTTAGTGGTTCAAAAATTCCACAATTTTTTCGAACCAAAATCGTTTCGAATTTCGAAATTCAGCGGCAGAGAAATTTGGGGAGAGTGAAATTTCTCATCTCCGAGCGAAAATTGGAACGCAAAATTTTTTTTTTATACGAAATTGGTGGTCCACAGTTGCATCCAATTCGGGAACTTTTCGGCAAAAATCGTACAAAAAAATGTAGGATTTTTTATCTTCGATCGTTTGAAATCCCAATCCAGAAGTTCTCAAACGATTCAACGACACAAAAATTGACGAATTTGGAATGTTGACAAAAAACGAATTCCCTCCCTCGTAACAAAAGGCTGCCAAGCAAAAACACTGGTATTCTCTGAATTGTTTATGCGGCAAATATCTTTTCCCATGCAACGAGGCTTCGAAAGATTCCCACGTCTGCCGTTTGTCTTCGTAAAGCACAGCAAGGTGTAATTAATCAAAACCATTCCTTGAGACGAAAACGATGGTCTTAAATTTGAAGTACTTTCCAAAGAGAAAGGGAAAGGGAAAGGTAGTTGCAAGAAGTGCGATCTGATAAGTTTATTATTTTAGTATTCTTCAATTGTTGTTGGTGAAGAAAGCGGTTCTGGGCTTTGTAGAGAGCCGAGGAAGTATCGAATCCTGCGTGTTGCAGTATCGGTAATGCTGCGAAGATCGACTGTCGTTTTTCAAAAATGCGATATTTGTACCAATTAGTTGTTAAAAGGTGAAAAAAATTGCAAAACAGAAATCACACATTTTCAAGTTATCATCACGAACAGTGCAGAGCCGGGGTTTGAGCAAAATTTTCCTAGGATAAATCACAGTGAGAGAAGCGGAGCGACAATAGCAACGACAACGTAAGAAAAATCTAAGAAAAAGAAAAGAAAAAACAAGTGCATACGGCAAAAGGGCGACCGATCCCCAAAAATCGGAGCTATGTCATGAGCAACAAGACTCCCGGCTCTTTCCAATTAGGAAAAAGTGATCGTGAAAGTTCGGCGGGAGGCTTTCATGTCTCGATCGACGAATGCGAAAAAGGCGAAAAATCCTTGTCGACTTTTGAATCGTTGGCTCTGGACGTGACGTATGCCGGTTTGAATCGGCAAGTCGGCAGCGGCAATTTTCAAGCAGCGAGGAGGAGAAAACTGAGCGATGTCTGGGAACAGCCAGAACCATCCGGGTCAAGCGATCCGGAACTTTGGGAGGACATCGGAGTGTTGGAATATTTGGAAAGAAAGCTGGGACCTCCGGATGAAAGTACTC
Source organism: Gasteruption jaculator (assembly GCA_949825005.1). Classification (NCBI taxonomy): domain Eukaryota; kingdom Metazoa; phylum Arthropoda; class Insecta; order Hymenoptera; family Gasteruptiidae; genus Gasteruption; species Gasteruption jaculator. The sequence goes on along the minus strand of OX463769.1, from coordinate 10,244,865 downwards.
CCGAGGAAAGGGAAGAAGCTTTGCGAGAGGTTCTCGCAGAAACCGATATACACGAAGGGGATGGGGACCTTTCGGATTTCCTCTTTCACGTTGCCCGTACGAAACACGGCAAGATTTACATCCGGGTTATTCGAACTCTACTCCTGAACCGAGGTAGGATGATTAGACGTTTACGCGATGTTAGGGCTGATGACACGCGATAAAGAAAGAACGCCAGGATGAATTTTAGTTTGAGTGTGACAAATGAATTATTGTTTCTCGAGAAATTTCTGAAATTCCACGGAAACGCGCGAAATACAAAGAATGCATTTTATTCCATGTATTTTTTCACGAGGAATCCATTTCCATCATTAAAATTCTAGGTATGCCAGGGAAAATACATTTTTTCCTCAATTTTCTATAAAGAAGCTGGACTTAATTAATTTCCCCTGGGATTTCATGAAAACGGACCTTTGGTATCGATTCTACGCGTCAAATTACCCCTAGAAATGGTCTCCCCGATCTCATTTTTGAAATTTTTATTTTTATCCCATTTGCCGGAACGAAAATCGGGCAACTTTTCGCCGAAAAAGTCGATTTTTGAAATTGATTTTTGGGAATTATCGGGAGACCCTTATCCGATGTATTTTTTCGCGAGGAATCCATTCTCGTTGTCAAAATTGTGGATTTCCAGCGGGAAACATGATTTTTCCTCAAAAAACATACTTTTTGCTTTTTTCCACTTGGATTTCATGAAAATCTACCCCTGGAATCGACTCTACGCGTCAAATTACCCCTAAAAATGGTTCCCCTGACTTTATTTTGGAAACTTTAATTTTTGCCCCATTTGGAGGGTCGAAGTCAGTCGCAGTATTTTGAACTTCAAATATTATAAATAATGATCGTTTGAATTGCAAAGACCTTATTCATGCATTCTATTTTCTTTTTCTGTTATCTTTTATTAGTTACTTGTTATCTTAACTGCAATAGTTTATAAACTGCATCAGATTGTGCTTATACTGATAGCACATAGGTAACGATGAATTATCACTCGGGTATACATCATACATACCTACGTTGTTGCACCTTACTTAACTACTATCATTACTCAGTTGCATACATAAGGCAAAAAAAAGTAATAATCGTTACCGATAAGAAAACTGTACAATTTCAAGAATTATGCGTTAGATATGGATTCTAAAAGAAGTAAAATTCACGTTTAACCGCTAATGCGTTTTAATTTACAAATTTTGCATCTTGCGGTGTTGTGTATTTTCACGTTACGTCACGAGACCTTGTGAGCTTGTGATAAACGACCAATATCTTCTCCGCATAAGCAATTGCAAATTCTGTAACCAGCCGGCAATAATTTTCATGAAATTGTTAGTGTGTCATAAAAAAGGAAACGAGCGGTAGATGAAAATAAGGAAAAATCCAATAATAATCCAAAGAATATGCATTTAATTTTTAAAGTACTTCTTTTATTTTGCAACAATTCATAAAAAAATACTCATTTTTATTAAAGTCAAAATTGCATCAATTGATGCATTCACTTGACGACTATTCACTTTGGAATATTATTAAATTTCAATAAAGTGCTTCCAAATCGGTCTCTACATTAGATTTCCAATCACCTTGTATTAATTTAGTAAAAATTCATTTACCAGGAACTGTATAAATTTTTATTAACTGAATTTGGTCGATTAATTTTACAACAGAAATTTTGTTTAATTAATATAATGGGAGTGATTTCTATTCGATTTATTTAACGGACACTATTAAATTGCACTTACATTATTTTTATTAGCACCGTTAACTATAAATTAATATCAAGTATAAACACTAGAAATTTATTATAACAGATTATTTCCCCTGTTCCTTATTATAATGTATAAAAACAATTATACTTGATTTTTCGTGTAAACTTTATTTATGGTTTCTGTTTCGAATTCGGGAACCAATCGAATAGGTAACAGTAATTTTGGTAACCGTAAGGTCATTTGTCACCAATCTTATTTTGTAACAAAAGTATTACAAAATCCGATTACCTCGATCACCGACCAATCGTTATGATTTATCGCCTCGTTTGTACGAAGAAAAATTCTTTGTGGCGATATCCCCATAACGTTATCACAGCGGGTGTCACTTTAATTTGTCTCGATTATCAATTCATTTTTTTCCTGAGTAGCCGTACGTCATGAATTATTCAAATCCGGTGAAAGCTACCTATGATACCGTCTAGACAATTATATTTAGACCAATACGTTTGAATTCAAACTTGTGGGAACTTGTAACGAGACGTTATCGGAAAATTTCATAGAATTATGTACTATAATATGGAACAGTATTTGCTTATTTTGATAAGACGTCCTCAAATTAGACTTTGTATCATATTAATTAACTGTTATATTGATTTGCAATATTTATTTACTCTTTATTTCGATATTAATATAATATTAAATTTTGCAAGATTAAATAAAAAAAATAAAAAAAATAAAAAATAATAATAATAATAATAATAATAATAATAATAATAATAATAGTAACGATAGTCATAATAATAATTCTTATTGCATCAATTTCCATTAAAGCTCAAATTTTGTTTTCGCTGAATTTTCAATATACTCGGGACAATTTAAAAATGAATAATTTGCGCTTAATTAATTTAACGACCGCTGACAAATTGCATTTACATTGATTTCATCGAGACATTCATCGATTATCGTATTAATACGTAATTCTTATTCACCGCATGACGTTTTGTCACTGATATATAACGTAATTTATAATGATAAATTTTATCACAAGAAAAAAATCTCATTCAGAAAATTTTCACTTACCTGCTAACTTTTCATTCACTCAATTTTAATAAACTCGGAATGATTTAGCAAAAAAAAAGAGAAACTGGATTTCCTCCAGAGGAATGTATTCCAAACAGATAAAATTGGAATATAAAATTTCTTTTCAATCAATTTAACGACTGCCATTAAATTGCATTAAAATCGGTTTTATTGAGGCCACTAACTGCCAATTAATGTGAAATGTAAATGCTACAAAATTGATGCAAATTGCATTTACATTAATTTTATCAACGGAAGTCATTTCTAATCGCCATCAATGGGGATACTGCAAATTAGAACGACATAATATCTACTATTGGGTTGGCAACTAAGTAATTACCGGTTTTTCGAAGCAAATAAGTGACAAAATCGGCAATTACTTAGTAGCCGACCCAATAATTTTTTCAATTTGGGGATGGAAAAAAAATTTTGCTTACCGTCACAATTTGGGAGAACAAATTTTTTTGGTTTTAAATCTTGCAGTTAGTAGAAGCCACCGCGTATGTAAGATGTTCGTCGAACGATAAGAAAGATCGAGGCAGTGACCTTTTGAAATTACGATAATCACGGATTCAATCGCTATTAGAAAGTTTACTGGAAGGAAAGAACCGCTTGATTTATCAAAAGAGCATCTTGTGGCCTTTTGTTATTTTAGTGGGAAAACAAATCACCGTACAAATGAAAGAAATTTCGAGAACTCAATGTACCGTGAAAAATCGGCTCGGCATGAAATTATTATACGCCGCTGGCTGGAATGCGGTTTACATAAACAACCGTAAAGCGTGAATCGTAATAAGGTGTGTTGTTGCAGACGAATCATGAACATTTTGTAACACCGAATTAAGAAATACCAGTGTCTATGTAAATGTGTGTGTGTAATTTAATTTTTCGTGTTCATCCCTTCGTGATAAAACCGGTAGTTTTGGTCTCCTCGATTTTCAAAAGCAACCCATTATCGATTTTTCTGGTTTCCTTATATTTTCGTCTTTAGAAAATTGAAATCGACGAGGTATTTGAGTGAAATGAGGACACCGATCGTGAAATCGATTCCACGAAAAATCTATATGTATTTTGCCCTTGTAAGATCGATTCAGAAAATCTTTTCAAAAATACTGATTTTCTCCAAAATGGAAATTTTTGATTCTTTCTATTCACGGAATTAATCTAAAAAAATATAAGAATAATATTTCGACACGCAATTCTGAAGTAAAATAAGTTACATTTGTCATATACATTTTATTAAAAACACCGGAAATTAAAGAAAACTTCTTTCGATACTCAAACATCTGACAACAAAGAAAAATTTTCGTTTCATGTTAGAAAGTCCGTAAATAATAATTTCCAATATGAAACCTCACATCCATTCAACGATCATCGGTTTTATACGATCTCGAAGATCGGTTTTTCTCTAAAAGAGAAAACCGGCATTCGTAATTTGAAAATTCCCTCGGAACGGAGTCGACTCGACCTCGACCAGCGTTTACACGATATCGCTGGTAACTCGGTTCAATTCCATACCGTTCCTTCCGTCTAGCCTCTGGTTGGTAAGATGGCGGTCATGTGAATCGTGAACTTTGCACGTTCCATTTGCAGGTACTTACGGTCCGGCAGTGATTTCCTTCCCCCGGAGGCTGCACGAATGCGTTGTTGCAAGTTGCAACGAACGAAACCCATTCGAGGCAGTGTTTAACGCGTCGAAGCGAGTCAGTGGTCGTTGTCCGAGTGTGAAATATTCTGCGTTCGTGCGTTTACGTCACCGCGAATAATACCAACAATGTGATTGCTATATACATATATATATATATATATATGTGTGTATAGTCTCGGGTCCGGTGAAATTCGTCATCCTTATCCACTTATTCTTGGAAACGTAACGAGAAATTCGGGGGTTTTTCGAATAAAAACAAACCCCGCACGGTTTCCCGTGTCTTCGTAGGTTTCGATTCGGTTTAACTTTGGCGGTTTTTACATCTGAATGGTAATTATTCTCGTCGGATATTCAAATCCCACCCTTCCCCCTCCCCCCTCACTTTACCGGAAGATCTCATCCAACAGTTAAAAAACGGAACGGCTGAATGCGTGTTTTGACCAACCCATGAGTTTGTCGTCTGCAACTTGTGTATTTACATATTTAGGAAACGCACGAGTCACGAGCTCGTGCTGCAATTATCTTATACATTATGTTGCATTGTAGACGCTACGTTGCACGTTTTGCGATTGATTTGTCGCCGTATTTGCAACTTGTCGTGCGGGGATTCACCCACACCCAACCCTTACCCCAACGAAAGTGGAATTTATGCCTCGTTTATACCAAAGCGAATTCGAGCGAGTGGAAGTTCTATAGAAATAAATTCGCGTCCATAACCGCAATCTTGGAGCGGATTCTTATCGTTCAGAGCTCCCCATATTGTAGGATACATTTATAAGGGGTGTCCTAAAATTATTGAGAATGTTTTTATAGTAATTGAAAGTAATTTCGAGACACCTAGTGTATATACGTACGTTGTACGTTGCAGAAGGCAAAAAAAGAGCAGTTACTTAGGGCCCATGTTTTACCTCCAAACAAAATTGTGCGGCGTAATGGTTATCGACCGGGTGTCGAAAAATAAAAATACCAGTTTTAATAACTCTTGAGTAATGGCATTAATATTTATCAATTGGATATATTGTAAAAGTTTTCCATTTCTTGATGTTGAATAATTAGCAATGGTATGAATTAAAAAATGATTTAGGCGAAATTCCTTGAAATCAAGGGTTACTGAAATTGAAAGTCTTCTGTTTGGACACCCAATATATAGCTATTACGTCACACAACCTGATTTATAGGTAAAGTATGGGTTTTGCTAACTAACTGTTTTCTTTTTCTACTATATCCCCAATATTTATATGTGTATAGATATGTATAGATGTATACATGTGCAGAGAATATATGTAACTAATGGTACCAAATGCCCAGTTGTTCTTTAGAAATGCCACGTGATTGATATTATAAATTGATTAATCGGTATAAAATGTGCAGCAATGAAATTTGAGAAAATTGAAAATGCACAAAAATGATATATTTTAATAATTTTGACTTTCCAATGTATTTCTGTTGCAGTGTAAAAAAACTCTCTGATGTAATTATACAAAATTATTTTTAGCTATTGATTTTAAATATAAATAGAAATTAACTGTAATAAAATATTAACTATAAATGAATTTATAAAGAGAATTTATGAATAGAATTATTTTTAATTTGCTGAACCTTAGCAGCGTCAACGATATAAAAATGCAACTTTGCGACCCTAATACAGAAAAATGTTCTGTTATAATATAAAAATCGTAACGATGCAATAAAATTTACTACCTTACAAGAATATCCATAACACAGTATAATAAAAAACAAATTTATTATACTGCAGTAATATTTCCTACACGTAACAAAAAATGTTGCTGTTACAACATCAATGCAAATTTCGCTATAAATATGTTAAATTTGATTTTCTGGTAAAATAATATTTTCCCTTGGAGTGTAAAACCAATCATAATAAAACGTACCATTTTGCATCAATTTTTTAAGTGTAGAAATTAAATTTACCATGTTACAGTAAAATTTACAACGCAAAAGAAAATTTCCCTGTGTTTTATAAACTTTTATATCGACAGTCAATTTTTTTTCTAAGAATACGGTTCTTACATCAACATTATTATAAACATTCTGAAGAAAAGTTATACCGCTTCAAGGATATAGCTAACAATAAGTTATATAATCCAATCACAGTTTTTTTCATAACTATTTACTTCCCGTCCAGAAATTACACGCACTCTTCGAGTACTACCGATACAAATGTTTTATTAGAAATTCACATTTTCTTGTTAATCAAATATCATTGCCGCATTTTCCCCTGATGTCGGATATTTATAGGCTTTGCCGGTATTATTGTTACCAAAGCAGCGTTAAAGATTCAACGAAATCAATAACGTCTCTACACCTTCATATATCCTACGTAACAAAACAATCGGATTGTGCAATAATCCTGCAAGTTACTTAATAACCTACTTCGCGTCATTTCCAAAACTGCAGCGTTTAGTGCACTCATTCCGGTAACGAAACACGTGCTGCTTCTTCGATAGCAAACTCCGAAGCCTCTTGTTGTCTAATGGACTATTAATTTTGATCAAAAGTTCGAGTATCGCATGGATGCAATAGAATTAAGGATCCAACAACGTTCAGCCGTTTCCACAAAATTAACATCGTTTCTGAGACAAGACAAGGTTCCAACGGGAACCCATTTGCATTTTATGGAATTAATTATTTTTCGCATATTTTCCATGAGATCCGAAAAAATTGGAATTTCACTTGCATATACGTAGATTTTATGTGTGTATTAATTATTAAATCAATATGTGAATATTTTTCATACCTGTTATGCATGTATATATTTTGTGTATATTAATTATTAAATTAATTTGTGAATATTTTTAATTAAATTTTTGGATTAATACTAGAACCACAAAAATTAAGGATTCTTGAGAGTGAAATATACTATAAAAAAATGTCAGTTAATTTGGTGGTAATATATTGGTTTGTGCATTATAGAAATTATTGAAAAATTGTAAGTTTGCTTTTTTTGCATTATGTAAAGAGTTGCATATTAATTATGTAATTGTATAATCACATAATAGGTTGAATAATCAGCAGTTTAGGAAAAAAAGGAATTCAGTTTTTCTTTCAAAGTTTATTTATAATCCAATGAGTTATTTAATTGAGTTATTTTTCTCTATAATTAAGTACTAAACTCTCTATTACTACTACTAATGCTATTACTCTCTTTATATTTAGGTACCATGAAAGTTAAATTAATATATTATTATACTCAGTTATATTAAATATATTAAATACTTACTTTATATAATATTAATACCTAATATAATATTATAATATACCATGATATTAAAATACTTATAATATATTTATAATATTAACATATATATAATACAAAAATTTCAATATACCCAATTGATTCTATATCAATACAATAATTAATATACACAAATTCACATTTATTTAGGTTCTTCAGGATCTCATGGGAATTATAATACTACACACATACACCCATTCTAAAAAAAAACTCGATTACATCTCTTCCCTCCACTTCCTTAGAATAGAAAAACTCGGGTCAAGCAGAGAACTCGTCAATTTACCTCCAGGAAATTACACTTCTTTGATATTCGCTCGACCCTCTTTTATCAGGAAATCTCAGTTCCATTATTATCGAAATACCAAATAGGGGTGGTTTTACCTTACCCCCGACACCTATATAAAATTATCGATGCAAAGAATGCGAAACGTCATAGTCTCTTTCTGACGCTACGCTCTCGCGTCATCGTAGAACCTATGCGGGTCTTTTCATCCCCAAAGACCAAGGGTAGTTCCGTTAGACTCCGTTGACCCGCGACCCTCGACTGACGTATCCGTTTTTGCATGGACTCGTAAAGTTGAAGCGACGACGTCTGGCCTCCATTGTGACTAGAATGGGCGCGGGAAGGGCCAATTGAGCGAGAACCAGGGTCTCGTGGCCCTTGAACTTGAAGACCGTCGCATCAATCGCCGGATACCCTGGAGGAACCGGAAGGAAAGGAACGATCGGAGACGCCGGAAGTCGAGACCACTGGCAGCGGCGTCTCGGCGGGAGAAGATGACCCTTACGAGTACGACGACGACATTCGACGCGCGTCTTCCTCGACCAGCGGGGTGTTGGACCTCGACCGAGGAGAGACCGGCGACGAAGCGTATCGGCAAGAGTTTCTACCCTCTGGCTCCTCGAAAATCACGTCTTGTTGGGGTTGCGAGGGTTGCAGCGGTGGAACGCCACTGTTCCTACTCGCATCTCCCGCGGATGCACCCTGTTCATGCGTTTCTTGTCAGTACAAATTCTTGCCAGCAAAATATGTACACTCACACGTTTGCATCTCACGCGGTTGATAACATTCAGCCAGAATTCATGTATATATATACATGTATGTGTGTTTACGTACGTCCCTTAGCCGGCCTACTGGGGTCTGAGAGGTCCCCGGTTATTTCAGCTACAATTTAACGCTTTTTTTTTAGAGAAAACTGCTACTTTTCAATAATTGTTTATAAATATCAGCAAGTTCAGAAAAATGTTTAAGTATCTGTTGCATGTTATTTTTGATTCCATACGGAGGAAAATAATTTATGAAATTATCCCCTAGCTGACCTATTGGGGCCTGAGACGCCCCAACTTAGTTGAGATTCAATTTGAACCTTTCCGGGCACATTTTTCGAAAGATAATTCTTGTTTTTCTTAGTATTTGTTTATAAATATAAATTATTTACCGATATACAATTTCTAAATATTTTTATATATTTATTTACAATTTATTTATTAATATAAACAAACGCACTGAAATTAATAAATTATATAAATAATAATAAATAAATTAATTTAAAAAAAAAAACAAAAATGCGAGAACCCATGGTAAAACTATAAAATTGCATACAAAAATGGTAAAAGTTATAAGAAATATTTTCTATAGTAAAAAAATTCTACAATTTAGTTTTCATGTAAAATATATCTCCATAAAATAACTTACCATTCTATCGGTTAAAATAATACTTAACACTGTTATACAATTTTTTTTAACAAAAAAAAATCACTTGCTTTCTAGCCATAGAAATTTTTATCGCCGGGGTCAGGAAAGCCCCAGTGTCCCAACTATGTTATTCCGGAAAAGTAGGCCAGCTAAGGGTTAATGAACGTTTCAGAGGATAATTTTATTTATCCTTTCTTTTTTTAATAAAAATTATATTTAAAAAATTGTATTTATTGAAACCAATCGAAATTTTTTAAATTTTCGCTGATTTTTTGCAACAAAAGTTTTTTTTTTCATCGCGTTTAGAATTTAACGCAGCAATGACGGATACGGATTCCAATTTTTTAAAAACAACTCTCGCCAAAATTGAATTATGTTCGTCCCTCGAAGAAAAGAAAAACAACTTTTGTTGGAAAACAAAATTTTTTGGAAAAACAAAATTCTTATTTTCTAGATACTTAGGTATCTCTAATTGAAATGAACCACCTTGTATGACAGTGGGCAGGCGATATTTAGCGAGAAAAGAATTCTTTAACTCAACAAAATATTTGTTTAGCCCCGAACGATTATTGCAATTCTCGGATTCGTGGATAAGCGACGCCTTAAGACACAAATATGTAATAACAACAATTCCACGGGACAAAGGTCGACTTGGGAAAAGCGAGAAAAGATTTTCTTGGATTGAAGAATTTTTTTCAAAAACAGTGGGCAAAGTTCCGCTCTGTATTTTCAGCGGAATGTAGTGCAAAATTTCGTTCACCCTGTGAATTGCCGAGAAGTAGTTAAGAAAAAAGAGCCTTTACCTTTGCTAGTGACGTGAAATCAACCGTGACTCGGAACAAGGTCGTGAAAAAGGAGTCTAGAGACATTGTTTATATAGTTATGAAAATATTATTCCATCCCGTTGTTGATTTTGCAGCTCCTTTTTCCGTGTTTCTCTTTTTTTTCGCAGCAAACACTCGTCCTTTTGAGATCCTTGAAAAAGAAAAAGAAAATCCTCATAAAAATGAGTAGCCGGCAAATTGTCTTTTTTTTTTCAAATTCAAAGCATAGTGAAGTAAGTTTGTTCATTTAGTGAACAAGTCAAGGCGTTATTAAATATTTAAGTACGTAATATTTAAAACAAAGTAAAACATAATTTCCATGATTTCTTGGATTTTAAAATATTGTTGGGCTGCAAAAGTCGTCACCGGCTTAAAATGACAATGGATAGCCTCTAAATTGACCATTAATTTGTTGAAAGGGTAATAAAGTTTATTTATTTAGTGGATAAGTGGCTGCAAATACGGCCTGTTATTCGATTTTTCAATTCACAATATTTGCAAAAAAAAGTAGAACGTCATTTCCAGGATTTCTTGAATTTCCAAATATTGTGAGAACGCTCGAGTTACACGGGTAACCGGTAAATTTGACGTTTATTTTTTTAAAAATATGAGACGTTTATTTTTTGACTGAAAAAATTGCCTTGGACAAAGTCAGTATTAATTTTAATTAATAATATTTAAACTAATAAATTTATTTTAAACTAATAGAAGTAAACAATTTTTTCCGGGATTTCTTGGATCCTCAAATTTTTGCGAAAACGCGACACTCATTAAATATCGATAAAACGAGAACCGATGGACTGAAAAATAATTGAAAAGTTGTAATCACCTAATTATCACAGAAATTACGATTCGTTACTTGCCGGTCAATCGAATCACAGCGTGAACGATACGTGCGCTATTATGCTGCACTTGCAACTCAAAAGCACCTACGATCTTTTGTGGCTTGTGTTATTCACCGCTTGTATTTTTGGTAAATTCGAGAATCGAATTGCAGCTTCGCATTTTTTTTTCTGCACTGTAAATATTATCGTCATTGAGTTATTATCGCAATGTGAATATTTAGTAGGTAAATGAAAATTTTAATTAGAAATTATTTGTAAACGCCAAGATTTGGCGTGCCCCAACCTTCGAGTTTAGAAATAAACCCTAAAATGGGCACGTCGGTTGCTCGAAATGACGAAAATGCCACTACAGGGAAAGCAAAAGTGCACAATTCACCGCTAATTTTGTCAATGTCGTACTTTGGCTGCAACAAAAAATGCGATGCAATTGTCCGTCGTGCGCTGCAATTGAAGAAAGCTGCAATAGTAGCCACGCCATTCTGTTTGTTGTTTTTGTATCTACCGCAAAAAGTGCACGTGCGATGCACATTCGAGTAAATGGAGACTGCGACTGCGTCCACCCTCGACGGGGTGGCAACCAGACGAATCGATAGGGATATGCAAGTTTATCAGCGAGAGCAGCAGCAGCAGCAGCAGCAGTAGCTGTAGCCGACGACAACGTCATTGATTCAAAAGTACCCCATGGTTATCGTGTGCGTGGTGTGCCGTGCTGTGCGTATATCTGACCGTGAGGGCCGATGCGAATGAGCCGAGCGAAGATGCCGAGGATGATGCACCAAGTGCAGCGTGTCTCCTATTTTTCTACGTAACTGTACCGCAACCGCGCGTTTCATCCCCCATTTTCTGGGAAATTAATTTCTCGAAAGGCGAAAGTTCTGAAATAGGAAATAGGAATAGGAAAACCGAAGACTCGTTGAACCTATAGCGTCCGTCCCTACCGCAAATGCGATTGCACACTGTTGCATCGGTAGCAGTAAGAAACAAAAGCGAAGCATCGCACCCCGTCCACAGATTGAAAATCGTCAGGTAAAGAGAGAAAGCGCAGTTCCTACCCCGGGTGTGGGTTATTTTGCTAATTGACGTCGCTTTTCTTTAGCTAATTGCAAAAATATGGTAGACTCTTTGACTGCAAACCGGGTGATGACATTCTGAGATTGATTGCCTGATTTCTTATATTTAATATCTTTTTTTTGGATTTCGAGAATACGATCTGATAATTTCATTTGATATAATAAAATTATATAGTAATGAAATTTATTTTTTAATAGTGAAAATAATATAAATTACTATTATTAAATATTTCATTATTATTTATTATTAAATAAGAAAATTTGAGTTTATTATAAATTTTAAATATAAACACGAAAATATATATTTATTCTGAATTTTCAATTTGGGTCTATATTGCAAAACTGCATTCCTATCTTAGGAGTAATTGCAACCGAGACTGCAAGGTTGGTTTTCCTCGAAATTGCATCTTTTTCCCAACTAATGGCCGTGTTCGTACCTGGAGCACTAATTACTCGATGGTTTGCTAATTTTAACACAGTGTTTCCGTAACGAGTGCAGCCGGTTAAGGGTGCAGAATTTTTCTTTTTCCTCTTTTCACTTATTTGAATAGAGACTTTTAAGAGGCCGAGACGTTGTCATTTTCTTTAAGAGTCGGGAACATTTTTTTTATTTAAAAGCTCGCCTCTTGAAAAATAATTGCTGCACTCAAGGAAATTCCTGCGTTTCATTGAAACTGGCAAGTTTCAATAGATTTCTCTTTTTATATTCTCAATAATACAAATTATTTTTGTTATTTAAAAAGTCGATTAATTTGTTTCTTACTTTTATCAAAAATATTATAAAATGCTGAAATATTTCCTTTTTTTTTAGACACTACTTTAATGTTTCTCTAAATATTTACCACAAAACTGGAGAAAATATTTTTGAAATAATTCCTACCGTAACTATGGTTGAATATAGCATCAACCATGGGATTTATAATAATTTTAATATTCCCCCCAAAAAATAGTAACTTTTCTAATGACTATAGTGGACTATGACTGTAGTTGATACGTAATTCTAGCTGCCTAAAAAAAATAATAATATATCAATTCCACCGAGGACTATAATCAAATGCGTCATCAGCCGTATTTACATGGATACTCGTTCTCGCCACATTAACCCTGATCCCAGCCGTTTTCATCCTCAACTCGAGTAGAAATTGGATAATTTGCTCCAGCCTTTATTTCTTCGGTGCAGTGGATTTCCAGTGACTGGAATATCGAGGCCGTCAGTAAAGACGGAAGAATAAAGAGATTCGTGAAATATAAATGACTGGTATGAAAGAGAGGAAAGGAAGCATGAGTGCACATTACCGGCTAGCTTATGTGTGTCTAGATATCGTTGTTCGCTGAAAATTAGTCGTGATAAGACAACACACCCGTCAAAGTACCATCAGCGATGGTAGAAATTTTTGCCTTGCTTCTCTAACGTTTCCCGTGACGTTTTTTTGATTCCAGTTCTATGTAGCAATCGGGTGAGCCAAATGACCAAGACCTATAATGACATAGAAGCGGTTACAAGGCTTCTGGAGGAGGTACGAGTTATTATGTATTTACTTACATCATTTTATAGTTTCAATATTTTTGTTGGTATTTTTCCTTTTTTTGCCTTGTATACCGTATGCATTTATATTATAAATTTTAGTTTATTCATTAGTATTATGATTATGAATATTGTATATTTATATTGTAATGTAAATATATTTATATTTTTATTGCTTCTTTATATATATTTTTTCACATTCTGGTATTTTATGATAATTTTTTCTTTATTGCTTATATTTACAGTAAATATTTTTATTACGTATTATTATATATTTTTATTATTATTTTATGGAATCCACAGTAACGTGGCCCTTTAATATTAATTTAGTAAATTTTCCGAATTTATATAATCGTATTCACAGAAGCTTCAAGGGACTTGTTTCCCAAAATGCTTTAATAAACGAATATATATTACTATTACTATTATTATTATTATTATTATCATTATTGCATCTGCATAATTTCAATTTAAAGTACCGCTTATACGAACAGACCACTAACTTGAATTTTCAAATTTGCAGAAAGAGAAGGATTTGGAATTGACCGCCCGTATCGGTAAGGAATTACTGACGCACAATCAAAAGCTCGAAAGCACTGTGAACTCCCTGGAGGGCGAGTTAAAATCGGCTAATGAGAAAATCACGCAGCTGAGCCATGAGTTGATGAAAAAAACGGAGCTGATACAGATCCTGACCAACGATGTGGACGATTCGGGCTCCGAGGCCGGCACGCCCACGGGTTTGCGGGGTATCAACCTGGACATGATGCAACGGAGGATAAGCTCGCTGGAGGAGGAGAACAAGCAGCTCAAAACCGAATTCACGAAACTGGTGCACGAAGCCGACGATTGCGAGGAACAGGAGGCCAAGCTGGTGAAGGACATTGCCGCGCAACTCGGTAATTTTGCCATTTTTACTTTTGCGATTTGCTCAAATTCGGGAAAATTAAAAAAAAACGGGGAAATAAATCTAGAAATGTGTTGGTCCGCACGTCTGATCGGGATTCTTCCGTTTGGCGACGGTATAAATCTTTTAGTATGACACCAGCGTGGTGCCACCGGCGCTTGCCAGATATTTTTCGTATGGCACCAACGTGGTGCCACCGGACGGCATAGTGTTAACAATTGCAAGAGTTGGAGAGAAAAAGAAATTAAAAATTCTCAAAACTTTTGAGGCGCGCTAATTTTTTAAGTACCAAAACTCTAAAGTGCCTATTTTTTTCCCCGATGCAGCAAATGCCAACATGGAGGTCGACGGAATAGCCGAGGAACTGGGGAGACAGAAGGAAGAGAACAGATTGCAGCACGAGCAGATCGTGAGCTTAACCGCCAAATTGGCGGAGACGGAGCTGAGGCTGGCACAGTTGATGGCTGAACACGATGAGGTGGGAGCTACTCTAGTCATTACGAGGGATAACCAGAACACGCTTGCCAGCGAGTTGGCTGAGTTCAAAGACAGATACGCCGAGGTGAGTTACCGTTTGTTTCTGTCGCAAGAAGTGCAGGTATAACCTCCTTCCGCCATGAATTCACCGATTTTTTTCAATCCGCAGGTGGTGAACTTGCTGGCCGAGACTCAGGAGCAACTTCGGAAGCAGAGGAAGCGAGGAATGCCAACGGTTCGCGGAGGATCGCTGTTCCCATCTTTGGGCGCGGCTCCTCAACCGGATTCCATAGCCTCGGAGCTGGAGTCATCGCTGTATTCGGAGTTCAGCCTCGATTCCGGCATCAGCGCCGACAGGACGTAAGTTGACGAGACTTCGGACTCTGAATTCGGTTCCGACGCGACTCCGAGTCTCCCCCAAGAGGTGGAGGTTCTTGACGTCTTCCGAAGATCAGAGAAAAAGAAGCCTCCGGAATCGGTAGCTAATCGATTTCTCGTGTTTCTCATCGACAGGCCTACGTATAAGAAGGTGTTCGAGACGGTGAGAAGCGCATCCAGAGCTTCGTACGCCGCGAACTCGGATGCCAACAGCTTCCCACGATTAGGCTCGATGACGACTTCAACCCTGTCGAGTGGATCCTCGGGGCCGAGAATGAGCTGTGGGCAGATACGACCGCACGTCACCTCCGGCTTCCCCAGTCTCGACTCCACCGGGCAGAGCGACAGCGAGGGATCCCTCTTGACGGACTCCGAGGATTATCCGTAAGTTGCGATCCGCCAGAGAAGAAGCAGTTATATTTTCGATTTTTAACTTTTCTCCCTTTTCCAGAGGTCCACAGCAGACCGGGGTACCCGGAGCCCCGGGCGCGGCTGACCTGGAAGCCGCTCTGCGACGCTTGACGCCCGCGGAGGTGATAGTGAGAAGAGCGTGCCTGAGCACAGGGGCCGGCTACAGCTACGACTACGACGGGGGTGCGCACTCGCCGCCCAATTTCCTACCGTTCGGCTGCAGGACGCCGGACAGCATCATGTCGACCGGCAGCAGCGGCAACTTGAGCGGCTTCAGCGGCAACAGCAACGCCTGGAGGTTGCCGGAGAAGCTGCAAATAGTGAAACCCATGGAGGGCTCGCAGACCTTGCACCACTGGTCGCAGTTGGCCACTCCCACGCTCGGAGGCCTGCTCGAGGAAAGACCGGGCGTCAAAACGAGGGGCGGACGCGGGCTGGAGGACCTCGGCCTCGAGACCTTCACGCTGGCCGACCTGGAGGAGGACGAGGAGTACGCGAATCCCGGGAAACTGTTTCAGGACACCGGCTCCGTGTACACTTACACGAACAGCACGGTCCTCCATCCGGACGATCACACCAGCGTGACGTCGAGCATCGTCGGAAGTCGCGTCGCAACGGCTCCCAACAGCGCCGTGAACTCGGGCATGAGCACTCCTCGGACCCTGAGCAGACGCAACTCGACGTCCACTTTCTCCACGACGCTGGGGCTGGCGAAGATGCTGAACGAGCGCGGCATCAAAGCCGTCACGCCGTCCTGCGTGGCCACGCCCAGCGGGGAGCGGAATTTCACGCCAACGGCGACGCCCTGCAACAGCCCCGACGGCAGTCCCTCCGAGACCCCGAGGTCCACGTCCCCGACGCGCTACGGGGGCACCCTGTCCCTGGGACTGTTCACCTCCGGCGCCGAACTGCTGAAACGCACGTTCGGAGCCGAGTCATCGGCGGCGTCCTCCTCGTCCTCGGCGTCGCCGAACGCCGAGAGCAAGAGGAAACGCAGCAAGTCCTCGCTCTCGAGGTCCGATCGCAAGGCGCTGACGGGGATCAGACTCGTGGAGAAGCTCGAGAGGATCGGGATCGACACCATCATGGCCACCACCGCCAGTTCCTCGATTTCGCCGGTAGCTCTGCAGGGCGCTCTGTACACGCGCAGATCCAACGAAAGTCCAATGGCTCAACTGACCTTCCTCAAAACGTCGATGTCCTCCAGTTTCAGCGAAGAGAAGCTCTCGTCCCCGGCACCGTCTCCTTCCGGCAGCGGCGAGAAGGCGGCCGAGAAAGTCAACGGCAGACACAACCAGCTGGTCCGTCAAAGGAGAACCGGTGCCGGTGCTACGCGTCCCGATCTGGGTCAAGTGAAACCCGCGATTCCCAAGGAACCGGTGGCCAGAGAGTCCTCCGCCGCTCAGTCCGCCCTCGGTACGATCAGCTCAATATTGTTCGGACGTAAAGGTGGACTTTTGTAATTTAGTCGATGGTTTTTCCTTCAATACCGCAATGATACGGCTGCCCGAATGTCCATGCCTTTGACATTTTTACTTAAGGGGATCTAGTCAGGTGTAAGAATGAAAAGTATATGCATTTATTCTTTTTTTTTCGTTATAACGTGGATTTTTTGGAAATGTAAAGTAACGAGATTACGTATCGTTAAATACTAATCAGTTGAATTTTTCAAGTTACTAGTAAGTGGCTTATTTGCAAATTTGGTGCAAATTTATGCTTGTCACAGAACTCAAGGGACGTCGAATGAGAAATTTGTATATGCAATGACTCAATCCTATTTTTTGGAATAACATTTTTTTTTCCTTTTTAAATTTTCAACATTACTGCCATAAATGGCAATCTTCGAAACGGAATGAGCTATTGCATAGATAAATAGATCCTAAGGTGCACCTGAATTTTATGACAATGCATTTGGAAAAATTAAATCGATAAGTTTTTGGTAGTACTCTTATTGCCCCCAAATTGAAAGATACACTCTAATGAACAACTTTTTTTTTAACAATACACTTTTTATTCTTATCGGTGGCTTATCCTCATTAAGGGCTTTCTCGTTGAATCGCTAAAAACGTAGGTGATTGTGACTAACGATTTTTTAAAATTTACAATCTATGCCCTTTTTTCTACAGTATTGAAATTTATAGCTGTTGCAAAACAAAAAACTTTATTGAATCGATTAAAAAAATTGAGTCCTTATTTTTCTAATAAAAATTGCTCTCGCTTCGAGCTTTTCTACCACAAATTTTCAAGTAGATATTTGTTTTGTGTTATTGCCATTTTTATGTACAAAAATGGTGTCACTTCTTGGTTCAAAAAAGTACCAAAAAATTATCAGTTTGTTCTCTTGACCCTTCTTTCAAAAAACTGATCCGATAGTCATTGATTGAATAATTAACTTTTTATTATTGTCAAATTTTGTATTCATCATAAAAAAAATTAAACAATTTTCTCCATACATATATATAAATAATATATAAATAGGAGGCACCAAGTTTTTTTAATAATACATGTCTATTAAAACAAAAACCCTCGATATCACCTGAATTTTCAGCGAATTGATGAGAAAAACCCCCATAAGACTTTTCGTTCTTCTTATCACGAGGCGCTGAAATATTTTTTTTTTAACGAGAACGACTTTTATTCGCAAATGTGATTTTTAATATTATTTATTGTACTTTTCGCGCGTCTAATTATTTAAGTCCTCGGAGCAAAAGCACGCCGGTATCATCGTGCACGGAAAGAGAACGAGCTATGCTTTCTACGAAAGTCAGATTAGGTGTTTTAGGTTCGAGGTTTCGTTGGTCGGTTCATTTTACTGTTGTACATAGAGGGGGAAAAATATAGGTATTACGCCAACGATCCTTCTTCTGTTCTATTCTTTTCTTTTTTTTTTCAAAGCTTAAATTATTTTAAGAAGGAAAAAATCTTTAGGAAACAGAATCAAAGGGGAAGTAGTAATACAAATATGAATACAAGAGAAAAAAAAAACAAAGCAAACAAGCGTTGTGGGTGTTGAAGCCAACCGAAACAAGCAAGTAGTGTTGTCTAACGTTAACAAGGTTCACTTCGAAGACGGGAGAGGGAAAAAAAATGAAGACCTCCTATAGTACAGTGCAAAATTTTGATATCGATAACCAGCAAATTCTTAATGGAATGTTAAAAATTCGGTATCGATGATGAGCTATTAGCCGATATAATAGTAGCCTCGTAATGATTTTAGAAACAAACAGCCGTGAAAACGAAAAAAAAAAACAAAGGTTTTTCGAGCTGCAAAAAAATCGTGTAATTCGCGCACTCGGGTGAGAGCTCTCCGGTAGGATTGCAAGGGAAAAAAAGAAAAAGTGAAAGAGATTTTCCAACGAAAAGGCACTGTTGTAAGGAGAGTCGACGCTTCGAACTTTGTCAATTTGTGGTTCATCTATTTTTCGTTTATCGTTCCTTTCTTTTAAATTTGAGATTAAGCGTCAAAAGAAATTATTTTGTAAATGCGAATTCTTCCTACAACGTTTTGAATGGCCTCATACTTTGGATTTTTTAATTAACGGGACGAGATTAGAGTGAGAGCAGGGAACTGCTTAGAATGGAGTCTGTGTTGTTATTATTTATGAAAATAACGTGAATGATGATGGTGATGATAATTGTGATTATGAATGAAGGAATGAAAAAGAAACAAACACACATATTCACACACACGTAAACAAAAAGCCTCGCTAACGCATCGTGGTGCGATGAATTATTATTAATAATACTGTTAAATAATAATAACAACCTTCGGTGATTCGTTTTTCGAATTCCAGAAAACAAACGGCAGCTAGGTACCATTTTTACGGGGTCGTTTTTGAAAAAAGAATTTTACTTAAAGGTGTCCATAAATCATCAATCGTTTTGGTAAATTGATTTTTTTGCTAAAATTGACGATTTTTGGGTACTGATAAAAATGAAAATCCACTCAATAATTTTTCCAATTGATTCAAAATTAATTTTTCCTTTTTTCTGTTAATTCAAATGAAAAATATAATTAGTATTTCATTATAAAAAGGGGAAACCTATGGATTTTCTATTTTTTTTTGTTGTAATTATATACTTATTTCTTTTTTAAATTAACGATTCATGGATACTCTTCATTTTAGTAATTTTTCCCATTGAAAAGCGCGATAAACTTGTATTATATTTTTAAATGAACTCAATGGGAAAGAAAAACCATAAAAAGCAATGAAATTTGCTTGGAAATTCCAAAATTTTTTGTCATTCTTAACACTTTGCCGTCCGCACGTCTGATCGGGATTCTTTCGTTTGGCGCTGGTATAAATCTTTATGTACGACACCAACGTGGTGCCACCGGCACTTGCGGGATACTTTTCGCGAGACACTTACGTAGTGTCACCGGACGGCATAGTGTTAATTGAGTTTTATCGATAACTCAAAATTAATAATCTTCTCTTTTATTCCACACCATGAATTTTTTTTTTTATTAGAAATAAATTCTCAAAAAATGCTGTTTGCAAGCACGTGAGGGTGAATTTGAAAAACGGGAAACCGAAGGTTCTTGATAAAATTGCCTACAACATTGTTATGGGAAATAAATAGATAAATATTGAACCGTTTCTGTTACACCAGTCAGGGGATGATGTAACGATTGAGTTGCGAGTCAAATATTGTAAATAGAGAAAATTGTGGAAATTGTATGAAAAGTAGAAAACGAGGAAACTCTGATTGATTTGTTAACTAATGCGTAGTGAGTGATCGGTTGTTTTTAATCGAGAGATATGTAATAGCGAGAGTAGATGGGAGCTGGAGGTGCAGGAAAAGGTGCAACAGCCACGAGTATGGCGATTTCTTAGATATTTTTCGAATCGTAGTCTAGGGAAAGATGCAGGGGAGGGTTTTCTTTTCGGTTTTCGCTATCGCCACTTTTTTTAAATATATTTTTCTATTAATTTCTCCCGGGGAATGAGATTCATGTTTTGCTCTTCCCCTCTCTCGGTTTTAAATTCCCTAGGATGGAAACAGGGGAGAAAAACGATTTGAATAATTTAAATACAAGCCGATAGGGATGATAATATTGAATCGGAATTTCCAATCGGTTGGAATCGTTTTCCGTCCAGGTTTTCCAAGGGGTTGTATCTCGTTGCTTATGGGGTTACTGAAATGCTATTGTCGGTCTTTTCTTTTACTTTGAGACTGTTTTTACATTTAGCATTTAATCATTGTACCATATGTGCTTTTTCTTTTACATCTACGAAATTGGTTTCGATATCGATCAGTCGATCGATGGATCGATCGATAATACACGTATATCAAGAAAAATCGAATGTACTTTTTTTTCCTTCATTGATATTTACTTCGTCTTATTTTCACACCATAGTGGTAGCTGAAACCTGTTGACAAAGTTTTTATGTATCAGGACCATCTTGTGTACAATAGAAAGGGTGTTTTAGCTCGATACAGCCTTGTATATAGACGTACAAATTAATAAATTAAGTTGAAAAGTAATGGCGTCGCATTTTTTACCCCACCTATCATATTTCTTATCCGCAGAACGGAAACTAATTAATAAGATTCGTAATTTGCAATTTATTAAACCCTAGCATGCTTTAGTAAGTTAATTTTGTCTTTTTAATTACATTATTAATTGTATTTTATTATTTGATTCGAAATAAACTAGAATCGATTTGAAGTCAGCGAAGGAAAATTTCTCTCTTTTTTTTTAAATGAATTCAAAATCCATCCAGTTCTTTTTCGGGATCGATTCCAAAATGGCCGTTTTGTTTATCAGTTTAATTTAAAATCGATTTCTTTCTTTCTTTAGAAATCAATTAATATATTTAGAACATCATCACAAAATCAATACATTGATTTCAGTTCGATTTGATTATAATCGATTGATCAAAAGATCACGAAAACAATCGATCGATTCAAAAAAGTAACGGCTATTTTAAAGATGGCAGCACTCAAATTCATGTAGAAGAAATTCTCACGTCTAACCTTCGAATTTCTATTTTACCTTTGAAAGTATCAAAGTAGCATATATATATATATATAATTTTTTATACCGACTACCGTACTCTCTGTTTCAATTCTACCTAATATTCAACATTTACAAATAAATATATAAAAATTTTGAAAATACATATATATATCCATGTACTTTCAAAAAAAGGAATAATATTCACTTTACCTGCCGATAATACCTCCACTGCCGTTCATCCACCGATAACAAAAGACGTCTGCTTAATTATTTCGCGGTAACGCAAACACACTTGACTCGCAAGAAACCGAATCAAGTCGACCCGAGCCGAACTCGACCGAACCGAACTGAAGTGAACCGCGCTTGAGTTACCGTAGTTCCCGCGAACACCGCTCGCGCGACTCGGCGCTGTGGCGACAGCAACAGCAGCTGATTTTAGTTGTCGTGTAGCTGTTGTACGGAAGGTACCTTACTTTGGTGCAGCTGTGGATAGACTGATAGACATACAGACGATCTTCGTAAGCTGGACTTTAATTAATCGTTTGACTTCATCTCGGTCCGGTAGTTGCCGCTTGTTTGTATAGTGTGTGTGTGTGTGCTCGAGAGTTTCCGTCTTTCTCTTTCTCTGCATTTTCGTACCGGCGTGATGAAGTTCCCCGGACGACGTCACGTCTAAACCGCGAATCCGACTCACATGTGTGTCACGGTAAATCCGGTGCACGCACGGAGGACCACCACCGATGACGATTCCGGCAGGATCGTTCGCCACGATCGTCGTCACCTTTTCACGCATCCAAGCGCATCGAGCATCGAGTGTCCCCGCACCTAGCGAGTAAACACGCTCGCGAAAGTCAACGAAGAGGATAATATACGTATGTACTTTACGTGCATCGTCGTCGAGCGGAAAAGCACGCGTGACTTCGCCGAAACGGGCAAATAAGGTACTTGCTTACCTCTGCTGATTTCTCTCTTTCGCTCTTTCCCATGTTATTTTCTTGTCATTGAATCGTCGTCGCATCCCGTACACGTGCTGACGGTCACGTGACCCGATATTCCTTTGGAATTCATGCTTGGAAAGGATATTCTCTGCTGAAAGTTAATCCAGGGTACATTCGTGTTATATTTTTATGTACTCGTTGGATATTGTTGTAGGGTAGAAAAATGTATCGTTAATTTTTAGGACTCTACCCAACTTTGTAGGATCGTCTTGGATGTGACCGTTTATGAAGTTAATGTTTCTAGGACCCTAAGTTATCATTTATGTGAAGGTTAATGTTAAGGTCAATTTTAGATACTGACCGTCCTGGAAATGTTTGATAATGGTGTATCTTGTGTATAAAAACTATACAAATAGCATGGACCGTGCATGTGTGTGTGTGTGTGTGTGAAAACATTCTAAGGAGAATAAGAATCGAACCTTCATCTCGTGATCGGTTCGAGGGGGGGCGATGAAAAGTAAGTAGGTGAGGAAAGAAGAGACCAGTCGTGGGGAGGGGGGCGCAAAGGTAAACACGTACGGTATCGTGGACGTGAAATGTAATTGTATTTACACATATATGTACATTCGTGCATAGAGGTGACTGACACCTGATGCGTCGATGACCATACCGCAACCGCACCACACGTGTAAGAGTGAGAAAGAAAGAGTGAGAGAGAGAGAGGGTCAGATTCATAGGCTGTGTGTGGCAAAAGGGGGGGAGGGGATGGGTTAGAAAGCACTTTTTCTTGGTAGTAGGTTGTGTCATAACGTATGTGTGCATAGGTATCCATTTGTATATGTGTACGTGATGAATTTATCCATCAGCTACATATTTATACGAATGAACGTAGTCGGCCGAGTTGAATTGGATTTTCTAATTTCCCGCTAATAAATTATTATTGTTTCGAGTTGATCGATATCGATCTTGCGAACTTATCGATCGAACTCGTTTTTGGAGGCAAACTCGAGGGTTGCGTCGATTTACAGTTAGCAATCGATTCAGATTTCGAGTGATGGGTATCAGGAGAATAGGAGCTTTGGACGATAGCAGGGTAACCAATATTTTCGAGTGCAGTTTTACTTTTTTCTCCATATCATCCTTGCTTCCTGTTCGATGATAAACTTTCGTACTTTGAGAGAAAATTGATTTTTCAACGACATTGTTTCGATTTAATTTTTAAAAGAGCAAAAAAAACCCCAAAAATTGTTTAAACATAATAATTGAATCTTTCTTTATTTTCTCACTTTATTAAATTTTTTTTTCATTTCTCTTTGTAAATTTTCAGTTTCAGTTTATCTTCGAAAGTAACTATTTCATTTCTAATCTTTTTTTCTAAATTGATTTTTGGAATTTTCGTTACAATTGTAAAAAGTTTTTTGTCTATACTTGCAACATTGACACGTTAGCTGCCATGTCAAATTTACGCGAATCCGTATTCACGCCGCGTGAGTCGCAAGGGTATACGGTATTACATTTGCCATAACGAGCGCGGCCTGAACGGAAAGTTTAGCGTTGGCCTCCGGTGACCGACTTGGCAGTTAACGCGTTAATCGAAAGCAATAACGCATCGATCGACATCGACTGACCCCTACCGTGAATCCGTTGACACCAACCGAGATTTCGAAAATGCCGCCATATTGATTAACCGTCAATTCCACCGCGATCGAATGACGCGGAGGACATTAATTCTTTTTCTCGTATCTCATTATTCCCTATTTTATTCGACTCGTAACAGCAGTAGCTCTCGATGTTGCCATTATTTTTTATGCAAAAAGCGCGATAGTAACTCGAGATCACTCATGCGAGGCAAAGTTGCCCATTTTTCGTAGCATTTGTCGCACTTGACTAACATTGAATCGAGCGTCGCGTCGGAATGTGGTGGGAAGCAGCTTGCTTCGCTTCGCTTTGCCTCGCAATTTATGTAAACAACTCGTCGGAATTGGGTTAGAAATTGCCATCGTTACAGTTTTGCGTAATGACGACAGTAGCGGCGACTAGTAGCCGGTCCCTTTCTATTCCTTTACGTAGGACACGAATCAATTCATTTGAATACTTTACTGTCCCAGTGGAAGGCAAAAGGGAGGGGGGAAGTAGAAGTGAGTTGTATTCAGTCGTCAGAAGTAACGGCCCGAGGAAACGTCTTGGTATTAATAGGAAAGCGAATTAGGGACACATAACGCCAGTATTAATACAGTTTTTATTATCTCTTCACTGTATTTTTTTTTAATTCACGTTACAAATTTACAAGAGACAAGTAAAGCAGAAAAAATCATTTTTAAAGAAACATACATTGCGAGAGGAAGGGGGAGGGGGATTTGCTCCATTTTGTGATGGCACTAAAACGTAATTTTTTTTTAGCTTGGATATTTGCATTTATATTTTAAATTTTTATATATTGTTGTCGTTCTCATTATTATTACTATTTTTATTACTATTCTTATTACTATTGTTATTACTATTATTATTATTACTACTACTACTATTAATATTATTATTATTATTAAAATTATTATTATTATTATTACTATTACTATTATTACTATTACTATTATTACAATATTATTGTAACTTGAGATTTTAGTATACAAATTGGAGGTTCGTGCTATGTCACATGTATATGCGAGTGTATACACACATAACCTACATAAACGCGTATTTGCTTGCACAAATGCGTCCTAACGCATGCACGCCGTACTTACGTATTAATACTTGGTGTATGCACAGATACAATGGGTGGGTATGTATGGGGTAAGATAGGGGAAGGGGATGAATGGTGGAAGGATACAAGTTATGCGTTGAGCTGCGGTAGATGGTCGTTCGGTCGGTCGGTCGGTCGGTTTGTTGGTTGGCTGGCTGGCTGGTTGGTTGGTTGGTTGGTTGGTTGGTTTGGCGATGACCTCGATACTGCTTTTTTCTCATGCTTAGCTAAAATTGCGATGAGAGAAAAGATGGAAAGGACGGGAGGGGCGAGAGGGGCGCGGGAAAGGGAAGAGAAGAGCCCAGTCGAGTCGAGTGGCGTGGTAGCAGCGTTATACGTTTCTTTAATTTTTTTTAGCCGCTCTTTGCTCCTCTTCGTGTATTTTAGTAAAAGAGCTGGAGGCGCGCAACAAAGGGCCTAAAAATGAAGCTTACGTTTTTCGATAAATTTAGCCGCCTTTCTTTTTACTTAGTTTCTTTTCCTCCGCTTCTCTCCGGTTTCCCTTTTCTCGTCTAGTAAAAGATACCCCGCTCTTGCCGCAAAACTCTACCGCACGTAAAAAAGTTGGAATAAGCCAACGGGGAAAAATCGCTGGTCCGACGATAGGTGGTATCAATGCTCGCTTGCTTAATTAGCTTCCCCTCCTTCCCCTCTTTCTCCTTCTCTTCCTCCCGCGCGCTCTTTTTTATCGGTACGTTTTCCTAGCGTAACTAATAACATTAAATCAGTAAACGACGGGAAAAAAGTAATTCGTTCGTCCTTTTTTCTCACGTTCAACAGAGGTTGGTGTAATTTTTACTCGGGTTTTTTAAACGATTAAATATCTGTTTAAAAAGCTCCCCCTTGTAAGAGGAAAGGGAAGAAAGGTGGCGAACGATTTTTGCGTTTTTAATTAAGATTTTTTTATTCTTACAATCAATTACCACAAGAATTAAAATTTTCATTTAACAAAAAATCAATTTCGTTACGAAATTTTAGTGAAAATCCTTTCCCGACGAGGAAAGTTTCGTTGCTTCTTCCTTTTTTCCTTCAATGCTGCAGTCACAAGAGAGACGTTATTCCGCAATTGCATTTACAGGTGCTTTGAGTTTCTACGAAATACGTAGCATTCCTGGCAATTTTGTCCTGAATTGCCGTTAGGTCTCACTTTCTGTCAACGTAATGCAAGCCAAAACAAATTTTTGGATTTTGTTAATTTTTGTTTTGCAAACTCTTGTTATCGGGACACGAAAATTTTGAATTTTGAAAAAGAATTATAATATAACCCCGAACGGACAAAAACGATTTGAAAAATTGTCTAACTGCTTTGAAAGAAAAAAAATGATTGAAAAAAAAAATAGGAAGAAAATAATGGAAATTATTCTAAAGTCATCAAATGTTTGTGATAAATTCGAAGATCTCCTACTTTTTTTTTTAGTTAATTTAATTTCATTCCATTACCTCACCCGCGCTTGTTTCTTATTTATTTATATAAATTTTTCGTAGGTTCCATTTGTCTAGTAAATGCGGTTTCTTGGGGTTATTAAATAAACAAGCCTCTGGGTTATCCAAAAACCCCAAGTTCATCGCAGGGATTTCCCCCGGAAGTGAATAACTACCGTAAATATTTTATTTAATTTGTTTTATCGGTAGCCGTTTCCAAATGAAAGAAAAAAAGAAATATATCAAACCTTAAAAAATTAATGCAACACCGATTCCTTGGAATATTTGAGTAAATCACGAGTAATAAAAATTCCCCATCAAATTCCCATAACATAAATAATTAGTAATATTATTTTCCCTAATAGCCTGCGTGAAATTCGATTTTACTAATTTATTATTTTACTAATTTGCAATTTTACACTGTTTTTTCCAAAGACGTCAAAAGACACCTTTTAGACTTTGAATTTCGAATTATTTTCGAGGTTTAATTTCATCTTTTTTAGAAATCCACAATCGGGAGGTGCTTAGTAGAGCAATTATGCGTCTGTAAAAAATTTGGTATCAATTAAGAAAATGTATTTTAATTACGATTCTATATTTTTGGTTTTGGATTTTTGATTACGTATAATTAGCGCGGTAAAAATAGTGTTAACGAGTAACAGTAATAGTAACAATGGTAGTAAAACTACTAGTAAAAATAGTAGCAGCGCCCGCAATAGTAGTAATTCGAGTATAACAGGTGCGATAATCACCCATTTTACGTCCTTGTTGCGTAAGGTACCATTCTTGGGAAATAAGTACCGATGACAAGAAAGTACCGGATCTCTTTTTTTCATTTTATTTTTTATTTTATTTTAATTAATTAATTTATTTATTTTTATTTTTTTATTTTATTATATTATTATTTTTTTTTCATTTTTTTTTTCTTTTTTTTCCCATTTTTTTTATAAAGGATTTCCAGCGTATATTGGAGTTACAGTAGACTGCAAATTCGAGTCAACGAGTTTGATGGTACTTTCATCAAGGGACAGTTTATTAGTTCCTTTTGCAATGAAAGGCAGAGATAAGGAGAAGTTGAAGAAGAAGAAGACGAAGAAGGAGGCAAGGCTTCGGAGACTCAAGAGTACCTTTTAGCTACTTTAATATTGGACTTTTCAGTTTGTAGCTTCTTTCTACGTTACTGCGAATAGCTTCCAGATAGAATTTTCCACATGGCGAAATTCGGATGTTAGGAGAGGAGATGTTTTCAAAGGAAAAAGGAAATCAAAGAGAGAATGCCAGTAGCCTTCAGTGGACGAAAGTACCGGTATCCGAGCTTCTAAGATGAGATACAAGACCGCCGACCAAATGAATAGGGAATGGACTCCCAATGGGGAGGAAATATCCCATTGAAGCGAGCGAATGGTTATTTGATTATTCTCCGACAAACGGACAAACGAAATTGCGGTCGCCCGTGGGGAAATTTGGCAATCTTTGGCGTTACACGAGGCGCGATTACCGAAAAAAATGGTAGATTTCTTGAAATTGCCAATCAAGTACCATAGCCGGGGAATAGTGCAGTCGCTGTGAAATCGGTTTTAATAGTCGATTTTTTTGGCCGAAAGTTGCCCGATCTTTGTCCCGCCCAATGGGGAGAAAATTAAAGTTTCGAAAATAAAATTGGGGAGACCATTTCTAGGGGTAATTTGACGCGTAGAAACGATTGTAAAGGTCCATTTTTATGAAATCTTAGCGGAAGGTCGTGAAAACCATGTTTTTTGAGGAAAAATCCTCTTTCCCGCTAGAAATCTGCAATTTTGACAATGGAAATGGATTCGTCGCGAAAAAATACATCGGACAAGGGTCTCCCGATAATCCCTGAAAATCGATTTTAAATGTCGATTTTTTCGGCCGAAATTTGCGAATCTTTGCATCGTTAAATGGGGAGAAAATTAAAGTTTCGGAAATAAAATTGGGGAGACCATTTCTAGGGGTATTTTCACGCGTAGAAACGATTGTAAAGGTCCATTTTCATGAAATCTTAGCGACAGGTCGTGAAAACCATGTTTTTTGAGGAAAAATCCTGTTTCCCGCTGGAAATCTGCAATTTTGACAATGGAAATGGATTCCTCGCGAAAAAATACATCGGACAAGGGTCTCCCGATAATTCCTAAAAATCGATTTCAAAAGTCGTATTTCTTGAACATAGTCCAAATTCAATTGAATAATTTCCAAATTTTATTCACTCAAGTTTTTTCATGACCGCCAATAAGACGTCAATTTCGATCTCCCGAATAAAACAAATTTCTATCCAGGCAGTAAATTTTCAAATTCTTTCGTACGACTCGAGCCTTCAGCCGCATATCAATTTCTGGCGCTTTCGGCACCGAGGAGATATCGATTCGAATCTCTGACAACTGTTGAATGCGTGATAAGCGTCCGTGCGATTCTTTGTCGGGTAATTGGTCCACAGTAAAAAAAAAAATAAAAGAACGAGGGGGACAAAAAATACAAAATTACACTTCCCCGTCGGATAACGGTTAGGGAGTTGCACCGTCGAGTGCTTCCTGCACCAAGCCAACAGCGTGTGCAACAAAGCATTTTCCATGCAGCTCGCTCGTCAGCCCAACGCAATGCTCGCTGCATATGGAAATGAAAGGACGTTACGCAGAAAATGGACCTGCAGCGGCTTCCACGCGTTTGTGAGTGCGCGTCCCATTATAAGGAAGGAAGGAAAGAGCGAGAAGGATGGAAATGCGCGGCGATTGAAAATTTCAGCATCCGACATCGACGAACAGAAAAGTAGAATGGGCGGAATTGGATCGATGATAATTTTAATTGAAATTCCAGTCACGTCGAGAAGCTAATTAAAATCGAATTGCCCGTGTTTCTAGCTTGGCACACGCATTCACTTCGTACCTGTCGACCTGCGAATATACGGCTGCTTGTGAATCGTGTGTGTGCGTGCGTGTGTGTGCGTGTGAGGCTGCAAATGTGTATCGTAAGTTACAAGTGCGTTGGTGTTTGGTAATTTTACTTATGCTCGGTATAGAAACAATATTTATTTATGTTTACCGTCCACACACACACACACACTTATTATATGTATACACACCAACACGTGGACGTTGCCTGTAACACCGGGAATTCTCGAAAGCTTTTATCAACATTCAGGAACATCGCGTATCCCCCTGCACGTAGGGGAGGCTGCAGCATTTGACAAGTTCCCTTTAACAACATTTTCCCTTATGTAATACGTATACGGCAAAAATTCCGTTTTCATGTACAACGACGACAGGGACTACGACGAGCTCGGTAATATCATCCGATGCAGAGGCTGACATTTATAAAGTGATGTTTTATATAGACGTACAGGTGAACATGTATATATACACACGCACGCTGGGGGGCTTTTCTGTCTTCAATCTTTCCAGGTTTATAAAGCTTCCGAGTGGGCTAATAATAATAGTAATAATAATAAAAAAAAGTTGTGGCGGCAGTATCCATGATAACGGTATCAATAAACAGTAGGTAATGATGATGATAATATTGACAGAGATTCTTCGATCCTGTTGAACATGCGACTTCTTCGCTAGAAATAAATGATTTCCAATTTGGCGAAATGTCAATTATATTTTCAGTCATCTTCGGGCTTACAATTATTTTAAGAAAAGTGGGAGTTAGCGCCAATATTAGATATTACTATTTTTTTTTTTTGTTAGAATTTTTCTAACAATATTTTTCTAAATTCTATTATTAGATATTAGAAAAATTTATTTTTATTTATACTAATTATTTTTTTGCGAAATATTTTGTACACTAGCAGAAGATGTTTGAAACAATGCATTATATATAAACAATGGATATTTCACCGATTGGTAAATGTGTAATCTTTCCTGTAGTTTATATATATTTTTTTAATTGAAACTAGAAATACAACCAACTAAGGTTTCAATAGTATAATAATAATAATAATAATAATAATAATAATAGTAGTAGTAATAATAATAATAATAATAATAATAATAGTAATAGTAATAATAGTAATAATAATAATGTGCAAACAAAATTTCGATTCCTGGGAATTCCAAAATGCACCGAAAACATATTATGAAATGCAACCCTTTAGAAATGAAAATTCCAATTTGTGGAGTTCCAAGCTTGAAAATTGAAAGAAAATTCTCGAACTTTGATCATATCTCTGACCCGAATAATCTCGAGTCGCAACCGGAGCCCTTGTCCGGTCGCAAAATCGTCACTATTCCTTCCACAGGAATACTATATTCTTTGCACAGACTTACGCAGAACCGAGTAGAAACCAAGGGACACACGGCGCAGAGAAGCATATTAGCATGTTATGATACCGTTGGATGCAGAACGTTAATTATAGAGATGCAAGCGTTGCTGAACTAACGGCTAGCCGGCCAACCAGCCGAGAAGGCAGTCAGGCAGAGAAACGGGCAAACTTTGGATGGAAAAGTCAGCAAAAGAAACGAACCACCGCCTTGGTACTGAATTTCATGTATGCGAAGTACGAAACGCGAGCGAAGAAGTGACCATTTCCTAGATAGAGATAACCATTAATTAACGGCGACTGTAATGCTGCCACTAGAGATGGTCGGTCGAATGTCCAGGACGACATAGGTCATAGAGGAGGATGTGTCTGTTAGCTCGTTCCCAACGTTAATTGCATTAAACGTACACGTCCGAAAAGCGACCACTAGATGAATCAGATAATTGCAATTTCCCTCGGTGAAAGGTACTCCAAAATGTTACGGCTCTTCTTGCCTAATGGAATATTTACGCCTGCTATAATGTAGTGTCATATATACACACGTGTGTACGTTTGCGACATTTTCACACGAACGTCGATTCCGCACACGGTGATAAGGCGAAATCCGAGAAGAGTGGATCTTATCGCGTCATTTACGACCCGGGATGGAAACTTTCCCGCGTCGAAACGGTTACTGTAGCGAAAAGAGTCATTTTCACTGTATTATAGTGGTTGCTGGAGCACAGAGAGCGAATATTACTACGTCACTTCAATTACTATAAAGCAGAAAGTCAAATTTGTTGGTAATTTCGGAGCAAATGCCATCCCGTGGAATGTCGTTTTTAGTATACGGCAGCAGTTAGTGGGTATAGTAGATTTTACCGTTTTGCTCCAATCGCTGAAACACAAAAATTAAATTCTACTAGGTCCTGGTAATTTTTATTACATAATAAATAAAAATAATATTACAAAATGCTGACAAATAGCCGACAGTTGCTGTGGAAAAAATCGTTGATATTTTTGTTTGGATTTTTCAAGAAATTTGGGGAATTTTTTGGGGGATCTTTCGTAGGAAAAATTCCCCAAAATTTAAATTTCCATCCGAAAATTATTCTGGAATTGATATTTTTGCTCAGATTTTTCAAAAGTTCGAATCTTTACCGGAAAAAATTCCCTAAAATTGGAATTTTTACCGAAAGTTCCTAATACTGGGAATTTCGCTCGAATTTGTATTTTTACTGATTGTGAGAAAATTTTCTATAACTAAAATTTTCGCTACAAAAAAAATTTCCAATAAAAGAATCGATACCGGGAAAGAAGTTTCAATATTTTTTTTTTCAAAATGACAAAATTGATGAAACTTTATCTTTAAAAGAAACGACATGCGTAACATTTCGGTAAAAAACATTTAATGAAATATGTCATTCCCAGGTTTTTTTAGTACTTTTTTTCGGGATTAAAACCAGTAACACCTGATGTGGACCAAATGTAACGGGGGTTTATACAGAATTTTAAAAAAACCTTCGGACTCCTCGCATTTTGCTTCGTATAGTGAACATTCGGGAAAATGCACAAAAAAGAACAATTCTACTTCTGCCCTCGTATTTTTTGCCATTACCGCGCGTACCATTTTATTCGCGATGGAAACTCTTTTACCTGAATTTCGGTGGACGCGAATTCCATGCCAGGGAACAGCGGGGACTGAGTTAGCCAAGGATAAAATTGCATTTCAATTTGATTTCACTCGAAAAAAAGGGTGTGTCATTCTTTCGACGCTGGAGGGTGCCGTACAAAAAATAGTGCGGCAAAAAAAAGGTAGAATCATAGCCGCTGGAAATAGAGAAAGAACTCGGAGATACGAGGCGAAAAAAAAGGAAAGTGCACTCAGGAGAATTCTCCCGTAACGACGTTAGCCCTTTAATTCCACTACCGTACAACTTTGAACATTTTTGTCACTTCCCTGCGACGAGAGCGTACGTTGCTGGTTACGTTGCTCCCAGGTATGGCTATAAACGTAGCGCCAACGAGCTACGAGCATTAGCTCGCGCAAACTATGGTAACACACAGGGTGAGGCAATTTTTTTCATCCCCTATTCGTCGCGCTCATAATTTCGAACAATATCAAGGTTTGACGAGAATTTGAAATTAAAGGTGTCCATTTTTTCGATTTTGGAAATTTTTCATATCGAAAATTCAATTTTAGTACTAAAAGTGGTTATTATTTTTATTTGATTCTGTTTCGCCAGATATTATGTCAGTTATTATGTCTGAAATAAAATACGGGATAGGAATAAATATTAATACTGCGAAAAAGTTCCCGAAAATTGCAATCTTTGCTCGGACAAATCCCGGGTATGGATATTTCAAATTTTCAAAAAATTCCAATTAAAAAATTGAGGGTGTCAATTCCTTCAATTTTAGATATTTTTTATATTGAAAATTCAATTTTAATACTAAAAGTGGTTATTATTTTTATTTGATTCTGTTTCGCCAGAAATTATGTCAGTTATTATGTCTGAAATAAAATACGGGATAGGAAAATATTAGTTTTGCGAAAAAATTCTCGAAAATTGCCTGCCATTGATATTTCAAATTTTCAAAAAGTTCCAATTAAAAAATTGAGGGTGTTAATTCCTTCGATTTTAGATATTTTTTATATTGAAAATTCAATTTTAATGCTAAAAGTGGTTATTATTTTCATTCGATTCCGTTTCGCCAGAAATTATTTCAGTGATTTTATCGAAAATAAAATGCAGGGTAGGAAAATATTAATTCCGCAAAAAAATTCCCGAAAATTGCAATCTTTGCTGGGACAAATGCCTGCCATTGATATTTCAAATTTTCAAAAAATTCCAATTAAAAAATTGAAGGTGTTCAAAAATCTCAATTTTTACTGGAATATTTGCTAAACTTCAAAAACTCACGCCCCAAAATGTGCCGATTAAAAAATTTGTAACTGAAACTAGTTCCAAAATGTTTAATCTTACTGGAAATAATTCCGGCATGGCATTAACCGTGTGAGATTGAATGTACGGACGCACAATCGGACTAACTCTCGGGACTAAATCATGTTTCCATCACTGCATTATCGCATTATGATTAGCGGTAACTGCATCTGACAAAGATGACGTTTGTGCCGCGTCTCATCCTGTCGATGGCACAACACGGAAACCCGGCAACTCGTTCGCCTCTGTAGCCCGATGCTGCTGAAGCCAAAGTCAATACTCGTTCCTCCTCTTGTATCGTATGTCACGAGTACGTTTGATCGATGCTCCAGTCATCGGATCCTCTAATTAACAAATGCGTGCATGCATCGCGTCCGTGGCCACGACTTGTGTGTAGTGTTACTATAGGGTCCAAAAAAAAACCAAGGGTTCCTTTCAACTCCCGAAAAAAAAAAAAAATATTTTATTTGGGAATTTTGACTCAGGATCTGTTGGGCCAGATTATTTTCAAATTTAAAAACAAAAGTGAAATAAAAATAACAGTAAAATTCTTGCGTGGAAATATTAATTTTGCCGCTACTACTGTTCCTACTTTATTTTGTAACTTTGGGCCGAGAAGACTCTAATTAACAAAATTGAATGAACAAACAAATTTGCTGTTCAATTGAGCTAAAATATTTTTAAAAAAAAGGAAATAAAAATAATGGTAAAATTTTTACGTGGAAATATTAATTTTGCCGCTGCTACTGATCCTAATTTATTTCGTAACTGGGTGAAAAAAATTGTAGTTAACACAATTGGCTGTACAAAAAAAAAATATTTACAAAATTCTGATACAAAATAATTAGGCGCTAATAAAAATCACCTGCTTTCAACCGAGAAATCTCGGCCTTCTACAACTTCGCTAAGACGCTTCGTTGGATCAAATAATGAAAAAAAAGAAAAAGTCTCGCCAGAGAGCATCGCTCTCGTTAATTAATCGTCCCGATTAGGGCGGGAAGAACGGGGGAAATGAAGGGTCGAACTTTCACCCCGCGTGATAAAAGATCCCGAAAAAAGAGAACTTTTGTCATTTTTCCCCACTTGTTATTATTATCGCAAGGGGTAGGAAAGTTTAGGGGCAATCCGTTTTTCCCGAGAAATGTGTAACGAGGTAGAATTCAAGGTTTACCCCGAGACTCGTCGTTTTGTCTTCGGTTGACATAAATTTTTGAGGAAATTTCTCTCGTTGGTTGCCGCTACCTTCAACGTCACACTTTTCTTTTCTCTCTTTCTTTCCGCTTTAAGACGAAGGATGCGCGGCACTCGAGTGGAACTTTGCGAAAATGAAAAAAAAAAAGAAAAAAAAAACAAACGGGAAAGGGAGGACGAGGAAGACGTGTAAACTAAGGAGGAAGAAATTCGAAAGAATAAGGGTTGGAGGGTTGGAGCGAAAGGTTAACGAGCGACGCGGTTCGTAAGCAAAAATGTACTCGAAAGTGGAATTATTCGATGAATTTCGATGATATTCTCTCCTCCGTCTTCCTTTATTTTATGGTCAGAAGGATCGAGTTATACCTTTATTTCCGGTCACTGATCTTTTCTTTAGAGAGCTGCCGTATAAGTTTCCAAGACACGGAGCATCCATCTTCTCTTCTCTTTTCTCCTCTGCTCTCCCCTCGGCCCTCGCAGCTATTATTTCTAATACCGATCATTCCCGGCAAAAGCTTCGCTTTCTCGATTCCACCGACTTTCCTCTCCTTTTTTTTAATAAGCTCTCGATTCTCTCGATGTTATTCTTCACAATTCGATGCGACCTCTTCCAGCCTCCAATATTCGAGTCTAGGAGCTACTACAAATCTTTGAGGGTCTAAACGAATTTTCGAAAAACTCGGCTCCCAAGTATCTACATACTCGAATCTCGTTGAAGAAGTTGGAAATCCTCGAACTCTTTTTTCCAATTGGCGAAAGAGGAGCGATCCGACCAAAGGGCTACAATTAAAGTGCCCATGGGACCTAAAATGGTCATGGTAGGCCCATTAGCGCTTCTCTAGCGATTATTATGGCCATGATAGGCACTATAACGGTTACCATGGTCATGGTAAGTCCCATAGCGCCTCCATAGCGCTTCTATAGCGATTACCATGGCCATGGTAAGTCCCATAGCGCCTCCATAGCGTTTCTATAGCGATTACCATGGCCATGGTCAGTCCCATAGCGCCTCCATAGCGATTACCATGGCTATGGTAAGTCCCATAGCGCTTCTATAGCGATTACCATGGCCATGGTAAATCCCATAGCGCTTCTATAGCGATTACCATGGTGGACTCTGGATATTTTAATTAAAATCTCGGTCATCGCCTATCGCGTGTCTGTTTTCACGTAAAATAAAATATTCGTTTAATAAAATATTCAATAAAAAAAAGTTCGTTTTAAAATAATAACAAACAAAGTAACAAATGCTGTATATTTGGATTTAATCATTAGCTTTCAATAAATATCCATAGATTTTTAGTCACATTTGATATTTTACGTCACGAGCATGTTCATGATTTTCCACAGCAGTTTCGTTATTTCAGCATTTCCCTTTTTTTTCCGTCGGTGTGCGCGGAAAAGCATATGCGTTTTTGTATTTGCACACGCGTGTGCGTGCATACAAGAGGGACAATGAGCAAAAGAAGGCAGTTGGTTAATTGCGATTCACCACCGGACGCGCGTGTATCGGCGAGGGGGCAGCTCGTAATTGAAAGCCGAGCTTTTAAGCTCAAAATTGTCCAGCGAAATCGGCCCTCGGGGATTTTCCATCGAGGTGTATGACGATTACTTCCAGTTATTTGAGGTAACAGAGTCAGTATCCGGTAAGCAGCCCTCGTCATCGTTCACGGGCTTAGCGAAATAGGTTCATTCATCCACAAACAGGATCCCACAATGTCTGTATGCACGTACAAAGGTAAATGGATGTGCGAGTGGGTGGGTACGTAGGTATAACCCGTCACGTCGATGCTCTTCCCTTTCAAACTACCCCTACAAGCCCGCGACGTTAATTAGCCGTCACGCGTGAAAGCCAATTAAAGGATCAGCCAAAATCCTATTTTCCTCCGATCTCATTTCATCTCGACTCGTCCTTTCCTTTATCCCTTGAACGTCAACGCGCTCATTCTTGTTTCTCAGCTTGCGGGGATGGAGCTCCGGCGTGGTCCTTCGGGTTAAATAAAGGGAAAGGTCCGAATTTCGGGCGGAAGGATAATAATTAAAGAAATGAAATTGTAACAAAAATTTCATTCGTGTCACGTAGTTTTGAAATTCATTGAAACTCTTGCGGATAATCCGAATTTGAATTGGTTTTTACCGATTGTGGAATTTATTTTAGCTCCAGGCGTATCGAAATCGAAATTCGAACGATGGAGTAATTAAATTAGTGGAACGGTAATAAAAGCTTCGTTTTTTTTTTCACCTCGCTTTGAAGTTCATTCAAAATTAGTATAGATAAAGGAAACTTCGATCTAAAGATTGGTTTCTTTTTTTTTTTTTATTGCGTACCCGATTTATTTTTATCTCTACTTGCATCGAAATCGAAATTTGGGTGGCGTGGTAATTGGTGGAATTTTCGTTTGCCGCAACCCGCCTTGAAATTCATTGGAATTTTTGCAGATAATCCGAATTTGAATTTTTTTTTACCGATTGTGGAATTTATTTTAGCTCCATCAGGCGTATCGAAATCGAAATTTGAACGATGGAGTAATTTAATTAGTGGAACTGTGATAAAAGCTTCGTTTTTGTTACTTCGCTTTAAAGTTCATTCGAAATTCGTAGATAATCCGAATTCGAAGCTATAAATATTTGTTTTTATTGATCGAGTAATTTAGTTTTACCGGTTATCGCTGCGAAATCGAAATTTGGATGGAAAAGTCATTAAAAGGGGGGAATTGTAATAGAAATTTCGTTTTAGCTACCTCCCTTTGGAATTCATTCGAAATTCGTCGAGAATCCAACTTTGAATCTACAGATTTATATTTTTATCGATGCTGTAATTTATTTTTACCTCCACATATGTACCTCGAAATCGGAATTCGAATTGGAAGGTAATCAAATGAATAGAAATTGATTTAATAATTAAATTCGTAACAGAAATTCTATTTTTACCATCCCGTTTTGAATTTCATTCGAAATAGACAAACGATCCAATAAGAATTCAAAGCTTACGATTGGTCCTTACCTTGTAATACAATTTTTGCCTTCATTTCGAATTTTTGGCGGAAAAAATTAACGGTCGAGGAAATCCGCCGAAAATTGTATTTTCGGCAACCGGTTTTCGAGAATTATTTGAAATTTGAAGACTTTTCACGAGCGGTTGAAAACAAAGGTCGGGTTTCCTCGCTCTGTAATAAATTTGTATCCAAACCCGCCAGAGAGGAAATAACTGCGATTCGAGGAATCGCGATAGAAATTTTCCCTTTGGCACCTCGCCTCGAAATTTAGCTGGAAATTTTACCTACATCCGCAGGGAGGGAAAAAGGTACAATCGTTGGAATAACAAAAATTCGGGAACGCGCTTTCGCGTCGTAAAATAATAAGGTTAAACGGAAGAATAGCAGCGGGTACTCGTGGAAAGCCCGTCTCATTCATTGCCGGCGCTCACTTTTCCAAAAATATTTTCGCGAAAATATGAAATCTACTTGCAAGCCTTCTATTATATTTTTCCACTTAATTTCCATGTTTTTTGTTCACTCGCTACCGACGCACCCGTGATACCATTTTTTTTACAGCGAATTTCGCAAAATCATCCATCTCCGCGTGCGTTCCACGGCACACGTCCACCTGCGGCGTCTGCGAAAAATGAAATAAAACGCACCTCTTGCTCCACGCTGGGGTTATCCGTCGTCGTTCCCTTTTATAAAACATCATAGAGAATAATAAAACAGGTTGGAATGACGCCACGGTCCTTTTTTGTTACCTCCATTCTTTCCTACCCTTTACAGGGAATCGAACCGTGTAATTTTATTATAACACATTTCATACGATAGATGTGTACTTTCTCTCTGTTCTCTCCGAAGAAGACGACCTTCCACAGCTTTATCCTGACATTATGGGCTACGATCGAATTGTAGAAGCGAAAGAGAGAGCTCTGCCGCAAGTGCTCGGCGGTAAATGGAATTTACGAAGGCTCATGAGATTTAATTGAATCGGATCACGAGTTGGCGAAAAGCTACATGCCTCCTCTGCTTCAAAATCCGCGTCTTCTCAGTTTCCATCTTCTTGTTTGAAGAACTTTATTCCCTCTCGCTCCTTCCCTTTATTCTCTCGCGCCCCAATTGTCCATGGACCGTATATATACGTGCGTCTCTCGGAACCTTAAGAACTCTCGAATAAAGTCATCGATCTAGAGGCAAACCACGCGGATGGAATAGCAAGTTCACAGTCTTCGGAGGAAGATTGTAAGGAAGAGTCGAGTAGCGCTTGAGAGGAACAAACGTTTCCTGAATCCTCACTCGGAACAAACGGAATTGACGAAATAACCAATAATTGTTGCAGTTGCCAAAAAGATGAAGAGAACAAAAAAAAAACGCGGGTGTTCGCGAAGTTTTCCCACGCCCTGGGTTTAGAAGTAATTTAGTTTGCGGGTTATAGATGGGATCGATAGGGGTCGTTCAATTTATATTATACTGATATTTATTGTGTCGATATTGACGCTATTTCTAACAAAAGTGTTAAAAGACAGCTTTTAGAATTTTAATTTCGAATTATTTTCGGGGTACAATTTAAGCTTTTTTTGAAATTCACATACGGGAGGTGCTTGATAGAGCAATTGTTATTCGTCTACAAAGAATTTAGTATTAATTAAGAAAATGTACTATAATTACAAGTCTATTTTTTTTTCCATTTTTGATTGCGTATAATTAGCGCGGTAAAAATAGCGTTAATATATTTTTATAGAATATTAATATACAGACACGGTACTTTAAAAGTTTGGAAGCAGCAAGAAATTTCAATGAAAATACGAAAATTTCTATTATTTATCACAATCTCGAACCAGAGAATTTGTTAAACAATATATTGTACTGAAACTAATACAACAATGTGAAATATATTGAAGTTGGTAATATGTTAATGGTAGAATATCAATCCATCTGCACTACATCTCTCGATTTACAATCATTACACGCGGATGGACTGTCTGCTTACTGATGCAAAGGGATTAATATATGTATTATTTACACCAATACTAATCCCATGCTACATTTTACTCCCTTTCGCTTCCCTCGGATAATTATTATTCTCTTTGTCTTTTTTTTACACTAATTTTAACATTCATATACATATAATATAGAATATTCACATATACCTTTTATACCTATAATACTTTTATTATTTACTACATCTTGAAACTATTCTCTTATTTTCCAAAAATAATTGAGCCATTTATTTTGAAAGTGGCCCAAATCCATTTTTTTTTAAATTTCGCAAATATTTTTTGAATGGCAGCTAACTTCAAGTAGCACACGTTAAAGTAGTTCTCCCACGGAAGCATATTCTTAAGATTTTTTTGAAATTCTTA
Organism: Gasteruption jaculator; assembly: GCA_949825005.1. Taxonomy (NCBI): domain Eukaryota; kingdom Metazoa; phylum Arthropoda; class Insecta; order Hymenoptera; family Gasteruptiidae; genus Gasteruption; species Gasteruption jaculator. The sequence continues at coordinate 10,204,212 of OX463769.1, read as the reverse complement.
TGAGATTTTGAATATATATATATATATATATTTTTCTATCGATTGTTAAAATTCGCTACTTATACGTACTCAAAAAATCAAAACCAAAAATATAGAATTATAATTAAAGTAGGTTTTTTTTAATAAATACCAAATTTTTAATAGACACATAATTGCTCCACTTAGCCTCGAAACCTGGAAAATAATTCTGAATTAAAATTCTAAAAGGTGTCTTGTGGCACCTCTGGTAGAAATATTATTAAAAACGGATAAATACAATTAAAAATAGCAATTTTTACAAATCGGGCATAGGGAGTACCCCCTTAATTACATTTATTAATTTTTTTCATGAGAACGGACTTAAGGCTCTTTCAAAACCGATGCCACATTTATTACCTTTCTTTATTACATAATAATAATAATTACTCCACCCCATTTCTCAAACTTGCGAATTCCCTTTCATCATTGCTACTGCAATTCCCAGCTTTTCGGTGGACTCTTCTTCTCCGCAACAGTTATCTTATCGCCAAACTCACTAACGAAAAAAAACGTCATAAACTTCGCGGATGAAGTAAACACGGTATTACACTTTAATGCGTTTAAACCCGTCACTTTCTTTGCTAAATCCCTTAGTACTTTTAGACACGGGAAGCTTGACCTCTTCCTTCCTCCTCTTTCCCCGCGTTTTCATCTTCCAACGAATTTCATTTATTCCGAGAAAAGGAAAGTTTCAGGTTTCAGTAATCCCTCCTTGGGTCGTTAGCGTTCGGGAACGATGTGTTTTGATTAGCGACAAAAGTACTGTTCGTTTTCATTTCAAAACTTTAGCCAGCCTTTCCCTTGTAGGATTTAGATAGAGCTTTATCTCAATTATCATGCCATTATACGACTGCCGGCAGTAGTAGCCTTCTATTGGATTAGCCGTGGAATAAAAACACGGATCCAGAAATTTTTTAGAAGGGAAAGGGGGTTGAAGAACGATTAATAACGATAACGAGTAATTAACAAACCCGACCGTGTATTTAACGAAACTCGCTTTCGTACGTTAAGACTCTCGCTCTACTTTCGTCTTTTCATCGAAAACACCGGGTATTTTCATTATTGTATGCATGCCGCTGTTGGCGAAAACACTTTTCTTTCGTACCAGCGCGGCTGCGATCCGAATCGGAACGAAATCTTGACATAAATGCAGAATGCAGGAGTTTCTCGAGGAAGAAAATTTACGAATCATTAAAAAAAAAAGGGTGGTTTTGGTTAGCCGTTGCTGAGAATGGAAAAAAAAGCCGGAATTTCCTGCACTTTTGTTTGCTACCAGCGCGGTTGCGACTCGAATCGGCAAGAAACCATGACAAAAATGCAGAATACAGTAGTTCGTCGAGGAGAAAATTGACGAATCGTTCAAAAAATAAGGGCGATTTTGAATAGCAATCGCTGGGAACCGAAGAAAGCGTAAATTTTCTGCACGTGTTCTTCCAGGAAACCTTAATGAAGTAATAAGGAAATGTTGAAACTCGAATAATTCCACGCGAAACGCTTCCAGGCGACAGGGCAACGTGTTACGTAAGACAATAAGTTATCCTACTTAATTGTCTTGCGTTTGCCGATCGTAAATCTCCATTGCGAAAGCGGTATGCATTAATAATTGAATTAATCACCCTCGGAGCCTTCCCACTCCGGAGGAAAAACCCCTCGAATGTTCGCCGAAAAACGTATAACCCCGGGGCTTATCACCAGAAAGCCTTCAGAAAGCCTTCTAGGGTGGAAGAATGGTCGATTTTCGTCGCGCATTTTTCTTATCAATCATTCTTTCTCCCGATACAGGTGGCAAAAGAATTATCCACGAAATCCACGTTCGTGAGAATTTTTAAATTCGCCGCGAATAAAAATATGCCTTGGAACAAAGAATGTGGGTCTATATGGTGAGATTTTGGCCCCTAGCTATAGTTAAAAATTTTTCTTCGTAATGGGATGAAAGTTTTTTTTTAAATTATTTTTCCAAAAAAAAAATAAATACTTTTTTTGCGCCGACCCTCATCCTTTCTTGGACCGAAAGCGATCCAGTTAGGCGTCCCTGTGTCGAAAAATGACGTTGGGATGGAAAAAGGGTTGCATCTTCCCGCAAACAAAGAGTGATGGACAAAGTTAGCATCCGCGATAGGAGCGATAAGGAAATTGAATTCCATACCAGGTGGGACGCCGTTGGAAGTCGGATGGGAGAGATAAGAATTGACACGGTGCACTTGTGAATGCAAAAGAGAGAGAGAGAGAGCAGCAGCGGGTGCAATGCGGTGCATGGATGCAATGCTCATGAACGTGTCACTGCCGATACATCCAACTGTCGCCATCGTTGAGAAATTACGCTATTTCCGGATTTACGATTTACCCCAGCAATCGGCAACACACTCTCTCTCTCTCTCTCTTTCTATCTCCGGGTGGTGGATGCTCCTGTATACGTAGTACTCGCACGGGATAGGCAGATGCAAGGGGTCGTGAATGCACCATCGCTAGGGGATGGAGAGAAGAGACGAGAAGGGAAGAGAAGAGAAGAAAAGAGGAGCAGAGGAGATGAACGGATGCTGGATGCTGAAGAAAGAAGAGGAGAATAATGAAACCCTTTTAATCTAATTCATGGAAGTTATATTCAATTGCTGCAGCGTCTCCCCTTTTCAGGGATGAGTCTTAGATAAGAGAGGATGAGGAGCTCGAGACCATCTTTGTATAAAGATATAATGAAAATTTGATTGAAATGAAATTCCAGCTTTTTCAAGAACATCCTATAGAAGTGGAGCAGGAACTCCTGCAATTAGGTAATTGTACGAGTTCCTTTGAACAATCGTATGCTGCTTCTCAACTGCAGCTGCGAGCGAACGGGAAACACCGGCAGCGCTGAGAATTGCGGTGTTAAAGTCAGATGCCGGGAGTTTCCACGGGCACAGAAGTTAAATTCGACCGGTTCCAACTCAAAATCCACAAGATTCGTCAATTTCTCGAAATTGCGGGAATTGTCTCCAGCCACTTCCGACGAAACGCGTATTCATCATTTTCCTTGGATATATTCTCCTTGTTTCGGAAACTTCGCCTTTCTTCGTGTATATGGTGAATGTAAATTGTAAAATTTGCTGAAATAATACTAGGGATAATAATAATAATAATACTTAAATAATGCTAAAAAAAAATGTGTCCTCAATAAAATATAAAATTGTGTGTCAGAAATAAACTTTATAAGTAAAATCTATAAAAACTAAATCTATAAAACTATATTAAGTAAAAAATGCACACGGGTGCAATAAAAATGAAGTTGATTATTGAATTTCCACGAATATCCAGTACTTTTTTTAATTAATTTTGTGCTTTTATGTTAGAAACACGATTTACCTTTTTTTTTTTTTCAGCCACAGGGAAAAATGATTGACAAAATTTCTCTTTGATAAAAATGCAGTGCCAACAAAAAATAGTAAAATGAGGTATTAAAAAAAATTGAAATTAATGCAAAAATGTCTAAAATACGAAGACATTTTTAGGGGGAAAGCCCTCTTATTCATTAGTTTTGTAAAATAATAATCTTCATAATTTAGATTTTAGTAAATTTAATTTTTCCGATTTTTTCCATTTAATAAATATCCTTCTCTTTGTATCTAATTTCATTACTTTTTCGCTGCGAACTCATTTTTGTTATCCTTTTAACGAATATTACAATTTGTTTACCTCCGTGTATACGGACAAAAGTAATCATCGAAATACTGAAAATTGCAAGGGAAAATAATGAACGCGCGTTATTGTACCGTAAAATAATAAAATTAACTGCAAAAACAGCGACCCTATGTTGTTAGTATTTCATGCACTATTTTTATCGAAATCCGTCTTTAGACGGATACTTCGTTTCTTTTATTAGACCCAATTTTTATGAATAATATGCAAAAACAATTTTTTTTTGTATTAAACCCAATTTTTTAATTATATACAAAAAATGTATATGTATATAATTCATAAAAATTGCGTTTAATACAAAAGAATTTGTTTCTTTCAATCAAAATAATTTTTTTTTCTATATATAATTAATAAAAATTGGGTCTAATAAAAAAACAAAGAATCCATCTAGAATATTTATCACCGATATAAAGACCAACGAAAAATATTAAAATACAAATCGAAAAAATCCCTCTGTCTTACAAATTTCATTAATATCGTAATTCATTTTCCTGATTCTGGTAACTCCCAGGTAAACCTTCCAGCTCCTATCGGGGTATAATATTGTACCTTACCTGGCAGTCCTCGCTGGAACGGATACTCTCTATCGTTAGCTCGGAAAAACAGACAAAGATAGTGAATTCGGGTTAAAACCAAATTCGATAGACTCGAATTAACACCGGATCACACCTCCACACCTACCCTTACACGTCATACATGCATACATGAACGCGTCTCCGTATAAGCCGGTACATAGGATCACTTATGCGTGGTGTTCGGTGATTATTAATAACCGTACGACCCATCAACCCCGTCAAAGCCATCCATCGACAATAAATATGAGAAATATCCTTTATAGGCTAAATCCACGTGTGCTGGTGCGTCGATCTATTATAATACATCTATCTACGAGCTACCTGTGTGTCGCTACGTTGCTTAGTCAGATTAAATATGAATATATCGGCGTCGACGGTGCCGAAGCTCTTGATTATTATTATTGTTATCATTATTATTGTTATTATTATTATTATCATTATTATCGTTATTATCATTGTCGTCATCATCATTATCCCCATGATTGTTGGTACTCTATGATGCGCTATAGAGCACGACAGGACTTCCGCTTTTCCCTAGAACCAAATCTGTTCGCACCCATTGCATCAACCGACCGTGATGCAATTTATTCTTGACGCCTCTATGCGTGCATCAATTTCCCTTCACCCACCGTAAATATCTGGCCGGTACCTCTATGCAGCTTTGATTCTCTCCCCCTCTCCCACCCTCGTTTAATTCAATAAATTGCACGCCACGGACGATGCATGTGTATATATATCAAGGTGCAATAAAGCAAAGGTTTTTTCGAATCGTGTATAAAAAAACACGCTTTTTTTTTGTTTTACAAATTAGGTTCCGCGAGTGCAATGAAAAAAGTACATAAAAAACTAGGTAGCAACAGTATATTTAGGGAATCAAATGTTTCAGAAGGAAATGTTAATTTTTACGCTTTTTTTTTAGGATTCATTTGTTTCGTAATTTTCAATCAATGACAGTCGGTAGATATTTTACTTGTTGTAGGGGTTATAATTATTCTACGAATTTTATATGTTATTATACTATTCCACTAAGTTGACGTTGTTCTTCTAATTTTGGAAAAATTGAAATTCTGATGCATAACCTCCACGGAAAATTTCTCCGGTAAAAATTCCAATTTTGCGGAACAGTCAAATTCTCGAAAACATTCCCGGTAAAAATTTGTATTTGAAGGGTTTCCCTTGGTAAAAGTTAAAACGTGTCCAATTTTTTCCAATAAAAATTCGAATATTAGCAAAATTTCCAAATAAATAAATTTCGATTTTGAAGCAACTTTTCGAATAAAAATTTCTGATTTTGGAGATTCCGTAAAAAAAATGTAAATTTTAGAAAATATTCCGGTAAAAGTTCCAATTTTCAAGAATTTTTCTACGACGGCTGGTGATATTTTATAATTTTATTTTCTACTCTCCATGTAAATCAAGGGAATAAAATTTGATAAAAGACAATTTTATGCATATATACGTGCATATTCACAAAAAAGTGCATGGGGTTTCTTGGCGGGTTTGAAAATGCAAATTATGGATATGAAGCTGCTGAAAATAAATGAAAAAGTGGATGCAGTGGAAAAGACGTTGATCTTCCAAACAAATCGGAGACGTTTCACGGAAGATTTCTCAAACGAAAGGCGGGGGTAAAAGGAAAAAAAAAGAGACAAATTGGTTGAAATGGAATTCACGAAAAGACAGAAAGCGGTATGGGGAGAAGAAGAGGATATTGTCTCTTTTGGGAAATTTTCGCTCCTTGGAGTATTCAAACTCTTCGGTAGTCATCGACGAGGCGTTTCGGTTATTGGATATCAAGTTTGCATGCCGAGACTGAATTGGGTCAAAGCGTTCAAGAGAACAACGATGATTCTGGTGAAGAGAATCATGATACCTGATACTTTTTCGTGATTTCTATAGCGCTGTCGTGATCTCGTTCCTTTCTTTGCAGGTACGGGTCTGATTGGCGATGTTTAGAAACCCCGGTGCCAGAATTTTTATGAAAGGAAAAAATATTTCCTTGCCTCGTTTATAGACACGTACGTCTTCGCTAAGGTCGGAAAAGTAGTAATCAGCAAAGTAAGGGAGAAATTTATAAAATTTGTTAATTTATAAATTTGTGATTTGCTAATTTATAAAAAAAATTTGTTTCAATTCCTAACCAGAGAGGGACTAAAACTAAAATTGAAAATTAGAAATTTCCTAGCATTGATATTTTTACTGTTTTATTTTATATACCTGGATAGAATTCGATTGGAAAACAATAAAAATATAATGGTGGTAAAAAATAGCAAAATTCTATAAACCAAGATTGCTAGAGAATATGTGGAATCTAAAATTTTCATTGCGACAACAGTATCTCAAACAATATTCGCAAGTTTGGGGGTAATTGGCGATTACTTTAGGAATTAATTATAATTATTTTCAAATACTACTAAAATTGTACAATTTTATAATTATTTAATTATGTAATTTTCTGATTAATTTTAAATAATTCTGAAAATTAATTTCTAATACGTGAAAATTAATTACTCATTTTTTTTAGTGTATCAGCATTTATATTACAAAACGTAGCTGTATTTTTTTGTTTGAAGGACATCAGGGGCATTATCGGCAATCGGAGTGGGTACCTTATCTCTGATTTATCCCCAAAAAAATTAGTCAAACCAACCAACTCTTCCTTTTCCAGAGAAACAAAGACAGAAAGGCAAAGATCCTCTATTTTTCTTGAGGAAAAGAGTGAAAGCAAAGCCAGAGAAACGTATGCATACGTGCACACACATATATACACAAACAACCCTTTGTATCTTTGTGTGTTATCATACCGCAATCTCCGTTACAAATCGAATTTTTCTCATCGAGACGCCGTCGTTGACGACAGCTATCGTTTTTCTCGCAATCGATCAATCCTGTACCATTTTCGCAGCTCTTCCATCCTCGCCCTTCCCCGTTTGGACGGATAAGAGGGAAAAAAACAATTATTCGTCGAAATTATTGTTATTGTCACCGTGGCTTTTTCCCTTTTTTTCCCCTCTCTTTTTTTTTTTAAAGGACGTTGTTAGTAACGCGTTATATCGGGAAATCCGATACTCATGCGGCGAAGTTCTGCACTATTAGCGCGACAGTGATGAATGTTTATGCACTTAAATGCATATAGGTGCATGCAGCTTCCACGCTATCCATCGAAAACCGTGAAAGGCGATATAGCGAATATCGATTTTGATATTTTAGGATACCCAGAAGCAAACGTTGATGCAGAAACGACGACATTGTTCACGGTTGTAGGTTTGTACCTCGCTCGTCGTTAATTCATTCCGTTTCTTCCTCATCGGGTCGTAGTAATAAACGTTTTATAAATCTCGTATTTTTCACCTTCTTTTTTTTTTTTTTTCTTTATTTCATTACAGCTTATCGCTTTTATTCCTTCCCTGGTTTTCTAGCCACCGGCCTGACGATAACTATCAGGGTTCTTCGAATAGGCTTATTTTCATCCCCCGAAAATTCACTTTTTATTGAAAAAGTATCTTTTCCAAAAGATGAGCTTTATCGGCAAAGATTCAGAGCTTTCGCCAACCCTCTTTCCCATTTTATATTTAAATAACGATAAAAAATATTGCCTCGCTGCTGGTACACTTCACCAGAATAACATAATTGGCACACTAGGGCTTTTCAAACCCCGGCGATACAAATTTTTATATGCGCGGAAGCTTTTGACCTTTTTAACTTAAAAAATTTTCTGAATATTTTTTAATCTTCTTTTAATAGACGCTATATAGGTTATTTGGGGAAAACGTGGTATTTGGTAGGAAAAAAATTGTAGAATTTTATTACTATAATACAATGATGCTTGAATTGGAGTTGAACCACCATTAAAAAAAAGAGAATTTATATCCACGGTGTTGTTAAAGTTGAAAATTGAAAAAGAAATTATATTTTAAAAATCTTCTTGCATTATATTCTTTATTTGTTCAATATTATTATTTTTTTTTTAATATTATCTTTTTCATATCATTGAAATTTCCTTAGACATAAAAAATCAAATATCATCTAGATATAGGAGAAAAAAAGCATCACACGACTAGTAAATTTCCACAGATCCAAGCTCATATATTCATTTTCAATAAAAACTGACGTTTGAAGGGGTAGTCGGATGAAGAAAAAAAATAAATAAAAGCTTTTTTTTATACACGCACAAGAGCTTTTATTGCGATTCTCATCCGACTCTTTTCTACCTCCATCGGTAAACTTGGCGATTCTTCTAAGACTTTTCTTGCTGCAACTCCTCCCTACCTTATGGTTGGAAACTTCCCGACGAGAATTATCAGATTCTGTGATTCGCTTTATGCGGTTGATTTTTCTTTTCTATTTTTTTTTTTTTTCCATAACATTTTTCTCCTTCGTTAGTTAGTCAACCAGTCGTTGATTTTAAGCGTTAGGAGCTTCGATTTTACCGCAACTCCAGCGGGAGAACTAATGTTACTCTACAGGGAGAGAAACGTATTCGTGGAAAAGATGAAAATTGAAGAAAAAAAAAAATAACAAAGATACGTTCGTTAGGTGAGTTATTAAAATAAGCAAGAAAGATATATATATTTATAGGAAGGTAGCAATTAACCGCAATTTTATTAAAATCGTGTGCATTTTTTATTTTTTACAACTGCCACATTTTTTATAAAAACAATAGCAATAATTAAAATACCTAATTGCTATATTTAAATTTTGATATTTCGAGAAAATAATAAAGACCAAGTCACCGCATTAATATAAAACGTCACCTTTAAATTTCTCTTTGCTTTCAAATTCTTTATTTTCATTTTCCTACTTTTTTGGTCTCTGCCACTTTTATCCTCTTCTCTCCGAGGACCATTCTTGCGTTTGTTGGTAGTACATTTATTTACAAACGCGCCTATTCATAAAAAAGAAGGAATATAGAAAACAAGGTTTTATTTTTCAACAAAATTATGCGTACGCGTTTTTACGATTCTTTGTAGACCTCATTTATTATATTAAATTTCCATGAAAGCAAAAATAATTTGCTTAATTTCGTTATTTTCTTTGGAAATTCCAACATCACGAGACAATGCTTTGTCGAAGCTGGATAAAGTGGACAAAGTACGAAAATGCATTATAATGGATTTTTAAGGTCTATAAAAGTATTAATGCATAAAAAGTAATACATAGAAGCCTTTAAAAAGGGGTTAAGCGTCATGAAGATTATAATTAGGTTTTATTTGCGAGCTTTGGATCGAATTAACACTATTTCTACCAAAGGTAGAAATAGTGTTAATTCGATAATATAGATATTAACACTATTTCTGCCAAAAAGGTGTCAAAAAACACCTTTTAGAACTTTTGATTTATAATTATTTTCGAGCTTTAATTTGATCCTTTTTTGAAATCCAGAAATGGGAGGCGCTTAGTAGAGCAACCGCGCGTCTGTAAAAAATTTGATATTAATTAAGAAAATCCATTTTAATTATAATTTTTAATTTTTGGTTTTGGATTTTTGATTACGTATAATTATCGCGGTAAAAATAGTGTTTCCACTCGGGTATCGTTCATTCATTCATTCATTCATTCTCTTGGACGTTCGCTCGCGACATTCGTCTGCAGAGCAATCCCCCCTCCTACATCGACTCCGAATCGATCCTATCGATAAATAACAATAAGAGCAGGAGGACAGAATACTACTCTTTGACGCGTGTGTGTTCGATTTTAATCAATGGTTTTCACGGTATTGTTCCCCAGCCAAATGGCTCCCAGTCACGTTGCATGAAAAGGAAACTGTACAGGAACGACTTATCATTTCAGCTGGAGCCTTTTAACAATGAAACGAGAGAGGAGTCAAAAGAGGGACCTGCTTTTATTGTTATCATTATCCTCGTCATCATCGTTATTGTCCTCGCTGGACCGATAAGGTCTAAAGTTCGCTCGCACGGTCTCTTTTACCCGCCAGGAGTCTATCGCTCATTGTTTTTTCAGTACGCGGGGTCGTCTATTTTCCCGTCCATCCGGTACAGAAATTTCAGCTCTATTATAGGAGCTAACGATCGGTCGAATGTAGATGAAAATATATTTTCAGAGGAGTTTTCGGGTAGCAAAGGATTTAATCCTGACGCTATTATTCCTATATGGGTGGAAAAACATTTTTTTTTACGTGGGTTTCTTTATTTTTATGTATATTGTTTTTCCCCTAAAAATTTGGAAGGTATTCATTAAAATAAGAACAATGGTTATTGAAGAATTTGTAGTTCAATAGCCGGATGATGGACAATTTTTAATTTTCAATTTATTATATTTTTGATTATTTGATTGTTTATAAAACAATTTTTAATTTTTACTTATTATGTTTTGATTATTATTTGTATTTAATTATTACTTTTAATTATTGTTCAGGATATAGACTTTCCTCGGTTTATAGTAATTTCGAAAATTTTCATCATAAGTCACGCAGAAAAAAAAATACAGATACAAAAAATTTAATTCCTCGTTCAATTAATCACGAAAGTGGTTGGAGTAACGTTAAATTTTCTTAGAATTACTATAAATATCTGGTCAAATATTAGGTTACGGTAATTTTTAGAATCAGTATACATTTTTTTTCCGTGCATTTTTTATTTTTTCCTCGAAATTTTTGGATATTAGGTACTAGCAATTTGGTAGACCTACATTTTGTAACTTTTAGTTCCTTGGAAACCCTGACATAGTTATTTCAACCCCGTCCATCACGATTTCAATTATTTCAACTCCTAATTCAACTAAAAATTAGCCATTAGGTGCCTATTTTGGCAGAACAGAGCCGATCCGCAAGTCTATTAGGACCGAATGCCGCTGAAACGCAACCTCTGCGCCTAAGGCCTTTGCAATAAAGTCCGAACTTAATATAAGTCATAGCCAAACGCGTCCCGTGCCAGTGAATTAAAAAAGCACAAACAAAAAGCTTCTCGCTGCATATTTTCCCAGCGCAATTGGCACATTATTGCCGCTGTACACATAGGGGGGACAAAAAAGCAACTATTCATTTGTGTCGCAGAAGGACGGAGCGAGAGGGAAAGCTTTTAAGCTAATTGTTTGCCGGGTGTGTCTATATATACATAACATATATTTTCACCGCAATTTATGATTCCGCTGTAGCGTAATGAAACGTAACGTCACCGTTTGCATTTGTCAACCGGATTCAGCAACCGTATGGGTAATACGTATACATATCCAATCGTGTTAGCGTGTTTCACGCAAATGACCTACACGCTTCTCAATCACTGTACTCACCAGAAAAGCCATCGACGGAAGGGTACGATCGAGGGGTAGACGCGGAGTCCAGCACATTTGGAGGAATAACAGATTGCTTAATTCGATAATAATAACAAATATCGTATTTTTGCAATATTTTCGGGTTACCGTTAAACAACCGCCACTGCATTTTTGTAATGTCATTACCCTACGTCAGAATTTTCCAATTATCACTCACTGGATTTTGTGGACAAATGTTTAACCCTTAGCCGACCCACTTCACCAAATTAAGGGTTTTCTATAAAATTATAATTAATTAGGACCTTCTACAAACATTTCCAATTTTCTTACGATTAGTTAATTTTTTTATTTCCCACCATGAGCGCATATTTTTTTATTTGTTGCAGCAATTACATTTTATAGACGTGGGGTGTAGCATATTTGAAATAACAGATTGTTCAATTCGTTAAAAATAAAAAATATTGTATTTTTGAAATATTTCCAGGCTATCGCAAATCAACAGCAATTGCATTTTTGCATTTTGTAGCATTATTGCCCTACATTCGAATTTTTAAATTATCACCTACTGGATTTTGTGGACAAATGTCCAACCCTTAGCTGACCCACTTCACCAGATTAAGGGTGAAATGAGAATTTTACTTATTTTGTCAGTCAATTTATTTATTTTACCTATTTTGTTAATTTCTTTATTTTATTAGTCTACTTTGTTAGTTAATTTCCTTACTTCGCACCAAGAGCGCATTTTTATTATTTTTATACCAATTTTGGTAATTAATGAAATGGTAATTGATAATTAGTTTATTAATTTTTATAGTAACTATAATTATTTCAACGATTCCTTCGTGTCCTAGTGTACGTTGCACTTCCTTCACACGCGTCTACTGAAATGTAGCAAACCCGATATTTTTTTATGAGTGCAAATTTATCGTGGAAACAAAACAGAGGGAGGATAAGGGACGAGTGGAGTGGGGTTCGTTGTACAGATAGATATTTTCGGGGTAAAAGTAAAATGTGTCGTTCAGGGGTTGTACCGGGAAAAGAACTCGTTTTTCTTCCAGCGAACGAGACCCCCGAGGCTGTCCTTTTGACGGCAGGTTTACCTTCGGTATTGCAGCTGGTAAATATGTAACCAGTTTTCAAAGCTGGGGAATACATATAGGACGAGAGTTCGACAAGAGAGCCGTCGAAAGAAAATGCGAGCGAGCGATGAGCGAACCATGTGCAGGAGGTCGATCTTCTTCTCCAGCCGCTCGCATGCAAATAAATACATAAATGTGTACCGGCTTTTGTCGGCTGGCAAATATTCCAAATGTGTGCCACCGCCACCGTTGCCGCTGCCGTTGCTTTTATTTTCCCCTTTGCATATACCGTTCGTATAATATTTCTATAACAAATACGTGCGACGATTTTCTAATTGGACACGGATCGATAGCCATTTTCCACCATGTGGCGTCGATGGTATATCCGTAGACCCCATTTTTCAGCGCAAACTTCGACACAACTTGCGAACTTCGTCCCCGAGACCTCAATTTTGGGTACACGCCGCTTCCCTAAATTCCCGGAATTTCCTATACGACTTCTTGTATTTTTTCCCCCAACCCCCGAACAACAATTTTAATTCCCACACTCCACGAGAGCTTTTTCGTAAAATGATAAATGGATAGAGAACAGTTTCGTCGAACGGTTTCTCGTGCCTTTGGAAATATACGATTCAACGATTCGGGTCTTTCGCCAAATAGCGCTATTGGAAAAGTGGAAGGAAGGAATTCAAAAGTACACATGCGAGTGCGCGAGTGTGAGTGGTGGGTACGGAACGTTTGGGAAAGAAAATAGCGCGAGGAGAAATGGGAGGCTTGAATGGCTTTTGTCACTCCTATATGCGGGAATCGAAAACGGGAAAAAAGGAAGCAAGGAGGAAGGATACGCGATAGAAATTATCGGGTTTTCCCAGATATACCCTGTCATCTTGACCCACATGCATGCACGGAGGGATATGCACACGCGTTTCAACCATTCATCAAGCGCCGAAGCTGGCATGTTGTCCCCAGGGGATTTCCTCGTCCTCGTCATCGTCGTTCCCGTCGGCGGGCTCTCGATTGCACATTTACCTAACTCACACTTTCCAGGCTACGGATTCCTGCAAATTGTTTCGAGGAATAATAATGACGTCGACAATGCAACTGCCTCCTTCTCTCTCTCTCTCTCTTTCTCTCTTTGTCTGCCAATATCCCAGCACTCACGATCGATAGCTCCAACTACCTCCATTTTTTAAAAGCAGTAATGCTCCTCTACCGTATTATTCGGTGCTAGCTCGCAACCGTCCGACCGATCGACCGACTGGAATATGCATAGATCCATCAATAATGCATCCGCGTACCCACTCATGCACCGGCCCAGCGATCCGATTCCGCCATTGAAGCTCTAACCTCCTCGAGGTTCGCTTCCGTGACCGTTACCGTTTTTCTCCAGTTACATCCGCGCAAAGGAAAAAGCTTTGGTTACATCGAGCTGGAAAAATGCAAACGGCTAATTGCGACCCACTCGACGTCAGATGGATCTCTTTTGGAACGTACCTTCGCAATCGACTGCGATACAATCCAGCCAAATCCAATCCAATCGACGGCAAAGGGGAAATCTTTTGACAAGCGTCGGACCGTTTTACCGAGAGGATGGGGGGCCAGTCGATATGTACCTCGATTGACGAGCAAATCAAAAACCCCTGACCCTCATCGCATCCTCGTTTTTCTCCTTTTTTTTCTTTTTTCGCGGTTTTCGCCACTTACGGTCGCTATTAGAGAGCGATCGATCTCTCGGCAGGTATGGAAAGCGTGTTTTATATTAGGAATACCCGGTTTTTCTTGACGTCGTAGCGGAAGATGTAAGGGTACAGTGAGATTCGTTATTCCTGAGACTGGTAGGACTGGGAAAGGATGTTACAATGGTTGTGAAAGAAAAGGAATTGGAATTAACTGGAAAATTAATAAATATTTAGAGAAAAATAATAATTGAGTTAAAAACAAGTTAATATAAGTTTTGGGGAAACCAGAATAAAAAAAAGGATCGCAGGACAAATGATGTATAAGGTTGATTAAAATTAATATAATATTTATTATATTAATTTTCAATATATAATAATTTTATTGCGTCAGACATTTGTATGGGAATAAATAGTTATTATTATTAATAAAACTATAATTTTTTAATGGTCGCATTTATTATGTTGTATATATTTTTTCCAAAGAAATTTTCACGATTCAGGAGTTTCCTTGGTCCTTTTGTCATTTCTTCACCTTCTTTTACTGCCTATTTTTCGTGAAACGTCAGTCATTTTTTTACGACACTAACTTTTTTAGGATGAAAACATTTTATTCGGGAACTTTAGAATTTATACAACAAATTTAAAAAAGTTCTCGAAGAAATGACTTATTGTAAGTAACGACACTCACTGTAAAATTCAAGTATACGAGCTCCATCGTGAGATTCTTAGAACATCTGCAAATGTGGTACTTATAGTTTAGATATGATCCATCTATTGTTTCGATTCTCCATAACGTCTAAATTGAGATTTCCCGGGAACCTCGAGGTTAAGTAGGATCAAAATAACTAGCAACTAGGGGTAAGAGTCGATGCCCTACTATAGGGTTTCAGTAGGCAAATTGGGGCTGAAAGCAACTTTACGTTAACGAAAGTCGGTTCTCGGATTTCGACAAGTTCGTTGCAGCGAACCAAAACGATAACTGAATAATAATAATTAACTAATACGATCAAAATTTTAACTAGCAGTGGGAGAAGGTGCCCCAATATACGTGCCCATACCTAATTATGAAAGTGGTCTAAGTCGAGATTTGGAAAAGATGAGATTTTCAGTTATCTCGCAATACATTTGTTTTCTTCATCAATCAAGACCAATAAAACTCCAACTTTCAATGTTACAGAATGCAAAAACATTTTTTATTTTATTTAAAACAAATCCTTTAAATTTATCAACAGTAAAAAATATGACTTGGACCACATTCATAATTACGGGCACATATGCTTCCCCTAGGAAAATTCGAGGTGAAACCAACAGTATGTGACCGAAATCCAATTCTTAAAATTTGACACTTGCAGAAGTAACTTCCCTGTAGCGACAAATAAATAATAATAATTGCGTAATAATGACAATTAACAAATGGGACGAAAATGTCAACTACCAGTGAAAGATGGTGTCCCATATCGAACTATTGAATATTGAACTTCACTAGGGAAATTAGGAGTAAAACAACATTATGTGAAGAAAATGCAATTCTCAAAATTTGACTTTTGTAGAAGTAACTTTCCTGCAGCGACAAAAAAATTATAATAATTGTGTAATAATGATAATTAACAAATGGGATCAAAATGTGAACTACCAGTGAAAGATGGTATCCTAATATCGAACTTCACCAGGCATATTGGGGGTGAAACAACATTATATGTGAAGAAAATGCAATTCTCAAAATTTGACTTTTGTAGAAGTAACTTCCCTGTAGCGACAAAAAAATAATAGTAATTTTATAATAATGATAATTAACAAATGGGACGAAAACGTTAACTACCAGTGAAAGATGGTACCCCAGTGTAGGACTTCACTAGACGAATTCGAAGTAAAACGAACATTATTCGAACAAAATCCATTTCTCAAAATTTGACTCCTGTAACAGCAAAAAAAAAACAATAATTGTATAATATCAATTGACAAATGGGATCAAAATGTTAACTACCAGCGGGAGACGATGCCCCAGTATAGGATTTCGCTAGGCAAATTGGAGGGTAGATCAAGGATTCTGGGAGCGGAAATCCGGTTCTCGGATTTCGACTTTTGCTAACATTGACTTCGTTGCAACGTAAAAAAAAAATAATAATTAGGAGCTCGTATCTCGAACGAGCAGTAAATCCCATGCGATTCGGTAAATAATAGATACCTACGTTATACAACAGTTCCTTACGCTACAGCGTCTCCTCTTCGGAGCCAGAACCGGAGCTGGAGCTGGAGTCGGTCGGGGCTGCTCCGGATATAACCGGAGCAACCTAGGTGCATGCATAGGTGGGTATACGTGTGCAACGTGCGCCTGCAAATGTGTTTTGTTCTATAGACACAACGTGGGTACACTGATTGCGGGTATACTGCGATATGGGAGGTATACACTTACTTACTTACTTACTCACTCGTCTCCTCCGTGCCAGGAATTGTATAATCGGGTATTGAAATAGGCTAGTTACAGGGGAGAAAACAATAACGAGGAAGTAGATACGGGTCTCTGGATTTTCTTCCACTCTTTCGTTTTCATTCAATACCGACTTGGAAAATTCATTCCGACCCAATCTCGCTAATCAGATGTGAAACTGCGAGATAATCCGTCCACCCTCATTATTTTCTTCCTCTTCTCCGTTATTATTGTAACTTTTCCATATTTATCGCAGTATCTGAAAGAGGAAATGTAGGTATTCGTTGAAATATCTGACTCCAGTCGGAACTCAGAGTTATTCAGATTTTACAGAATTTATGGTAATTTTTTCGATTATTATTATTATTATTATTATTACCACTACTACTACTACTGCTACTGCTACTGCTACTGCTACTGCTACTACTACTACTATTATTATTACTACTACTACTACTACTACTACTACTACTACTACTACTACTACTACTATTATTAGTATTATTATTATTATTATATCAAGACTGTAGTTGAATTGTAACCGCACTTGTTGTTCCAATTATTTATCGTGAAATCAACTAGGAAATTAAATAATCCGTGCTTTTATTCCTTTTCTTTTCCCGATTGCACCACCCAAAGAATCGGGGGGGGGGGGGGGGGGGGGGATGCATTTTATTTTATATTACGAATGGAAGTTTTCCCGCTACGCCAGCGATACAAAAATACAGATAAATAAATATAAACGAGTCGTTGATAAATAGTTGGGATACCCGCAGAATGTAAATTGTTTCTTCTTCAATAAACAGCAAAATTGGACTCGTAGGTGTGTTTACCTTCGACGAAACGGATTTCTCATGGGTTTAAAAGCAAATTAAATAGCCCTACAGCCATTCGGGTAGCGTTCACCCATTCAAGGGTCGAGAAATAACACTGGAGGCACGAGGTGCCCCATAGGTGTCCTAAATTCGATCGTATATATTTTTGCAAATCGAAAGGACTTAGGCGGTAATAATAATAATAACAATAATAATTTCGCTTTACCTCTTTTCTTTTCCAATCCTTGGTGAGCAAGTAACTGATGGCCTTCCCTTTTTTAGACGCTCGGATCGGAATTATTGGTGCATAATTAACGACGATTACCTCGGAAAAAATGGACATAATAATCGTCATTAATGATGCACCAACTTTTTTATTTTGTTTTTGAAAATTGGTCTGTTCATACGCTGCGATTTTTTCAATTAGAAAACATTTTCGTCTTATTTCTAGAATCCCTTTTTTCGATATAAAAAAATATGTAATGGATTTTCATTTTTAATCAACTCACTCCCTTCGTATTAAGTAGCTTCCTTTCCTCCTCTCATCTTCTTTCTATCAACACATTTATTCTTGAGTAAAATTTAAAAAGTGATGTTAAGAAATTCCTTACCGGTTAAATTAATTTTTTTACATAAAAAGTGAATTAATAACACTATTAATTAATAATAATAATAACAATAATAATAATATATACTAAAAACGACAAAAATAATAATATTAATTCTGTAGGAACTCAATAATAAAAAAAAAATTAATAAGAAGGTATGAATTTCAAAGAATCTGAATGATGGAATGGATGTCTATGTAGGACACGATAGGTATGAAATTGATACTACGTACACCCATTAGACCCCATTGAAACCCCGTGATATCCGCATATTGTACACCGCAGAGGAACTTTAACACTGTGAAAAATTAGAGACTCGCAGAGTGAGTGGCATAGTCTCGCCCTTGTTCTCGACTTGTGATGTTTACACAGTAATTTGCAACTCTAGATGCCGGGTAACATCCTCGCCATGAAATACTGCCTTTCTCCATGGAAGCAATCTTTCGCCCACATATAGCCGACTAGATCCACGTCGCGTGTGATTATAGCGTTCTATCTATTATTAGCGTCCTCTTCTCTGGAGTCTCAACCCCTTCTTCCAACCCCTCCTTTCGAACAAACAGCAAAACCCTTCATTAAACAAACTTTGAGCATAAAAAAATCGTAACTTTTTTTTATCTTGTGCCCTTAGATTCCCTCGGGCAGAAAATAGTGATTTTTCTACTTCACGGTTATTCCTCGAACGTGGAAGGCATACTCTGCAGGGTACAAAAATACTGAAGATTATTTTTTTTTTCCAAATTGAGTATATTTAAAAATCTATTTTTTGGGAGGTACAAACAATTTAATCGGCTACAATAAATAAAAGCGCAAAAAATATAAATAATATTTCGAATTAAATGGTTGGTACACAAAAATTGTGAGTAATTTTTGTACATAAAGCCTTAGTTTCCTCGCTTATACTATCTGTAATTTATTCTGTAATTTCTATCGAACAGCGTTAACACTATTTCTACCGCGCTAATTATACGTAATCAAGAATCCAAAACCAAAAATATAGAATTATAATTAAAATAGATTTTCTTAAGTAATACTAAATTTTTTACAGGCGCATAATTGCTCTACTAAGCACCTCCCGTTTGGGGATTTCAAAAAAAGATTAAATTGAACCCCGAAAATAATTATAAATCAAAAATTCTAAAAGGTGTCTTTTGACACCTTTGGCAGAAATAGTGATAATATAGAAAAAATTTTTTTTACAATTGGTGATGGTACAGTTGCCAGCAACTTCGCTAGAAAATTCAAACTCGTTATCGTCAATTTTTGGTATAACAATTACGATTCATTTTGAGAAAATTCAATTGACCAAAAACCTTTGGTTTTGATTTAACCCTGCGACTCCCAGCCACAGAATAGCCAGTATCGAAATATTCTTGCATCTACGTGCAAATTCGTAAAAACTATCTCTGTCATGATTTCCAAAATCCGAAAAAAATAGTCGAACATCGAAGTGGGTCATTTATGCCCCAACATTCTGCTTGGGGTGTCGTTATTTACGATTTGATGGTCGAGCGCTATATTTTGTCATGAACGAGATTTTGCTTTCCCGATTCTTCCCCGTATTTACCGCAGGTGAGGTAATAGTGTTCCATTGTCTCGCAAACTAACCACATTTGCCATAAGTTCCTCTGGGACACATACACCTCGTCCTATAGTTCCATACAAATTATACGAAAATTCTTTTAAACTATTTATTTTTTAATATCCCCAATACCTAAGAACCAAAAAAAAAACAATTTTGACATAATTGCGACCTTTTGTCACTCAAAAGGGTCGAACCAGTGTCCCTCAGAAGGGAGGTTTCAACCACGCACGAATACCACCTGACCCTGAGTGTAATACCCACAGACAGGAATTTTTACCACACGAATCCAACTTCCACGGCATTTCTCATTACGGTCGACCTAATTCACCGCTCGAGAAGTTGTTAATGCAATGTACGTCGTTCAAGTTTCACGCGATAAGTAGCAGAGATGCAGCGGAAATGATAAACTGCTTAGAGACGATCCCATTGAATATCCTTCCGGTGCAGCGGTATTTGCGTAACCTACAGAGGGAAGATGATGACGACGACGTTGTACCTTATCCATACCACATCCGCAGGTTTGGGGTAGCTTTCGGGACGAGGTCAAAAGCCACGTATATGCGCACTACGCGTAATTCGTCTAATTGCAAGATGCAGCTAAGGATCAAAGGTAGAAGGGACGTTCGAACCGACGGTCGCACTTGTGTGTTTGGGTACGTGCATATCCAGGGTTCCGAGGTTTAATTCCTTTTCAAGTGCATCAGTTTCGATCAACATCATCGGCTTTTAGGGAGAGTGCGCCCAAATTGGACCACTGCTTAAATTGGACCGGATCTTAATTCAGAAAAAAATTCTACTGTAATAATATTTATAAAAACAAAAGCTACTAGCAATTCAGCAATTGCGTCTCCTGCAACTGCTGTTTGTTAGGAAAGTACCCGTTGTAATTAAATTTTTTTTAATATAAATATAATATTATATGCATTGTTAGAGAAACTGTGAAATCAATACGTTAGAAACTAAAAATAAAATTAAAAAATAAAAATAAAAATTTAAATTAATAAAAATCATCTTTTCTAAAATTAAATCTTTAGAAAAAAAAAATCCTGACATAAAAGGAAATCTCCGCATACTGTAATTTCTGCTGCTTTACGTTCGAGTGCTCGGCTCTTCCGAGTTAAAATCCAATAAATTTCATTATTATATCCTTAATCTACGCATTTTTTTTTTTTAAAGATTTCATATATTGCCTCATTTAGTTTCGTTCGCTCACATCCTACTAATATCTTTTGAAAAATTCGAATCTTACCTTTTTCTTCACTTTAGGCCCGTGGGCAGTTAATTTTGCTTAAGTGTTCCTTCCCCTACTTATTCATCTTTAGCTACAATGCATTTCCATGGTTGCATGGCAAATATGTTGGGGTAGAATGCATTTTAACAAAATATCGAAATCTCACGATATGCGCGTGGTGGGAATCATACATGGATCGACTAAAATGTGCAATCTGGAATTGCACACGGCGATGTTACTCGCCACGGTAATGGGTTTCCGCGCCAGAGAATTGCAGGGTCCCAACGAGAGGGATGACTTTTCGCGGATAAGGAGACGCTCGAGTATCTTTACAGACGTCAAGGGTTGCATATTTAATTGAAACGGCTTGAAAAGGCGAAATTGAAAAGGTGCTTCACGGTGAGCGAAATTCAGGACCAACCGGATCATCTGGAAAAATTAGGTTACCAGTGTTTTTTTTTTCAGCTTCGGTCGTTCTCTGTTTGCGAAAAATTGTTTGTCGTTCGATGGAAGCTATCTAGACTGAAAATGTCCTTTTTGCGAAAACAAAAAATCATCCCATTCGAGCGAATAACGACGATGCGGTACCTACCGTTCGCAGTCGCATCGGATCTCTAACGATGACCCGCGGAGTCGCGTCGGGACGAGCCGTGGAGCGATTCGCCATAAGGTGACTGGCGTGAACAGAATCGAAGCGACGAAAATAAAAAGCGGATTCGTTTGGAACGTTAAACAAATAAATGAAGAGGTACATAGACACCGGCAGGGATTGGATTTCGTGTACACGTCGATTAATTTGCAGAGGAAGCCGGCGTAGGTGAGCGCAACAAAAAAGTTGCCCTCGCGAATGATGCATAGGAGCAACTACGTATAACGAAAAAAAAAAAAAAATAAAAAAGAAGTGGAAGGAATACGTACACTCGTACGCGAGATTTTCTTTTCCACCTTTATCCCGTATAGGGACGGACAGGTATAGCCGGCTGCTTGCTGCTATCCGGCAGTTTTTTTGCTGCGAAATTGCACGAGTGTGGCAAACATGCTAACGAGGGACACGTCGAATACGAACAACGAGATTATCGGCTTTCCAGCTTTCCCATATCCGTATATTTGAATACGTGGAAGAGTTAAACTCGCCTTTTCGAAGCTTCCGCCATATAGTGGCGGTGAATGTATATACGGGCGTGACGTAACGACGGAATTTGTGGAACCCACGGTATTTCCCGAAGCCGCCCGGGGTGATAAAAATGCAGCTTTTGTCGTTTCCCAATAAGTAAGAAAGGAGAGAGCGAGGAAAGCAAGGGGCTGCTTGCTGCAACCCCGGTCGAAATCTGAGAAGCTGTTTTGGTTCTCGTAATTCTTGGTGTAACCTCCAATTCGCCTTTTTCACCAGTAAGCCCTGGATTAGGGTATCGACTCCTGCTCCTGGTCAACATTTTGATCCTATTTTATCACTGGAATCAACGACCCAGTGAAAATTACTGATTTCAAACGGTGAAAGAAATTTCCCGAAATTCGGTATTGATATTAATGTTAATGATCACGAAAAAATTGACAACCGGCTGTTATCAATTAATTCATCAAATAGTTCACTAAATTTTGCCCTCGGTTTTCTGAGCCTGGAGCTCATGAATGAAATGTTTTAGGGTTAACGCGTTAACTGCCATGTCGGTGACCGGTGACCGTCGCTAAATTTTACGTTCAGGCCGCGCTGGTTATGACAAATGTAATAGCGTATAGCCTTGCGACCCACGCGGCGTGAATAGGGATTCACGTAAATCTGACGTGACAATTAACGCGTTAATGCGGTGACTGATTCAAAAGAGTTGATGTTTTTTTTATTGTAATTAGCGCAAAGGGAATTTTGTTACGTGGGCGAATTACTTAAAATTATTAATTAGTTGTGAAAAAGAATAACAAGAGGATTCATTTGAAAAAAACCGTAGTTGGTAATGTTTAATGAAAAAATGTTTTAAACTAATTAAATTGATGCATATTTGGTTTCAGCTTTTTCGAGCCCTTCGGTCAGCCAGATATGATTTTTAATTATAACGATTGAAATTTATCAATTAGTTGTGAAAAAAATTACACGAAGTTTGAAAAAACATCGACGTTATTTAGGTTTGATGAATAAAAGCTTTAAAATAATGAAACTTCGAAATATTAACCCCTTTAAATTTGATGCACGTCACAATGTATCATACATGGCTGCTGTACAATGGTACCTCAATATATGACTTAAAATATTGGAATTGAAATAAAATATGTTTCAGATAAAAGCTGAAATGAAAGCTTCGAATGAAATATGAATCTTTGTATTTGTAATAATTATATATCAAATTATAGAAAAACCTTAATCCGTCGGATATGATTTTTAACCCTTAGTTGACCTACTGGAGTCTGAGACCCCCCTCTCAACAGTACAACTCCACTTTAGGATTATTTTTTTCCTCTTTTTATACTAAATATTTAAAAAATGTTATACTAAATATCGTTTTCATAAAATAAGTACACTATCTGCTGAAAAAACATTTACCAACTGTTATACAATTTTTTTTGGAAGTTGAAAAAGTCAATAATTTCCACGCAATGCAACCTTTTATCATTCAGGTCTGAAAAGCACCGCAGCAACGAAGTGGGCCAGCCGAGGCCTAATCATTAGTAACCTTTTTAAGAGGCTAAAAGCTCACGAAATATTCGGATTGGAAGTCGACCTCGATATCGAGGTCGATAAAAGTCCACTTATGACCCTCATTACCGTGAATTCGGCAATAATGGCCAACTTGAAGCTGAAAATACGTGTTTGAATTTAATGTAAAATCAGCCCTCGACAAACCCTTATTAATTCTTTTCAATCGAGAACTTAGTCAGTCAAATTGGGGTTTCAGATTTCTTCGCGAAATCTAAAAACCTCCGTCTTCCGAATTTTTATCACGATGGTTTCCCGTTTGGATGGGAATTATATTTTTAGAGAATCAAAATAGATTTTCGAATGTTCGTTTGGGGCCGTAAAATCGGTGACACGTGGAGGGACATTTCGAAGAAAATGCCAGCGACGATTACTAAAATGTTCATAATTCATACAACGACTGTCAACAGCGTGGTTCCTTTCGAGTCACTTGCAACAGCAATTTGCTGTTTTTATGAGCAACGAAAGCCAGATAAAACGGTCTCGGCATGTAAAGAGAGTCTCGTGCGACTCCTCCTCTTCTTCATTTTCGCCTATGCGAAAGTTGTGCCTTTGGAGTTCCGCAGAACGACGTGTGTAGAAAATTATGTTTCTACGTGCGGGGGTTGAAAGTTAATGTATGATAATACGAAACGCGCAAGTGTGCGTATCTATATATAAACACCCTTCTTCTTTCTCTTTCCTGCCTTCCTCCCTTGCAGATAAATGCATAGGTACGAGCCGCGTAGGAGCAGCATGTGTTTGGTGTTTCCAACGACTCTTGCAGCATATTTATAAAACGACTCTTGGGGATGAAGTTGAAATTTCCCTTCTATTGGTACACTATTTATCCTATTATTACGCTGAGTCTCAAGTTTTTATACATTTCAAGAATTCAGTGAAAGTCTATTTTTGCGTCAAACTCAACGTGACAATAAATCTACCATGATTTTTGCCTCGGGGTCGATCTTGGTCCCGCAAAAAGTCGTCCTCTGGGTCACTTTTTGGCTCGACCCCGATCTACCCTAAAAATGGGTAAAATTAATCGTCATTTGAAAACGCATTCTATCGCGTGGACTCGATTGATGCGCCTGATATCGAAATTCCAACGAGAGCGAAATTGAAAACAACTTTTTGCATAAAAATCGTGATTTTTCTCGAAAAAAAAAAAATGAAATTGGGGCAATAACTTTGTCAGGTAATTGGAAATCGTCGGATTTCGAGTTACACTTTCAAGTACGCCCTCATCCAACGCGGACACTGTAACATGGGTTCGCTTTGGTAAATTGTTTCTCGCTTATGGGACTGCCGCGTACACGGGCACAAAGCGTGCAGTCTATCTATAGTTTTTGGCGCGGCTACGGGAGTGAAACCCAATGTCTCCTGCCCTGTCCGTACGGAAAGTTTCCGACTGTTTCGGAAACTATCGCCGTAGCTGGGTGCAGCAACACCGGCTTTCGTGGCTTGGACTTTAACGGGGGCTTAAACCCTCCCTCAAGTTTATAGGTGGGTGTACTTAATTGGACTGGAAGTAGCCTAACTTCCCACCGAAATACTAACGCCGCAAAATCAATTTTCACGTTCGATTGATGAATAGCCTGGCGAGGAATGCATTTCTCAATGGGCCACATCGAGCTATCGGATAGCATCAAAGAAGTTACCCCGGCCAGCGAGGCAAGGGGAGATACGAGGAGAGGGTCGAAGATAAGCAAAAGGATTTCCAGGAGAATGTTTTAAAGACAAGTGTAAGTCTCGCAGATTCCACAGGAAATCCTCTGGGAAGATAACAGATGCATACAGCAGGCGGCAACAACCCCGCTTGTGCTCCGCCACCGCCACGAGAAATAATGGTTTGCTTCCCTCGTTTAAATCGCGTGTTCTTCACTCTTTTACCGCTTCTCTCTTCCCCACGAAGTGAAAAAAGACCTTTCGGTCGCACAGGATGCTTGCCAGTATGCTCTCGGAAATGAAGCAAACAAGTTGCTTTAGGCTGACAAGACGTCCCCACTAGAACCTGACCTGCGGTCGTATCGGTACTGACACTGAGTGGATGTGGACATGCTCGATAAGGTTGTGACGACCATGTTCAGGACTTGACCTGTGTTTTCCTGGGGAATTAACACCATTTCTACCGCGCTACTTATACGCAATGAAAAATGCAGAACCAAAAATATAGAATTGTAATTAAAATAGATTTTCTCAATTACTATCAAATTTTTTTACAAGCGCATAACTGCTGTACCAAGCACCTCCCGTTTGTGGATTTCAAAAATAGATAAAATTAAGCTTCGAAAATAATTCGAAATTCAAATTCTAAAAGGTGCCTTTTAGCACCACTGGAATGGTACCTGTGACCCGAGTCAAAAATAGAAGAATAAATGGTATCGATTTTTAAGACTATTTCTACCGCGCTAATCAAAAATCCATACCCAAAAATATGGAATTAAAATTAAAATACATTTTCTGAATTAATAACAAATTTTATACAGACGCATAATGGCTCTACTAGGCACCTCCCGTTCCGAAAATAATTCTAAATTAAAATTCTTAAAGGTGTCTTTTGACACCTTTGGTGAAAATGGTGTTATTGCTATTGAATCAATTTTATTTTTTTCGACTCCGCTACTTTAGTTGAAATCCCGAGAATTTTTTTTTTCCAATCTACCCACCAAGGATCGGGAACGATTCGGTATCCGAGTTTTCATTTCGAGGATAGCAATAACTCTCATAGGGATCCTCATTGAATCCAACCATTATTTCAATGCTAAACTCTACGATGGCACGTTTATTGGATCTCCTTTCGTCCTTTTCTTACCGTAGCAGCCTTTACGATACTCCCAGGAATAATGAAAATTATTACCACTGAAATAACACCCCCTCCATCGGGGGTAACTGGAGACCTTTCGTCTCTCGAGGGTGGTTCGCATGTATGTACAAAGCAAAGCGCGCGCTTCTCACTCCATCTCTTTCACCCCCATAAAGTTGCACCCTCCCTACCATTCTATCGCATTGCCACGAGTAACACACTGAGCACTTTGGTCGAATGGCGAATGGCGAATAGCTTTATAATTTACCCTTTGCCAAAGCAGTTTCCAAGCTTTCTGTTTCGCATTAGCTCCAACCCGTTTAATGAACCGAACGGAGCGCAATCGACGCGGCCGTCAATTATTCCCAAAGTCCGGTTAAAAGGGCATTTTTCTCACAATTCGCAGTTCTCCAATTGCGGGAACGTCAGTTCCTTTCAATAATACGGTGACGTCATTGGGGTATAATGATTTTTCACTATCACCGCAATTTGCCAATTTAGGGGGATGAAGTTTCATTACACGGCGGATCAGACAATGGGGTGGCAATAAAGCGTTATGTGCCGTGGCGCGATGTAAAAATTACCGTAATATTGCAAAAGTTGGCCTTTGCGTGGTAGTAACGAAATAGGAACTGCTTTCCACATCCCAAATGGCTCTCCAGGGTGGGAAAATTATTACCCTACGGTGGGACATGAAAAACTAGACTGCAGCAAGAAAGTTATTAAAATGCGATATTCTACAGAATTGCCCTTCGCGTGATAGCAACATTTCCCCGCGTTTCAAATGTCCCCAGCGTGGTAAAATTACTATAAGATGGCGGGGTATGAAAACTCACTATATTGCAATCCAAAAAGTTACTATACAGTAAGAAACAGTTTCCTATCCCACGGTAACCTAGTAGGAATCATTTCTTGCATTCCGGATGTACTCCCGGGGTAGTAACTATACTGTAGTTACTATGCTGGGCTTCACTACTATAGTAACTTTACTATAGTTACTATAGTAGAAGTACAGAATTTAAAAAAATTACTACGCTGTTCCGTAAAAATTACTATAACAATTAAAAATTGTTTTTTTTCTTTCATCGAGGGTTTCTTTCCCCTGGTATGGTAGCCCATTTACTTTGCCTGGAGGTTTCATCCTTTTTACGAATTGATCTTTCTCTGTTTGCGCAGAAATCAATGTATCCCGTTACATTTCGAACGGAAAATTCGAATCCAGTGTTTAGAGTTTCGTGAAAC
Source organism: Gasteruption jaculator (assembly GCA_949825005.1). Classification (NCBI taxonomy): domain Eukaryota; kingdom Metazoa; phylum Arthropoda; class Insecta; order Hymenoptera; family Gasteruptiidae; genus Gasteruption; species Gasteruption jaculator. The sequence goes on along the minus strand of OX463769.1, from coordinate 10,176,582 downwards.
TTCGATGATCATGTATCAAACCTACCTACACACGTGCAATATGCATGCATTCACGCATCCATCCAACCATCTATGCATACAATCACGGATTATATATGTACGTGCATAAGTGGATCCCCATATTAACGTGAGACCCGCGAGTATGAGCGAATCCACAGATGTATTTATACTATATATATATATATATAAATATATATACCTACGCGGTGGAAAATCCATGCAATAGCCTTGAAGGCAAATGTTGATGAAACATCATCATCATCATCATCATCATTCGCAAACAATGACACGATACTCTCTTATTTTTCCCTCGGTACGAGTTTCTGTACACGTCGTGATAATGCTGGAGGGAAGCAGCGAATGAGTGAATATACATTATGTATGAGCAGAGACTTCCGGGGTTACAGCCTGCTACGCTTTATTCCTATGTAGCAGCATTGTTTCGTGGAAAGTGCATAAGACTTTTCAACACCTGCTTTGAAACGAGCGGAAGACGAAAAAAGGGGGTCATTTGCTTTTCAGTAATACCTTCCCTAGACTCTGCCATTCTTCTCGCTGAAGATATAATAATAATACAAGCCGAAGTTTCTTCCCCCCGGATTCCAAAACTTTTGTTCCCCCATCGGACAGCTCCCGCTGCTGCTAAATAACAAAAAAATCCGCTCTTTCAATATTGATCGCTCTTTAATCGCGTTTTAATTAACCTTCTTGTCGTTCATTATTAATTCGCTATCGAATTTCGAGTGTCGGTAAACAAGCCTGAAACGTGTTTGCATTCCGATGCACGCCAGGGGGAGCGCGAAAGGGGTACTTCGAAAATCCCAGCGACGGGTTGAAAAAATTACTTTGTACGAGATAGAAATTTTCGTGGACGCAGCAACGTGTGTTTTCCAGAAAGTAGAAATTACGGTAACGTAGCAAAAGTGACCTTCACCCGATGAAAATTGCTGTAACTCAGCAAGGGTTGCTTTTTGAACATAGAAATTGCGGTAACGTAGCGAAAATTGCATTCTATCGAATCAAAATTACTATTAACGTAGCAGTATTTGTTTTTGATACACAAGAATTGCTACAACGTAGCTGAAATTGCTGCAACGTAGCGAAAATTGCTTTCTATCGAATCAAAATTGCTATAAACGCAGCGACATTTGCTTTTGATACACAGAAATTCTTGCAAACGAAACCGTGGTATTTTCTGCCTTAGAAAAATTGCTAAAACCTAGAAAAAAATTACGATTCATAAAAATGCCCATTCATTAAAAAATGCTGCAACCTATTCCGGGCTTTTTTGTATCCAGTAAAAATTGCTAAAAGGCAACGAGAGCTGCTTTCATCCGTGGAAAATGCTGAAAACGGAACGCTCCTTCTGATGCAACTTGTTTCGCCCATTGAAATCTGCCCTACAAAAATTGCTAGAACCTAGAAGAAATTGCTCTTCATTCAGTAAAAAAAGATATAACCTATTTGGGGCTTTTTTTGTATCCGGTAAAAATGGCTGCAAGGCAGCGAGAGCTGCTTTCATCCCTAGAAAATGTTGCAAACGAAGTGCTCCTTCTAAATACAACTTGTTTTGTCCATTGAAATCCCGCAAAGCAAGCATCCGGGGAAGAATCTCTGGTCGCACTTAGAAACCGCGTTGATGTTTCTTATCGTGCGAAACTTGCATCCATCGATTATCTCCGATCTTCGGTCTCTCTCTCCTCGTGTCTCTTCGCTTGCTTCCTCGAGTCAGCATGAAAAGTTCAACAGCGGCACCCGTAGAAATATCAATGGGAAGTGTCTCGAACGAGATAAAGCAAAACGATGGGAGCCGGGATGTGCGCGGAAAGTTATAGAGAAATATTGACCAGGATAATCCATCCCCGGGCTCTACTAGGTTTCAACCTTAATCCTCCGCCAATTGAGGACTTTATTTCGATCCGTTTATTGAAGAAACACCCGGGGTGTATCCGTACCCATCCGGTTTGATTAGTTTTCCGCGATTAATAACAATTTCCTCGCCAACTGTGGCCAGAAACGTTGAGGGATTGACGTTCGCTTCGGCGGTGGAGGAAAATTGCAGTTTCTGAAATTTCGACGAAAGGAGGGAAGGATAAAAGTGGAAGCGCCTTTTCTTTGCCAGCCCATATCAATGAAATTCACGAGTAACCGCAAAGAAAGTCGCTACTTCCTTTCGCCCGAACCGCTTCGAGGGGGATTAAGAGTACGAGCCAAGCATTAGACGAACATATCGGGGCAAAGTAACTTTGTAGACCCGAGACTCTTGCAAAAGTGCATCGGAGCGGTGATGATGATGAAAGGGATATGGCTGCTGCAATCCTTCGCTTTGCTCCATTCTCCCCCTCCTCCCTTCTCTGTTTATCTAAGACTCCAGCCTTAAGAACCATCGGTTTTAGCTTAATGAAAAGCAACCCCCCTCTGCCATAAAAGCTTTAACCTGTGCCGACTGCGCCCCTCCAGTGTCGAAGGAGGCAGCAGGGGGTTGGTTGGTTGGTCCGTTGCGGATCTCACTTACGTGCGAATGCATCACGGGGTGGTGCCTCGCATAGGCAGGAATTGCTGTAACGAGAGCAAGACTTGCTTTCCACATGCTGACTCAATGCTGAGTCGAATCGATAAAGCCTAAAAGCTAGGACACCACTGGAATGGTGTATCTGTGACCTTTCTTAAGAATGGAAGAACGTATGGTATCAACCCTTAACGCTATTTCTACCGAAAAAAATTGTACGTAGTCAAAAGTTCAAAATTAAAAATGTAGAATTATAATTAAAATACATTTTCTTAATTAATAACAAATTTTTTTACACGCGCATAATGTCTCTACCAAGCATCTCCCGTTTCGAAAATAATTTTAAATTGAAATTCTAAACGATGTCTTTTGACACCTTTGGTAGAATTGGTGTTAACTATTCTGAGATTGTTCCTCTTGGTCCTTCAATTAAATCATGGGTTTGGAATCTCAACTTTTTTTTTTGCAATTCGACAATAATATATGCATTGTCTGCTATATATATGTGTATGTGTGGAATACATAGAGAGTGCGAAGCAAAGGGCTGATTAAAGCTACTACCCCCTTTTTTTCCCCCAAGTAAGTCTGTGGACAGTACCCGCAACAATACGGATTATAGACTAACGGAACAAAGGATTCTTGACGTCGACAAGGGTGGCTTTCCTCAGAGGGGCTGATGAAGGACATAACCGAACTCACGGTACAAGGGAAGGCTACATTCCCGACGGAATTGTGGTACGTCCGAATGCGATTAAAAGCCCATACGTGTATGCGCCACGATTGGTGGGTTGAAGTTCAAGACCGGTTAGCTACTTAAGAAGCTTTTAAACAAAAGTGGGTCGGACACGCGGATGAAAAAACCTACGCAAATCCACCCCAGCAATTGAAATGTTCTATTCACTCGCGCAGTCCATTAACCCCCATCCCATTTTCCACCCTTGTCTCTTTGTGTTTCGTCTCTCCTCATTATGAATAATTGTTGCCGTGGCAAAAAATTGTGGCCCGACGGACGACGTCGGTACGTACACTTGCATCTAAGTTCGCGGGATGTTGCCATTTTTTGGGAGATTATTATTAATTATTTTGTATGTTATCGATTGCAAATCACAGTTATTGGGGAAAAAATCCCTTCATTTGGGTACCGCCAAGGTTTTTTACCCCAACCTAACTTGAAAATTTCTTTTAATTTATTCAATTAATCATTATTTTTTAATCGAATGTTTTTTACACCCAAAATTTCGAATTACAATACTGACCAAAATATATAGGGTGTTCGGTACAAAAGTACCAAGTCGAGAAATTGTAATGGGTGGTGAAAATTTGTACTATTTCTTGAAAATCGGAATAATTGCCAAATAATTAATTAACTCATAAATTAAAGTAAAATATGGCGTCAATCATAGATTTTTATTAAATCTAAACACACTTATTGTTATTTTAAATAGTTTCACGATTGAAGTAACTTGAATATAAATTATTTGTGCATTTATTTTTTTTTTTCGCGTCGATACGAAATCAACCAATTGTTGCATTCTGAGATTTGGCTGTTATCCAACAACTACTAACAAATATTGACCCAAATTAAAATGTTTATTTACATTAAATATGTATAAGAGGGAATAACAATTTAGATTTTTATCAATTTATTAATGTAATCCTTGATATTTAATTTAACGTTTTCTACTTCCAAAATGTCATAATTTAAGCTGGGAAACAAATGAGTTTCCTTATTGTTAATTTCAACTAAAATACGTCTACAAAGAGACAGAGAAATTTTGATTCATATATATTATATATATGTGCACGTATGTATGCATCCGATCTGTCAGGTATGCAGGTTCTCCCTGTGGGCTAAAGTAGCTAAATAGGATTCCTCTTCCTTCCCTCCGTTTTGGCCTCTCATTCCTCTGGAATGAACTTCCGCATTTCTAGGCATGTCTCTAGTTTCAAATCTGAAGAGAGTATACGTGGAACATAACCCGCGGGATATTTGCTTGCATCAGAACGTCCAGTTTGTATCTATGCCAATGTGCACCGTGCCACGCATACATCCGCCAGACAGAAATATCAGAAAGTCACTCTCTGCTGAACCAGCGCTATTTTCGCATTAAATGGACGGGTTTCAATGTCCGCGCTATGGGTTATTGCGGGTGCAGAGGGTTCATTATCACGTTTTAAACACCGCAAATTGATACGAAACCCCGTCGAAGCGACGTCTCGAACGATCTTAAGATTGAAAAACAGTAAAATTAATTAGAACTTTATAAGGAAATTGCGAAAAAATATATAATATATATTATTATTATTGTTATTATTGTTGTTATTATTATTATTATTATTGTTATTATTGGTGTTGTTATTATTATTATTATTATTATTATTATTATTATTATTATTATTATTATTATTATTATTATTATAGATTATGTATATTATTTTATATATTATTCGAATATTTTCTTTAATGTATTGTAATTGAGAAAATAATAAGCATACGAGATCGCTATTAATTTTAATGTTAATTAATAGCGATTAATTAATGAATGCAAATTCATGTAAATTAATAATGCAAAGGTAATTTAATTCATCAGTTTTATTATTTTACGCTCCGTACCTACATTCGCTATTTTTCTCGCAATTTTCATTATTCCGACGATTACTTTTTGTCCCCACGTAGATAGACGCGCGTCCATTACCGTAATTGACGTTCAAAATAAACGATTGTTGTTCCAGGGGTTGGAATCGGCAGCGGGACAAACGAGGATCCCTCCGAGGACCTGATTTTGAACAAGGTGAGTGGAAGACTTTTTTTCTTTTTGTGCAATTGAGGAAAAAGAACGAGGGAATGCAGTGACGATCAATTTTACAATATTGCGACGTAAGATTGAAAACAAGAATACTGCAGATTTTACATCCCCATTAAGAAAATTATTAGTATATTTTCCATTTTTTATGTTCTCACGACCTTTATTTTCTATACAAACGCTAGGGTTTCATGAAAATGGACCTTGAGGATCGTTTCTACGCGAAAAATTACCGCTCGACATGGTCTCCCCGACTTTATTTTTCAAACTTTAATTTTCACCTCATCGGCCGGGACGAAGAACGGGCAACTTTCGGCCGAAAAAAATCGGCTTTTAAAATCGATTTTTCGGGATTATCGGGAGACCCTTATCCGATGTATTTTTTCCCGAGGAATCCATTTCCATGGTGAAAATTGCAAATTTCCAGCGGGAAACAGGATTTTTTCTGAAAAAACATGATTTTTACGACCTTCCCCTGGGATTTCGAGAAAATAGATTTTCGAAAATTTGAAATTTTCCGTGACGCGACTCGTGACCGAAACTGACCATATCATTGTGGGAGAGAAGCACGAATTTCAAATGTACAAATATTGATTCCATGTCATTCGATGAAATTACTACCTATCGGTAGGTATATTATTTATGTACAATGTGGCTATTGGATTAATGGCGAACGTAATTAAGGGCGATAAAAGCGAACGATCAAATATCGCGCTTATCGTTGTTTGACAAATTTACCATACCCGTCGACTACTGTCGTATTACACTCGTATCCCTATCAGAGATCTATTCGATTTATGGGTGATTATGTTACCGATTCAAGTCCGAAAAGTGCATTAGCCTTCGAGATTTCTTTCCTTTTTCCCCGCTCTTACGGGGAATATTTTTGTATTTCCGGAAAATGTTGCTATTACTCAAATTTTTAAATTTCAATTTAAAAAATTGTTTAAATTGAAAATATACCGAACGTTCAATATTAAATATTAAAAAGCAAAACAGTAGAAGTTTAACAAAATGATACACTTTCATTAAAACGTGATTTGATTTTATAATAAAAGGATTTAATTTCACAAGAATGATCGTACAAGTGAATTCCCATTTACAGAAATTTCCACTGGATTTACAATTTAATTATGGGATTTTCAATAACAATTGTTGGCTAAAAGCTTTCGTAAAAGGGAATCAAATGCAATGAGTGTGACAATGCGTGAAATAGCCTATTAAAAATATTACAACGAGTAATATAATATCACGAATAATAAAATTTACAACAAATGCTCAAAATTGAAACGATTTTATCAATTTTAGCGAATAAGTAAATTGATGGAAAAGTAGTAAAATATTTTAGATTCATTAATTTCAGCTTCTTTGTATTAAGAGCCTTCCAGGCTCGTCTCTATACGTTCCTTTATAAAACCATTCTATCCTGACGAAGGATTGATTAATTAATTAATTAATCTCTGTAGAGAGTATGTAGTAGAAAACTGCCCTGTTTTCTTACGCAATTTGGCATTCGTTTCTAAGAAAATGAACGAGCATCTAGAGGTTGTCTTACTACTTGCTTATCCCGAAGCTTAGTAATTTAATTAATATTGGCTTGATTACTAATTTTTTTTTAGAATTGTCCCTTATAGTAATTAAATATAATTGAACAAGGCACAAAAATAATAAATCCATCAATTTTCCAGCGTGACATACACGAAAAAAAATAAAGACACTAATTATTTTACTTCACGTTGACTTAATCATGAAAACAACTGGAATAACAATAAATGTAATTAAAATTATTATAATGAATTAACAAAATTAATAAGTCCATCAATTTTTCACAGTGACATTCACGAAAAAAAAATAAGGGCACTAATTATTATAGTAATCAAATATTTGATTATAGTAATTAAAGTAACTATAATAAAATAAAATTACTACAATTGGTGCCTTATTCGACCACAGCAATAATTATAGAATCACTACAAATTTTTGTAGCGTAACCACCATCTACTTCTGCCGTCTCTTTTTTTTTTTTACTTTCGTGTACGAAAATGAACAGAAATGGCATCGAACCATTAGATTTCATTTTATTTCACGATATTACGGAACTTGTCAGTGATAATATTTATCTTTCGCCACCTTCAAAGAATCCTTTTCAGAGCTTTTTCTCGTTCTTTTTCGTGTTGATTTTGAAAGAATATAAATTGTTCCTCTATTTTTCATCGAGTCGTTGCTTTCGTTTCGTTTCGCTGGAAAGGAAAGACCTCGACGTTGTTCGGAACAGTTTTTAGCACAGTCTCTAACATAAATTGTCCGACGTGTCCAGGACAGAGTCTATTGTTTTTGCGGTACCGGGGCGTATTGTACGGCACAAAAGGAGCGGGCAGAAACTTCTCTTTGTCAGCGGCGTAATGGGAAAGAACTTTGGTAAACAAAATAATGGATTAAACGGGACGGGAATCAGCGAATGAAGGGCTTATGAAAATGAAGGAACCGGACGAGTAAGCATAAAAGGATATTTATACGGTACATATCTGCATTTTAGTAATTTCAATATTTAAAAGTCGAGAGGCACTCGAGTCAAATTTTACGTTTAGCTCGCCGGAAGAGTCGAGCCGTAAATATTTCTATGCTCGACATGCCGGGAGAATTATTTCTCTTTTATGCTTCCTATTCGAGTACTTGTAGTACCTATACCTTCGCCTTCATCTACACCCACACCTGAATCTGGGCTTATACCCACCCGCGACTTCGCTTATACTTGCACTTGCAACTGTTCCTCTAACTGCACCTATACCTATGACCTACTGGTTCATCCGAGAGACGTAGAAGGAAGGCGACAGAAGTCTTTTGAGCAATTTCCTCCGGCTTTCATCTGAATGTTTATCAAAAGTCCGCCACCCACCCTCGAGCGAGTGTACCTAGTTGTTAAACTTCAAAAACATTTTTTTAACAATTTCAATACATTTTTGAGTCCAGAACAAAGCGTAATTTTGAAATACGTGTACTCAACTTTGAGTGCCACAGCTTTTTGTTGTTTTCAAATCGAAAATTGATACCCGGCGTGGTGGCGCTCTTTTTGTTGCATATTTGAAAAATGTTGGCATTTTTGGACACGAAGCAAAGAAGCGCGATCCCGCCACTTGGCACCAAAACGGTTAATAAATATAAATTCATCTTATTGATAAGTTTTAGCTTAAATTTTATAAAAAATTTGCTCCTCAGTATATTTTTTATAAAATTCGTTTTTCATGAAAAATATATAAATCAACGGATAAAACTAGTATCGAAATAATTTTAATAACAGTATTTATGTCGAAATTAATATTAATCCAAATTCCTTTTTTTACGATGAAAACTGAAATTATAAAAATTTGTATAATTTCAGTCAAAGACGTTTCTCGAGATTTGCTGTATCTTGGTCAGTTTTAAACGTATGTTAATAACAAAATTCATGTATCCAGTTGAAGACATTTGAGCCGTTTATTTTGAAAGTGGCCTAAGTCCATTTTTCAAAAAAAAAATGAAGAACTCGAAAATTTATAATTAAATTGCTGAAAACTAATTATTTGTGCCGATATACAATGACTCTTTAAAAATAGACTTAAGCCACTTTCAAAATAAACGGCACATTTATTGTAAAATTAGGCTCTGTTTTGGACTCAAATGTGTATTTGAATTGTATTTAAAAAATTCTTTACTTATGACAACTGGGTGTACCCCCTTAAAAAAGCTCGACTTATCTCTTGAATTCCATCGATGATTCAATTTAGCCCCGCTGGAAGTGATTACCATATTTTTGGCAGCGTCTCAGACTGGAATTAACTTTCAACATTTTTCCTGCACTCTCTCTCTCTTCTGCTTTCCTTTTTACATAGATAAGTATAACCCAGCAGAAGAGCGGTAAGTAGGTCCATTAATTTTCACGGATATACCCACCCCTCCTTCTCTTCCTTCCCGGGACATTACGACTATCATTTAATACCAGCTATGAAACATATTTTCAGCACCCTCGTGCCGTTTCTCCTGCTCTTCCTCTTCTTGTATTTCCGCCCGTTTTATTCGAGTAGCTTTATGACGGTGCAAAGCAACGTTATTTCACTTGTAGACGGAAAGTTAGGAGACACGTTGCGCTGCAAAAATTCGCGGCCGGGTAGAAGAAAATTAGTACCTTCTATCCGTGTGCCCCCATATTCGGAATGCCATGGGAAATTTTTCCATACATGTTGGTACAACGAAGCGACATTGCATTACGTTAGCCAAAGTTTGACTACCCTTTGTAGTAAAATCCGATTTCCAGGTGGTAAGAAAGTCGCTTGTAGGAACTTTTACTGCATCACATGGCACGATTTTATTTTTTACGTTGGCGGATAACTTTGCGATGCAGCGAAATTTAATGACGGTAAAATTTAATTTTTGCCTGGTGGAAATTATAGAAATAAAAAGTTATAGGAATTTTTGCATCGCGCCTTAGTTTAACTTTAGTGCTGCAAAAATTCAATTTTAGTTTATGGGAATTTTTACTCCGTAATGTGGAAAAATCGTATTTCTAAGTAATGAAAATTATAAGGACATTTTACGCTATAGGAGCTTTGAAAATCCATAGCCTAGAAAAATTGTATTTCTACGTAATGAAAATTACAATAAAATTTTACATTGTAGGAGTTTTCATAAATTCCAAATTATCGATAATTTCAGCTCACAAAAATTTTACAAACTTGAAAGTGTTTTCAAAATTCAAAATTATTGAAAATTTTGGCTTACAAGAATTGTTACTTCGTAATCTAAAAAATTTGCATTTCTAATTAACGGAAATTCTACCAAAATTTTACACTGTAGGAGCTTTCACTCGTCGACGCGGTAAAAGTCAATTTCTACATGGTAGAAATTATAGGAATCGTAGGTTACGGGAACTTCTATTTCGCAACATAGTAAAATTTCATGTCTACATTGTAAAAGTCACCGACAATTTAATTCACGGTATGGAAACTTTTAATTTGCAAATTAATAAAAATAGCTTTTCCAGCACGAAAAGCTTCTTCGACCTCGGGTAACAAAAAAAAAAGAGAGTAACAGGTGGGAAGCTCGGTACGAGTCAGCGCAGGTTTTACATAAAAATTGAATTTTCTGCGTAAACATATAAATCCGGAGGAATTCTCGTCTCGTATTATAAAAAGGATGATTTGTACGGCGTTACGCGTGATATTCATATCCGCGCTGTATCTATGTAAAAATTCGTTACATTTTTTGCCATTCAATTTATCTCACCCCCTTTTTTGGGGACTTCTTTTTTCCTCGCGCGCTTTTTCTCTCCCGCCTTTATACATTTATTTGTACACCACGGTCTCGTTTTCCCTATTTTTATTTTACCTCGCTTTTTATATCACCACGAGCAGGCGGGGAGCCGAACGGCGTTCCATGCAGTGACATTAAAAGTCATGATGGAGATCCCAGCGACACCATTTTCTCTCTTGCTCTCTGCTTTTTTTTTCTTCTCCATTGCCTCTACTTTTTTTTCCTTTTTCTATGCCACGAGACTTTTACGAGACCTCGTATTGTTGGTCTTATCGCGTTACAGCTGTACCAAGAAAATAACGAGATCCTTCTTCCTTTGTGCATTAGCCAACGGAAGCTACCGAGGAAACGTATCGGTTACATTCTCGCCAGTTCTGCGTTATCCGATCGCGAGAAGGCCGAGTCTCGTTCTTGACTTCTCGCAGAAGGATCGACAGCCACTCAGAGGGTGCCCACTTTTCCTCTCGAGCGAGTTGACACTTTCTTCCGAAGTTGCGATTGCTATAACATTGACAAGTATTGTTATTGGCGAGGGCGTTACCGGACGTAGGGTAATTTCTATTTTTACCGACTATTCCTATGATTTCTATTTTTAGCGCCGCAGTTGGCAGCCTATAAAGCACTGTAGAAAATTACCCTACGCCTGGCAACGCTGATTGGCAACTGACAAGTATTACAATTTGTAACTTCTATTTTTATAATTTCTATTTTTAGTGCCGCAATTGGCAGCCTATAGAACACTGTAGAAAATTACCCTACGTCTGGCAACGCTGATTGGCAACTGACAAATGTTTTTATTGCCAACAGTGTTACCAGGCGTAGAGTAATTTCTATATTTAGCGACTATTCCTATAATTTGGATTTTTAGTGCCGCAGTTGGCAGCCTATAGGTCACTATAGAAAACTACCCTACGCCTGGCAACGCTGATTGGCAACTGACAAATGTTTTTATTGCCAACAGCGTTACCAGGCGTGGGGTAATTTCTATTTTTACCTACTATTCCTATGATTTCTATTTTTAGTGCCGCAGTTGACAGCCTATAGGACACTATAGAAAATTACCCTACGCCTGGCAACGCTGACTAGTTTTTCAATTGGTAACAGCGTTATCAAATGTAGGGTAATTTCTATTTTTACGGTGCTGCGCTTGACAGCCTATACGGCACCGTAAGAATTACCCTACGTCTGGTAACGTTGACCGGCAACTGCACAAATTTGCAGCCACGCGAATTGGGAATTATTAAATTTCACAAATAGAACTTTTTTTTACTGGTTCCAACAATTTTTTGGAGCGTTTCGCGAATTCCCTAAAAAATTGGCATCGCGCAGTGGCAATATTGCAACCAATGAGGTCCTATCAAAGTGCAATTACAACTATTTTGAAATTTTCCAAGAAATTGGAAATTATTGAAGTTACAAAAAATTGTACAGAAATTCCAGCCATAAGAGCAATTGAATTTGATTTCAATTGTTTATTAACAATATCGATATTGTTATTTTAACTATTTTATGTCTCACCAGAAACGAGGTAATCGAGGTACCCTGGGTTTTCTCGTAGCATTTTTGTAATGGAGAAATTTTCTTTCGTTTTCCCTCCGGAGTTGTCAACCGACAGTTGACAACTGGCACGAAAAGAGCCAGAGGGAATGGGATAAAGAAAGTAACCGATTGGAGCTCTCGGTGTAGCTTATATTTCTATGATATCTTCCGCGGGTCGGGAAGTTACATCGCTAAGTTTCAGATATACGTAATACATGAGACACTTTGTATGCATAGGCAAAACTTGTAAGGACGTACCCATTTCAGAATGCTTATGTACCTACAAGTACCCGTGTACATATATCGAGCTGGATACGCATATGTAGAGAGACAGGGCACTTAGCCGCGTGACGTAACGATCATGATGGAAATGTGCGCGACACAATGGGAAATACAACTTCTTGCAGATGCGGTTACGGCGAGAGGGATGGGACAGGGAGAGAGAGATGGAAGAATGAAAGCTCGGGGGGACAAACAGAAAGGGAAGAGGAAGAAAATGTTGTTCCGTCGCAGTAAACATAATGCATACTATGCGTATCCCTGTCCAGAGCAATTTTCATAATGTAAATTGCAAGAGGAAGGGGTTGGGGCTTTTTGTGCGGCACGAAGTTACGTGAGCGTGTAGAGACACGAGTTACATTTGTTCGTTCATTCACTCTTTCATTCATTTATCTCTCATGGGTATGAGAAAGGGCTTCCAAAAGTCATTCATGATCTGTCACCGTCTTTCAGATTCTTTTCTTTCCGGTTACGTACTTTTGAGACAAATGAAAATTTGTTTTTTGTCAAAACTCCCATTATCGTTGTTATTATTATTATTATTATTATAACTACAACTACTACTACAAATCGAGAAGGATTTGCGAAATTCATTAAGAATGTAATTATTTTTATTAAGAATGTAATAAAAATGCATTCAAAATGAAAAATATTAAAATTACAAAAGAAATAGTAAAAAAACTTTCTTTTAAAATGTAAGATACAAAATAGAGTAAATTAACATTAACAATGACTATAAAATTGGAGTTAGTTGTTAATATTCTATAATTTAGCTAATTTTATTACGTCTGGTATTTCTTTTTTCTCTTTACACTACTACTATATTTAATATTATAATAATAATAATAATAATAATAATAATATTTATTATTGTTGTTGTTGTTGTTGTTATTATTCATATTATTATTTTGTTGTTGTTGCTATTAGCACAGCACCGTTATTATTATTATTATTATTATTATTATTATTATTATTATTATTATTATTATTATTATTATTATTATTATTCCTAGTAATATTGTTAGTATTCCTACCGCCATTATCATTATCATAATCTTCTTTACATGCACTTCCATGGAATGCAAGACAAATGACCCGAAAAATGTGCAGAATTGTGTACAACGAAAAAAAAGCAGAATTGTTTGCGGTATTCATTATTTAAGCGAATTCAGCAGTAAAGTCATATTATTATCATCGTTTTTCGATAGAATCCATACGACTGCCAGAAGGGAAATCCGTGCGTGAATAATTCCGTATTAATAAATAATTCAATTCCATATTTCCCAAGAGAGTTTGCCTCAACTACCATAACCGTGCATAGAACAGCCGCTATAATAATCCGTATACTACTACTACTACTACCACTTTTACTACTACGTACTACTACTTTTCCACATTTATCCCGTGAAATGGGAGACATTGGGTGACTCGCGAGATTCCATTCGGTAGGAAGAAATCGGCCGGTCCTTTTTGCAATAAAATCCAAAGCTCAATTTTAGGGTGGTGTAATGCAAAGTCTACCATAAATTGGATCTGCAGGAAATGCAATTTTTTTTTTCTAATTGATAACGTTTCCTGCAGTTTGTGATACGTTTAACTCACCTGCAATGAGATTACCACCCGAAACGGTGGTAAAAGCTACCGTGCAATTACTTCCGCGTGGGCTTTACACGAAGAATCATGAGAGGGATTATGAAAATTCTTGCTTTTTTTTTATTTCGATACATTCGACATATATTACCCTGCTTTTTACGTAAAAATCTTATTTTACGTGAAAAAAGAAAATCAGACCTCAGTTCTCGTATAGATATTTACATAAATAATTTCAACGGAATTAATTATTTGCGAAGAAAAGCGAAAATTCGCCGCAAATAAAAACTTTGATCATTTATAAAAATTCAGTACTAAAAAAATGTATAAATTATTCGGCATGCATGAGTAATTTAAAACTTTGGCAAATATGTGACACCAGACCATTTCGCTCTTCATACATTTTTTATTTCGTCGCTTTCTTGCAAACCGCGAAATTTCTGGAAAAACAAAGATTTTTTCGCATCAATAATTACTAATTTGGCATAATTAATTTCTTTGGGTATTTTATACACATAATTTCGATATTTTTGAAATTTCCATAGCTCTCAATATGAGAGTTAAAAATCGATCGAATTTTTGATTAGTTTTCTTTTATCAGTTTCTGTTCCGTTCTATATTGAACGAGTACTTCAGTTCGAAACTGATAACCGTGACAGGCCGATACGAAAACTGACGTTGCTGCTTGCTATTTATCTTATTCTCTTTCTTGGAGGTAATAAAAAATCTTTCTTATTAATTGAATATTAAGGGAACTGATGACTATGCTCCCTCAAATTGGAAAAATCCTTTTTTTGAAGGAACAAATATTGCAATTCCAAGAAAAAAAAATTCATAAAAATTAAAATATAAATTGCAGTCGCTGCATTTCGTTGCTGAAGCTTAAATATATCGTCTGCAAACTGGTGAAAAATTTCGAATTTTCAAATTTTCAGTAAAAGAAATTTCATATTAAGAAAAAAAAAAGTATCCCCTAATAGACATCTTCACCCCGTACGAGTGCAGGTCGTGAGGGTATGATCTCCAAAATGTTTCCCATGAATATTCATGTATCGGACGTGAGTGGAATTGTGGGATACCGTTCGGACGTTGTGTTTTAACGTTCAGGATAATTCAAAAAGTTTTTGTCTACCTATATACCGATCGATATGAAATAATCGCGTTACATTGCCACGAATAATACAGTTTATTGCGTGTATTTAATAACAGTTTGACAATTTTTCGATTATCTCTTATCGCGTTGTATGTACAACGGCGCGATGGGAATGAGAAATCGACCTTGAAATGGTCGATTTCTAATTATCCAGAGTAGACCAATCTCTAATTACTGTTCTGCAGAAATCGCCATAAGCGATAAATTTCATTCGAGTTACTATAAATAAAAAGTACCGTAACGTAACAAGCTCTTTTTTTTACTTTCCATACGGTGGAAATTGCTGTTGAGAGAAATGTTTCGTTTTTTAAGTTGCAAAAATTGCAATAGAAAAAATAAGTTTTGAATTGCATCGCGAAAATTGAAATTTTGCAATTTTTGCAATTTTGCAATTTTTGCAATTTTGCAATTTTTGCAATTTTGCAATTTTGCAATTTTTGCAATTTTTGCAATTTTTAATTTTTTTTAATTTTTGCAATTTTGCATTTTTGCAATTTTGCAATTTTTGCATGGACTCCTCGAAAAAAAAAAGTATAATAACGATCCCCCCCCCAAAGAATCGAATTTTTCGGGAATATCTCAATCTTCCCCCAAAAAAGGGGCGAAAATTGAAGGTTCTAAAATGGGTTTCAAAAATGGCATTGAACATAAAATTTTTGGCAATCTTCAATTTTCAAATCGATTGCAATCACCAAGTTCTTTACATTATTTTTTTTTGCATTATTTTTTCTATCGGGAATTCGTGCAAAACAGATTTTTTGCGGAAAAATTTCACTCTTGATGTTAATTATTTATTGTGGACTTTATTATAAACCATGTAAATTATTTTAATTAATAACTCTAATTCCCGATGGGACACTGGAAATTGAAATAATGGAAATTCTCGATTCCTCGTGAAAAAAAAATACATCCCCAAAAATCCCCTAGACTAGAACGAAAAACTTTGACTCCGCGAATCATGTTTTTCTCATTAAACTATCGCCATTGTGTTGGAAATATTTGTTTTTTTTTTTATTTTTTGAAGAATTCTTCGTTACTCTCGACCTGGTAAAAATTGCTTGCCCGCGTTTCCACGACGCACAATAGTAAAATTCGCTCGGGGTAAGATATGGAGTGTACTAGAACTCCAGCAGAATTAATTGGAAACTCTTCCGAGGGTTTAACCGGTGGAATTGAATTGGGTTCTCCTCAAAATCCGTTCGCAACCTTCGAAATAAATTCCAATTAATCCCCGGAAATCCGCCGATTCGGTATTCCATGAAGAAGAAGCAGAAGAAGAAGAAGAAGAAAAAGGAGGAGGAATGCTGAGGGTAGTAGGAGGAGGTTGCAAAAGTAAAGAAGGTGGAAGAGTTTTTATGTTGTATTAAGAAAAAAGAAAAAACAAGCACAAGTACATCGGCGTTCCTTGAGAGAAAAAATCCGTAAATACGTATATATGTAAAAAATATATATATATATATATATATATATAAAGTAATGATATGTACCGGGTAAGAAAAGCGGCAACGATAGCGGCGGCACTTCGCTCGAATTCGCATGTATTTTATCTACCAGTAAAATGAAAACCCAGGTACACAGATATGCACACATACATACATACATCCATACATACATACATACAGAAATACCTATATATGTACGTATAAACAGAGCACTAGGTGTTTCACGGAATTAAAGCCGGCTTTTACCTAAAAGCATCTCTCCTGTGTTGCTGCCGTTGCCTTTCTTCCTTCCTTCCTCGCAAGCACGTACAGAGTCAACTATGAGCTTAAGTTTGTCGCCTACTTCACACGTACGTCTTCGTCGCCGGCGTTATTTGCGTAGTAAAAGACGAGCGATACGACCGCTCGGGTGACGAGGATGATGAAATGCAAAGATTCCACGAAGACGAACTGCGAGAACGAAAGACGGAAGAAAATGCATAACAGGGTCCAGTCGGAAGATAGATCCTGCGTCCAGAAGTCCAGAATCTGTATGCGAGAGAAAAGGACTCGTCGAAATGACGGAAATTGTTAGGAAGAAAATTCATATAAACGCAATTGTGACGTAAAACGAGGGAATAAATTCACGGAAAAATAGGTTTTTATATAAAGGGTCAATGAAATTAACCCCTTCGCTACTATAGTCACCTATTCACGATGGGTGACTATGGTCACTGGTCACAAAAATTGAATTTTTTTCGCGAATGTTTGTAAATAATTGCAACTGGCGTTGCGTCGTTCCATTTTTTTAACAATTTAATTTTTAAATCTCTGGGACTCAAGTGGAGAATCATGCTTAGTTAGTCGTGAGTCGGATCTGGCAAAGGATAAACACAAAGCGGCGCATAAAAAAATTACTATAAAATTACTATAAATTTTTATAGTAATTTTTTTGTGCTAACGCTTATAATAAAAAATTACTAGAAGTAATTTTTTAGTGTAATTTATTGTAGTAATTTTTTTAGTTAAAAAATTACATATTATTGTCATTTTTTATTGTTTATTGTACAGTAATTTTTGAACTAAAAAAATTACTAGAAAATTTTATAGTAATTTTTGTTGCCAGGCGTAGGGTAATTTCTGTTTTTGTACCCCTGCACTTATAATAATTTGTTTATTATAACCGTTGGCGCTTATATGTTATTTTCATCAAGAAATTAAGATTGGTACGTCTCAGAAAATTTCTCGTAACTTTGATTATTTTTTTTTTATTATTTTTCACCACGGACGCGACTTCGTTACTTTCTCAGCGTATTTTAAAAATGGTTTTTTCAGCGCGATCGTATCGCATCCAGAGACCTCGCTCGAAGCACCTAAGTAATAACTCCAGTCCAAACGAATGACGATAAGAACGAAGGCGTGGGAAAAATGTGCAAAAGTCGTAGTTTTCCTTCCCTCGGAAGGAACATCCTTCGTTGAGATAACGTCGATTAATAATAAAGGATCCGAACGGGACGTTGACTCGATCGCGGGGAAAAGCGAAGATACGGAGACGTAATACCGGCAGTGATTATCCGGTAATTGTTTTCCGATAGCTGAGGGAGGAAGGCGAGTTGTCTGTCTATCAGTCCGTCTGCTTTTGTTCCCGTCGAAAACAGACGCATGAGGAAAAGAGAGTATCAGGAAGAAAAGCTGCTGCGACATAGTAGGATTCACTATCCACATCGTGACAAGTGCGATGACGTAGACGGGAAAAATGATTGAAATTGAAAAAATGACAAGAAATTGCTGTAAAAATAATAATAATTCGCCCAGGACGCATAAAAGTCATTTACAATAAATTGGTTTTGCAATAAACATTGGACTAACAAACGTGAAAAAGAAAATTATTAAAACAAAAAAATTACTTATGTAAATTAACATATTGGGTCGGTTCAAAAGTTCCTTCCATTTTTGTGATGCCGTCTCGCGCTAAAAACGGAACGAACTTATGAATCAACTGGATATTAAATATTGAACACGTAATTTACTGGAAAAATAATTAATTGCTATTTAATTACTATACAAATGGAATAATTACTAATTTCTATCTTCATGGTTAATTAATTAATTTATAGTTATTTAATTACAATTAATCGATTGCTACAAAATTTTTGGTAATTAATTCTTAATTAAAATTACGGTGAATTGTTAGTTTTCTATGAATACTCTATTTTTTTGTTAATCACGTCACGGGCTCATGGTTACTATTTTTTTTATAGTAATTTTCATTGCGACATTTACGATGCACTCGAGAGCATGCGTTTCTACCACATGCATCGCGAGAAGATTTGCTTCGCACGCTGCGAAAGCTCCTAAAACTCAGTAGAATTCGCTTTCGGCGTCGTAGGAATGACGACAACGCAGTGGAATCTTATCTCCTCCGAGAGCAGCAGCAGCAGCTGCAGTTGCAGCAGTAGAGAGAAGCGATAAAGTGACGATCGGCTGATTTTCATAGGAATGTCTCCTCTTTGCCCCCTCGAGTCACACCTGTTGGATTCATTGGAAAGGTAACAAAAGTGTTCGATAAGAATTCGCCTTTCCATGCAGCGAGAGTCGGAAAATTGATTTCCAAGACCAGGTTCCGCGCGGTATTACCGCCGGTGGAACGAGACCACGCAATCGGAATGGCTAAATATCGAGGGAAAAGTTTCTTTGAAAGAGGATTCGTCGCGTATCCGCGCTGAATTTACAATTCACCGACTAACGAAGAATATTCTTCTTTCATCCGTCACTGAACTGTATGAATTTTTAATAATATTGGAAAAATCGTCGAAGAGGAACTTTTTTTTCCATCGGTCGCTCAATCTACCGGGTGATCCGTGTGGTTCTTCGAAACTCGATATCTCGGAAAATTATGCGGTCCCTTTTTCACGATTCTTGCGTCAATCCTTTGGGGGAAATATACTTCTCACACGCTTCTTGGTTTTTATCGGGTTGGCAAATAAGTTCGTTCGGTTTTTGTAATTTATTCCACCGTTCAAAACCGAACGAACTTATTTGCCAACCCAATACATTTTTTTTGTGTTAAAAATTTTGAAATTTTGTAATTTTTTTCCAAATAAAATGACTCGAAATACATGGTTGGTGCCTTATTAAATTACTGTACAATAAACAATAAAAAATTACAATAATATGTAATTTTTTACCTAAAAAACGACTACAATAATTGAAACTGAAAAATTACTTACAGTAATTTTTTATTATAAGCGTTGGCACAAAAAAATTACTATAAAAATTTATAGTAATTTTATAGTAATTTTTTTATACGCCGTTTTGTGTTACCAACCAAACGTGTCACCAACTAAACGTCATTCTCCACTTGAGTCCCAGGGATTTAAAAAAAATTTTTTTTAAAATCGAACATTGCAACAAATATTGCAATTAAATATTAATCTTTAATAGTTAAAATTAGTATAAATATATAATTGCCGCTTTATTCAACTACGTCAATGTAGTAGCAATTACTATTCATTTTTTTTTCAGTGTACCGTGATATTGCTATTTTATAGTTGTGACGGTCCACAATGGTGGAAAAGAAAAATGAAAGAAAAAAACGTAGATAATACGAACACACGGGCATGTAACCTGGCACTCATGGAGGGTGAGACTCGATTTTTCGAGGTATCGAGTCGCGAAGAGTCATGTGGGCCACCCTATAGATACAATACCTGTGTGTTTCGACTGGAAATACACACGTAGCCTTTATCCCATACTTACACGTCGGTAGTAGATAGAAAGTGGAAAAAGCAGGCCATTAGTATACTTTTCCGACTCATTCTCATCTCCCTTTTCCACATCGTCAAGACGGAATAAAGTCACTCGTTAGTTTGCTTGAATTCCATGCAAATCCACGTGTAAATTATTCATTAGTGGTTTAAATGTTACGTAAAGTCAAGGGTTTCTTATTTATTTTACCCCCATTCTTTTTTTTTTTTTGGTCGGTCTTTGCGAACTTTTACATTCATGCTTGGCTTAGGAACGAACGTTCCGTATGTTAAACTCACGAGGGCGGCAAAACTTACCGAACCACCCTGGGAATTCGCGTCGTCGGAAATTTTCTGGGCTTTCGCTCTCAGCGTTGCCGGAAAGACGGGACTCCTTTCAAATCGACATTTTGAAGCTTTTCTGAACATGCGAGTTCCTTGACGAACAGAGCACAAGTGGTTTTACGGAATTGTGATAAGTTCGGTTTAAAAACTTTGATGAATTTTAAGAGATTTGTTTCCATCTCATCTAAAATACGACAATAACAATCTTGGAAATAAATGACGTCGGTATATTTTAATTTAGTACCACGTTCAAATAGTAATGAATAATGGATGAATAATAATAATAATGGGAAAAAAATTATGCAGAATTTAAATATTCCCCTGAAAGCTCTGTCCTTGCTGAATACGATGGATTGCACTTTGCTGATTGATACTAACCCGTATTAACAATTTATAGAACGCAAAATTTGTTGATCAATGTTATTTGATTGATTGATATAGTTGTTTCTTCGGAATAGTCCTTTTTCAAATTTTTGATATTCGAATTTTCATGAATTTGGAATTTTCCTTGGCGAAGGAATTTCAAAATTTGTGTAAATTTAAAAATAACTGGCAATAATAGCAGTAATTAGTAACTGTTAAAAAAGTTATACAAAATTAATATAAATTTTAAATATTAAATAAATTTTAATAATTGCGCTTTTTTTCAAATTTTTTTTTAGTGAAGGAATTTCAAAATAAATATAAATATAAGGTAAATGATATAAATAATTAATAACCGGTAACAAAATAATAATATTATTATAAATCTAAATACAAATAATTAATCTAATTTTCATTAATTTCGAATTTTCTTTAGCGAAGAAGAATTTTTCTTGGAGAAGGAATTTCGAAATTTATATAAATTTAAAAATAACTGGCAATAATAGAAACAATTGGAAACTGTTAAAAAAAAGTATACGAAATTAATATAAATTTTAAATATTGATAATCATAATAATTGCGCTTAATTTCACAGTTTCTTTAGCGAAGGAATTTCAAAATACATATAAATGTAAAATAAATGATATAAATAATTAATAACCGATAAAAAAAAAAGATAATAATATTCGATCTAAATAATTAAACTAATTTTCATTAATTTCGAATTTTCTTTGGTGAAGGAATTTGAAAATTAATGTAAATAAAAAAAAATTACTGGTCTCGAAGAGTAACTATTGGGTTGGTGCATATTTAACGACGATAACTTTGCATGAATATTTACTTAATAATCGTCATTAATTAGGCACCTACCCAATATTTCCATCCGTAGCTTCCGTTCACTTTTATCGGAAAGTTCGATCAAGTGCGATTACACAGTCCGTAATGGCGCTACTTAATGAAAGAGTAGAACGCGAGGATCAAAACGAGTACAATTACGATTAATTTGCAACCTTTCAATGTGAATAAGTTTTAAAATCTCCACTCGAGCTACCCCGTTAAAATTGCTGCGAAGTTGGTAAGCCATGCCTTTGAAAATAGTTAATGCGTTCGACATCAATATCCCCGTTTTATCGGGAGCAGTCGGTAAAAACTGATGGAGGAGCGAGTCAATCCTTCTGAAAGGAACGCGAGAAATCTAGAGGTTTTTTTTTTTCATGCCGATCCATCCATCCGGCGGTGTAGCAACCCCTCGAGCCCACGGCGGAGCATTAATCCACCGGATAAAAATCCAATAACAACCCTCGATATTATAATGGATCGAAACCGCTGCATTTTGGGAATTCCACTCCAGCGGGACTACGGCTCCGCCGCGGTACCAACGACAAGAGTATGCAACGCAGCAAACGAAAGAAAGGGCGTACCGAGAAGAAAATCACGTTACCCTATACAGGGTTGTTGAAGATCTCGTTAAATGCTCTCTTGAGAATCTACCTACGTTGTCGTTATATTAAAAAAAAAAGAGAGAGGAATCGTGAAATTCCGGAGTATTACTTATTTTTGACGAAGCGACTCAATAGTAAATATTAAATATACAAAAAGTTGAATTTAAATCAACGGAATTTTTTTTTCTTTTTACCGCAAGTCTTGTAATTCTAATTACGACACAATACGAGATTGCATTTTTTAGCAGAGGAGTGAAGCGTTAAAAAATAATCGTCGAGACATAATTATTGCGATTGATTTTCCACGTGCTTCTATTTCGCTTGAAAATGTAATATTGCTTCGTTGCAAAATTATAAGAATAGCAATAAAAAAAATTTTTAATTTGATATAAATTACGTTTTCCATCGAAATCTTGACCCAGATTGCATTCGAGTGGATGCATAAGGCGAGACTTTGTGATCAATAATCCTCAAAAATTATTAATTAAGAATATAATAATAATCTTTTTAGGAATTTGATTATTTTGTAATTTGAGAAATATCTTATCCTTCTTATTGGGATTTATTTATCGCTTGAATCAGCAAATCTACATTTTTAAATTATTTTTTCCCCCTAAAAAAATACTTTTTTTTTGCGCATTCAACCGCGTATTTTTTTTTTTTCAAATTAAGCCTAATTATATAACAATTTGTTATTTATGCATTTTGTAAAAGACGTTAATGCACATTATTTATGCAAGAATAAGTATGTTGTGGCTCTGGACCCCCTTAGAGACAAAAATCCACCTTATGGACCTATGGCCTTTTATATTTTTTGGAAAAATATAAAATGGAAAAAATATATAATGGAAACTATAAAAAATAGGAGGACCAATAATTAACATGAGAAGAGCATCCTGTTGATCCGATTCACGAAAGGGTCGACGTCAAGTCTTATCAACTGCAACAAAGTCCTGCGTTGTTTGGATGGATGTACGGCGCTATCGCAATGTCCCGTACTTCGTTACAAGCTACTGCAGTCGTGTACTCCTGTTTAACGAACTAATTAATAGCTTCGCCTTAATTAATTAGGTACGTGTCGGGATGGGAACGATCGTTAGAAGGAGAGACAGGTCGACTACGAGACCGCACCTTCGAAGTTACCTCCGGCGTCCATTTACAAAGACGATTTTGTGGCAACAAAAGGACCTCCCGGATGTCGGATCCAGGCGAAGTTCGAACTTTCCTCCAGAAAAGAGTACCTACGAATCGAGGTTCTCGTCTCAAGACCCTGGGTACCTGGAAGACCCGAAATTTCGGAGTCAAGAGACCTTGGAATCCATGAGAATTTTCGAGAGTTCAGGATTTTGAAATTTACAAGGATTTGGGACTTTGGAAAATCTAGAAAACCGCGGCTATCTTGGGGAGGGTCTTCGGAATCTTTAGACTTTTGGATAATAATTTTGAAATTGCTGAAGATTCCGAATCATTGGGAAACCTGTAAACTCCGAATCTTTGAAATTCTGCGGAATCCGAGACCTCGAGTATCCTGGAAATTTGGGATCTTTCGAATTTTGGGGCCTGGCAAGCTTGAGAACCCGGAATCTGTAGGATTTTGGATATTAATTTTGTAATTACTGGAGACTCAAAATCATGGGAAACCATTAAACTCCGAATCTTTGAAATTCCGAGGAATCTGAGACGTCGAGTATCCTGGAAATTTGGGATCTTTCGAATTTTGGGTCCTGGCAAGCTTGAGAACCCGGAATCTGTAGGATTTTGAATAATAATTTTGTTATTACTGGAGACTCAAAATCATGGGAAACCAGCAAACTCCGAATCTTTGAAAATTTGAGGAACCTGAGACCTCGAGTATCCTGGAAATTTGAGATCTTTCGAATTTTTGGGCCTGGAAAGCTGACATTTTTAGGACTTTTGAACACTAGCAAGCCTGAGAGCCCGGAATCTTTAGGATTTTGAATAATAATTTTGGAATTACTGGAGATTCCGAATCATTGGGAAAACCTGTAAACTCCGAATCTTCGAAATTTTGAGGAATCCGAGACCTCGAGTATCCTGGAAACTTGGGATCTTCGAATTTTTGGACCGATATACTTTTTGAACTTTTGAACACCTGGGATTTTGTAAACCATGGAAAGCAGATCCGAAAGTCCGGAAACTTGGGAA
This sequence comes from Gasteruption jaculator, assembly GCA_949825005.1. Taxonomy (NCBI): domain Eukaryota; kingdom Metazoa; phylum Arthropoda; class Insecta; order Hymenoptera; family Gasteruptiidae; genus Gasteruption; species Gasteruption jaculator. Next base: position 10,151,939 of record OX463769.1, on the reverse strand, counting down.
ATTGGCTTTCTTCTTGGCGACTCATCAGCTGTTTCACGCGGTGAGACCATTCATATACATCAGGACCCCAGCAGGTAGACAGCATTTTATGGAAAGTACATCGGTTATATACTTGAGACAAGTAGAGGGAAGGAAGCAAAAGTAACGGGATGGAGGAAATGGGAAATGTAGCGATTCATGATTTTCAAGAGGAAGAGCTCTTGAATGTAAACGAGTAGCTGCGCTGGAAAGCTCGTTAGCTTTGATCGTGCCTCTATATCGAGCCGATGATAAGGCGGAGAAAATGGGAGGGTTATGCGATGCTGAAACACAAGTAACGGCATTGAGGATCGAGGATCGAGTTGAATCAGCCATCCAGTGACGCACGTGTGCAACCGTGCACATATATCTGCAATTCCACAAACATATATTCCCTGCGGGGTCCAGTGGGATCCGGTAAAGCTCCTCCGATCTGACCGACGCTATTTACGACCGGCCATCCGCTACGGGTGGGACGACGTTGTAATCTTCCTGCCTACCGCGACCCCATAAAGCAGCTTCGGAAGCTGGAATTTAGGTCTTCGGGCTTGACAAGTACGCCGAGAAAAGAAGGAATTATTATGACAATGAGAATTACTTCGAAAAATAATGAACATACGCCTGTGACGTAAGGTGGTGAAAAGAAATAATTAACCCTTCCGCCATCGGTGAAACCGATCGTCCCACTTCAGCTTCAGGACGCGTATATGCGTATTTTGAAAAATCATGTTTCTACGATATTACGATTTGTTGTCATTTGGAACAAATTTAACACTATTTTGACCAAAGGTGTGAAAAGACACCTTTGCAATTTTAATTTAAAATTATTTTCGAGGTTTAAATTAATCATTTTTTGAAATCCACAAACGGGAGATGCTTAGTAGCTTGTAATACTGAAAAATAAATTTCCAAAACATCTTGGGCAGCAAAAGCCATTTTTAGTCCAATTGCGAAGAGTCTAAAATAATCGGTATTCATGGAAACCTAATAATTACCCACCATTTTACATTAACAATTGTTTGCGATTATTATTATTGTAATCTTTTTTTATAAATAAAAATTTCAATTTACGAAAAATTTTCTGTCCTTCAAAAGACACTTTTGCAATTTTAATTTAAAATTATTTTCGAGGTTTAAATTAATCTTTTTTTGAAATCCACAAACGGGAGATGCTTAGTAGCTTGTAATACTGAAAAATAAATTTCCAAAACATCTTGGGCAGCAAAAGCCATTTTTAGTCCAATTGCGAAGAGTCTAAAATAATCGGTATTCATGGAAACCTAATAATTACCCACCATTTTACATTAACAATTGTTTGCGATTATTATTATTGTAATCTTTTTTTATAAACAAAAATTTCAATTTACTAAAAATTTTCCGTCTTTCAAAAGACACCTTTGCAATTTTAATTTAAAATTATTTTCGATGTTTAAATTAACCTTTCTTTGAAATCCACAAACGGGAGATGCTTAGTAGCTTGTAATTTTGAAAAAAAAAATTTCCAACACATCTTTGGCAGCAAAAGATATTTTTAGTTCAATTGCGAAGAGTCTAAAATAATCGACATTCATGGAAACCTAATAGTTACCACCATTTTACATTAACAATTGTTTGCGATTATTATTATTGTAATCTTTTTTTATAAACAAAAATTTCAATTTACTAAAAATTTTCTGTCCTTCAAAACACACCTTTGCAATTTTAATTTAAAATTATTTTCGATGTTTAAATTAACCTTTCTTTGAAATCCACAAACGGGAGATGCTTAGTAGCTTGTAATTTTGAAAAAAAAAATTTCCATCACATCTTTGGCAGCAAAAGATATTTTTAGTTCAATTGCGAAGAGTCTAAAATAATCGACATTCATGGAAACCTAATAATTACCCACCATTTTACATTAATAATTCTTTGCGATTATTATTATTGTAATCTTTTTTTATAAACAAAAATTTCAAATTACTAACAATTTTAATTTTAAACCCTAGCAAAACCCCCAATTTACTAAAAAGCCAACAAACCCTAGCAAAACCTAATAATTACCCACCATTTTACATTAACAATTGTTTGCGATTATTATTATTAGGTATAATCTTTTTTTATAAACAAAAATTTCAATTTACTAAAAATTTTCTACTATGACCCCGCACGAGATTCGAAGGCAATGTCTTTGAGAATGAAATTCCTACGACTTCCTAGGATCGGATCCTAGGAAGTCGCTCCTCGCCGGGAGGAAGGGTAACGAAGGCTTCGTTATAGAGAAGCATAATTAATTGCTCGTCGCTCAATGAGAATTAGCATTAACTCCCGAAACATCGCTTCCGACGTAATTCCTGATTAGGGACACACGAGTAACCATTACACTGGCACGTGTTCGTTAGCATCCCTCGTCCTTTTCTTCCCCTGCAATTTTCCTTCCACCCCTTGTTTGTTTGTTTCCACGATGAGAATCGGAGAGAGGCTCTTCGAGCCCCGGCACGGAACTCGCCATGAAAGTTTCGATTATCCCGGTGTTTTCGTCGATAGGGAGGGACCGCGTCGTGTCAAGATATTAGAAATTCAGCCGGCTGAAATTATACTCCCGTAGTTTATAGCCGGCACGAAATTTTCATGAACTTTTCCTCTCGGGTGATTACGTCCGAAGTTCTCTGCCGTGATTCTTCATTAAGAGGGTTGCAAACGCCGTGTATCGATTGGTCCGGAGTTGAGCACGCGTATGTGTTGTGCTGATAAAATTAAAGGAATGCATTATTCATATTTCTAGTTGACGTAACATTAACTTGGGAACTCCGACGTTAAGTTGGAGTAACAATAAGTTCAGTTGGAGTTACTGAAAATGTGTAGTTGATGCCATATGTAACTAATAACATGGTAATTACGCGTAAATTACTAATTACGCGTAATCAAAAATCCAAAAGCAAAAATATGGAATTATAATTAAAATAGATTTTCTCAATTAATAGCAAATTTCTTAAAGAAGCATCAGCTAAATTTCTCTGCTAAGCACCTCCCGTTTGTGGATTTTAAATAAAGATTTAATTAAACCTCGAAAATATGTCATTCGAAATTAAAATTGCACAAAGTGTCTTTCGACACCATTGGTAGAAATGAGCCGGTTATTTTGAAAGTGACCTAAGTCCAATTTTTTAAGAATTTCGCAAATGTTTTTTTATGACAGCTAATGTCAAGTGGCACATGTGACTACAGTTAAAAACAAAAAATTCACAAATGGACTTGCACCACTTTCAAAATAAACGGCTCGAATAGTGTCAAGTTGCATAAAAAAGGATAAAGAAGGAAAGCTTTTGCTGCAACTTAAAATTACAGGAAAAATCCTAAACAAATTTTTTCTTTGTTTTTATTGTTAAGCGGCATCCCGCGATGGTTTTACAGCTTTCCTCTTGAGTAAGCAATTGTCACAGTATCTGAGAAGTATAGCCAATCATTGTGCCAATCAAATTTTCATTACGTCTTATAATCGAGGGGGCAGCTACGTTTTCAAACTTGGTCTTTCATAGCGAAAGCCGGGTTGACCTGGAAGTGGAGCCGGGTTTGAATCTTTGAACGCATAACGTGGGTTATTGTTGTTCGAATGCGTATACCTATTAGAGGTGAGGCCGCACAGCTAAGCACCTTCCCGGTGTGAGGCTAAACAATACCCTTACGTCTTATAATTGGTTAAAGAAAAAATGTCAAAGAATAGCCTTTTTTTGTGACTACCGCAACCCGGCATCCCTTAATGATTCTTCAGCCTTTCAGGAATTTTCCGATTTGTCTCTCGAACAAAAAATGATCAAAGTCTCTCCAAAGTATAGCCTGCGACTTACAATTATTTAAAAAAAGAAATCCAAATTCTTTGGGATCTCCCCTTTTAGCGTCTTTACGATAACACAGTTTCCCTTGACGTTATAGGAACTCCTATGTTGTTATCTCGAATAAAAAATGTATACCCATTTCTACTAGGACTCGTACCATTTAAAAAAGAAAAGCTTTCCTTTGAGCCTGTCTACTTTTACCGTTGAATAAAAAATTCGTCATCAGTCGAGGATTTTCCATCCGCGCGTATAAAAATTACACAAATTCCCCCCTTGGAGCTCCACTTTTGTTGCAACAAAGTTTCAACTGCATAAAATGAATTTCGCCATAGAGGTAATTAGATTCCAGCAGTTTTCCAGTTATTACATCAAATTGTACTTTTCATCTTCATTTTCGTGATGAAAACTCTCCGTGTATCTCGAATTACCTCGCTATGTACAAGCATTATCCAGCTACACACACAAACGCACATTCAGTTCCATGTTACATATGGTTTATTTTCACATGTATTGCATGTACCCACCGTATGAAGTTGAACTAGCAACCCCCTGGAGCGGAACGCGAAGGCGCATGGAATTCAAGTGCGTTCGTGAATTAAACGTCGAAACGATTGAAAAATCCGAGAAAGAGCGACAGCTCCTAGAAGGGAAAAAAAACTGCGTCGATTGAATTACGACATTGTCTTCTTTTATACGTCCCTTGTACAGAATCCCATATTTGCAGGATACTATTATACCGTAACGCAGGTACCCTTCGAACGCTTATTCAATCACAGAAGGGCGTAACAATGATGGATGGGGATTTGAGAAACACACCCTCTCGGTGCTGCAATACACGCGCTTCCGTGGATACGTGTATTTATATTATATATATATATATACATACATATATATACGTATACGGGAACAGGAGGAGCGGATCTGCAGCTCCATAATTTATACCGAGACAGATATGAAATGATGGTGGGGCAAAAAAAAAAGAAGAGCTTAAGAGAGGTGTGAAAAATTCATGCTCCAAGAGACATCTCCCTATTTCAGGGATAATCCCCGAGTTTATATGCATGAGGCTCGATCGAATTCAAAGAGCCGACCCCTGCTATTTTCGATTGAAAAATGTGGGTTACAAGTTCAGGATTGTGGAAACAAGCGGGACGCGCTCGTTTCGCTCGAATTCAGTGACACGGCTCCTTGCGATTGCAGTTTTCGCTCGCCGGTGTCCTGGGAAACCCTCTCTTTTCTTTGCTTTTCTACGCTTTCAGGGTTGAAGAATCGAGGCTCGGTCAAGGTTCGATCTTCGGCCCATTCTCCTCCCGCCGCCCCCTCTCTCTCACTCTCGGAGCGTACCGTGACATTGGAAACCTAATTATCCATCACAATTGAATATTATTGGATTCCGTGTGGGACTCTACTGGCGATTGCAATCGATATAGGAGCGACAGTGTTACCGAAGGCAATTTGGGATCCCACTGACAATTGCAATGGATACCCATGTAGGGTTTAACAACGGGGCCAAGCTTGGCCCTTCAACGGTAGCCATCATTCCAGTATTGGCGCGGCTCTGGGTACATGACTGGCGTGATAACCGTCAAAGGACGGATGATAACTTCGGCCCAGCACTGCTAATAGGTCTTGGCCCATAATTGGAAGCAATGCTGGCCCGTGAATGAAACCAATGCTGGCCCGTGAAACCTATGGCAGCCTATCGTCACCCAATAATGGCCCAAGCCTGGCGAGATGCACGTGGCCAATCCTTGGCAACCAATATATTGGCCAAGCGTAGCCGCGCTATGGCAGAAACTATAAATGAATCAGTATGGCAGCCTATCGTCTCACAATAATGGCCCAAGTCTGGCGAGATACACGTGGCCAATCCTTGGCAACCAATATATTGGCCAAGCATTGGGCCTGTTGTAAGGCTTGGCATTCCCTACATGGGTAGTAGAAATGGCAACGGCAGCCACGACAGTAGTAATACCGGTAGTAGGGGCAACCACCAGTGGCGGTAACCACCAGTAGTCACAGCCGCGGTAATATTATAGTAGCGGAGTAGCTGATATTGTGGAAATATTCAAACAACTGCAACAAAAGCCGGTGGAAAGTACTTTCGCGAGAGAACGAGCGGTGCAGTGTAGTGCAGTATCTATAGGAAGAGCCAAGAGCGAGGTGGCACTTAAGTCGAGAGGGTAGCTAGAGCGAGAGGATAGGGAGGACAGGGTACACGCGTCATGCATTGGTACAAACGAATGTACTACGTTCTGCCGTACTCGAACTCATGCAGAGGAGGAGGAGGAGGAGGAGGAGGTGGAGGTGGAGGAGGATGAGATAAATCCGAACGGTCTGGTCAGTCGTCGCTCGAACTACTCGAGCCCCTAAAGGGTAGTTGTAGTACGACGAGCACGAGTACGGGGACGTGGACGAGGACGAGGACGAGGTTCGGCATTATCCTCCGAGTCCTGCGATCTCCACAGTTTCGGGGACACTCTTCCTCTCCATCAATTACCTCCATTTCCTCGATGCGATGTAACGGAAAATGGGGGTGAGTGGCATTCGCGGAACACGCGTGTCTCAATTGAAACTTTTTTTTGTCGCTATTTTTTTCGTTGATGTTATTAATATTTGCGGTATTGGCGTCATGACTGCAATTATGCCTGGTTCGTAATGGAAAATTGCATAAAAGATAGGTATCGGTAAAGAGGTTCGGTGGAACTGGAGGAATCGAGTTCTAGAATTCGTGAAAAAGCAATTTTGTAACAACAAAATAAGATTTCTTTTATTTATTCGATTTACAAATTTTTTCCATCCATTTTTTTTTCAAAGCGTTTGGCCGACGTTGCATCTCGTCACGAGGAAAATGACAACCAGTGACACCTGAAAAATTCAAAATTGCAATTTTTTATTTCGTCGCAATTAAAAACATAATTTCTACTTTTCAATGAATCGGTTTTCCAACGGTTATTTTCCCTTTTCTGGAATATCCATCTTATCATTTTTCGAACGATAAATGTATTTTTGTTTTTTTTTTTCGCCTAAATCATTTCAAAAACCACTTGAAAATCTTACGAACAGTGATTACCGAATTTTTTCAACTCGTGACGTGACGAATTGATTTACTCGACACCTCAAACTACCCTTCAATGATTACCCGTTTCTTTCTCCTCGTCACTTTTATCACGCTCCTCCGTCAAGAATGTAATTCGATTTAAAAAGAAAATTCCCTTGAATTTATTTTTTCTCCTCCCCCGAAAAAAATCCGAGAATTTCATGGGGCTTCTGAAATAAATGCACGTGTATGCAACCTGGCAGTCACGGGGGCCTGCGGAAGGTTAATATAGAAGCTTCGCTTTCGGAAAGTAATCGAGGGAAAATACGGGAGAAAACCAAAAAGGGAGGGAAAGGGATAGACACGGGGATGACTTTTATTGGAAACAAGGAGAAACATCATCATAAAATACGATAAAGAAGTAGCGGCAGCTTGGCTACCAAGGCTATGCAGCTCCGGGATGCATAAAGTGCATCGGAGGAATTCGAAAGATTTTCCCCAAGCAAGTTTCTGATATTCCTTTCCCAGCGGACCTCCATCCCCCTTCCCTCCAAAAGCTCTCACGGGTCAGGGAAAGCAAAGGAACGGAAGTATGTGTGTGTATGTGTGTGTGTGACTTCTTTAAAGGAAACTTTCCGACGTAAATCTGGCTGTGGATAAACGGCAGTTGTGGATCTAATCCGCAGCGGATTTACGATTCCATTGTACTCCCGCGAAAGCCACGGCTAGCCACCGTCTCTTTTTCTACGTAACCACCCCTACGCGCGATTGCACGTACGTACATGCATCCACGTAGATACGCGAAATATTTTCCGTATCAGCGCTACTTTCGAGGTACGTCTGCCATTTCTGTCCACCGTTTGTGCATTTCTTGGCCGCACTCGAGTCTCCCCATATTCACGCTCCATTTGCCAAGTTGGCTTTTAACTTTTCGTCTATTGAAATTAATTTTTCTCTCCACTAGCTCCCGATGAATGTCGCATAGGTGCTCGTATATCCGTTGGCAGCGAATCTGCGGCGATTCTTCTGCTTTCGGTTACGAAACGTCCCTTTAGTGGATCCAAAGTGGAATTTCTTCTTCGGGGTTCCATCGACTCGTGTTCCGTTTTGTTATTCCAAAAAATATACGTTGTTATCCAAATTATATTTTCGAAGAAGGGATAATTCAACAAATTTTCAAATTATATTTTGTTGATACATCGACATATTAACAATTAATATATTCATATATTTGGTTGTTCAAAAAATATACATCGATTCGTAGATTTTCTGGTTGTAAAACGAAATGTATATGGTTTCGGATAATCTCTAAGCCAATTTTTACGATCGCAAAATATTTTTTTCTTCAACCTACAAATATACGTTAATTGAGGTAATTAATTAATTCAAAGATTTTTCGTAATTTTCCCAATTAGTAGTTTGAGTATTTTGGTAACAAAGGAAGGAATTAAGTTCCAAACTTGAAGATCGTAAATCGATCAATCGATATTATATTTCATATTTTTCAAACTTAAACAGAATTTAAATATAATTAAATAAATTATAAATATAAAAAATTTACTGAACAATAAGCAGCTCCTTCCTTCTTATTTTCATAAAAAATAACGATAAAATAAAAAATATAAGATTTTATTATTACGTAATCCTATAATAAAAATATCAATAACGTAAGATACACAATAAATTATAAAATATATAATTAGAATTTTAATTATATTTTTTATTTTCTTTATATTTCCTACAAGAATAAAAAGGAAGAAGTCTCTGCTTGTTGGTATTACGTAATAAATTTCAGTACCCTCGCGTAAAAAATTTCCCAAAAGGAAATTTTCAGTTTTAAAAAATCCAGAGAATTTTTTATTTTCAGTGCATCAACCGAATCGGATCCTGATCCAATCAGTGATTAAATTCTAGTCGGAATAGAGTCGGGTATCGGGTATTGGAATGAATCTTCCTTATTCCCAACGCCTCCAGCTATTGTCCCCTTTCTTGGTTCCGCCACCCTTGTTCCTTTCGTTCCATCGGATTTTAGGAGGACGTAAAGCGCGAGCGTGTGTGCTTTGTAACCTACTTTATCGCCCGTCCCTCCCGTGGAACCGCATGACAAAGTTAATTTTATTTCGCCGGTTCCTGCACTTCGTATTTTCATACTTTTCCTCTCCCTCGTTCCCCCCTGTGTCGTGATAAAAAAGAGAGAAAAGAGGAAGATGATGGAAATTTGCGACTTCAAAGGAAGCTTTTTTTCAGTTACACCGCATAGAGGCTTCTTTGTTGCTTGAAAAGCAGAGAAATTACATCGGCTCTTCGTTAAATCTCGGCTTTTCGTGAAGTATCCAACAAAGGCCCTGCCTTTACACGCCGGATTTTACGTAGATAAGAAAGAGGTGGTTTTAAAGTCCACGGTTTTGGTAACGATACAGCGGAAAATCTGGAGCAACGAGAGAATTGTCCGATTTTTTATTTCTGTGTCGGTGCATTTTCGGTTAGTAACCGTGTGGGACCCCGAGATTGCAATAGGCGGTCTTCAAAAATTTGAAAAAATTCGGAAAAAATGTCCTAGCCCGATTAATAAGACTATAACAATTTAAAAACATAAAATATATTGTACAGACTATATTAGTAGTTTAACCCTTTCACTCCTGTCGGGATATATTTATCACAAGCAAGGTTAAAAAAATCCTAATTTTTATAAATTCCATTGAAGTAAAATTGGGATATATAATCCCATACTATTTTTTCATAAAGTTTCAAAAATAAAATTTTCTAGAATATATATTTTGTTTTATTACATCTATAGTACATTCCCGTAATTTTTTTTTTCTAAAATAAAAATTTTAAAAATCAGGAGTGAAGGGGTTAATTTTAATTCTAAAAAATATTCTGTTTATTATTTTTACTCGGTACTCTCTACGACTTAATTTAAATATAAAGGCATATTAATTGGGACAGGTACGCAAATAGGGACCGTCACCGTATTTATTTATTTAATTCATTAATTATTGAGATAGCATGCTCAAAAAACGCTTAAAAATTGAACCCCTGCGTTACACTTCTCTCCGTGACGCTTCCTTTGGTGTGTGTATAATAGAAAGGAACAATCTTAATCCTTTTGCACTCGAGTGCATCCTACAAAGGGACATCTCGAAGGCAACAAACAACTCCCCGAGAGCAAACGTTTGAGTCCCAAATTTGTTGACAACTTTGAAAGGATTTTTTGTCATCCGCAATAATAGAATAAGGGTAGGATAGAGATACATGGTACGTGAGTTGCAACAAAGAGAAAAAAGGCTAGACATTGCATTCGACTTGACTCTACTTTTCTTTGCTTTGCTTTGCTTTACTTTACTTTCAATCCCATTTTTTTTTTCAGTAAACTGTGAAACAGGGAATAAAAGCCGGAGTAGTTTCCGTTTCTTGACTATTGGTCATGTGAAATGGTCTGCGAACCACGCACGTTTCTAATATCCACGGAAGAACGTTTATTCTTTCCTTCTATATTAACTCATTTTCTTTTATTTCGTACAAAACTCTGGAAATTATAGTATATAAATATGATACATTTAGTTTACGGATTTTTACGTACTTTTATGTGGTCCATTTTGATTATGCATGAAATTTTTAAAAAATTGGATTTAAATTTCAAAGTATAAACAAAATTGTAATAAAATTATGTTGCAATTTCTTAATCGTATCTTTATAAATCTTAATTCATCAATTTTTCATTTGTATTACTTCTAACATTAAGAATACAAATTTTAAGTAACAATATTTAAGCTGAAAATGATCAGCTTTAAAGAAAATGAAAAAAAAGAAAAGAAATTAATTATAGTCTAATAAATTTTATCAACTTTTATTGTAGAAGAAAAAATTACGTTCTTCCCCAAAAATTTGAAAAATTCGGAAAAAAATGTCCCAGCCATATTTAAGAATAAATCGATATTAATTCAATTTTTACACTTTTCTCAAAAATTGATATATTTCGATCAAGGATGTACATATTACTTTTGATTTAATATTTTGAAAAATCGAAATTTACAATAATAAAAATATATATAATATAAAGGTTTCCATTTAAAATAATAATACTTCATTTCCCGGAATAATTCATTTTCTGAAAATAATATCTACTTTTATTTTCTAAAACATTTTTAAAAAAAACTGATTTTCCAAAATCAATATTTTCGGCGAACTAAAAATGCATCGTTTAATACGGGACACCGTTTCTACGACATACATTCTACATAAACAATATACATAACAAAAAGATCGTAGAATGAAATAAAAAAAAAGATTATATCATATTACCAACAAAAGCGCTGTAAAAAAATGAAAAGACGCGACATACTATATATATGTAGTCCTAAACTTGAAAATTGTAAGAGCTCGAATAGACAAATTCCACATAAAAACGTTTAAGACTTCGCCTTGGGAGTCCGTTCCTCCGAGAGTTAAAAACGCAGTAAACTGCTGCAGCTGCATTCTCCGTAGGTTGTACAAATACAAGCATTTTTTCATGAATAGAATTTCCTCCCTTTCATCGCGAAAGAAGTGAGATTTAATTTCAGATTCTTTGAATAATTCCTGTTTTTCATTCGGCAAGTGGAGGACAATGATGCCGGTACAAAATATTAAAAATAAGGGGCCAAGACCGTCACCGAGTATGGCAACGGCTGCGATACCGGCACTAACGGTGATAACTATGCCAATGTCCCCGACGGTGGTGGTGGTGTTGGTGGCAGCGGTGGTTTGTGGAAATGTAAATAAACGCAACAACGTGAGAAGACAAAAGAAGCGAAAACAAAAAGACTTCCTTGGTTTTCGTGAACGAGCGAACTAACGAGCGTGAAAAGGGAACGCGGAACAGAAATGTCTTTGGCGGTGGAAAAGACCTCGTTAGATGGCCCTACGGTGGTTGTTATTGTTGTTGTTGTTGTTGTTGTTGTGGTTGCACCACCTACGTACCGAGGAAGACCTCAGTTACTGTAACCGTATGTGCATAGCCGTGCATGGCAGACCTTTTTCTCCATCTGCACGTGCATTTTTCTATAGCCCGGGTACGTTAACGACGAACTCGAAAACCCCACTGAAGAATAGTTGCAGAAGTAACAACGAGAGCGACAATAGCAATTGCGCTAATTGTCGCAGTACCGGCAAGAATTACAACGCCGATGGTTGTAACGGAATGAATTTTGCCACGGGATTGTCAACGGTGTCCGTATGTTTGACATAATCTGCGAAAAACAGAAAAAAACCACCCCAGCACCAAAAGTTCTACCAGAAGTAACAGTTACTGGTGTAGTACCAGTTGTAATTGTAACGGTAACAATGACAATAATACTGGTAGTAAGTTGTAGCAACAATGGCGCTAACGAATGTTGCGAACAAATAGAAATTCTAAAAAATAAAGAGGGAACAAAAAAAGAACAATAGGAATTGAAATAGTAGCGGCTGCAACGGTAAGCTGCAATTGCAATAGCAATAGTAAGAGTGGCGGCAATAATAGCGATATTAGGCGATATTAGCGATTGCAATGTCAATGATTGCAATGACAATTATGATTATTTTAACAACAACAATAACAATAATTGTATCAACGTCGGCGGTAGTTGCAATATCAACAGCAGTGGTGTCAACTATAGGACTTTGGGATTGAATCAGTAGCAATAGCAACAGCAATAGTAGCCACACCGACAAGAGCAACGGTAATAGCTGCAACACCGGCGAGAGCAACAGCAATAGTTGCATCACCGGCAAGAGCAACAGAAATAGCTGCAACAATGGCAAGAGCAACAGCAATGGGAGCAACAACGGCAAGAGCAACAGCAATAGGTGCAACAATAGCAAGAGCAACAGCAATAGGAGCAACATCGGCAAGAGCAACAGCAATGGGTGCAACAACGGCAAGAGCAACAGCAATAATTGCAACAACTACAAGAGCAACAGCAATAGTTGCAACAACGGCAAGAGCAACAGCAATAGTCGCAACAACAGCAACGGTACTTGCAACGTTACAGCGGTGGAATTTCAGAACCCCAATGTGGAGCAAATCCGCTGGAAGAATTCTCGCCTGTCGAAGCTGAACTATGGCATTGTGTTTCGCGTGATGAATCCGATGAGCTGCAAATTACAGCTGTCGCAATCCCTGCGTGAGAGAATTCCGGTGAAACGGGAAACGCAGTGGGTTAAATGCAGTGTTTTCATGCAGAAGTCAAGTTACCACAGAGAGCGGGTCGGCCGGTTCTGCAGTTTTTCTCCGTACGTCTCCTGCTTTTTGCCCCAACGACATTGCGAAATCAAGCTCGTATTCGTTCCGCAAAGAAACTAGTACACGACTCACGTCGTTCTCATTATTTAAAGCGATTCGAAGGAGAACAAAAAAGAGGAAAAGATCGACTTTTACACCGGGAAAGTTTGTTATAATACAAACAAGGTCTCGAAATTTTCAGGAAACGAACTTCTGGTTATTCATCGGTCCGGTATTTGACCCTTTTTGATACACAATAATGAGCAAATAGCAGTGACGAGAGCACTCATTGTACACCTGAATCTTTTATCTAAAAAAAAATAATAACAATATAAAAATAACCCGGGGTTCTATTCCAGAAACTTTTGAATCCCGAGAGATTTTTCAAGCTTTTCTAATTTCCCTGATTTCATTTCTTTCCGTTAATCATTTCTTCGGAATGCTTAAAACACCTTCTGATTTCACTTCCACCTTTCCTGAATCAACTCTTAAACGGTATAATCTAAAAAAAACCGCACGGATATAATTTTACTCCGGTCAATGAATTTTGATAAAAATAAATAAAATTAAGAACATAAGAATTCAATTCCTCGTTAACATTCTAAAATTCTGTTCTAAATTTAAAGGGCCGATGACGTAAGCATTTCCACACATACTCAACTTATTTGCAATGTCGTGGACATTCATCGTATGACATTGACACCTCGCCTAACCTGGTAGTTACAGACAAGTTAGAACCTGTTCCAAATTTAAAGGGCCGATGACGTCAGCATTTCTACACATAGTCAATTTATTTGCAATGTCATGGACATTCATTGTACGACATTGGTTCCTCGCCTAACCTGGTAGTTGCAGACAAGTTAGAACCTGTTCCAAATTTAAAGGGCCGATGACGTCAGCATTTCTACACATAGTCAATTTATTTGCAATGTCATGGACACTCATTGTACGACATTGGTTCCTCGCCTAACCTGGTAGTTGCAGACAAGTTAGAACCTGTTCCAAATTTAAAGGGCCCATGATGTAATATATCGAATACGAATAGTTTGCGTTAGAGGCTCGACAAATTCCGTACAGGTTCTGACTTGTTTGTAAATACCGAGTCTCATATCATACTATAAATAGAAAACATTAAAAGCTGATTTTAAAAAGTTTCAAGCCACATTATGACACAAAGGATTACTATTCCGCTTGGTAGAAAAATATAACTGTTGGTACGATTTATTGTACATCTGAATCTTTTATCTAAGAAAATAGTGACAATATAAAAAGTGCATAGGATCGGTTGGTTCGAATCGATCCTGCAGCGATCTAATTGTCAAACTCTCAAAGAAAGGTTCGCACAGACGATCTGTCCGCAACTGCGGGTTTCACCCCTATCGTAAGTTACTTCCTTTGAAGTAAGGCGAAAAACGAACGGACAAGAGTCTTAGTTGTTACACATCGATAGAGTTCGAGTTCAATGTCCAATTGTAGTCGATGAACCGGACCGCTCGGGGAACCTGTTTGTCTTGTCATAAAGGAATCCACTTAAGGACTTCGCGTCTCGTATAGGAGACAGACAGCAGAAATCGATCTCCTTCGACGCTCGGCAACGATAACTGACGTGGGGTTGAAGTGGAAAAAGCGAGCGTGCGGCAGACATCGATGGCTAAGCCATAATCTCGTCTCAGTTGCATTCCAATTGCAGGTGTAGCGCAGGATAGAGCGGTGGAAAAGTTTTGTAGACTCTGGGAAGAGATTCCGCTTGGTACGATTTGGAAATTGGAAAATCGGCTCTTTTCGATCGACTCGATACACTATTTATTGGCAATACTAATTTTTCGACTAATTCCGTGTATTGGACGATTCCACAGTTTGAAGATCAATCGGAGAAATGTGAAAGCAGTATTTCGTAATATTGTTAATAAATATAATAATTTATGGATTTCTTACATATTTTATAGAAAATAGAGAAAACACCAAATATCACTTTATGATGAAAATTGAAAAAATTATAATTTCGAAAAAAAGGAACTTTTGCCCTTCTTTGGAATTTTGAACTTTTGTGTCCCCAATTAGGGACTTTGATTTTTTTTAAAGATCGAACCAAATCGATAATTACAGTAATAATCAAATTATGAAGATCGAATTTTTCGAAATAGCTATTTATTGAATTTTTAATGCAAAAAGACATTTTTTCAAAAAATTTCAATATTAATAGTCGTCTCTTATATTTTCCACATTTTTAATAAAAGTTCTACGAATTACATTATATTTATTAAAAAATGTATTCATTATAAATAGACGATATACTTTTTCTCTTCAAAATTGTGCTTCCGCCATTTTGAAATATAGCGACATACATATATCTAAACTTTCTGGGTGCAATCGAGATATCGCAGGGAAAGTAGTAACATTATTACAAAAGCGGCCTTCCAGTAATTGAAAGTTAAATTATGAGAGAACGACAATGGCCAACGAATAAAAGCTCCTCGCTATACATATACATATATATACATGTACCTTATTGTACAGCCGAAGTAAGTGGAAAAAGAAAGTAAAGTTTCACGGTAAAATGAATAGTCCGTCCGGAATTGTTCGCTATACCTACCTACCTATGCAGCAGGGTAAAGTATGCAATCAAGATACGTCAGTCAATTTGAAATTATTCCCTTTATGTATCCAAAACAGCGAGGGGAGTGGGTGGAAGGACGCAATAAATATGTTGCATGTACAAAAGTGCAGCTTTCAAAAGTACTCGCGGTACAAACGAACTCGGCATCGCCGACAGCAACTCGATTTTCGGTAAAGATATACGGGGCAAAAAAAAAATACAGAAGCGGATAACTTTTGTTTCGCTCCAAGGGTGTACCGGGGAGTATTTGAGACAGGGTAAATTTTACCAGAATTTATTTTTCCACTGAACGGGCAAAGTAAAAATTACCGACGCGTTAATAAATTTACCCTTTCTTTTCTATATCGTTCGAATTGCAGTAGACGTCACTCGTTGGGGATGGAAATTACCCCAGCGTGAGAAAATTGACTTTCTTTTTCGAAAAATGTATTTTACAAAGAATACTATTATTATTGTTGTTGTTGCTGTTGCTGTTGCTGTTGTTATTATTATTATTATTATTATTATTAATATTATTCTTCTGTTGTTGTTGCTATTAGCATAGCACCGTTATTATTATTATTATTATTATCATCATTATTATAACTGCTACTACTGCTAGCGCTGCTGTTGCTATTATTGTTACTAGTAATAATATTAGTATTAGTCCCTAGCTGGTCCACTTCCTCCGAATAACATAATTAGCACACTGGGGCTCTCCAAACCCCAGAAATAAAAATTTGCCTCGCGTGGAAATTATTGACTTTCTTAACTTGAAAAAAAATTTTGACGGTTGCTTAATGTTGTCTTAATAGATAATACAAATTATTTTATAGAAATATAACGTGTATAATATATAACATAATATATAATAATATATTTGGTATGAGAAAAAAAATGTAGATCTGTTCTTGAACTGAACCAGGCTGGGGCGTTTCAGACCCCAATAGGCCACTCGAGAGTTAACATCGTTGTTACTCCTATTTTGATTATTAATAATATTAAACCCAAAGTTTTGTCGGAAAGCCGAAACTCCGGGGGAAAAGTAAACGAAATGGTTTCGAAGATCCTCCTAAGAATTGTATAGCGGAGCCCGGAGATCGAAGGAAACGGGAACGGCCGTGGTGCGGCGCGATGTACATTATAATACATATATTATTAATCCCAAGAGCTTTATGAATTAATCATCGTATATCTTGAATTAATTGTTCATACTGTGGCGATGGCGGTTGATGGTGTTGGTACACGACATAGGGATAGATAAACACATACAACTGCTCTCCCTTCCTTCTGTATCGCATTATCACGAGAGAATAATTCCTCTTCTGCATATTTCCGTGGAAATATATATAAGTTTATTAAACGAGTAAAGTTTTAATGAATAAATCTTAAAGTTTGCTCCGCCGTATGCAGGTATATATATATATATACCTGTACATACATATATATATTCGTATCTATATATACGAGGATGAATTGCTTATTGTTAGTTTATCACAACGTTGTATTTAACACGGATAACTGCAGTATTGTGTCGTTATCGGTGTATAGGTACAGGTTTGCGCCGACTGTGTTAGTAGAGGCAGCCACAGTAGGAGTGACAATAGTAGTAATATAATAATAATAATAATGACAACAACGGTAACAACAATCAACAGGTAACAGGAACATTAATAATTATAAAAATCATAACAATCACAACAGTAACAACAATTAAAAAGTAACAGTAACAATAACAACAACAATAATAATAATAGTAATAATAATAATAATAATATTATTATTATTATTATTATTATTATTATAAATGAGATTTTTAGGTGTTATTTATTTGCCAATTCGATTTTCTAATAAATATTTAAATTTAATTAAACAAGGAGAGACTATCCCGTTGGAATGTAGTCTGGGATGGGATTAAGATTGGAAATTTAATCCAAATCAACTGAAATTATTTTTAATAGCAAATCTTGTAATGCCAAGACAAAGCCATTTAATTAATTGTAATTGCAAATCTTGTAATACCACGACAAAGCAATTCGTTTGTATTTTTCTTGCGTTTTCAAGCGAAAAAAGTGATACATGGAAAAACATCCCGTGACCTGGATGATCATAACAATAACAACATCAATAATAATAATAATAATAATAATAATAACAACAACAACAACAACAATAATAACGATGATGGTGCTATTTGACAAGGAGCGGTAGAAAAATAAATAATACCAGTGGAAATAACAGCACTAATAATAATAATTTACAACTATAAATTGAAGATAGATTAATCCTCGGGAGCGTGTCAGAGATTGTGATAAATTACAACGAGACGCGTTAACGATTCGTCGACAGCTGTCGGCGCTGGAAAACCTCCGGAGGATTGAGCTCCGCGGCAATTTGAAATTTCCATTATTAGCTCTCGGTATTTTTATATACCTCCCTCGGAGAACCGTTCTTAATTCCAGGTAGGATGAGGTGGGGTACAGCCGGAGAGCCGTGGTTGGGAGGGTATCGTTGTTGGTACCGGTACCGAGGGAATCGACGGCCCGTTTTTACTTTTCCTATTCGTCCGAAAAGGAGTCGTTCCCCTTCCACCGAGAACCCGCGAATTCGGTCGCGGGATGATTCCCCTGGAATCGATCCTCCTTTTCTCCGTACCCGTTATAGAGACAAAAAGAGGGTGAGAGAGAGAGAGAGAGAGAGAGAGTGGAGGGGGAGGGTGAAGAAAAAAAAACTCGTCGATGATACACACGTCCTCCCATTTTCCGGTAGCGATATTTTCCTTTATCACCACTGCAGCCGCTGCTCCGCGTGATACGCGATACCGGTATAAAAGGGGGAGGAATTCGAACAGGGGGGAGGGGGAGGGATCGCGATCGGCTCGAGCGTGGGAAGAAAAGGGATGAAATGGAGGAACGGGAGGGAGGAGGTTGGTGCCGGTGATTGTCCTCATCTTTCATCATAGCGGAAACCCTCTCTTAGAGGAGGTTACGGCACGGTAAAGGAGAAGCTTTTCCGGAGAGCTGTCGGTAGAAAAATAGACACGGTCTATCTATAACATTGTATACCTACCTACCTACCCACCCACCTACGTTTTACGTACACACAATCAGGCGCAACTTCCAATATCACTACCTATTATAGATCATATTCTTTCTTTTCCTCGTCCCCTTTTTTCACCCCTTCTTCTCTTTCTCCTTCATCTTTCACTTTGCTTATTATTCTTCGTATATTTCTTTCCTTTCTACTCCATCTCCTTCCTGTTTTCCTCTGATTCGATACCCCATTCGTCCCTAAGACTTTTCCTTCTCTTTCTTCGCATTTTTCGTGTCTTTTTATATCTTCCACCATCTTTTACAACTTTTTGTCTCTCTTTTTTTCCTGCACTTTCTTCCTCACCCTTTAATTTCACTTTTTTTTTATTCTTCGTCATTTATACTTCTCTCTCTCTCTCCTCTGCATCTTCTCTGTCCTTTTCTCACAACTTTCACCTTTCCTTTTTCCTCCAATTTTTCCCTCCTGTCTTCTCTCCTTTCCTCTCCCCTTTCTTCTCCCCTTTCTTCTGTACTTTCTTCCGCGTCCTTATCCTTTGCCTTTTTTCATTCACCTCTTTCACATACTCCTCTTCTTTCTCCTTTTCTCACAACTTTCCTCCTCCTTTTTTTCCCCAATTTCTTCTCTACTTTCTTCTTCACTTTCTTCTCCACTTTCTTCTCCACTTCTCCATTTCCTTCTGCCTTCCCATCCTCTGTCTCTTTTCATTCCTCCTCTTCACATACTCCTCTACTTTCCCCTTTGTACCTTCTCTTTCTGTTTCTCAAAACTTTCTTCTTCGCTTTCTTCTCTACTTTCTTCCCCATTTTTCTTCTCCCCTTTCTACTCGCCACCTTCTACTTCTTCTTCACTTTCTCTTGCTTCCTTACCCTTTCATCCTTTTCATTCTTCCTCTTCACACACTCCTCTACTTTCATCCCTGCAACATTTCTTTTCTGTTCCTCTCCTTTTTCCCCAAAACATTCCTTTTTTTTCTCAACCCTTTCCTCCATTATTGGAATTTGAGGCACGAGGGGGTGGGGATCCTCCTTTTGCCTCAATTTCTCTTTTATCTCCTTTTCCTCCTTCTTCCTCTTCTTCTTCTTCCTTCCTCGCGATATTTAACACGGAAGCTGCGTAATCATCCATCACACTAATGCACCGTCTAAGCTTTCGTAGCGGCTTCGAGGGTTTCTTTGTATCCGTATACACGTATATACACGTACACATAGGGCACATGGATTATTAGATGGTATAGCACAGTGGCTCGTCGTCCGGAAACTCGTTCATAAATTATTTTCCACAAAGCCACGAATGGAAGAAGAGCTGAACTTTAAATCAAGAGCCATATACTTTCGAACCTCGCGATATAATACCCCTATACCGTACGTCCTGGCTGCTGCACCCCCGTATGCGTGTACACGTATACGGATACCGGAACGTTACGAGACGAAAGGACGCATCTTTCGGCTTTCCTCCGTGCGTTTTGCGCCCTTTCGCGCGACAAGAAACGGGAAGGGCCACACACGTGTGGGTGTACAAAAAGGACGGAGCGAATGAAGCTTCGAGGAAAGATTTATAATCCTCAAAGGAAGGATTTACTCGTCGAGCTATTTTGCTACTTGCGCTACTTGAGATGGATATTCAAATTATGAAGATTTTAAATAAACTTTTATTGCCACGAGAAAACGGAAAAGTGAAGCTTAGCCCGATAGTGGTGAGTTCATTAAACCGAGCTTTATGAAAGGGATTCGACGAGCCGCTGCTACAAAACTCTTCCGGAGCGAGCGAGCGAGCGAGCGACCCACCCGACTCTCGAGTGTATTTCAATATGAAATGCGAATCCTTTCAAGTTATCGGGGAAAAGAGCCCTCGTGGCACGCGAGAAAAGATATCCGTTCCACGCAATGAAACCTCGTTTCTACGACTTCGAGCTTCGGCTCGTTCCTCTTTTTACCCAGTTTCATTTCTAAGATGCTCTTATATCCATCCACCGTTTTTTAATCGACCAATTTCATCTCCCTTCGTCGAATCACCACTCGCTTTGTTGTTGATTTACGCTTTTCTTATTTTTTTCAATATATTATTCATTCTGTAGTTTGTAGTTGTACCTTTCTGTAGTACTGAGGGTTCTCCCGTCTACGATAGTATGGCGCCATTGGTAGGGGTTAAAAATTTGTAATTGGTAGGTAGTAAGTATGGTTTGAGTAGTAGTAGTAGGTGGTAGGACGTAAGGTTACTAGTTTGTTATTGATGAGCGTAGATTAGTGATAAATAGTAGGCCCTAGGGTCACTAATTGACGATTAGCAAGTGTAGGTGAGTAAATAGTAGGTCATAGGGTTACTAATTTGCAATTGACAAGTGTAGATTTTGCTAGGGCCGTAAGGTTACTAATTTGCAATTGACAAGTTTAGGTGAGTAATTAATAGTAGGTCATAGGGTTACTAATTTGCAATTGCTAAGTGTAGATTTTGCTAAGATTTTGCTAGGGCCTTAAAGTTACTAATTTGCAATTGACAAGTGTAGGTGAGTAATAAGTAGTAGGTCATAGGGTTACTAATTTGCAATTGCTAAGTGTAGATTTTGCTAAGATTTTGCTAGGGCCTTAAAGTTACTAATTTGCAATTGACAAGTGTAGGTGAGTAATAAGTAGTAGGTCATAGGGTTACTAATTTGCAATTGCTGAGTGTAGATTGTGCTAAGATTTTGCTAGGACCGTAAGGTTACTAATTTGTAATTGATAAGCGTACGTTTTGCTAGGGTTTCGCTAGGGTCGTAGGGTTACCAATTTGCAATTGACAAGTGTAGGTGAGTAATAAATAGTAGGTCATAGGGTTACTAATTTGCAATTGCTAAATGTAGATTTTGCTAAGATTTTGCTAGGGCCGTAAGGTTACTAATTTGCAATTGACAAATGTAGATGAGTAATGAATAGTAGGTCATAGAGTTACTAATTTGCAATTGCTAACCGTAGGTGATTTGTTTTCAGGTGGTAGGTGGTAGATTCTCCCGGCAGAACCGTAATTTCGCAAAAATTTCTGCATATTCTTCCTCGAGGATATCCCGATATTTCGACATTTTCCTTTTTTTTTTACTCTTTTTGAATTTTTTTCATTCGCGAATAGACGATTTCCATTAGTTCTCCAGAGAAATCAATTCCACTCAATTCCAAATCTCGCGTTCGTACGTAGATAGTAATAAGATTATTCGCGCGTTGATGAACTTTTGACGTAAAACGAACATTGAAAATTGCTCGGACGAAAAGTAATATAACAGCCAGAGCGCAGTTCCATATACGCGCGCATACGTGTGCACGTTTTATACGGATCATCTACGCGTACGCACACACAGAGTGATCTAATTCGAATCTCGAGAACCACCAATCACACAGTTGTTTGTCAGTGGAAACACGAGAAACACACGCGTCATACGTATACACCACCTCCTGTCAGAAAGCACCTCGTATAATCTCTGCTATCACTTGCAGTACCCACACCCACACTGGCACCTTGCGAACTCCACTCGTACGTGTGCATTCGCGTACGTGTGTATATATACAGGGTGGGGCAAAAGCTGCGTCGGGTTCAACCCTTGAATGGTGTCATCGGTGTAATTCCATCGCGACGGATGAATTTCATTTTATAAATAAAATAACTGATTATGTAAATAATGAATATATAAATAAAATTATTTGTTACATAAATAAACATATTAATAAAATTATACATTCTATAAATAAACATATAAATAAAATTATGCGTTATATAAATAAACATATCAATTAAATGATATTGAAATATAAATTAAATGTATTATAACAATTCAATGTTTCATGAAAATTAGAAAAATTTTACTTTTTATGGTTAATTCAAATAATTTTAGTACCTTTGTTACCAGTAACTCGGGTTTTCAATAATAACTTTTTTAGTAGATACTCAGAATTTTATGGTAGAATAATTTTTTATGGGGTTATTATTTCACCCATGATACCGTTTAAGGGATTACGAGCTTGAAAAATCCATATATTTTAATTTATTTATTATTGTTGATTAGTAAATGAACTATACGAATTTGTTTTCATTTTTTTCCAAACAACTTACGAGTGATTGAAATTGGACAAATTCTTTGCCTCACCCTGTATATAAATAAATAAATGTATATATATATATAGAACTGACGACCGATAGCCGAGCAGAGGCGTGCATATACAGAAACGACTGGGTCTGTATGCAGTCAAACGTAACATATTTAAACAACCATACGAACGTTTGTGATTCGCGAGATTGCGAATCATTTCGTTTTAAAATGAAATTCAGCCAGTGGGTATGCCTGCTGATAATGAACTTCCCGTCCTGGAAAAATTCAAACCCCCATGGGAATGAAATCCCATAAAGCTGGTACCATAGAAAATTTTCCATGGAAAATTTCTATGGAATTCCCATGGCAAATTTGTAGATAAAAATGTCGATTTTATTTCTACGGTGTTTTATGGGACGCCTGGGTGACGAAAGTCCGTAAACTTAGAGATTCTAGGGAATTTTTCCTTTATGGGATTCCAATTTCATGGGAATTGTTTCGCGCCATGAAAATTGATAATTTTATTTCCATGGAATTATCGTAAAATAAAATTAGATGGAATTCCAGCTCGTTATGGAAGTCGACGAGATTGCCCTCTTGCCCCCATAAGAATTGAACGGTATTTCCATGGAAACGACGCCTCGTTGGCGACAGGAATCAAAATTGGCAAACGAACGAAGGGAATCCAATCGGATGGAAATCCTTGCCCCTACGGGACAGGTGCATCTTTGGGGAAGCGCAAGGAGGCGGGCAGGCGCGTGTGCGCGGTGCAAAGGTACGCGGAATGTAAGTTGGGAGTATAATTTAAAGAGGCGATAAAATAGAGACGTGGCAATTTAATCCGCGGAAGCAGGAAATGTTGTAGAATTTTATGAAGCTTCCTCGACACTCGTAAAATGCCGAAGTGGTGAGGGCTAACATAGCGGTAATTTGAGAGAGCATAGGATGATATTGTTTCCAGAAGCCTCGCTTTGCAAGCGATTTGCATGAAATTTGAATCGTCAAGGGGCTACCAACCGGGCTTCTCTGTTAAAGGATACCTTTTGAATGCATAAGCAATATGCATTCCCATTCTCTCTCTCACTGTCTCTCTCTTTCTCTACATCTGTCTCTATATGACGCTCTCTCTCTCTCTCTTTCGTCTTTCTTTTTGGAGTTCACCCCTTTCTTTGAGCAAACGTTTACATCTACATCTATACCTACACCTACACCTAAACCTAAACCTACACCTACATTTACAACTACATTTACTTGGACATATATAGATATATAAGAATCTAAACCTGCATTCGCACCTAAATGAAAACTTAAACCTAAACCTAAATCTACATCGAAATCTACACCTACATTAATGGACAGAATTTAAAAAAAAACTTTAATTTACCGCAAATTATAATAAACATTTGAAAAGGAAATTCAAACCTACACCTAAACCTAAACCTAAACCTAAACCTAAACTTAAACTCGAATCTACGTCAACATCTATACCTACACTAATGGACAAAATTTGAAAAAACTTTAGTTTACCGCAAGTATTAATAAACATTTTAAAGAATACCTAAACCTACACCTAAACCTCAACCTACAGCCGAATCTACCTACATCTATGCCTACTATACCTGTATCAACATCTATGCCTATATTAATGGACAGAATTTGAAAAAGCTTCACATTACCGCAAGTATTAATAAACATTTCAAAAAAATACCTAAACCTACACCTAAACCTAAACCTAAACCTTAATCTACCTCAACATTTATACCTACATTAATGGAGAGAATTTGAAGAAAATTTAGTTTACCGCAAGTTATAATAAACATTTCAAAAAAATACCTAAACCTAAACCCAAACCTGAATGTACGTCAACATCTACATCTACACCGAAAAAAAAGAAGGCCTTAATTATGCAATTTCTAGTGGCGTAATCATCAAAATAGTTAGAGTAACCATAAATATAGTTAGAATTACTAGAAATATATTGTTGATGCCATATTTGACTATAGCGATAATTAAAATCGCTATATATATTTTTTTCAGTGTACGTTAACGAACAGAATTTGAAAAAACTTTAGTTTACCGCAATTTTTAATAAACATACCAGAAAAATACCTACACCTAAACCTAAATCTGAATCTGAACCTACATCAACATTTACATCTACAGCAACGGGCAACATTTTCATTTTCAAAGAGTCTCAAAGTTGGGGAACTCGAGTTTGAACCAAAACGTGGTAGTGGCGACGACGAAGACGACGATGACGGTTGCTGTTGCCGTTGCTCGTTGCTTTGTATACGACGATGATTATATTTTTGCAGGTCTGCGTCGTCGTGCATTTGATTTGTAACAAAAGTGTAACGGAACACTTGTTCCATTCCAATTAAAACTCCTGCCATAGGTTTCAATTAACAAACGGAATGAAACGATACGAAATAAAATGAAATGAAACGAAATGAAACGAAATGAAACGAAACGAAACGAAATGTCATGTTGAAAATTCGTCTCGGATTCCGCAATTAATGAAACGTGTTCCCTCCTTCCTCCACACTCCCCTTTTTAGTTTACTCGACGTTTCCATAATCGCACATCGGTCTATATAATGTATACGTGTACCCACACACGTGCACATAATATAATACGTACAAGTGTGTCATCTATAAACTGGCTACGAATTCCGTATCGTTTAAACGAAGTCTCGCGAAACGCGAGCTGCAATTTCGTTCGTGACGGATCCCGCAACGGAAGTGCCGAGGAACCAGAAACAATGCGCAAAGTATCTTCCAACTTTGATCGATACTTCATTATCAATTTGTATCTTCGAAGCATAGTTAATCCATGTACCAAATGATTTTCTTTTTGTCACGATTCCTAATTACCTTCTCAAAAAGAGTCCCAAAAAATTACGCTTTTTTTTCTTAATTTCTTCGCAGCATCGTAATTTTTCTTAAAATCCCTTGATCCTTTTGAGAACTCTTGTACTTTTATAGAAATCTGAAGAATAAAAAAAACCAAAAATCCGAAAAATCTAAGAAAAAACCAAAAATTCGAAAAATAAAAGAAGTCCAAAAATTCCTCCAAGATTATTCAAAATTTTTTATTTCTTGTTTCTACCCAGCAACGCAATTTTTCTTAAAATCCCTTGATCCTTTTGAGAACTTTTGTATTTCTATAGAAATCCGAAGAAAAAAACCCAACATTTTTAAAAATCCAAAAAATGACGAAAAATCCCTCCAAGATTGTTCTAAATTTTTTATTTTTGTTTCTTTACAGCAACGCAATTTTTCTGAAAACCCCTTCCACTTTTTGAAAACTTTTGTATTTTTATGGAAAATCGAAAAATCTAAAAAAAATCTAAAATCCGAAAATTCCAAAAAAACACCCAAAATCTCTCCAAGTATGTTTAACATTTCAATTTTGTCCACAATAGTTGCAATTGCAATACATATATTTTTTTATCGTAATTCCAACTATTTTAATTACGATAAATTTTTATCAACGTCGATTATGCGAAACTGCCCCTTAAAAAATTTGTGAACTTGGTTCATTGTCGTTACAGGTACAGCGATGAGCTAGTCGAGGAGGAACCGGTGAAGGTGCAAAGCTCTTGGGAGACGACAGTCGCCACGCGAGAAGCTGCACTTATGTGATCGCCGCCGGAAGTCGTCTTCGAAATTGTTCAATCGTCGAGAAGTAAGAAGAGGAAGGAAGAGGAGGAGGAAGAAGAAAAAGAAGAGGAAGAGGGAAAAAACGAAGACGACGACATGTCGCTTTTATCGAGCCGAGGAGGACGCAGAGGACCGATCCTCTGCTTCCTGGCCCTCATTTTTCTCTTCCTTCTCTACCAGCTGGGTATCATTTGCGGGACCAGCAAGGAAGGACCGACTTCCATGATGATAGCCAAAGAGGTGAGTCGACCATGAAAAGGAAACTCGCCAGTTTCTTTCCCATGGGACTCTCATGGGAAACTCTTGCCGGAGAAAGTTCCGGATTTCCATGCGATTCTTAGTTTTCAGAGGAATTGGGGTCCGTCAATTTTCTATTTTTGAGGAAATTTCTATGGGATGGAATTGGAGCGCAGGTTCATTGGTCAATTTTCAATTTTTTCAAGAAATTTCTATGGGACGAAATTGGATGGAATTGGAGCGCAGGTTTTTTGGAATTTCGTGAACCCCCTTTCCCATAGAAATTATCTTTCCATAGAAGTGCCGAAGCTTCCACGGGAAGTGATTGGAATCGATGGAAGAAAAGAAGCTTCATTCTTATGGGATTCCCATGGACTTAAATTGGATAGAATTACAGATTTCTGTAGTTTCACATAGACCTCTTTTTTCCATGAGAAATTTACTCCCATCCCATAGTTTTATTTCCATTCCATAGGGAATGCTCACAATTCGGTGATTGTAACCAATTTTATTCTCATAGAATAAAAATTCGATCAATGGGAAAATATTTGTTGGTGTTCAAAATTTCGGAACATTCGTTAAATTGAGATTTTTTGGGGGATTTTCAGAAATTGATTGTTACCATAGAAAATCGTTTATTTTATATTATAATGAAATGTCTATTGAATACTATTGAAGATTAATTTATTCCTGTTAAATACATGGATCGATGCGCATTGATTAATGATTTTTAAATTGATTAGAAAAATTGCCTTTTAATTGATCATCAATCCATTACCAGTCCACATTGATTTGTACGACTAGCAGAAATTAATTAATGCTACTCAATTATTCCGAAATGCCATTTTATTCTATTTTATAGTAATTTGGTAAAAGAAAATTGCGATTTTTCAATAGCTGTAAAAACAAAATTCCACGGGTTTCCAAAAAAAATCTATGGAAAGCAAAAAAGAAAGTTTTTCTAATTCACGTGAACAGGAAATCACAATTTGCTATTACCATGGAATCGCTATGGGGCAGAATTGAATGGAATCCCAAGAGAATCTGGAACAGCAATTCCATGGTATAAAAAAACATTGTGATTTTTTAATTTCTATGAAATCCAAAAAAGGAGGTTTTTCTAATTCACGTGAACAAGAAATCACAATTTGCTATTACCATGGAATCTCTATGGGGTAGAATTGAATGGAATCCCAAGAGAATCTGGAACAGCGATTCCATAACCTGAAAAAAAATAGCGATTTTCGAATTTTTATGGAAACAGCATTCCACAAAGAAAATCTGAAATTCCATCGACTAACTTTAATTTTATGGGGATATACTTATGGTTTCTGCCAACACAGAATTCCGTTAAAACCCCAAAAGAGCCAGAAACTCAAAATTGCTAATGACAAATCAATGCTATAAGTGCCCACCCACCAATGTCAAAACTCAGAAACTTTCCATAAGAAAAAGCTTCTTTTTGAGCTTTCCCTCCTCTTCCCAACTCCAAGTTCCCATTTATTAAATTTACTCTCATATTTAGCAAACCCATAATAAATGCGAGATTTAACGCCGGCTGGGGGATGAGGTCGAGCTCTTCCTCTCCTCCCTTTTTAGCAATTAGTCGGGGATCTTGCAGCTTCCAACCGCAGCATGTTCAATGTGCAATGTGCAGCAGCGTGCATCTACACACACGCGTGAAACCTCAAATTCGTCCCTCTGCATTTGAACTTTGCCGCCTCCGGTACCCTCCTATTCTTCGGTACCGTTTTCCATGGTCCTATTTATTACCATCCTCCTCCTCTTGCTCTTTCGTCTTTCCTCTTTCCTCTTCTTCATCTTCATCTTGCTCCCCATTATCTTCTTTTCTTTTTCACTCGGTTTCGCTTCCTTTGCGTGCAAAGGACAGGCTATTAGCGCGATCGCTCGAGCGTGGAACGTTTTGCAGGTTTCCCTTTTTTCGTCGCTAAAAAAAGGGCCAAAACCGAGGGTGGAGGAAAGAATAAAAGAAAGAGGAGTTACAGGCGCGAAAAGTTTCGGGAGGCAATTAAAGCCACTTCGCCGTTGGAAATCCGCGAAAAGTCATCCGGGGAAACGGGAAATCCCGGAAATTTGATGAAATTATTCCCACCCCATCATTCTCACTATAAATTTTCCACTTTGGAATCTGAGTGTAGCCAATATTAAAATTTCGGAAAAATTGCCTCTTTCTGGAATTTGCTTTTCGAATTCGCTACTGGTAAAAATATTATTCGCGTTTGGTATTTTAAATATTAGTAATAAATTTGTTTACTTTGGAATCTGCGTGTACAAAAAAATTGGTATTTTTGGATTATTCACTTTGAAAATTTGGAAGACTGAGGATTTCAAAGAAATTCAAATTTTGGGAACACAAAAATTTGCCACAATTTTTCTACCTCGAAATCTTGAGAGTAGCCAAAATTAAAATTTCGGAAAATTTCCTCTCTCTGGAATTTCCATTTCAAAATCACTGTTAGTAAAAATATTCCCATTTGGTATTTTAAATATTAGTAAATCAATTTTTCACTTGGGAATCTGAGTGTAGCCAAAATTAAAATTTCGGAAAATTTCCTCTCTCTGGAATTTCCATTTCAAAATCACTGTTAGTAAAAATATTTCCATTTGGTATTTTAAATATTAGTAAATACATTTTTTGACTTTGGAATCTGAGTGTCCCAAAAATTGATACTTTCGGATTATTCGTTTTGAAAATTTGAAAGACTGCGGATGTCAAAAAAAATCGTATTTTTCAGAATTTACATATTAAAACTATTGGAAGCAAAAATACGGAAAATATTAAGATTTTGGAAATACAAAAATTTGCTACAAATTTTCTGTATTGAAATCTGAGAATAGCTGAAATTAAAATTTCAAGTTGAAAACCTTAGAATTTCCCTTTACTGAAATTTGCTTCTCAAAATCAATAGCGTTCAAAATATTGACATCTGGTAATTTAAATATCAGTTAATATTTCAACAACTGATTTATGAAACATTTTTATGGGGTCGCCTTGAAAAAATAATGGGAAATTCGGGGAAACGGGAAACTCGGGAAATTCGATGACATTACTCCTACCCCATCTTTCTCACCCTCGGGAGATCCTCGCAGGGTTGGGTGGTGCATTTAGAAATAGCACAATCCGAGATATACACCGAGCGGATAATTAAATCAAAGGGCCGAGATGATTAATTTCACTTTAATTCAGCCGTTTCCGGGAAAGCGAAGGCTCCTGGGGGTGGTGGTAGTTTACAGTATGCACAAAGAACGCGCATAAAAGAGAAATTCAACGTCAAAAGCATAACCGTGGGTGCAGGAGGAGGAGGACGAGCTGGTTGTTGCCGTTATTAATTCCCGTCGGGCGTAAAGGCGAGGTTTAAAAGGATCAATTAGAAAAATTCATCCCCTCGCGCTACACTTTCTCGAATCAACCCTCGAATTACCCCTTCATTAGCTAGACGCTCCCTTTTAGCGCCGTCAAAGGCGTCCTTCCTCCGAATACCCGATCGACCTGTTCCAAGGGTGACACAGTGGGGACTGACTACCTTCTTGCGATTTCCGATTCTGAGACGATTCCATTTCGGACATCGTAAGGGAGGTTTCAATTTAACCCTTCGTTCGATTGAAAGCTGCCGCAGGATGTAATCGGACTCTCGAAGGTCCTTAACGCGTTAAAAGCCCCGTTAGTCATTGATGACCGACTGTGAACTTTTTGTTCAGGCCGCGCAGGTCATGATAAATGCGGTAGCGTATGTGATTGCGACCCACGCGGCGTGAATAGGGAGTCACGTAAATTGTTCACAAAAAAAATCCAACGGATTTTTTTTTTTCATTTTCGGGGGTTTTTGAACAATTTGCAATTTGTACCTTACAACGTTTTTGAGGTGACAAATTCCATCGTCGATTTGCTTGAAAAGGGAATTTCAGAAAAATTCTATAAGAATCTAAAATCGTATCGAGTTTCGCTCCATGGGGATGTATGGGAAAATAAAATTTAGTATTTTGCCATTCCCATAGAAAGGACTTCTATAAAATTCTATAGGAACCTGGAATTGTAAATTCAAGCTTTGCTCCAGAGAAATTCCGCGGAAATGGAAAATTTCGGATTTTGCAATTCCCATGAAAAAATAATTCCATGGTTTTGGAAAAGAGTCTGGATTTCTATCGAAATTTCTCTTCCGAAAATTTTCATGTAAAATGAAAATGAAAAATTTAATGGCAGGAATCAATTCCTGGAGAAATTGAATCTCCCGAGGGAGGAAATTCACAAGATTTCGTTGGAATCTTGAACCTTTTCGATTTTGTTCCATAAAAATTCCATAGAATAAAACTGCTAATTTTTATAGTGAAAACCAATTCTTGTGGAAATGCAGTCCATTGGCGATTTCCAATTCAATCAAATTTTATAGGAATTTGGGACTACTAATTTGCAAAAAAAAATACAAATATAAATTATTTTTTTTTTTTCAAAGTTAATTTTCACTTTGAAAAGAAGGTTCCGAGGAACATGAATTCTACAAAAATTATCACTTCAAAAAAGGTCAATCTGGAATTCTGGTTAAAACTGACCCAAAAGTTCTTTAACCGTTTGAGTACCAAGCGGCGCAATCGCGCTTCTTCTGTTCCATGTCCAAAAATGCTAGCATTTTTGAAATAAGGAATAAAAAGAGCGCTATCGCGCCGCTTGGCAATTTTTTATTTGGAAACAAAAAAAAACTCAGGTACTCAAACGGTTAATGCGTTAATTGATTCACGTGACCCATTCAATTTTCTATTTCCGTGGCATAGACTGTAATTAGAATCCCGGATGTTCGGAGGGACCCCAATCGGTAGGTCGCTTTTAGCCGAATAAGAGGAATAATAGTTGGTGTCCCCATGATAATGTCGAGTAACCGAGGTTTAGTTGCGGGTGTGTGCAAGGGGATGAATGCTAATCTCGTTATTTCTCGTTGCAGAAATACGTTGTTGGACCCTTCGATCACAAAGCTTACAGCTACGACCGGAATATGCCGTTGATCTTCATAGGAGGAGTGCCGCGTTCGGGCACCACGCTAATGAGAGCCATGTTGGATGCTCATCCGGATGTCAGGTAATGATGATCTCCACGTTAATTAGGTACAATAGAGGAAACGACTGTGATTTACGGTTTCTTTTTTTTTTCCCTTTCAGATGCGGCCAAGAAACCAGAGTGATCCCTCGCATTTTGCAAATGAGGACGCATTGGTTGAAATCCGAGAGGGAGAATTTGCGGCTTCTGGAGGCTGGAATTTCCAAAGAGGTCGGTTTACAAGGGACAAGGGTGACGAACGAACGGAACATTTGAGAAAATCAATTAAATTTAATCATTAATTAAAATTAATATTTTCAATTTTTTGAGAGTTAGAATTAATTAAATTAAATAATTAAAGCTTTGCCGTCCGCGCGTCCGATCGGGATTCTTTCGTTTGGCGCCGGTATAAATCTTTATGCGAGACACCAACGTGGTGCCACCGGCGTTTGCCCGATAATTCTCGCATGGCACCAACGCGGTGCCACCGGCGCTTGCTCGATAGCTTTCGCATGGCACCAACGTGGTGCCACCGGCGCTTGCCCGATAGTTCTCGCATGGCACCAACACGGTGCCACCGGCGCTTGCTCGATAGTTTTCGCATGGCACCAACGCGGTGCCACCGGCGCTTGCTCGATAATTTTCTCATGGCACCAACGCGGTGCCACCGGCGCTTGCCCGATAGTTCTCGCATGGCACCAACGCGGTGCCGCCGGACGGCAGAGTATTAATTAGAATTAATAATTTCAATTTTTCGGAATGCACTTTGTAATAAACATTAATTTAATTTTTGTTTGACTTTTCAGGTAATGGACAGCGCGATAGCAGCTTTCTGTCTGGAAGTGATCGCCAGACACGGGGAACCAGCGCCGAGATTGTGTAACAAAGACCCACTGACTTTAAAAATGGGATCTTACATGTTAGAATTATTTCCTAATGCCAAGTTTCTTTTTATGGTTCGTGACGGACGAGCTACCGTGCATTCTATTATTTCTAGAAAGGTACCTATCACTTTTTTACCCGTATTGCGTTTTCTAAGTATGAGTAGCATCAAAAGGAAATTCTGGAAATACGAAAATCGGTACTAGCAATGCAATTATCTTTAAAAATCGAAGTTTCCACTTTTTGGGAATTTGCTTTTCAAAAGCTTTCAACGCAAAAATTGCAAATATTGGAAAACACTTATAGAAAAAATTCATACAATATCTTTCCAAAGAGGAGATTTCGTAGCAAAAGAAATTTGCTATCAAGTTTCCACTTTGGAATCCGAGAGTAGCCAAAAAATAAAAAATTCTGAAAATTTCCTCTTTCTGAAATTCGCTTTTCAAAATCATTAGTAATAAAAATATTGCAATTAAGTAATTTAAGTATTAATAAATATTTAAAAAAACCTGCTTTGAAAAAATTATCTGAAATTCGCGATATTTTGTAGGAAATTAAATTTCAGATATAGATTCTGCCGCATATTTGGAAATTTCCACTTGTCCAGAATTTTCTTTTCGAACAAAATACTTGGAAAAATTACCGAAAGCCTTTTTTTCCTCCGAAAAATAATCACGTTTCACTGATTTCCTTCTTTTACGTTTGCAGGTAACGATAACGGGATTCGACTTATCGTCGTATCGACAATGTTTGACAAAATGGAACCACGCGATTTCCGTGATGCACGAACAGTGCAAGGAAGTCGGGAGTGACAAGTGTCTAATGGTACCTTATGAGCAGCTCGTTTTACATCCGCGCGTGTGGATGTTGAAAATTCTCAATTTTCTCGAAGTACCTTGGAACGAGTCAGTCTTGCATCACGAGGAGTTTATCAATAAGCCCGGAGGAGTTCCCCTGAGCAAGTATGCGAATAATCACCTTCTTCCCTTGCACGCACATTTCAAAACAAGCGTTCACCTATAACGGAAAGGCACGATAATAATCATAATCATAACAATCCCATGAAAAGTAACAACTGCATCGAAAGTCGCTTATGAGCAATTCAGAGGCACAATTTTAGCAGTCGTTCCTTGGAAAACTTTCTTATCACTGACACGCCCTTCCTCAAATAGAGCCCGTTCATCCCCTTCATTCATTACCGACCTCTTATTTTTTTTTTTTCTAATGGGGGTCAATAATCTCCTTTTTCTTGATTAGCAACCCCCCGATTCCGAAATGCGGCTCATTCATCCCCTTGACCACCGATCGTCGACCCCTCTTTTGGAAATAACACTTTTTTTTTGTTACCAACCCCATATTTTTCCAACCACCGACCAGGAAAGTAGTTTTTCTTTTATTATTAACGACCCTTATTTTTATAATTGAGGTCGTCCATCGCCTTCTCATTACCGACCCAGTTCCTTTTTTGAAACCGGTCAATAAATTGCATTTTCTATTAGTAACCCCCATTTTTTTAGAAAGCGGGTATCTCGCTAGGGTTATTTTGCCAAGAGAACTTTTTTTCATCCCCGAGCTTTTATTTCACCGGATATAAAAAAAAACTGTCGTTTCTTTTTTTATCACTCATTCCTATTTTTTGCAAATACAGCTCATTCATCCCCTTGCCATTACCGACCTCTTATTTTCACGTAATAGAGGTCAGCAAACTCCTCTTTCTATTACCAACCCCTATTTTTGAAATGGAGGTCAGTAATCCCTTTTTTTTTCATTATTGACCCCCTATTTATCATAATAAAGGTCAGTAAACTCCACTTTTCTTTTATTGCTGACCCTTATTTTCTACATAAAGCCCAGCTGATTCATCCCCTTTTTTTCATTACCGAGTCCCTGTTCTCTCGAATACAAATCATTAACCCCCTTTTTTCATTCCTGACCCTTTATATTTCCAAATGGCAGTCCGAGAGCTTTATTACTCACTACTAACCCTTGTTTCCGAAACAGAACCGAGTGACTCGTCTTCTTTTCTGATTACTGACACCTTAATTTTCGAAATAAAGGTCCATTAATCTCTTTTGATTCATGAGTGACCTTTTATTTTTCCAAACAAGGGTCATCAAATTCCTATTTTTGGGACAGATCTCTATTTCCCAAATTCAGGTTCTTTATCGCCTCCCCATTGGGGATCCTTTAGTTTTTGAGTTAACACTATGCCGTCCGGTGACACTACGTAGGTGTCTTGCTAAAAGTATCGCGCAAATGCCGGTGGCACCACGTTGGTGTCATACATAGATTTGTACCGGCGCCAAACGAAAGAATCCCGATCAGACGCGCGAACGGCAAAGTGTTAAGGATACTTCAACTCCTTAAATTAATTAGACACATCAAAGTTTTAATTAGGGCCGAGACGATGTACTCAATTTTTCATTATTGACCATTTATTTTTCCAAATAAAAGTCAACCATTCCCCTTTTTTGGCTACTGACCCCCTTCTTGAATTTCCAAATACAGGTCGTCAAACTCATTTTATTTTTTAACCCTTTGCACTCGAGGCCTTTTTTCGCTTGCGCAACTCGAGACGATTTCGGCCAAATTAGGGAAACATTTTACAAGTACTTTAAAATCAGTTATAAACAAACAAACGTATAAAAATAAAAAAATTTCGCCTATTTATTTATTTTTATATCGATTCATTTTTTATCGAAAACAAGAAAATTTGATAAATTACACTCTGCAATTATTTCGGCCGGGCGCCGCAGCGGCACCGCTCGAGTTGGCACCTCGAATCGGTCGGGTGCCGTATCGGCACCGTTCGAGTGCAAAGGGTTAATAGAGATCCCCAAATTCAAATAATTCATCGCCTTCCCCATTACCGATCCCTCAATTTATCACTCGGGGATTCCAAAACTCCCTAATTCTATGGATCACATCTATTTTTCAATTGGAGCCACGCTAATTCATCCCTTTTTTTCATCACTAATTATTTCTAATTCTCCAAACAAAAGTCACTTTCACCCTTTTTTTCATTACCGATCGCCTATTTTTTTGGTAAAGAAAGCCCGTAAATCGGCTGAAACAACTGCTAAGCGTCGATAAAGGCCTTTTCACTGACGGAAGGTAACTGTTTTTGCATACAGAGTGGAGAGATCGTCCGACCAAGTGATAAAACCAGTTAATTTAGAAGCTTTGACCAAATGGGTTGGACATATTCCAGAAGATGTGGTGCGTGACATGGCGGATATCGCGCCAATGCTTTCAGTACTTGGCTATGATCCCTATGCAAATCCACCGATATATGGGGCGCCGGATAGTGTCGTTAGCGATAACACGAGAAGGTACTAACCGAAAAGGGAGTAGCGAGAGGAGCAGGGGAGGGATCTATGGATTACGCTAACGAACGGAACGATCGCGTTCCGCTCATTGCTTCTAATTAACCAATTTTCTAATTACGCTACTTTTTTTCCCTTTCTTTTTTCTCTTTCGCAGAGTCCTCGCCGACGGAGAGATATGGGCAGCAAAAGCTCGGCAATTGTCGCTACAAAATAAGCCCCTCGTGAGCGTCGAGGAGGAGACGAGCAACAACACACCGGACGCGTGACCCCGAATTCGAGTTATTTTAGGGCTTCGCAATTTTAATGTGTACAGTTATTATCATCATCATTATCATCATTATCATTATCATCATCACCATCAGCATCACGTATAACGAAATACGCTTTTGCAAAAACTCCATTCGACGAGGACGTACCTACCGAATCTTTGTTAAAACCGATTCCCTGACGTGAAAGTGCATACCGATGCGTTATTTTCGAAATTGTTGTTGTTTTCATTATTTTTCATTTTTTTGTCTCTTAACCGATTAACCGTTTTAGCGCCAATCGGCGCAATCGCGCTTTTTTCATTCCTTATTTCAAAAATGCCAGCATTTTTGAAATAAGGAATGAAAAAAGCGCTATCGCGCCGCTTGGCAATTTTTTATTTGGAAACAAAAAAGACCTCTGGCACTCAAACGGTTAAGGTAAAGGTACCAGTAATTGACCGTTTTTAAAAAAAAAACCATAAAAAATAAGATTTTTATAAGATGCGATGTTTTTATTTTGATGAAAGTACACATCTTATAAAAATTTTATTTTTTATGGTTTTTTTTTAGAAACTGGTCAACTACTGGTACCTTTGCCTTAATTTTAAAGTGCATGAGTTATTTAATTACTCGACATCGTTCAATGCATCTTTTAAAATTCCAGGGAAATTAGAAAATTGCTAAATAATAACTAACCTTTTCTTTTTTCTAATGCCTAGTGGGTGGTAATATAGGTACGGTAGGCAGCTGTTACAACTTTACGGTCATCGAGAGATTCTCGTGGCGCCAAATCAAGCGTTTGATTCCGTAAAGGCTCATTTCGAAGGTTTAATACCACATACATTGGTAGAACACATCGACATTGAGAAATGTGTGCAAATTTGTAACAATTGCCTGGTTGGTATATCTGTATATATATGTACCATTTACCAGGAATTCGATAAAATTAAGTTAGTTACTATTTGGTGATAATAATTTAACCTTTGTTAGTGGATAATTAAAAGATGCATTGTATAATGAGAGAAGTAAAGAAACGAAAAATGTGAATGTAGTTTTTACTCGAACGGGTGAAAGAAATATCAACTAAATACGGTGCTACTTACAATTAGAGAGAAAGGAAAGAAAAGAAAATTATCCCCTCCCCCGCCCCCTTTTTTTTGAAGATTGCCATAATTCATTTCTACGTTAAGACGAAACGACGAATAATAATAATAATAACTGCGACGAAGAAAGAGTTTAAAAAATGTTTATATAATGACGATTGATTTGATTTATTATTATTTTTTTCTTTCTTTTTTCTTTTTCTTTCCGAATGTCTCGAGTTGACTTGAAAGGGAGTGTATCCGAGAGAAGGTGACTGTACAGAAATTCTTAATATTTATAAATCACTATTCTACGTTGAACGAAATGTTACTAATCCGACGTTATTATTATTATTATAATAATTTTTTGTTTTTCATCGTCATTGTCATTATCATTTTTCTCATCATCATCATCATCACCACCATCATCGATCTTTTAAACGCTGATCGTATTTTTTGTACCAGTATCGGATGAGAATTCCCATTCGTTACTAGGAAAATTTCAAGTTTTTCTGCATTTCCAGAAAAAGAAAATGAAAAAAAAAAATACACTTTACAATTAAGCTTTATCGTACTGTGTTTCCTCTCAGCAATGTTATTGTCGAACACACTGTGAAAATTAAATTATTTTATTATTACGTCACCGTCTATCGTTTATTTGTCCTCCCAAAACAAAAGAAAAATGAACGAGGACCGTTCCTCCCACGCGTACTCACGTATTTTTGAATAACGGTGACAGATATTTGCTCTCGAATTCTTTCCTCCGAACGATCCCGTCGAACCCGACCTCCCCGAATTCATTGTTTCTTCGGCCGGCAGCAAGGGTACGGCCGTGGCTTGTAGGTTGGTGAAAAGGGCAAATACGAAGTCCAAGTCCATCTGAAAGTTTCAAGGCATAATATTCCTATGAATTATCGTGGAAACCCAAAGTTTTCAGGAAAATAAAGGAAAGTTTCACAAAGTTCAGTGGCATTCGGTAATAAAGAGTTATATGGAATAGGAAAAATCTATCGAATTGCAGATAAACTCTTGGAATTGGAGCTGAAAAAATTGTATTAAAAAATTTCCCAAATAAAATAGAGAGAATTAGGAAAACATAAGTAGTTTACAACAATAGTGGGAAAAGGAGTAATTCCCAATAAGAAAATTTATTAAATTTCAGGAAACGCCTCGTAATTCCAGTTAAAGAAATTTATTTGAAAAATATATGATTCCTCTGGTGGAACTAAAAAGTATTTTATGATTCCAATTTTTTTCATCTTCTTTTCCGAAATCGAAGTTCCAATAAAAATAGAGAACTACTGTTTGGTAAAAAAAAGGAAAACCCCTCGAATAGGAAAATTCAATGAGTTGTCGGTAAACCCTTGCGTTTCAAGGTAAAATAAATTGTATTAAAAAAGAATTCCCAAATAAAATAGGAAAAATTGGGAATATAAAAATAAATTACAATTACGGTCGGAAAAAAAACTCACTCCTAATACGAAAATTTATTAGCTTGCGGCGAACCGTTATACATTTAGCTAAAAAAATTTAATTTAAAAATAAAATCATCCAATTAAAATGAAAAGTATTTTATGGTTCCAGTTCTTTCTCGGCGTTCGCGAAAACGTAGCCCCGAGAAAAATAGATGGATGCAAAAAAAATGCTGAAAGATAAGGCAGAGCGCGAGAATTGCATGAGATAAAGCAGTTCGAACTGCATAAGATAACGTAGTCCATGAAAAATTGCAATAAGGAGAGCGAGCGCTTGAAAAACGAGACTTTTCAGGAAAACGGGGAAAATAAAACTATTCAGAGCGAAAAAAGCTTCGCTTTGAATAAAAAAATTCTCTGAATTGCTTTTTGAAAAAAGAAAACCTTTCAACTGGAAAATAAAAATTACGACTTCCGTTGATTTTCTTTCGTTTTTGTCGAAATCGGCGTCCCGAGAAATAAAAAGAATCGCAAGAATAAATTTGAAAGAAAAAAGATAAGAAGATAAAACAGAGAGCCAGGGAGGCTTGCATGAGATAAAGCAATTGGAATCGCGCGTTCCATGAAAAATGCGAAAGATGAGCATGAATCAATCTTACCTTCGTAATAAACTCATTCCAAAGGGAAAATCGAAGGTGTTGGGAACATATTCGTCGGAATCTGCAGATTTATCGTCGTCCGCGTCGAAGTTCAATTCCATCTCGTTCGCCCAAGCGTCCAAGCCCCTCTCGGCGGACGTTCCTGATTGAAATGGGATGAAGAGAAGGAACGGCACTTAGTTAAATTATTCTTGCGAGTTACATGCCGGAGTTCGTTTTTCTTTGATTCTCACCTGGAATGGTGTTGTCTAAAAGGCAGCCTATGAAACCTCCGACCAAAATCGTGGTGCTCAACAATACCGTGATGACCCCATCGGCGATTTCATTGCCCGTTTGAACGACGTCCGGGTTTTGGATCATCCATTTGGAAAGTACCTGATTGGTGGAACAAATAGAAAAACAAAATTTGATTAATCCTTTTTCTGCCCTTTCCACGGACATTGTATCAAAATTTATAAATAAATTATAGCAAAAAAAATTAGAATTCCAATTTGGATCTCGTTCCTTGTATCCAAGTGGCAGGGCAACTTACGAGTGGAAAGAACAGCGAGAATCCTAAAATGTACAAATTCCGAGCGGAATTTAGGTTGATATATTGTAGAGCCGAAAGTCCTGGAAAGAAACAAAAATATTACAAGGAAAGAATTAAAGAAAGAAATACGTGAGCCGTTGTTTTGCGAAATTAATTATCTCCTCAATGCAAAAAGTAGAGGAAAATGATGCAAAATATTCCATAGGCAAAAAAAGGTTATTTTTTTCCAATTTTTTATTAAATTGCATATTTTCAAAATTTAATTATCCAATTACTTTAAATTAATTTCACTTTTTTGTTAAGAATAATTGTAAGAAAAATTTGCTGTGTCTGAGCGAGCGGCTCATATAAAAAAATTAAAGCTTCCATTAGTACCAAAAGCGGCGATCATTCCGAACATGACGCAGAAGATCCCACCGACGATGGGTTCCGGGATAATGATGAAAATGGCCCCGAATTTGCTGATGACCCCTTGCAGAATCATGAGAACACATGCCCATTGGATGACTCTGCGACTGCCCACTTTCGTGACTCCAATGGTACCCACGTTCTCGCCGAAGGTATTCGTGCCGTTTCCGCTGCCCCAAAGACCAGCCAGCATCGTACCGAGTCCTTCTATGCCGATTCCTCGATTAATGGCGTGCACCGGAGGCGGGGGAGCTCCTACATAGGGAGGAAAAAATTCATATCAATAAAATTATATATAATTAAAGTTCCATCATCAATGGATTCAAGAATCAGTTGGGGTACCCAACTAATGACGCGAAACTAGGCTTGGTCGCATATGTGCGTCATCCCACTCGAAGATGTTCATAAAAAGCAATGAATTTTTTACTCCATGATTGTTTTTTAATATATTTTCATGAAACTCGATATTTCTTGTACTTTTTATTATTTCTCAAGACCAGTTATTATTCCGCCTGAAAAAGTTACTTGCAGATCTTCAGTGTGATTATATGTTTTTTTCGAATTTCTTAATCATTACTGGTTTTAACAAAAATTAAGAAAATAATTTTTATCATATTGCTTTGAATGTAAATAATATTAATTTTAATTTTTGGAAGCTTCGAAACTAACTAAGACAAATGTTCTGGGTTTTAATATTAAATCAATATTATTTACAGATTTTTCTTTCCAGCATTTTATTAACACTATGCCGTCCGGTGGTACCACGTTGGTGTCATGCGAAAACTATCGGCCAAGCGCCGGTGGCACCACGTTGGTGTCGTACATTTTATACCGGCGCCAAACGAAAGAGTCCCGATTACACGTGCGGACGGCAAATTGTTAATTAATTAACCTCATTGGTATGCTATGTAATTCGATTCACCGAAAATTCGACTTTTGGAATCACCTTTAGTGAGTTCTTTCTTCCCACTATTAAAATTCCCTAAAAAAACCTATTTTCCAATTATTTTCGATAGGAAGAAATGAGTTCCCCAACTCGATTTTTGAAACTGCAATTTTTACCCGTATTTGGGGGGGGGGGGGGGGGGGGCATCAAAAACCCATGAAACCTACACGTGTCTCTGGTCGATTCACTTTGGTTACAGGTTTAATGTAACTACAAACACGAATTATCTCGTCCCGGCTCATCGATATTCGAGCATGGAACCACGAGTACACTCGTGACCGTCGGCAAGGTGCTAATAAATGGACAAATTACCGCACATCCGAGCCGTGGTTGGGTAATAACTGATGGATTCCACGGTGCAAGCCAAGACTCCGGCCAGCATTCCCAGCACGCCAGCTAAGCTCACTGTCGGGACACCCCACTGTCCAGGGTAAGGGAATCGGAACCATGGAGAGTCTTGGATGATCTTGATTTTGGCATCCGTTCTGGCGGGATGTCCTTCGGGGAAGGTGTCGGTTGCCGTCAGGATCCCGCAAATGGCCCACATGACGACGACCGTCAGCAATACGGGGAAGAGTTTGAAGAGCGAGAACCACGTCAAGCGGATTCCCTGGCCCTTTTTGTAGACGATGATCGGGAACTGGACCCCCACGAGGACTTGGGAGTACATCGTTAGCATGAGGATGGTCCTGTGATTTGGAAGAAACATAAAAGAAAGAATTGTGAGAATTTATATGGGGAAAGTTAAATAAGAAAAAAATAAAGTAAAATAAAGCAAAGTAAAGTAAAGTAAAGTAAAGCAGTTAGGAAATTCGCCGGGGGAAGAATCGACGCAACTTTTTGAAGTAACCGTCCAAAAGTACTGCCGCTGCTTATCTACTGTTATTAGGGGAGAAAGTTTGAGTATGAGGTATATTGGAAATGTTACCCCGCGGCTATTCCCCAATGTTGCGAGGCAGCTTGAGCTGCGTTTTCGAATAAAGACAGACCCACCAAGGATACCGTGGGCACGATGGTCAGGGGCGTTATGAATTTCAGCAAGTATCCAACGATACCTTAAACAAAGAGAAATCAATAATTATCGATACGCAGAGAAAAAAATATTTTTGGTTCACGAATAAAATTAGCATGAACTGCCACAAACGTACGAGCCGTTCAATGCACAAATCGATTAACTCCATTTTTTTTTCTATTTTTCAATTTCGTTATTTAACCGTTTTAGTGCCAAGCGGCGCGATCGCGCTTCTTCTGCTCCATCTCCAAAAATGCCAGCATTTTTGAAATAAGGAATGAAAAGAGCGCTATTGCGTCGCTTGGCAATTTTTTATTTGGAAAGAAAAAAAGTCCTCTGGCACTCAAACGGTTAAAAAGGACTTTAAAAAGCAATATATGCTATTTTACCATTTTTCTTAACTTCTTTTTTTATGGAGTTAATCTACTTACGCACTGAACGGCTCATATGATAGTTTGCATATTTAATTTTGTGACTGTAATTATTGTTATTGCTATCGGACTACTTTTGCCACTACGGTAACATCGACATTAATAAAGATGAAATTTTGGCAATATTTACCTCCATAACCGATGATAACTTGAAACAAAGCGGAGACGGCAATGGCACCTGAAAGTTCCCGCATACGAATTTGCCACAATTCCGTACGTTCATCGCTAGAAAGCGATGCCATAACTTCGTCGGACGGGCATTTCCACTGAGGAAGATTTAAGATCGCCAAAGTTGGCACGAGAAAGGAAATCGTCCCACCTTGTACCAGTGGAAGTCTAAAAATGAGAAAAGAAACCGTGAAGAATTGAATATTTTGTTAGCACTATGTCGTCCGGTGGTACCATGTTGGTGCCATGCGAAAACTATCGGGCAAGCGCCGGTGGCACCACATTGGTGTCGTACATAAAGATTTCTACCGGCGCCAAACGAAAGAATCCCCATCAGACGCGCGGACGGCAAAGTGTTAATTTTTAGATGAAATTATTTACATCTTTTTTAAATTTAATTAGAAGGCATATTCAATTACATTTAACTACTTTTTAAAATTATTTTTAAAATATAATTGAAATAATAGCAAATAAAATATGTAACGCGTAATGAATTGCAAAGATTGCAAAAGTAGTTAAAAAATGACAAAAAGCGACGCCTTACCGACAACCTATACTTGTTTGTAAAAATGTAACGATTCCAGTAACGAAAATCATCGTAGAAACAATATGACTTCTGGCAGGATCGTCTTCGGCCATACAAAGAGCTGGTGTAAGAATAAATGGAATAGATACAATAGCTCCTATCATAGTTAAGTAGTGCTGGAAGATTCCTCAATGTTATATTAAAATGCCAAAAAAATACAAATCAATATTATTATTCGTAAAACACAGGTAAAAGATGGAAAACGAGTGTACCTGGATCGCCATGAACAGACACAGATACCACGGTGGAACATCGTCGATTCCATAAGTAATATCAGGTTTCACCCTCTCGACG
The DNA here is from genome assembly GCA_949825005.1 of Gasteruption jaculator. Classification (NCBI taxonomy): domain Eukaryota; kingdom Metazoa; phylum Arthropoda; class Insecta; order Hymenoptera; family Gasteruptiidae; genus Gasteruption; species Gasteruption jaculator. Next base: position 10,108,186 of record OX463769.1, on the reverse strand, counting down.
TCTTTTGCTTTATGTGGCATCGAAACTTCCACCGAGTTTCTCCCATTTTGCTACAAATATATAAATTGATTAGTTTTCAAATAAAGGGATGGTTCAATTTGTAAAAATAAACAAATTATGAAGAGCAAATTTGAAAAAAAAAAATGTTAAATCGATAAGTAACTGGGAGGAAAAAATTTATGGGTCTCGGGAAGTTCCATGAAACCCAGAAGAAAAATAAGAAAGCGAGAGTAAGTATCTGAATATTGAAAATACATTCGATACGTTTAGAACCTTTAGAACCTGTTTACTGTAAAGTTACTAAGCAAACAATTTGTTTAGGATTCGCCGAGATTCGAAAAGTTCGACGAAAATCACACGAAAATAAGGAAAACCTAAATATTCAAAAGTAGCGTCGACTTTCTACCATTTTCGAAACTTCCCTGAAAGCGCAAAAAAGTTTTCTAGTTGAAAATGTAATTTGCAATTTTAATAATCTTTTTAATTGAATTATTTATAATCTTTTTAATTATTTGTAATTGGAAGAATCAATTAAGATTCTTTTTCAATTTTTAAATCCAAGATCAGGTACTGAACCAAAGCACAAATTCAAAATTTCTAATTAAATGAAGTTAATTGGTTTCCGTTAATTTCCACAAAATTCCACCGAATTTTCGAGCCAATGTTTTTATAAACTTCGTAGAACATCACCAAGATTTCCCGTGATCCCTTTCGTCACAAGGATCAATCAAAATTAACCGTTAGTACGTCACACATCATGTTCGACCGAAACATTTCGATTATATAATTAATCTCACCAATTCAGCCAATTGTATGTTATTTTCGGCCATTTGAAATCACAAAATCTCCTTTGGGCTTCTATTTACGGTATATATCGAAACCGAAAAATTCCTCTTCCCAATGCAAACGCTCCTTCCAAAACCCTTGGAGCCGCCTGTTACCAGCCACGCTTCACAGCCGAAAGAAAATGTAGTACCTATCTTATACAAATAGTAATGGACTGGTATCAAGCGAAGCGGCTATTAAATGGTAATATAGTAGTTAAATACTTAACGAATGTGTGACGCGTTCTCACTAAAGTGGTAACAAATGCCAACTTAGCTGAGTACTCGAGGGAGCGTCGGCGGTATAGAAATTTCCTAAATATAATTTGAGAAGAGCAATTGTATTCGGCTGCGAGTCTACTCATGGCTGTGTTTACCGGCCTAATTTGACCGGACGGGTGATAATGTTATGCCCGTGTGTTTGGATAAATACATATGTATTTGTATATCGGTTAGGAAAGGTCTCATCCCACGTGATGATGTCCGACTCCAGGAATTCTACTAGCATTTGCATTGTTATCGGACACACGTGTGTTGTGTTACACGGAAGAGCAAGGGGCAAAAACGTTATGAAATTGAAAAGATATACTTACTCCGGATACACACGGTGCTTGCTTAGAAGGCACTTTATTGAAATTGGATACAGAGATTTCATTCATTCGAGTTTAAAAAAAAGATGATCCCGCAATAAAACTGCATTTGATGGGAATCATAAATATCTTAAACGAGATGTTTCGTGGAATTAATTTACAGTTTTTAGCAGATAATTGCTCAAACGTTGATAATCGTCTCTCCTATTGGATTTTCAAGGTCATAGCCATGGTGAAAATATTTCTCAAAGAAATGGATTCTTGGAATTTTTCAGAGACAAAATTTAAATTCTCCGAAATTTTGTAAAAAGTTCAGAGAAATTTCAGAAACATTCCGAAGGTTTCAGAATTTTTCCGAAAAGTCCTGTCAAATTTCGAAAAATTTGCAAGAAATTCGAGAGACATTTTAGGGATATTTGGAGCAATTTAATAAATTATTATTTTGAACTGCAATTCAATTTTATTTCGGATAATGTTTGCCGAAGCAAAAAAATATTTCTAACAATAAGTGTAAAAAAAGCGATAAGTATGTGAATGCTTAGAGGCCTTAGCGTTTAACGTTGATAAGAATTCCAGAAATGACGTCACTGGTTACGAAAAGAAATCTCTGTTTGTGAAAAAAGTCGGTAATTCGAGTCCGAATATGAGCACCCCAAGGACGCGTTAAAGAAAAAGTTCAAATAGATGAGAATCGAAAACTGATTCTTTGGCTATATAAAAAAACATCCGATATTTTTTCCAAAAAAATACAAAAATTTTGGTGAATCATAGTAAAAAAACCCGCTATTTTTATTGTAACATTTTAATATTTTTAAATATTTTTTAATATTTTATTATTTTTTTTCATTTTAATCTTTTATTATCGTTGTTGCTCATTGAATCTAAAAAAGTTGAGTACATTAATCCTGGGACACCTTGTATACAAAAATTCAGAAAAAGTAGCATCGATTGATTTTGGGACACCCTGTATACATTTTCGGAGGAAAAATTCGAATTGTCCGATACAATTCTCAACAATGTAACTTTACGTAATCATGCAACTACATCTATTAGACGGAATGGAACTTTTTTCTGAGATAAACTAATCCACGGTAGAAAAAAAAACTTACGATGAGATTGTATTGAAGATACCCGACGGCGATGAAATATAATCGACTCGTGCCCTATACGTATCAAGATAGTGAACTTATTTAAAACGATTATGTCAAGGATGTAGCGGCCAATTAAAAAGTGCGCAATAAGCGTCTATACATCGGTTAAATTGCCAGCGAATCTAATTTATCAACGGAATATGGGAAGAATAAATTTTTTTCCCCCCCGTACAAGCCGTGACAAAGATCTCTTATCCTACAGGATAAGGTATATCTATATATGTGTATGTAAATACGTAATCATGATTTTCATTGCATAATTCATAGTCGATCGACTATTGATAAAAAAGTAATTTTATCACGCGCGTGAGGCAATTTTTTCCACCGACACGGATAAAATCAATTAGTGATTATAATTGTTAATTGGTATAATCATTAAAAAAAAAGCATCGCTTCAAATATCGTAAGTCGCCGCCGGCATTCTCCATCTTTGTCTTATTCCACGGATGATGGCTTAATCCCCCTCCCCTTCGCTGTGAAACAGAGGACGAGCTAGATTTTTTCCCTGTCCAAAGGATTTTTATTATTACTATTATTATTATTATTAAAAATTTTTATATTTTGAATTATATAATGAGGAAATTGTTGTATTATTTACATTGTACGTGTTTTATTAAATCGCTGATGATCCTGTACACGATAATTGTATTTTTATTAGCCGAGTGACAGGCGAATTCCCCCTCCCCTTCGCAATAAATTAGAGGGCAAATACTTTTTTTTCCTCATTGTCAGTCCAAAGGTTTATTATGGTCACGTTCCAGCAAAATACAAATGAAGGAACAAGTTGAATAATGAAATTATGTATAACGTGAAAAAAAATACTGTGTATGTTTTTTTATGGTATCAGTTATATGTAAGAATATATATAGGTATATGTAAATAAAGACCGAAGCAGCAAAATTTATCGAATACATCGAAGTGGACTGGCGCGGATTTTGAAAACAATCGCTCCATTTGAAAGGAACCCGAACGCACCCTCAATCTGCGAATGCGGTTAGAGCGCATTGGAGCGTAACGGTAAACTTTTCGCTTCGAAGATTCGAGCGGATGTTTTTTTATACGAATGTGGCCTTAACAAATCCGTATCAATGTTTTTTATCTTTTTTTATTTGCTCACCAATTTTTCTTGATCATTTATCCTCGGTACTTTTTGCTCCAAAAAATAAACTACTTCTCGAGAGAGCTTTAAAAGCGCCAACGGCGGATCCCGGAACTGGGAAGCGCGCATGATCTGTGACGTCACTCGACGGAGTTTCAACCCTCAGATGTTTGCACTCTTGTGTATAGATCCACATGCCTATACGTTTCAAACCCATTAATGAGATCTTCATTGTTTTAATTAGTATAATGTTACTCCTGTTACTTTTTTAATTACGTTTGTTACTATTATTATTATTATACGATACTCATATATAAATAATTTTTTTCCTGGTCCTTCGTTATGTGTTTATTATTATTATTACTATCATTATTACCGTTATTGTCGTTATTGCTATACTTTAACGTTATAATTATGATTATTAATATTAATACTATCAACCCTGGTATTTTTTATTCCTGAACGAAGTAAATCGCTGCAGGGGTGGATTTGAAAAGCTGACGGCGGATTCCGGAACCCGAGAGTAGCGGTTCGTACTGACTGGAGGGCGCGCGTGACGTCGTCGATCCAGTTTCAACCACTTCAGTGCTCAAAATGGCGCCCGACGACACCCCAAAGCAATTTCCGGCATCGCACGAATTGAGATGAATAAAAATAAGCTTTGAAAAGAAAACTACTCACCCCTTCATTTTCGTTTCCCTGCAATTTCCGCGCAAGCAACGCATCCGACTGTTTGAATTCCCCTCCCGCCCTGCGTTCGGCTCCGTCCGCCATTAATCGTCAATTGGAAAAGAAACCATAGGAAATAAACGCAATTATCGTAAGAAGCAGCGGATAGCTGCAATGCAAGCAATGAGTGGAAAGGAAAGGAAAGTAAAGCAAAGCAAAGCAAAGCAGAGCAATATGGGTAGTGATGGTAGTAGCAGTGGTGCGCGTGTGTGTGCGTTATGCGTGTATGTAAGCACAAGTGCATAATAGATAACACCCTACTACCCTCATCCTCGGCCGTAGTGGTAGTTTTAAGAGGAATCTCGTTTCTTGTTGAGTTAGTTGTAAGCGAAGGGGTGCTTTTTTTCCGCTGGTTTCGAAAAAACACCTGAAAACGTTGCAAGAATGGCTGAGCAAAGCGATAGAAGTCAATTGCCACCGGGTTGGGAGTGCAGATACGATATCCGTAGTGGCCGTCCGTAAGTAAACCCCTGTATTACAGATCCATGCATAATTTGGTACACTTACATATATATGTATGTACGTAGGTACGTTATTTCAAAGAGATTCATGGCTGCGTAAAAAAAGAGTTGTGTCCCTTCCGATTTACCGAAATTAAGTGTCGCAGCATCCGAGTGAAGAAGTTTCACTAATAAATCCTTTTATTGTTTCATGTTTGTGTTTATTTTCTTATTTTTAGTGTTATTCTAGCCATTGTTGTTGTTATCACTGTTAGTATTCCTGTAGTCTATTATTACTGCTATTACCATAATTGTGTACTAATTCTTTTTGTTGTAGCTCTTGTTTATGTTTTTATTATTATAAATAATAAATTATATACTGTTGTTACAATATATACTCAATATAAATTATATACCGATCTTTTTTTTTCTTAGTCCTGTTTATGTTCATATTGTTGTTGTTATTGTCAGACTTTTTTGAAATCATTACAAGTGTAGCCACAAAAAAGTAACCATCCTCAGCTGGAATATAATAATTTTGAAATATCATCAGTAAATCTGAAGAAAACCATTAAATCTGCTTTCAATGACAAATGAAATGTCTCCCCCATTTCCTCCTACAAAATAAGATAGAGAAGTGGATTGGGAAACTCAAAGTAATTAGGATTTTCCAAAAACTACTAACATTTCGTAGTAAGAAATTTGATATATTGGAATGCTGAAAGATAAAATCTTGAAATACAGAATTCTTTCTTAATAGAAGATGTAGATAGGAAATAAAATATTTCCATTACTATGACCAATAAAATATACCTCGAACTTACCCGATAACAATAATTTCGTAATTATATAAGTTTCCTACTTTACATCGAATAACATTTGCCCTGACCTTCCTTTTATATCCTTTACAGATTTTTATTTTTATTATTATCTACAAATTTTCCTTTTCTCAGTTCCTGTTTGTATTATTATTTATGCTATTATTGTTATTGCTATACTAATAAAATTATTATTTTCCAATTGCTACTATTATTATCATTATTATTATTTTTTATGCCTTCACGAACCTTTGGACTCATAACACTCATTTTCATTGTAGGTACTTCATCAACCATTTCAGTCGAACGACCACATGGGAAGATCCTCGAGTCAGGTATTGGCAATACTCGCAATACGTCCAAGCCCAAAACGCCTTGGCACAGAGCTCTGTGACGACAGTAAGCTCCCAAGAAACCATACCGATGCAGGTGATTATCTCTTATGTATATATATTTTTTTTATCTATTTGTCTCTGTTTTATTTTATCAATTATTATCTGGAATACTTCAACTTTTAACATACCATCGAAACACAAGGACCATAGCAACGATACCTTACCTGGAATGGCACTTGTGTTTGATTACCCCATACGAGAGATGAATATAACTATCAATGTTTTTATATATCGTTCCTTTAATCTCTCTGCAATTTATGGCTGTCTGTTTTACTTCTGCCCTCCTATTTATAAATTACTAAATCTTATAACATCACCCTGAAGTCTCATTCTCATCGAAAGAAATGTTATCCTCTATGCATGCTGCGTTTGGATATGAAAAACAAAAAAAAACCACAAAAACACAATGTAAATCCAAAATCAATTAGACCGGAGGAAGCGGCGGACATTCCTTGTCTACGGGAACCCATAGAGCTCCTCAAATATATCCAACGCCGTCACCATATCATAATCCTCAATTTGCATTCTTACCTCCGAGTTTACAGGTATGATTCCATTGAAGAACAATAAACAGTAGGTAGTTTGTTATTTGTACATATATGTGACATATGTTTCTTTTTTTCAAAATAATGGAGAATAGAAAAAAATAATAGCATTTTTTTTTTCTGAATAGAAAATTTCATTTGAACCAAAGGTTAATCTGAAAAACTAAATTAAATTGGACCAAAAATGGGAATGCATTGGCCAGAAATTTAATTCCAGATAAAATTAAACTAATACAATTAATTAATAAAAAAGAAATCATTTTTTTAATTATTCTGTGGAAGTCATGAAAAAAAAATGCTAAGAAACGCACCAGTAGCACGATTCAAGAACAAAGAGACCTTATTGAATTTTCATACTCTAGTTAATAACAAAGTCAACCTGTAGCTGCCCATGAGAATGAAAAATAGCGAGACCATTCTTATAAATACGTAATCTAACATGTTCCAAACATTTTACAGGAGCTAAAAACTCCCATGTCGACACGTTCCATGAGTGCTATGACAAATCGTCTTGGAGATTTGACCATAGGGTCTCCAACACCCATGAAAAACATGGAAACTTGTTTAACTCAGAACTCGGATACCGAAATACAAGTAGCTAAGATAAATGCCATGTTTCCTACGGTTTCCGATACGCATATTCGGCTGTTGCTTAAGAAGTAAGTATGCCAAGTCTTTTTGTACGCCGAAGAATTTTTCTAACATTTTTTTTTTCACCATCGTTTCTTTTTTGATACACACCATACTAACAAAAGCTTAATGGCTTACCATTTAACACTTGCTTATACATACATTGATATTTAGACGTTTTGTAAATAATCCCAGGTTTACTAAACCTTACTAAAGATGATTATTCTACTACATCTGTTGAAATGACACCTTTCTTACGCAAAGTTTGGCAAAATCTGTCAAGTTGTTTTAATAGAAAAATTGGGAATGGTGCGAAAGTACCATCCCCAATACCAAAACTCGATTCCGATATGGTCGAGTTGCACAAATTTAAAGACTGGATAAAATAGGAGAATACAGTTTTGGATCGGTTACACAAAATTTCAATTTCGATGAATTTTTCTAGTAAGATTTCAAAATTTTATAAATTTCGTTTGGGTCTTTTACTTTTGTCATTGTATTAAATCTTGAATTTAGGACCTTGTTTTATTTTTGGCATTTCGACAATAATAGATGCCAACTTCAAGCTTATTATGTTCCAACGGGAAGTCTTTGCTCGCTTACTATATACTTTGAAATTCAGCAAAAGTATCAATAAACCTGAAACTTTGAAAATTGATACTGCTGAATTTTAAAGTAAATTAAGTCCCTTCACTGTTCTTATTAAAAATTAATTGAAATAAAAAAGTATAAAAATTAGATGCAGCAGTTTTTCTAAATTGTCAAACTTGTAACAAATTTTTCTTTCAAAATAAAAAAGTTTCCCGTTGACCCTCCAGAGAGAGTAAATGTGCAATGACAAAAATCTGCAAATTTGGCATATTTCTGAATAAGTAAAATATTAATTGCATTCGAAACCGATCCAAAACTTTATTTTCGATTCCGATACTTCTGATATTGGATAATTCGAGTCTAATTGGTTGAAAAAATGTTTGGTAAATGTGAAGTCTTGTAACCAGCACTGTGTGCATTCGTTAGTCCTCGATTAGGGTTTACTAGCTCGTGATTAAATGGCAAGTGTGACAAAGAAGAAAAGGGGAAACGAGAGAAGGAGTGCATTCTAAGCGTTTAGCCGATATCTTTCAGATACCATAATAGAGCAGCTTTGGTCGTGAGTGCTCTTCAGATTGAGAAGAATCCTCTTTGCGCGCCAGGACCATGCACGCCCGTAGGTGTGCACTCAAACTATGCGATTCCACGATGGCGGCTACCGACACATGCTATTCACGCGGCTCTTACATTGAGCCCACCCAGGGGTGCTCGTCCAGCACCTCATTCCCCAAAAATGAAACTTAGGTTCCCGAATACATTCACTCTTAAACTTCTCCGTTTGTATCTGGACGCTAAATGTTTTCGTCTTAGCTCACGGTACGGGCAAAAAACACGTCCCGCTAAAGAGCGAGATTTTATTAGCACCAATTGCAATAAATGAATAATGCACTTGCGTAATTTCATACAATTCCATGAAAAAATTTTTTTACCGAGGAAAAATACAACCTCTTTAGCGTTACTTAACACTCAAAGTGCTGCGATTTTTACGAGTTTGCAGAAATATGCATCTTCATGAATAAGAAAGTCTAATCGCTCTATAAATTTAAATTCCAATTTTTCTAAAAATTCAAATATCATCTCTCTACAAATTTTACGTGATCTTGATAAAAAGTTTTATTTATCAAAAATTAAAAGAAAATAATTATTGCATGTTATCACTCGAGATGAAGGCCCGATGTATTTTTTGCCCAACCGTTTGCAAAATTCATCGCAGTCCCCGAATGCATCGAGAACTTTTCTCGGCACACGAAGGCAATGAATTTCGCAAATCATGAGATGGATCTTGTCTTGTACAAATATATTCATTGTGTAGCAATTTACACTGTAAGCATGCATCCAGAATACTCGCTCGAAATAAGACAAGTGGTATGTCGAGGAACGCCGTCAACTATTGCGACATCGGCGTCCTAGACATTTACCGACTTGTTTAGATGTCGCATTAGCACGCTCTGACTCAATTTTATAAACATTTTTGACGCATCCGTTGCTGTCCCTCGCGAGACCACCGCAAAAATTCACATGATTTTTATTCAACTTTTTCTTATTTCCTTTAATTTCTCTTTTTTCAGTTTCGCCCTGGTATTGGCATTCGTAGGTGCTAAAATTACCCGAGCGAAAAACCCCGTTTTAGGTCAGTTCTTTCTTTTTCATTTTATTTTCATTTTCTTCTCTTCTGTTGATTTGCTGTTTTATTTTTATTTATTTGTTCTTTTCGTTTTCATTCGTCTTTGGTTTTCACGGTACAAAGCGATTTGGAAGCTTCAAATGCGCTCTTGGATATTTTTCCTTATGACAAAATTAGATTTTCCTCCGAAGCGTTATGCAAACAGGAATTAATCGCATGACCACGTCTACTTGCATGTGCATCTGAGTAATTGCTTGGTAGAGTTTACTACTCGCTAATAAAAAAAAATCTTAACGAAGAGACGTTATTTGTATAATTAACTGCACACACGCTAATGACTTAACGTCTTTTCTTATTAGTATTTGTATCAATTGTTTTTTTTTTCTTTACTGTACCGAGTATGTCAATCGCAATGCCGTCGTTTACTTTACTTGGACTGCTTCGGAGCTGCTCTACCGTTTAACCATTTAAGGGGGAAAAAATTGAGACACATGAAAATTATGTCAAAGTACCTTTTTTGTGTACTTCGGGATTAGAGGCTTTCAAAAAAGATATTTTTTTTACATTTGTTACAACGTGTAAGAAATTTTAAGACGGGACACAGATTATTAGAATATTTTATTTTCATAAAAACAATTATTTACTTAAAAGTTAATTAAATGCAATTTATAATCAGGGGTACTTATGGCAGATGCGTTTCCCCAGAGAAGCAATGGGACTCTTTGAAGCATATTATTAGAACAAATAAGTTCTACTTGTTCGATTTTTTTCTTGGCTTTGTAGAAAATATTTCTGAATTCATAAAAAGGATATTCCTCGTGTATTTCCACGCACGTGCCATTTATATTTACTTTCTAGCTAGAGTAAGATACTATTTTCCCAGAGACACTTAAATGGTTAAATTAGAAAGAAAACAGAGTAACGTAATCGTCTCTGAATTTGCGCTATTTTTTCTATTTAACGGAATTAGTGTGAATTTTTAGTTTGAAATGTATAAAAGAGTAACAGTGTTTATTTCCAGCTACCACGTTTGCATTCTTTTTTAGTTAAGGGGAGGTATCAAATTTTGGGATTTTTTTTAGCAATTAACGACTCGATTTACTTTTCATGAGAATTGCTGAATTAATAACTAATAAAATATCAATAATTGATATTCTTCTTTATTAATAATGAAAATTAATGAAAACAGAATTTCAAGTAAATCATCTCGTTAATTGTTCAAAAAAAGTTTACAAATTTTAGTACCTTTTTAACTAAACAAAAAATGGGATTCTCCCGTTAATCGTTTGGAAATTTAAATCATTGTTTCTTATTCTAATTGCTAGACGCTAAATTGCAGCAAAATTATTGTTCTTGTTATTTTACGTCTGATATTTTACTACATTTTTTGCGATATCCTATTATACTCTAGAATAGAATCGCTAGAAACCGTAACTTGTATGTCTTATGAAAATTCTGTAATTACTTGAACAACTTTTAATGAACAATTTTAAGCACGGTCGTGATGTAACTGCATTTAAAATTGTTCCTGGAAAATGGATGCATCCTATCACGAATGACGTTCACGTTTCGAAACGTATTGTACAGGTACCTGAAAAATGTATTTCCAAAAGTGGACGAGACGGTATTGCTTGACATTCTGGAAGAAAGTGATAACAATGTCCAAAAAGCATCCGAAAAGCTTATCGAGTTAGGGTACGAGAAAAGAAATCCCACTGCTCCAAGCAGATCCGCTATGAAAAAGAAGGAAGAGGAGGAAAAGGTACAGCTTTTATTATAATTTCGTTGCCATCGTTGCCTTTTCATCATTTTTATTTTTTGCTAAATTATCGTTCCACTTTGACACCCCGCAAATCCACAAATGTTTTTCACGCAGAAAAAAACGGTCCAACCTACGCCGACTCCTCCACCTCGGATGAAGAGTTTGGAGGAAAAGAACAAAAGTGAGTCAATAATTAATATTTAATATAATTGAATTGGTCACCTCAAAAACGTTGCAAGGTACAAATTGGTTTAAAACAATTATTATTGCACCATCCGGTTATTTTTTTCATTTTCGGGGGTTTTTGAACAATTTGCAATTTGCACCTTACAAAGTTTTTGAGGTGATCCGTTCAATTGATGGACTCGGAAAAAAAAATATATATAAATTATTTAAAAAATAAACCTTATACCATGTTCTTTTAACGCTATTGCAATTTTTGTTCCTTTAGTGAAAGCGAGATTAATGGAAAAATACAAATCCGTGCCGGAGAGAGTGGTGTTATTAGCGATGGACAGTGTGGATTACGACGAGGAAAGAGCCTCTCATATTTTAAATATCGTGGTATCCGAGGAAGCTACTAGACCTGTTCCCACGTCCAGCAGTCATAGGTAATATTTATTTTGAGGCAACGCAATTATGTCTAGCAGGAAAAAAATTAATTACTCGAGAACTTAATTATGTTCGATAGAATTGGCTTATGTAACCAATTAGTTGCTATTGTTGTTGTTGTTGTTATTATTATTATCGTTGCCATTAGTGTAGATGTTATATGTTTCTAATTTTCAATTATAATTTGTAATTAACATCATCACAATTGATACAACTCTGCAGCAGCAGAAGCGATGAACGCAAAGAAAGCCCGCCAGTAACAGAAGCTATAAAATTGACCGCATCACCGATCAAAAAGCTAACTAAAGATTCAGCGGATGCTGATAAATCCAAGCGATCCAAAAACAAGAGTGAAATTCCAAAGTAAGAAAGTCAATTTGTCAACTAACGAAACTAACTAAATCCGATCTGTCGTTACGAAGTCAGGAGATTTTATTCATTTCTGCTGCTATAGCAGTGGTACATGCAGACGAAATCTTTAACTATGGAAAAAAAGTTGTGCGTCGGCTCTTTTCGTTATTTTCATTTTGAGGGTTAATAGCGTTTCTTTTTTTGTATATCAACCCTTGGAGCATACGCCTATTTTTGTATTGTTTTTTACGGGCCATCATTTCAAAATTACTCATCCGATCAACTTGAAACAATTCTGAGATATTGTACGAATCTTATTGAACCGGTTCCAGTAGTTCCAATGAACCGTTAAAAATGTTAAAACATCTGCGAAATTCCTGAAAGACAATTTTTATTTCAAAAAAAGGAAATTTTGTTAAAGATATTGTAATTTTTCGAATTTTTAAACATATGATCTGATAATTTCTGTATGTGCTCCAAGGGTCAGTTTTCTTTGAAGCTATTGAGCCACCGAAACATGCTCGCAACATTGCTCCATAGTTGAATAAGTCCTCAAGACGAATGGTAAATGATTTGTTCGATTGTACCAGAGTATCGAGAGGAACCAGTACAACCGAAGACAGCGAATACAAGTCACCGTATCGTACAAAACCTACCGGAGCCAATTCCGAGTTACCCAGAGGAGCCAATAACGATTTACTTCTGTAAGATGCTATAAAAAGACTTTTTTTTTAGATAAATTTTAACCCTGTGCACTCCTATGTCGAGTGTGACAAGATATTGATTTTTATCTCAGAAGCTCCTTTCTCGAGTCACACTCGATATTTTTAAAAATGCTTAGAGGCACTAGGCATGCAAAAAATCGATGTTAGTCTGCATTTTTCTAAAGTGAGATCTTTCTTAATTGATCGAAACGTTTAAATGATATTAAATACAATCTGGCTGAACGAAAAAACCAAGGAAAATAAAGAAGCATTATTCAACATTGTCCAATCAAGAATTGAACCAATGAATCACTAAAAAAAACTTTATTTTTGAGCGATTTGACTGCCTAGTCCCCTAAAAACAGTTGGGAGCTGTTGGTAATAAAATTGAAATATAATTCGGAATGCAAAGGGTTAAATAATTATATCAGTTTGGTTAATTATTAGTACACATAAGTTTTAGTCATAAAAAAATTAAACGATAACGACACTAAATATTTGATCGGTATTCTTTCAGACCGGATTATGCACCTTGGGCGGGACCAGACCCTGGCTTGTTACTGAAAGAGAAACTCTCGAGGTCTCTGGCGGTAGGACGAAACCCGTCACTGGTAACTGGCAGTTGCAGTCTCGCAAAAGGTCCAAATTCGGAACTAAGGAAGGGACCACTAAGAGGTTTGGCTCAAGGTTCTATTTACTCGCAAAGAAACATAGCTAATAGCGAAAGCAGGGGTAAATGAAACAGCGGAATTTGCCTTTGTTTCGTCTAAATTAGAGGAAACTTAAGCAGATTAGATCCATCCAGTGTAAAAGTTGAATTCCCGGTCCGCGTGAAATGGGGGAATATTTTATCGCTCTTAATTCCTCGTTACTTTTTTCCTTTCTTTAGGAAACGTATTTCAAGTTGACGTATGTTTTTATTGCCAATTCTGTTGCTTCGCTCGTTAACTTTTTTTTTTCTACTTAGGTTGATGTTGATATTAAAATTTTATTTGTTACGTTAGGTATGTTACTGAAATGTTATATTCCACTCAAAGCTTGAGTTTAACGTTAATTTTACATTCCAATGTTCACTGAAAGAAATCTAACATATCTGTGCAATTTCGGTGTTCGTGTTTATTTCACATTTCGTTTAGAGGGAATTTTATTTACTCGAGAGACCCTTTACCGAAATTTCGTACAACTGAAGAACATTTTCGACTCTTATCGGAATGAGCGAGTCATAAATTTTGATACTAATAAAGGAGCCGAAATTTGAAAAATGTTAGAAAATTTAGATACTCGTGTGATTGTTTAGAAAGTGAAAATCACAAATCGGAATATTTTTTCCCCAACAAATGGTCAAATTTACCTTAAGGGGTAGAATAATTATTATAAAACTAAAACTATGGTTTAATTTTGCGATATTGAAATATGTGTGGAATGGATCTTGAGTTTTTTCAATTGTACCAAATTTCAGTAACGAATATCTTCTTAATACAGAATTCAATTGAATTCTTATCGATAAACAGTATTCCGTTGAAGACTAGGACGAATTATTGACTATATTTTATCTAACGTAAGGTACAACACTATTTTAAAGTATTAACTTTAGACTTCAGGAGTGAGTGAAAGTTTGAGGAGAGGAAAAAATAATATTAACAGCCAATAATGTATTATCATACAGTATTATCGCAGAAGCTAAGTAGCGTAGGTATAAAAGTCATTTTTTGGATTTTTGTTTTCTGACAAACAAGAAGGTAAATGCTTTGCCGTTAGACATACGATTAACTAACGCTAGGAAACCAAAGAGTAATAATGATAAATGATATTATCGTTGAATGTGCCATAGATGAAGTAAAAAAGGAAAAGAAAAAAGAAAAACTGATCGATGTACAGAAGTATTTTTCATAGTTTCATCCATTTAGAAGAACAAAACAAAAGTAAAAAAAAATAATAATGTGCTCCTGCCTTTTATCGAGAACACGAGAAAAATCATACCTAACGTGTGAATATGATAAGACAGAATTAATAATTCAGATCGGCTGTGGCTGTTAGTTGAGGGCTATTTTTATAGCTTTCCGACTCGAACATGAAAACTAGTAAGAGATGGTTGAGATACATATATATATAAATATATTTTCAAATATATTTTAAGTATATAGCCATGAGTGCGAGAAAAGTAAGCGAGAAAGAAAGCAACTAAATGAAACTATTAATATTAGTCTGGATGAAAGAAAGCAAAAGCAAGTCCTGGATCGCTTTACTTGGACGATTTACGTCGAGAATGTTTTGTTCCCGTAGCAATGGTATTATTAAATTACGTTTCGAGAAACGTCAGATTAAGGTACAATTAGAATTTTTTGAGACTCAGTTTTTGGGGGAAAGAATTCGCAGGATCAAAAAGTCGGGAGGCTTTGAGAAATTCTGATAATGAAAAGGGCGAATGAGTACACATTTGTTTGAGGAGAAATAAATAAAAATGCAGTTGCGAAAATAAGAACCAAACGGACAAACACATTAGTGCCAAAAAATTCGTAAAATTTAGTAATTTAAAGTTCAATTGAAAGCTCACGTATAGAAATATTACAAATATTCGATTTTCTGCGATTTCTTTCACAAGAATTTTACTGCTTGTATCTCAGTTTTAATTCTTCCAATTTAGTGTGGTTTGGAGTTTGTAATTTCAATGTCGGAGTGATGAAAAGTCTTGTAATCTTTGAATTTAAGTTTTCGAAAGTAGGATTCGTGAACAGTTTCGAACTTCTAGTACCGTAATACAATCTTTAATATCTATTTTTAAAAATTCCATTGAACCCAAAAGAAGGAATTATTTCAACCGAGTGAGTTCGTCGCAAATGTAGTTTCCTTTTTTAGTTTGCACTTATCATCGAATTGTTTTCCGGCTTCGAGTCGAAGAAGCACTTTCTCATGAAAAGTCCGTAGATGGTGTTAATAATAATTTACAGACCACAAAAAATTAATACCTTCTTATATTTCACTACTTTTCACCCTTGTATCAGTTACTATCTCGAGTATTCGGAACTGGGTTCCACCTGGGATCGGGTCATGAATGTTTTTGAATTCGATATTGTGTCAAAGTGAATAATTGGATATTTGTACTTGTTGTAATTAACTAATTAACTAACTAACTAATTAATTAATTAACTGACTACGTTATCATTGTGGGATTTGTTGATACGTACGGATTGAATGTTTACGTTGAAAAGAAACGTGTATTTATACATTGCGCTTTACAAAAATCTATTTTCGGTAATGCAACAAATGAGAGAAACGATGGAAGAGGATATGGCTTTGAATTTTAATAATAGATAAACACTTAGGAACCACAGCCACTTCCAAACTGACTGTAGAAACAAAGTAACGGAAAAAGACATAGATCGGTAGCAAGATTTTGTTGATAAGCAATCCGAAAGCGGTGAGAATCACCTGATCGATTTCGAAATGCCCCGATCTCGAAGTCGACCTTTTGGAAAATGAACACGATCTCTGGAATTTCATATTTCGAGTGGAAAAATTTTTGAATTCCATGTGATCATGATTTTTGAATTAACAGGAAATCACTATTATTATTATAAGCCATTTTGAAAATAATAATGATATTTCAATCGTACTATACTTACTTTAATCTACAATAAAACGAAATCCTAAGAAAATCTACCGTAAAAGACAAAAGAGAGGATAAATAAAATATATTTAGCTATTTTCATGAATGTTTCTACATGATAAAATATCGGTTTCATCGAAAAGACACAATTTCTTTGTTATATAAACATTCGTAGATTCGAGAAATGACGATATTTTAGTAAAATAACAGTAGGACTCTTAACATACTTATCGGGATCTTATCGAGCCAAAAGGGAGGAAAAGAAAAAACCAGAATTTAATTTAGCCTCTTTTCCACATTTTCATTTCAACAGAGGAAGAAAGGGGTGAGGGAGGATGGAGAGTGAAAGAAAGATTTTCGGGGAAAATCTCATGCGTTAGATATAACAAGAGTGGAAGTAAACGAGAAATTTGTATTCTAATGTACCTATACATATCTGTGCAATAAACTTTACTGTAGCCGTAGCAATTTTTGTTGCCGATCCTCAACAGTCATTTGAATAGACAATACAAATCCACTTCGTCGTCCTCGTTTTTTATTAGCTCCTTAATTTTACAAGATTTAAGAAACTAGTATTTGTTTATTACGTTTACATTGATACGAAAGTAGCTGCATTCTACTCCTAGTTGCTATTGTTTCCTTTATTTTTGAGAGTGACTCGAAGAGGAAAGGAAGAACTACGTGTATTCTATGGTATTCGCTTACCCAGGATAGAAACAGTGGGATTACAAAAACGAAGACTACCGGGCCAACAGCGAATCTATCGGTGACTGTTGACTCGGTAGCATTTATGCTAAAACTGTACTTTTTTCTCCTTTTTTTTTAAATACAGGATTCTAATATCACTCGAGACGTGAGCTAAACTTCGAAGGGGATACAGACAACATAACAAAAATAAATATACAAATTAAGAATATGTGAACAAGAAAGATTTAAACTTCGTCCTCGTTAAGAAGCATATTCGGTATGCCGTCGTTAATTGGAAATTTCCTACCGGATTCCGGACACAGTAGGACACCGTTGATCACTTCTACTTCCAGGAGCACATGGTGAACTTTCTTGAGAAATTCTTCGTTTGTCTCAAAATCCTGTACCAGGGTTTGGGGTAATTCACTGGCGTGTCCTATCTGTAAATTACGAGATACAAAGGAATTACAATAGTGTCAAACTGTTAGGACATTTCTTATTTCAGGGCAAACAAAGACTTACACTTTCTGCAGCTTTCCATAAGGTCGCCCAGTCTAATTTTGGAATAATTCTTGCAATGAATTCGGAGTTAAAGTCTACTTCGGAAACTTTGATGTCCTTAGCCTGAAATTGGAACATTTCTTTTAACATTCATTTGTCATGGCTCCTGGAGCAATTGTGGGAAAGAATGTGATAGATATTTGCGGGATTTTGAAAAATAAGGGCAATGTAATTGTGGAGGGTCCCCTTTTAAAAAAGAGGAACGGCGGAGATCGAACCATCGTAACGAAAGGGGTAAACATTTTTTCTTGAATAACTACTATAAAGGACTAACTAATTAGTAAACAAATAAACAATTCATAAACGCACCCATACAAGGCATCTATCTCTTTTACTGTGTATGTATGTGGGAAAGAACATAACCTCTTCGGCAAAAAGTATAATAACATGCGAGACGGGAACTCACCACGATACCCAAGGGGTACCCCACGGTAACGCCTTTCATGCATTTCGACGTTAACATATTATGCGTTAGCAGTTTCATCGTTTCTCGAATATTAACTCTTCTCTTTCTCGATCTGGTAATCGATCTTTGGGAATAGCTGGTTAGAAATAGAAGGAACGCGCGACTCGGCAACGCAACAAGCGAACACACGCGTCCTTTATTTTTCGCAATTCCTTGGACCACAATTATAGCGATCTTTATACCGTGAAAATCGATAATCGTTAGAGAAAACTGATATGCATGTATTTATTTATTTCTACCGATTTGTAGGATATACAAAAAGCCCACCGCTCCAGTAGATCAAATGCGTCTAACGTCCGTATTATTTATAGGCTAGGAATGCATCTATTGTCATATTTCTACCCCGAAACTATTCCCTGCCGATCTCCAGAAGGAAAGGGTAGATATAAAAAGAAGGGTGCTGTGTATTTCCTTAGTTTTGGGGTAAGATTTATCGTGAATCGTTTGGATAAACAATTGTAGAAAGAAAAAGGCGCAAGAGGAGGAGAATTTGAAAATTTACGCGGCTTATTTCGCTCGTATAACGTATCGACATCTGTCGGTGAGTTTTAATACCTTGTAGTATTCGATAGAACAAAAAGATAAAGAGCGGGAATTTCGTATTTGCCGTCTCTCTTTTAATCAATCATTCAT
Source organism: Gasteruption jaculator (assembly GCA_949825005.1). Taxonomy (NCBI): domain Eukaryota; kingdom Metazoa; phylum Arthropoda; class Insecta; order Hymenoptera; family Gasteruptiidae; genus Gasteruption; species Gasteruption jaculator. Next base: position 10,089,367 of record OX463769.1, on the reverse strand, counting down.
TCATTTGATCTATTCGGTTTTTGTTTATATCAAAATTGCTCTGTCTCTTTTCTATCCCTCTCTCTTTCTGTCTTTCTTGTCTCCTCGCGTTTCTAAAAGTCTTTCTCTCTTTCTTACTTAATTTATCCATCTGTCTTTTTTTATTCTCTGATCTACTTATTACTGTCTCGCTCTCTCTTTCATATGCTTATTCTATCTATCCTTGCTTCATTTTCTGACGTTTCTACTACTCTTCCTCTCTCTTCAATCTATCTACCTCTCTCTATCCTATCCCTTCACTCTCTTATTATTTCTCTCTCTCTTTCTCTCCCTCTGTTTTCCCTCTCACTCTATCCTTTCCACCCCACACTCTCCCTCACTCTTTCTCATTTCGTCGCTCCATCTCTCTTTGGAAATCGCGCTTTTTCCCAATGGCTGCTCATCCTTTTTTCCTCCCTACACATATATACCTGTAGCTGCAGTATATACGTATCGTGTATACACACATGCACACATTTAAAGAGAGCAATTGCAGAAATTCATAATAATCGCGAATCAAAGCAAAGTTAGCTATCTTTACGAGCTGTACCACCTACCGTGGGCACTGATAAGAATTGATACGGTAACGGGAGAAAAAGGAAAGAGAACTGACGTGACGCCCGCTTACAAGAATAAAAAAGAAAGGAAAGAAAGAAAATTGCTGTGATTTTTTTCTCAAAAAAGGTTCATTAGAAACTAGTGTATCCATATTACATACATCCACACATACGTGACGTATATATATATATGTTCGCTCTGTGTGTCTGTAGTGAAAACAAGGCCGAAAAGTTGACAGAAGAGGCACATCGTGGTCGTGTCCTTGACGGAACCGTGTAATCTCATAGTTGACAACGTGGTGCCGCAGTGACGAAGCATCCCGAATTCTCGATCTCGATCTCGTCGGCGACGATGGTACAGACAAAAGTCGATGCAGTGCTTCGTCGTCGAATGAGTTAACGAAACGCAGATTCGTCAACGGTAGCATCTCTTTTTATTTTTCTATGTCTATCTCTATCTCTCTCTCGCTCCATTTTTTTCTTTTTTGGAGTTTACGGGATTTCTGGGTACACCTATAGAGTATAGATATATATATATATACGTGGATATAATATATATTTTATTTTTTTTCGTACACGTATAATATAACCTAAATATCTAGCCTCTAGCGCTTCGTCACTGTTTGTTTGGGCAGCAGGTAGAAGAGGAAGAGGAAGAAGAAGAGGAGGAGGTGGAAAAGGAAGAGCAATAGTGTGCATATCGGACGCGCATCCAACATGATCGCGGTATGAGGACGGCGAGGGTTTCCCTGTAACGTACCGTTAGGTAGAGCCAAGAAACATATGTATCCGTATGAAACGATGTTTTCGCCGACAAACTTGAGATCTTGACAAAGACGGAGACCAATCGAGAGAAAGATGGCCTACGACTATATTATTTGGGTGCCCCTGCTCCTGGGATGCGCCTCTGCCCTCCAAGGCACCCTCGAGAACGACGACCTCCTGGAGTATATGAGCAGGGAGGAGAGGGATACCTTGAGGTTTGTAGTTGGATCCACTGGTGGAATGGTACCCTTTTTTTGGATTTCAATGAATGTTTTTTTTTTTTAGTTTGATTTTTTGATTTGGTTTCATTGATGTCGTACCATTTTGTTCGATAGTGTAGACATTCTTTGTAAGAAAAAAGTGTCTAAGAAGAAACTTTAAAAATGATTATGGATTTTTTATTTCTTCTTTTGGAATTCTAAAATTATAAAGTTCTATTAATAATATAAATTCTCAATTCTCGTAGATGACCAGTATTAATTAACTCTATTGTTTCTATACGTTTCGTCTGATTTTTAAAACCTTCTTCGGTAGTACGAAATTCTCTTTTTTTACATATTATTTTCGTTATCCACATTGATAAAAATATATCGATTAACGGTGTCATAAAGTCATAAGAATACACATTCAACTTGCTTTAAAACCTTCTTTATATATTTTCGTTTGAAAAATGTATAAAATATATCAATACATGTTGCTAATATCAACAATTTTATATTAATATACCCAATTAATAAAATGTTACTATACGACAAAATAAAAACAATTTTAATTGTAAACCGGACATAACTATGTCATTCAATATATTTTTGTCGATATGGATAACGGAAAAAATATGTATAAAAGGAGAATTTTATGCGACTGAAGAAGGTCTTAACCCTTAGCGCTCTGCACGCTTCTGTACCACTACCTACCAGTAACTCCGGCAGATTTTCACAGACTACAGATAACAATTGCCAACGGCGACGCTACCTTAACATCTTGAGCGTAATCATGTTAAAAACATTTGGTTCCGCAGCGGAGCCTACTGAGTTACAAAACAAATGACCGATGGTTCAGTAGCGGAGCCAACGGAGCGCTAAGGGTTAAAAATCAGACCGAAACATATACAAACAATAAAGAGAGTTACTACTGGTCATCTACGAGAACTAAGAATGTATATTATTTATTCAACAATCAAAACCAACTAAGAATTTTACAATTTATTATAAAGTTCTCTCGATTTCATTTGTCAGCATTCAAATGTCATTTTACCTGCACGGTTTTCAGGGAAGAGGCCAGAGATATGTTCTACCATGCCTACAACGCTTACATGGTAAATCGTTTAATCCTTTCTTCTTACTTTTTCAAATTTGACATTTTTTCGAATAAACGAGAAGAAATTTTAAATATGTACTTTTCCGCAGTCCAATGCATATCCGGCGGACGAGTTAATGCCTCTCAGTTGTAAAGGACGATACAGAGGTTCCGAACCCCATAGAGGAGACATGGATTCTACTCTTGGAAAGTAAGTCGACGTCTCTCCTAATCCCTCTTTGCTTCGATATCCTCCTCAGTTCCCATTTTATTGACTGTTTCGTTGCTTGCAGTTTTTCCCTAACGTTAGTGGATACCTTGGACACTCTGGTGGTAAGTGTATAATTATAATCACAGGATTTCATTTCCCAAGAAACAGTTTTGTCTCAACTATGAAACTAATTTCGCAGGTTCTGGGGGATGTGAAGGAATTCGAAAATGCAGTTCGCCTCGTCGCCAGAGACGTTGCATTCGATACCGACGTTATCGTTTCGTTGTTCGAAACCAATATCAGAATGCTAGGGTATGTTGATTTCTTGCGATGTATATTCATCATACTTTCGAGAGCTTGGATCTAAACAAGAACCTTAAACTTGTTTTTTGCAGAGGACTCTTGAGCGGTCACATTCTAGCGGAATATTTGCAACAACGATCCAATATCTTGTCCTGGTATCGAGGGGAACTGTTAGATTTAGCTCGTGATTTAGGCTACAGATTTTTACCTGCCTTCAATACAACAACTGGTATACCATATGGCAGGGTAAGTTGAATTTTCCCATTATTTGAACCATCGCTGTCGAACTCGAGAATCCAGGGTTTGAAAAACGTGTGTTTTGCAATTTTATGTTCTTAAATACTTGAAAAGAAAAACGAGAAATTACGATTGGAATTGTACTGGAAACTTTCGATTGGACTTCCAAATGATAGGGGTCCATAGTATATTTTTTTTTTTAAATATTGCTTCAATAAAACATTGAAATTATTAAAAAGATTATTGTCATAAATCCGAGATATTATAATTTTTAACAATTATTAGGGCCAAAATCCTGCCTTATGGACCCACATCCTTTGTGTCCCATGTGTGTCTTTTGTAATATTGTGTCCCTGGATTTTCGAAAAAATAGAATTATATTTAAAATTCTGACTTGAGAACGTTTTAAAATTGTGTCGGAAACATTTTCCTGACGTATTTTAAATTTGAGCTCGTAAGTTGATAATTGAAATTTGGGAATTAAGAATGAGATCCTATAAACCATTACAATAAAATCATGTCTATTTTTCAGATCAACTTGAAACATGGTATGAAAGGAGTTCCTATGGAAGTGTCCAGAGAGACCTGCACGGCTTGCGCTGGAAGTATGATTTTGGAGATGGCAGCGTTGTCCAGATTAACCGGAGAGGCGATATTCGAGGTAAGAATCAATTACTTGTTATATTAAATTAGAAGATCTTAATTTCCAATGAAAATAGGAACGTTTCTTGTTCTAAGGGTGAATTCTGAACTAATATCTTTCTTTTCATTCGATGTTTTATAGGAGAAAGCGCAGAAAGCTATGGACGTGCTATGGGGAATGAGACATCGTGGAACGGATCTCATGGGATCCGTGTTGAATGTCAATTCAGGAGACTGGGTTCGAAGAGACTCCGGTGTCGGTGCTGGTATAGACTCATACTATGAATACTGCCTTAAAGCTTACATTTTATTAGGTAACAGCACCATTTATAATTATACAAATTCCTGGACGATTGCGAACATCGATTGACTTTGTTACTGACCTTCACTTCTTTCGATATATTTATTCAGGTGATGAAAAATACTTGGGGCGTTTCAATAGACACTACCAAGCTATCATGAAGTACATCAGCCAGGGGCCGATGCTACTCGATGTACATATGCACAGACCAAATACAAATTCCAAAAATTTTATGGACGCTTTGTTAGCATTTTGGCCGGGTTTGCAGGTATATGTGTAATTCTTTCGTTTGTAGTAGTATTGTTATATCAGATACGCTAAATTTGTGGGTATTGTTTAAATAATAATTGATACAATTCGGTATCGATTAATAATAAGAAAAAAACAAATATTCAATATAGACTTAAAATTAATATCGAAAGGTCGATATCAAATCATAATTGGTCGATGTCAATTATTAATTCATCGACACCTTCAAACTTAGTGAATCTAAAAATACAAATTTGAGGATATTATTTACGTATTTCTCAATTTCACTGAATCTGCGAATATTCAAAATTGCAGGTATTGAAAGGGGACATAAAACCAGCAGTGGAGACTCACGAGATGCTGTACCAAGTGATGCAGAGGCATAATTTCATACCGGAAGCATTCACGACCGATTTCCAGGTGAGTTGAATCCATGTCGATCTCGAAATTTTCATCGTTCGCGAGTTTCAGACGATTTCTATGATGTTTTCAGGTACACTGGGGCTATCATCCTTTGCGTCCGGAATTTTTAGAATCCACGTATTACCTCTATCGCGCCACCGGTGATCACTATTACTTAGGCGTCGGTCGTAAGGTACTGAAAAGCCTTCAGACGTACGCTCGAGTTCCTTGTGGATTCGCCGCGGTCTCCGATGTTCGTACCAACAAACACGACGATACCATGGACAGTTTTGTCTTATCCGAGACGTTCAAATACTTGTACCTTTTGTTCGCCGAGCCGACCGATATGATATTGGATCTGGATGAATTCATCTTCACTACCGAGGGTCACTTGTTACCGCTGACATTAGCTTCCGTGAGAACCAACGTAACTTCCGTGAGTTCCTGAATTTATTGACATTAAATGTTACGATTTCTTCGTTTTATAGTAAAATATTTACTTTACTATGAAACGATTATTTTTATAGCAAAATAAATTTTTTTATAGTAAAATAAATTTTACTATATATTTTTTAATCTTTTATATTTTTTTATTTTTCAATGTTTATATTATTCAATTTTTATTCTTACAGAGGTCTTATTCTGAAACGACATCGTTTCATCCATTATGAATAAAAAACATATTTTACTAGAATTATTAATAATTAAAAATGTTAAATGTTTTATTATATTAAATTTTATTTCTTTATATTATGATTATTTTCGTAATTTCTCGATAGGTCGGACGTTAGCCATAGTACTGATAAATATAATTTAATTGTAGGCATTCGAGCGCGATATCTTGCACGTGGACGAATTCGACAGGACTTGTCCGAACAGTTTACACTTATTCCCAGCTTCCGTGAGGCAGCCTTTAAGAAATATGGTCGAGGATGTTTGCCCGAGAAGAGCCGTGAAGAGGAGACTCAGCGCAGCTCAGTTCCAGGTACCGATTTTGCCACTGTAGCTCCTAAAATCACCTTGGTTAGCTTTTCCATCCCGATGAAAGTTAATCAATCGCAAAAATTGCTCGATTTTGAATCTAAAATTGTATTTCAACATTTCCCAGGCGAATAACTTGGAACATCTCAAAACACTGAGTGATATGGGCATAACGATTCTCACTCCCTCCGATGGCAGTGTTCAGCTCCTCCACACTTTTTCCAATGTAAGTATTTTTTTTATTCGATCGAAGGTGTTCGATATCTCCTTCACGCGGAGCGATAATTCGGACAATTTTCTCCCGCAGGCGAAAACGCCTCAGGACGCGGAAGAAGGTCTTCAGTTTATGCAGGAAATGGTGGAATTGAGGAAATCGCAGCAGTCGGAAACCAGAACGCAAGCGGTGACTTTCATCAAACCGAAGAGCGACCCTCCGAAGAAAGTCACGCTTTTGGCCGGACCCGCGCATTTCGGACCGGAATTGCAGGATGGTAATAAAGTTCGGGGGAGACTCATGTTCACGAATCCCTTGAACGCTTGCAGCGACTTGGAGAACCAGCGTTTGCTGAAAGGCAGGATCGCGATAATGGAACGTGGAAGTTGCATGTTCGTGGAGAAGGTAAAATATTTGCACTCTATTCGCAGAATAGGGGAAACCTTTTTTTGGTCATTTTCAGTAGGAGAGAAAGAGAAATATCGGTATGTTAACGATTCTGTGACTCGCAATTAGGCTCGAAGAGCGCAGAAAGCCGGTGCCATAGCGGGAATCGTGGTTGACAACACTCTGGGTTCCAGTGCGGCCACCTCGCCGATGTTCGCCATGTCCGGAGACGGAAAAGAGGTCGATGACGTTACCATTCCCGTAGTTTTTCTGTTTTTCGCCGAAGCTTTTGAGTTAGGACGGGCTATCGTCGATAGCGACGGTTCCCTCATCGTCGAAATCGGTATGATCGCATTTCCATAAATAATGCATAAATTTTCCTGGATCAGTAGATCGAATTTCAACAACTTCGTGCTCATTTCAGGTGACTTTGCATCGAAAGACGACGTAAAGCTCAAAGCACCGACCGACCTGTCTATGCTGGAGAAGTTCAAAATGTCGCTCAAAGCTTTTCTCACCAACCAGGTAAACATTCCCCATCCGAAAGGTTAAAGAAAAATTCTTTTCCGGTAAATTTTCGAAGAACCTACTTATCAAATCGATGAAAAATTTGATATTTAAGATTTTCTTTAAATTTTACAAGATTCGGTAAAAAAGCATTGTCGCGTTTTTAACGTCACCTACAAATTTCGCTATTACTGAAAAATTAGCAGAAATTTTTCAAGTATTGTCATCAACTTAAAATTAGCTACACTTTTAGTGATTTAGTGAGAAAGTATAAAAATAAAAACTGTATTATTTTCATTCAAAATTTGTGTAGATGTATTGGATAGGTTGCAATATCCCAGTGTTTTCGAATACCGACTTATCGCAATTGCCCATTTTATTTTAGTGAACACCTTTTGTGAAATTTGAAAAAAAAAAAAGAAATGACGAAACTCCATCATTAATTTACCAAACTCAAAATATGACATAATTGAGATTCGCATTTTCCTTTCTCCAGAGTCCGAGCGTCAGCGGGACCACCTCCGAAATCGAACCTCACGATTTCTGGATGAAGAAAATGGATGTCACGGAGAAGGACGAGGAGGAGAGGAAGAGACTAAAAGCAGCGGAGGAGGAACAAGAAGAAGCAGAAGCGGGAGTTCTCACTTTGGAGCACCTCAACCTCCTCGGAGAGATTTCCCCGGACGTTTTGGGAGGCAAGGTTCGAATCACAGCCGTCTCGCGGTTCTTCGCCGAGAGCAAGTACAAGTTCCAGGACATCTCGGAACTGGAGCAGCCCTGGAAGCTGGTCAAGCAGATGTACGCGAACCAGATCTTCGGAAAGAGCCAGACGGACGTCTCGTCGGCTGCCACGCTCAGGCTTTCCACGCTGGAGAGCTTCTACAAGTGGATGATGCTGAGCCGGGGCGCGGACATGACTTTCGTCTTCAACGAGGCCAAAGACCCGCGCAAACTGGTACTCTGGTTCCTCGAGGAAGTCTCCCAGGTCGCCCCGGACCCCGACGGGGTGAATCCCGAGGAACTTCCGCAATATTTCCGGCGGCAGCTGCTGCACCAGTACCTGTTGGCGAAATTGGACCAGGTGATGGTGAATCTGAAGAACGTCATGACGAAGCTGAAGAAGCTGCTGTGGCTGAACCCGGGGGTCAGCGAGATCTCCAAGACCTTCCTCTCGGGAGTGCTGCAGGTGAACGACTACGTGTTCCTACGGACTCTCCTGCAGGACGGCGACTACGAGATCCAGGACACGAGGGAGTTCATCCCCGTCCTCAACCGGATCCACACGTTGGTCCAGGCGATTTACGACCGGATCCTGATGAACAGCCTCCGCAGGAGCTACGAGAGCACCGGCGGCAAAGTCGCGAGGACCCCGAGCAAGAACCAGGACGTCGCGAACTCGGAGATCAAGTTGAGCTTCATGGAGATTTACCAGAACCTGAAAAACCACTTGGACGACAGTCACCTGTCGGAGAATCGCTCGCAATTGGATGATTTCGAGTATCTGGTGTTGTTCGAGATTCAAAACGACCTGAGGATGAAGAAGGCGAAGAACCCCGAGGGTGTCTTCGAGTCGAAGATGGTGGAGTTGAAGTTCTCGAATGGAAGTAGCGGCAACGGTAGCAGCGGTAGTAGCAGTGGCAACGAGGACATAGTCCAGGACGACTCGGACGCGTTGATCGTCGAGCGCAAAGTCGATCACTGGACGAAGAAACACTCGGAGAAGGAGCACCAACCGGAGGGGAGCGCGACGACGAGCAAAAGGCAGGCCTTGCTGTCGGGGCTCTGGCGGGAGGTGCAGGAGTTGTACAAAAGTAACAAGGCGGGCGAGAAGAAGGTGCAGGAGGGCACGGCGAAGGTGGTAGAGGAGGAGGAGGACCACTACGAGAAGCTGAAGGTCTCCAACTGGCTGTCGGAGACCCTGGAGAGCGACGGGAAGCGCGACAGGAGCAAGATCTCGTCGAAAGTGGAGAAAAACGAGAGTCAGGAAAGCACGAATCGGGAGAAACATATCGATGACGAGTTGTAATGGTTACTACACACCGCCACCACACCACCACTACTACTACTACTACTGATACTACTACTACTACTGTACGTTTTTTCATGAGACGTAGGCTGATTTTGTAATTTCGGTTGATTTTGTACATTCGGTTCTTGTAAAAAAGAAAAAGAAAAAGAAAAGGAAAAATGGACAAAGTTCGTCTCGGGACTCGAAGATTGGCATTCGTCGCGGGAAAAGTGCTAATAATAATGTTGGAAGGAATTCGAGAGACTCAAAGGACGAGAGATTTTGAAAATGGTCCTGGAAGAAAAGGGGAGAAAAGTATCGGGACGAGTTTCAATCTGGAGTTGACTTTCTTCGATTGCCAGAAGCCTTAGAATATTTTTTCAAGTAAAAATAAGGACGGGAACACCTGTTTGCAAATGTATGTATAATGTTTGTATGTACGTATGTATGAGTATGTGGGATGGACGGAGTGGAGCTTTGCGTTAATTTTTTTATACACTGCAGTTATGATTAGTTATTGTCGTTTGAATCGAGGCGACGCGTGAAGGAGGAATTTTTTTCGGCCGAAAGGAACTCGAAAATTCGCAAAATGAATCCTAGTTTTTTTCAGCTAAAAAATCATGCGAAAATGTGGAATGTATGTTTTTGTTTAAGAAACGCGAATTTATTTGTCGTTCAATAAGTTACAATTTCTTTATTGATAAATGAATTATTATTTATGAGGAAATTAATTTTTATTAAGATCTTCAGAAACAAATCAAGTCATTAAGAAGAAAAAAAATTGTAACTTAAACGATAAATAAAAATGTGGTACGAGTTTCGAATAAATCGAATTTCTTGAACAAAGAAATTATAAATTTTATTGTTTTTTTTTGCTGAAAATCTTCGAGTAGGAATTTTAGCCGAAAAAAAAATAGTCCTTAACGCGTCGGAAGCGATGCATTAACAGCGACCGAAAAAGATTGATACCGAAATGAAATCAGTTTACAGGCTAATTAAGTAATTTTCAAATTTGAGGTTCCTGAATTAAATTCGAATAATCTAAAGCAAGCCTAGTGAGCGCAGGGAATTGCTACACTAATTTATAACAATTAGTTAACATTGAATTTCAATACGAGTGAAGAAGGAATCGATGAAGATACAATTTTTTTCGCACAAAATGTTTACTTTTACGAAATAGCAGAGATTGTTTCTTCTTTTTGTTTACAAACCAGAGATGAATGGATGGATAAGTGACTATATATATATATATAAATGTGTAATTATACAGTCTCTAATTAATCTTTTCCTGCCGGAGTGAAAGTGTGTAAAAATGCAGAGAAATGAAGTAAATGTAATGTAGTATTTTATAAAATAATGAAACTCAAAAACTCAAGGTTGGAACGAGTCTCTTCAAAGCCAATTTATTGCTGCAGCAATAATTTAGTGTAATAGCGAATTACCGTAGGAATAAATTAATGCTGCACTGGTGAATTACTACAGCAATAAATTAGCGTTACGATAAGTTGCTCCAACAATTAATGAACGCGGTTGTAAATTGATGCAACAATTTATTGGGAAATCGGTGTAACCTAAAATTACTGTAGCATTGCGTTTGACGCTGCACCGATAAATTACTGATGTGATCAGTTGGTGCAATAATTTATTAATTAACATTTTGCCGTCCGCGCGTCTGTTCGGAATTTTTTCGTTTGGCGCCGGTATAAATCTTTATATAGGACACCAACGTGGTGCCACCGGCGCTTGCCCGATATTTTTCGCATGGCACCAACGTGGTGCCATCGGCGCTCGCCCGATATTTTTCGCATGGCACCAACGTGGTGCCACCGGACGGCATAGTATTAATTAGTGCTACGCTATTTGCAGTTAATGCCGAAATAAATAATTGCAGCAATGAATTGACGAGAGACACTTCCAGCCTTCGGTTGCAAAGTACTTTATAAATACGTTTAAAATATTTTGTGTTCTCTAAGAAAGTACCTTTTTACGGAAAATATCTGAAAAAACGACTTCTCGACAAATGCCTGGAAAAATTGGAAAATTCCCGAACAAGTGGGATGGAATTTTGATTTGACCAGAAGTCGTTTTTGGATTTTTAGGAATTCTATTAACACCAAAATTTTCCACCAAATGTTTGGCAGCGTTTCGATGTACTTCAACAAAAAAGAAAATAATATTTCAAAATGTACAATTTCAATTCTGCTGGAACTCTACGTATATATTGCGGTGTCCCATAAGTTTTTTCCGCGCCACGGTATGTATGACCTCGGGCCGGAAAGGAAGAAACTTATGGGACAACCTAATATAATTTCGATATATAATATACGCATGTATAAATATAATGTAGTAGAAATTATACGTTACAATTATGTTGTAATATATATAAATAGTTATATATAACAATTGTAAAAATTCAATTGAGTTCTTCATATTTTGCTCTTGGTATATCTACTATGGGAAGATTGTAAGTTGCCAAGTTCACGGACAAAACGAAATTTCATTTTAATACATTTTTTTGCTATTAATTAATATTGGTACGTTTGGAGAAAAAAAAACAACAATCTGTTGGTTTAATAATATATTTAAGAAATAACACAATATCGCCAGCAGAAAATATATGCATATAAAATATTGAATTTACATTGTTTGGTAGTTCACGGTCTTTACATAGTACTCGTTGCTAGACATTCGGCAGAAATTTATTGTTGGGAAACTATTGCTCGTGTAAACGACAAAGTTGTGACACCAATTGCCAAAAGAAAGACGATATGTGCGCGAAGAGAGGAAATTTATCGTAATGTTATAAGAATTTAACATAAACATTATATATATATAATATACATATGTTAAATACATGCTGTCTAGATCAAATAAAAACAGAGGAAGATATTTCTACTTGTATCTATACATACACATATATATTATTAATATATTGTACTGTAAATGTCCGAGAAGTGCATTGTGATTGTTTTTGTAATATAAAAAGATTGATGCGAGAAAGGCATGAAAATGGACAAAATTGCAATTCTTCGTTGAGAATTTCTTGGGACAGTGTGTATGTAATGGAAAGAACTGGAGGGTTAATTATGTAAAAAGAATTTATATAAAAATGTAACTCCAAACCCCATAACTCTTGTTCGACTCGAAAACTACCCCTTCGACTCTCCATAAAATTTATGAATTTTCCAAGATCACTCGCAGTCTTGTGATTTTTGTGACAAATTAATAGATTTTGTTTCTTAATTTAAGCCCTTAAATCTCTATTAGAAAGATTATTTTTCGAAATTAATATAATAGAATTATTGTAACAAAAATTTTGCAAAATTTAATTTTCATTATAATTTCGATTTTCTATAAATTTGTGTAGAAATTTTTTTTAATTATTAGTGTAAGGCTAATTAAAGTATATATTTTATTTATTAATACTTTATTTATATACTATAAATAAAGTATATAATAGAGAGTTGGTACATAAAATAAAAATGAAAATATAACATTTAGGTATGGTAATTTCCGAGTCGAACCGAATTCACAAATGACGGAGTGACATTTTTATATAAATTGGAGATACATATATAAATTGCAAATTATGAGAACAATAATTAATGTCTTGATCTTGAATTTCATTTATTCTGTTTATTTCAGTTATTCCATATGTTTTTAATCATCTATATCCCCAACAATTATATTAACTTCGCATAGGTACTACAAAAGAGAAGTCTGAATTAGTCTTGAATACTTAAACAAATCCCATTCATTTCTAAACAAAATCAATGGGATAAAACCTAATGGATTCGAATTAAGAAACTTAATTAATTGGAACAGAAGATAAAAGTTAACGAAGACGGGAAATTATTTAATACGAACAGGAAACGATTGAGGATCGACGAATTCCATTCTAGTAGCAGGTATCGATAAATCTGAATCGATTCGAGAGCAGTCTTTCGCTAATAGGATCTTGTCGATTGTGAAAAATAATCATCGATTCCGATAACCAACATGGGTTTCGATTCGAAAAGGATCGAGTCGAGATGGTTTTCATCTCGAATTGCTAAAATTGGTCTCGATCGATCCAAAATTGTTTCCATATAATAATAACAAAATGAGTTAACTAAACTTATGTGTCTAATACTATTGAAAATAGGACTGAACGCTGTACATGAATAATTCTGCAATGACAAAACGTAACTATGGAATAATTATGGAAAAATATTCTAATCATCGAGGAATTTGCAATAGCACTAATTCGGTTCGCTATTGGAAGATAAGAAGTCACCTATAAAAATAAAAGTCTTATTTTTTCTAACTATCGTTATTATCATTTTCATCCTCCTCGGCATCAACTTGGGAAACTTGGAAAAAAAAAGAGAAATTGGAAAATTCATTTCTAAAACTCAAAATGTTGGAAAATTGAATATTCTGTAAAAAAAAATTATTTTACAACTTTGTTGCTCCGTTTATGGAAAATTTCCAGATTGATGCCACAAAAACCTTCAATTTGTAACAAAAGCATTGCTAACTTAATTTTTTTAAATTCCTAGTACGTAGTAGAAGCATGTATATTTATACCACATACACATGAATTTGAGAAAATTGAGTTGGTTGATATTTAGATCGAATATAGTTTTTAGTTTTATAGGTGACTCGAATTTCTTTATATTTCTTGAATTTCCTTTTATAGGTGGCTCAAAATCAATGAGGACTTCAGTATTGAAATAAAATCGAGAAAGTAGCTATTCGCTAAATCATTGATTAACAATAATTAATTGGTCGATCAAAGAGATAAGGCACATGGTCTCAACGACGCAGTTATTGATTATGATAACGATATAAAATTTTTCTTGAAAGTTCGAAACCTTAATAATACGACGACGTTCCATCGCTCATTTTGATATTTCTTCCACTTCCTTACACTACCTATTATGTACATATCACAATTATACTCTATAATCTCTTTTCACGTTACAATTATATACCACGTAATTCAAATAAAATGGAATAGAATGAAATCGAATTTGCGAGAAAATTGATTATTAGAACTGCTTTCTGTTAAAAAAAAAAACAAACGAGTGAAGGCATTTCATTTGAATAAAAGTGTAAGGTGAAAAATATCGAAGGAAAATTTCATTCCTCGGAAACGACTTCTCCTTTGAAAACAGAAATGTACAATTTTAGTATCCAATTTTACATCTTCAAACGAAATATTTATAAAATCCGTAAAAAATAATACTCACTAATTCAAAAAAAGAAGAAAGTTATAGCTCTCGTTTGCAAGTAATTAACAAAATTAGAAGTATTCTCAGTAGTAAAATCACTTAAATCTTAATATTTGAATCCTATGCTGGGAAGAAGGCGAAATTTGGAGAAGTCGAAGGAGTTTCGCTTGAATATTCAAGATCATTCGATAAAAGTAATTTCTCCATTCGGGCTTCGATCGAAACACCAAAATTCTTTTGAATAAAATCGATTTTCTCTGATCTCACGGTAGTCCCATGGTTTGAAAATTCTATTACGTCACAACTTATTGAAAAATACTTCCTGTCGAGTCATCGTTTACTTTGTCATTCGCTCAAAACTGTTACCGGATCAAATTCTGTCAAAAATATTAGTAATCGAGTAAAAACAAACATGGAACTGAACTAACGAGAGAGAAATCCAATTTTTTTTAAGCAACTCTATTTTTAAAGAATCTCTTGAAAATTCTAGACCGTTTCCTTCCTTCCTTCCTTCCCTTCTTCCTTTAATAGAGAGACCTGCCGACTAATTCTCGAATCACAATACTAAAAAATAAAAATTCGCTTGCCATTAAATCCGAATAAAATTCATTTTGATTCTAGAATTTCCTCTAACGCTAAAACCTCAACATTTCAGTCATCCCCCTACCCTCTCCTTCGAGGAACTCTTCGACCGACCGCTCGGTCCTAATCCCCAATCTTCTTGTCGCGATTCCTCTCCATGTGGAATCTCCTACTCTCGCGTACTTTCTTGTGAGACCTTTTGATCGAGTGAGTCCGGGTTAAATTGGCGTAAATCAGGATGTTCATTCTGTCGTTCGGGGGCGTCTTCACGTTCGAATTGTCTTCGATACCTCGACTCGTGGATGGCACCGGGTCCTCGTTCCTCCCGTTCGGGGTCGACGTTCTTGTTTGCACTCTGTTGCACTTATCGGGAGTGCGAAAATTCTCCACGGTGTTGCTAATCTCTCGGGGACTGCCGCCAGAGATCTCCAGCTGGTCCGTGGACAATCTCTTCTGACCACCGACGGACTTGCGTTTTTTGATGGGTGTGAAAATCTGGAACTCCTCCTCGGCGCTCTCGTACTCCAAGGAAGTGGTTCGGTCTTTCATCGTGGGACTGCTCTTCGGCGACTCGTCGATCGGACGCGGATCGTCCTCCTCGGCGTCATCGTACTCCGCGGAACTTCCCGCAACGTCGTCCTTCTTCTTCAAGGGAGTCGCGAAACTTCTGATGTCATTGAAGTCATTCTCGTCGCTCAGCCTCTGGAAGAACTGTTGGCGCTTCAGGTGCCCGGAAATTGCGGTCTTGTGCTTGTCCTTCTTGTGCGACTTCTTGACCGAGCTGAACTGCGGCAGTAACAATCTGCTGGAATTCACGTTCTCCGGTGTCCCGGCGCGTTCCACGTTCTTCTCCGGAGTCTCGCTACCCTCACTTGGATTCGCCACAATTTCCAGAACTCTCGGCTTGAAAATCTTCTTCTTGTTCTCCTCCTTCATCTTCTTGTGCGACCGTTTGATGGATTCCCCGGCGAGAGCTCGTCGCAGATGTTCCATGCGGTTCTCGGGAGTTTTGGGACTGCCGGTCTCCGTTGCTCCCTCCACTCGAATAACCGGTATTCGGGCGTCTTCCCGCCTCGAGGGGGTCGACGAGACGTTCTCCGGGTTCTCGAGATTCTCATCGACGGGATCGGCTTCGAGGGATTCGTCGAACTCCAGATGTCTCCGCTGGATACTTCCGTCGAGCACGGAATCCTCGAGTTTCTTTTGCTCTTCCGAGTAATCAAAGATGGATCCAGTTTCGGACCCATCCGCGTCCTCGTCCTGCCGGGAGTGAGAATTTCGATCCAAGGACTCGTCCAACTCCAAAAGTCTCTCGTTTGAACAGAAGTTGTTCGGGTTCTTTTGTTCCTCGGAATAATCGAAGATCGAGCCCGTCTCGGAAACTTCATCCTCGGAGTGGCAGAAGGACGGTTTTTTCTGGCTTTTGTCTTTCTTGTGAGACACTTTGATGGAATCTACGTCGTATCGGGGAGTCGAAGCACGAGAATTCATCGGTGGAGTCAAGGGGCTCTTCTCTTCCGCTTGTTTCTCTTTTTTGGCACCCGGCTCTTCGATCGATGTATTTTCCTTCGGGGTCTGTGGATCGGATTGCCGGGAAAGCGATTTCTGAAACGTAGTGAAAGAAAAAACGTGTCATCGGGAGAGTCCAATTTTTGTTTGCAGCTAAAAATGCATAAAAATTTGGCAATTCCTTTTTAGCCCGTAACGCGGTGGATTTACACCAGTTACGGCAGAGGTTAGGTTGAATACATGTATATAAACCAAACTAAAATATTGTATTCTTATTCTTACCCAAGGACCCACCCAATAACCTTATCTCCCAAACCGTACACTATCTATCCCTATTCCCCAACCTAGCTCTACCGCTCGATCGATATCTCCCAATTTTACACCATCAACGGACACGAGAGGATCCACAGCGAGGATCCTATCAGAGTCTTCCGATAGGATCCTCGTTATCAGAGAGGACATCGACCCGCTATCTGTTGATATCGTCACGAATGAAGATAGGAGCGATAAGCCAGACCCGGTTTATCGCCGCATCCGATTGGAGCGTCCGTGACGTCAGCGCTAAGAATACCAATCGATGAAGATTCGACGGACCATGCGCAAAAGATCGCGCAGGACCTCAAAATTTACACCGTTGGAGCAAATTCGAAAATTATTTTTCGTCTGAATTACAAAGAAGTTAATTCTAAGATTCATAAAACTTATTTTATCATGAAGGAAATCTCAACTTTCTTGTAAACCAAAAATGTACCAAAACTTTGAAATTTTCAAAACTCTGTAAAATGGGAGTTCGTTTAATTTTTCCATATCCAATTACCTGTTTCACGATAGGAGAAGCATCGGGAGACAGCCATCTGCCCATTTCTTCCATCATTTCGTCGCCGTCGTCGTCCTCCGCCTCGTTGAAGTCGTCGAAAAGGTTCTTGGAAGTTTGCGAAAGGATCGATCCATCTCTCGGAGAAACATCCAAAAACCTTGGAGAATTTTTCTTACACTGCATTTTGGGAGTAAACGAAAGCTTCGATGGCTTCAAAACCAATCGGGACAAATTCCTTGGACTTTGAAAATTCTGCTTCTCCAGTTTTTTCTTATTGGGAGTGGAAGCGCTAAAATCGAGGGACTTGTTGATCTTCTTGCCGCTGCGAGGACTGCGGCTGAAATTCAAAGCGTCCATAATTTTGGCCGACCTTCCCAAACGCATGTCTCCGTCACAGGATGTACCGCTCTTCATTCTACCCTCGCTGAAAGGACTCGTTACTTCAAAATTAAGGGAGCGATTGATTCTGTAACGAATGAGACTCTTGTTTCTTCTCGGCACGGATTTGCTTAGCGCTCTCGGAGACGCGAAATTCTTGGAGAAGCACTTGGTATCCTCCGGTGGGCTCCAGCGCACTATGAATTTTCGTACTTTGTCGATCTTACAGAAATTGTATTCTTCGTCGTCATCCACATTTGAGGATCTATCGAGGAGAATCTTACCGTTAAGCATCTTCGATTGTAATTCTTTCCTTTCTCTTTGCTAATATCGAAAGAACTCCTTAGGCTTGCAAGTAATTCGGGATGTAGCCGATAACTTTTGATCTTCGAGTATTGGACGGGATTAGTCACATTAAATTTTGTTGGTGTCCTAGAAGCGAAGAAAAATTCATATATTAGATGATAAGTGAAAAATGACTATTTCTTGTTAAAGAGAATATATAATTGTATGCATTTATAAATTGGAACTTAACGCTTTACCGACCGCTAGTCTATTAATCAGCTTTTTATCACCAACGTTTAATAAATATAATTTAGCGTTAATATCGTCCAGCGGTTGGTTGGACGTACGAATGTAGTTGAATCGCTAGAGGTCGATAAAGTGTTAAAAATCATTATGTGAAAATTAGTTACATTGCAACAATATTTTTCTGACATTTTCTAAAAAAAAATAGTTACTTTGAAAAATTATAAATTTTGGAATTGATGACTTGAAATTTTGGAATTTCATTGAAATAACTGGGTTACAGCGAGAGTAATTAAACTTTTGATTCACATTAATTATTTATGCAATTAAGATGTATGTACATAGAATTCCATGTAAATCATAAAAAGTGCCTTTAATTCACGTCGACATTGAGTTGTAAATATTCAAAGATTCTGCTACGTAGTGAATGTAGAATTTTGAATATACTTTTACATTAAAAAGCCACAAAAAATGGCCCTTCCAAAAAAAGAAGAGACCAGAACCTCGATTAGAATTTCACGCCTGTTAGAAAGATAACTTTCGGAGTGGAAGAGTAAACGGACCACTCGTATATACACCATCCCTCTTCCCCCAATTCGATCCCTCATTCTCTCTCTCTCTCTCTCTCACCATGTATACACGTATGCTTCTTTTTAATATGGTGTCCATTAAAATGTTACGTACCGCTATGAGACATTTGAGCTGCTGCGACTCGCCCTTTTTCACTTTACACGCAATGGACTTGAGAGAAGTTCTCGCGAACAAGGAAATTTCCCAGGACAAGCGAAGCTTGCATTCGTGCAATCGCGACTCTGCAAACGCTTCGACGATAAAAGCAAGCTACAATGATACCAGCACTGTAAATTTGTTGATCCGAGGACAAACACGCGTCTTCTCTCGAGGGGGAGCACTTCAAGAGTCGAAATAACATGAGTCACTGCACCATCTTTTTCTTCGTCCTCCTTTCTCTACGCCCGACGCCCGACCTACTACGAACCTCTCCTCCGTAGAATAATAATGGTTGTTCTTCCTCCTTCCTCCTCGCGTACGAAGTAGCGTAAAATCCAGAATCGTTCCCTTTGAAGCTTCCACTGCTTCCACTACTTACTATTTTTTTACGTCGTCGATGAGTTTCTTTTTTGTCGGGTTTGTTAGTACTCTAGCGTGCCGCTAGAGAGCCACGGAGGGCGTTACTACGTGTTGCGCTATATTGAGGGCCTATAGCTTTGTGTGAATGCGCTATATATCATGTATGTATGTGTCTTTTATGCATACATGTATACGTATGTTTTTATGTATGGATATATGTAATTCTCCATTTCTTATTTCTCTCACGGTCTTTTGTTTTACATATATACTTACTAAATTATATGTTTCGAAACCGGCTTCGGTCCTTTTTCGGATTTGATGAAACAAGTAATTTAATGCTTAATTAAGTATTTGAATAAAAAAGTAAATAATTAAATAATGCGTGATTACATTGAAATAAGTGAACATTATCAATTGCGATTATATTCAAACACGCTGTTGCTGCTTAAATTTCAATTTCATATTTAGGAATTAGTCATCAAATTTTTTCTCTCAATGTTTATTCTTCCATTGCTTTGGAAAAATTAGAATTGAAAATTGAATTACTCTTTCGAAACTGAAATATTATATTCTACATAAAATTAATATTTTTCACAAGTACCATATTTTAGAAGCGAAGCAATTGCGACGATGACTCAAACTTCAAACATTCCGCCACAGATGGTGCTAGCGGCTTAGGCCAGTTTTCAACATCTAGTTCCAGGTAAAGGGACAGTAATCATAATTTCTATCAATCAAGGTAGTACTACATACGTCATAAATAAATAGATCACGCGAAGCGATTAACCTCTGCTTCGTTGGGATTTCTCTAGTTTATTATTATTACTCGAAACAATGACAATTACGATACTAAAGTTTATCGTACCAACGATAATTGGCCTCCTCCTGAGCGATCCAGGTTACGTTTGCGCTCAGCAGCACAGTCATGAGGAAACTTCAACGGATCTTTACGTTATCGAGGGAAAAGTCTTCCCCTTCGAGAATGCAGCTCACCCCGGATGGCAGCTCATGACTCACGTCATGGCCAATGGGGGTGAACATTACGGATTCCTACGGTGAGTGATTGTTTACAATTGCAATTGTATTTGTGTTCTAAGTTTATCATTGGAACAGAAGCAATTATATTCTCAAAATGTAATTTGAAAAAATTACATTTAGGGAATTTTGGATTTTTATTCAAATTTACTTAACCCTTCGTTCGCCCTTCGTCTTTTTTGAACGGGGACCCTCGGTCCAAAATATACATTTTTGGTAAAAGAATCATGAAATAGCCATAAGTAGGGATCAAAAATATTAGTCGTAACTTTACCATCATTGAGAAATCTAAATAAGGACACCTTGGATGCCGGATATATCCGACATTTGTCTCCAGCGGACCATCGAGTGGATGTCGGATATATCTGGCGCTCAGCTCCGGGGAATATAAAGTCGATGACGAATATATACGGCATCAGGAGCGAAAGAGTTAAAAACTTCCTTAGTTTTTGTAACAATTTCAAGAACTTTATAATTATCAAGAGATTGTATAGAATAAAATATATAAAAATTATGATTACATTTCCAAGAATTTTGTTTCATGTAACAAAACCTCTATCTCGTCTTCCAAGAATATCATATTTTTTGTTCCTCTTACATATTTCCATGCATCGCACAAAGTTGTAGATCAACTTTGTTATTTCTTTTTTACCTTTTTTCAGAGAGGATGGGACTTTCATAATATCCAATGTACCTTCCGGTTCTTACGTCGTGGAAGTAGTAAATCCAAATTACGTTTACGAACCAGTAAGAGTTGAAATCAACTCCAAAGGGAAATTCCGTGCAAGAAAAGTGAACTTGATTCAAACTTCTCAAGTTATTCAGGTTCCGTATCCATTGAAAATGAGAGCCGTTGCACCATTCCGGTACTTCCAAGTGAGGGAACAATTAAGAGTCACAGATTTCTTATTCAATCCAATGGTAAGTTTCTCGAGAAGTTAAGTTACCATTTTTCTTTGAAAAAGGGTCATTCAGATTTATCTGGAACTGATGCTGAAATGCAGAGATTCTCAGATAATAAAAGTTTACAATTACAATTTGCTAAAGTTAACAGAAACTTTTGCATCTTCAAAAAAAATATATAATTTAAATCTAGATTTTTAAAAATTACAGCACAGTTATTTCTACATTTTCTTGTCTTCAATTTTTTTTTTATTAATTTTTTTTCTTGAATTTTCATTCTAGAGATTTTAGAATCTGAAAATTTCCCCAAAAAAAATACTAAATTCTGTCAGAAAAATTATGTAGGCTCCTATGTTACGTAAGACTGGATGTAAAGCAAGTGACTTTTTTATGAGTCATCGGTTTGATATTCCCCCCCATTAAGGTCCAGAGAGAAAGCAAATTCCTAGTGGCTCCTTTTTTTTCCCTTTAGAAGCAAAGTAGTATATGTTTCATATCTTTCACGGATTACTTTGAAATCAACAGAAACAATATTTTTCCTTACTTTGCGAATTTTGAAAATTTAATTAACAATTTTTTCAGGTCGTGATGATGATTTTACCACTGGTGCTGATCATGATTTTGCCGAAGATAATGAACGACCCAGAAACTCGAAAGGTGAGCAAACGCCGACTCGATATTATCCATGGGTGCAACGATTATCAATATTGCAATTACTATAATGCAGCTAGAAAGTTCACAATGCAATCCGTTAATCCAGTTTTCGATTTTTTAATAGGAAATGGAGCAACTGAATAACTTGACCATCTACAACATGCCTGAAATGTCCGAAGTGATAACGTCTTTTCTCTCCGGGGGTGAAAAGCAAAAGACGAAGGCTGTTAAAGCAGCTAAAAAGAGACAATGATACCACTTATCCACAGTTATTTAAGTTTTTACACTAAGTTATTGTTCCTCGAGTGCATTCTTAAGTTACTTTTGTCTAACTGTAAACAATAGTTTCCTCGATTCAATGGAATGATTTTTTTTCCCCCAAAAGGCGGAGGTGTTCGTGGATACGGGAAAAAATTGTAAATTAGTGAAAATCGTCGATAAGAAATTCGTTACGCTTCGAAACAAGGAAGTGCAGTGAATGCATGTGTCGTAAAAATTGTACAAACCTGTAACATTACTTTTCTTTTTTTTTTAGTGAGTCTCACTATTACGGATTTAATGTTAATGTTAATACGACGAATGGTTGGAATGGGTTTCGAATTTCTACTCGAAATTCAAAAATTAGGATAAATAATTCAAATACCCAAAATAAGTTTTTAGGGTTTCGAAACATAGGAAATTTGTTTGGTAATAATTTTCATTAATCTTCTGTTTTCTGTAATTTCGTTCTTAATTCTTCTCAATAAAACACTGTTTTAGATCACTATCGATGCTTGTATTTATGATATCGAGTATTGAGAGATGATGCGAGTCGGGATACGAGTGTGTGGAAAGTATTGTCTCGTAATAATTATCCACTCGATGTTTCTCCAGTAGGATCATACTTTATTTTGGAGACAAAAAATTAATTAAGATTAACTGGAATGTAGAAGAATTGAGTTTCCGAATTTGAAATTGCCATTTTTCTGGAAGGTAAGAGTTTCCAAATTCCGGAAATTATACGTATTCAAATTCTAAATATGCAATTAAAATTGGAAAAATAGAATTTCCATTTCAATATTTCCAATTTTTACCTCGATTTCTAATCAGACATATTTGACATTTTGGTTTCAAGCATTTAACTACTCGATTTTTAATCGATTCTTCCATTCCTAAAAAAAATGTTTATCGAACTGAAAATTCGACATTCTTCCATTATTCGAATTAACGTTTAATTTGATTGTTACTAGGAAAAGTTGTTAAAACTTTTAAAAGAAAACATTATCATTTTAAGGACGCGTGTTAACCTCCAAGGAGTGGAATCAATGCCATAACTTATTGTTGATAATATCGACAAAAAAGAATTCAGGTAGAAAGACAGCCTAAAATCCCTGGAAGTCGTATGTCCTCCACTGGAAGGCTAATAAATTACACGGATTACACCCGAATTAATGTATTTTCGGTATGATTTAGCCATATTATCTCCATCGTGAAAGGAGAGTTCCGACAAAGGACGGACGTATGCGACAACGTGGGTGTCAATCTTCACACTGTAAATTTCCCACGACGAAGTCAAGTATCAATTCCGATTCACGCTAAAACCAATATAAAGCGATGGGATGAGAGAAAAAGGAATATAGAAAGCGCGTTTGGCTTTCGGTGGATACATTCTTGTGTCTTTTAAGCCAAACAAATTTCCGTCCATAAAGTTCCTGGTATAACTAAATACAACGACCACCAGCTGAGTTCGGGGAGCCGAGCGTCAAGGAAGAAAGAAAAGGAAAGGAAAGGAAGGGAAATTCGGAGACGGCGTTATTCGGTAAAAGTTGCCGACAAAAACGTGTCGCTGCGTTTTCAAAGATTCGTATCTCAATCGCTCGGAGGAAGTAGCGAGAATCGGGAGGGAAGGGAAAGGTGTCCCATCTTATATGAAGGCACGTAAATGCCGCCCAGTTCGTTAACAAGGTTTATATGTCGTACCTGTCTTTAAATGGAGAAAGAGATTTCAATGTTAGTCATTGCAGTATGTTACATTCAGATGAATCCGGGATCAGGCTTGTGATTTGACTGGATCTGTTTGTACGGAATTTCAATTTTGGAGACCAGATTGGATGTTATGAATTTTTTTTACAGCATTTTTTTGAGGTGTTAGAGGGTTTTCTTAATTAGAGCTGAAGCTTACAAAGCTGATATTCTGCTTGTATAGAATTTTGAGTTTGGGCACTGAGTTGAAATTTGTATTAAAATCTATAGTTTCTACCTCAAAAGCTATTTCGAATTAGTTAGATAATAATAATATTCTATTAATTATTATTAATTGTTTATATATTAAAGATATTTTAGAATTTTTTGGAGGAATTAGTGCTTTCTTTAATTGCATATTTTTTACCTGTAAAGAAAATTTTTTAAATTGAGATTCTGGCAGTACAAAATTTCGAAAACGCATTTTCCCTAACTTGGGGATCTCAGAAATGACGTATTCTATCCCAAGAAATTTGTCAAATTTCTGAATAATTTTCCTTCTAATTTTGGGATTTTCCAGAAGAAAAAAATAGTGCTTTTCCTAATTGCAGCTTTTTTATCTACATCAAATTAAAAAATTCGTAATTCTAATAATTAGGAATTTCAGAAATTTCTATAGTATCCTACTGGAATTTTTGAATTTGTATTTTCTACCCCAAAAAACAATTTGAAATTCCTGAGTAATTCTCCTTTTAATGAAAATAATTGTTTCAGAGGAAATAGTGCTTTCTTTAACTGCATCTTTTTTACCTATAATAAAAATTAAAAAATTGACGTTCTGGCAACAACAAATTTCGGAAGCTCCTTTTCCCCTACTAGGGATCCCAGAATTTCCATATACAAATAATTCCAAGCAAAGAAATTTAAAATTCTCAAAACTCTGCTACAAAAGAGAATTTTCTCTTCCCTATTTCTCCCATTTCCTTCTTCGTCTTCACTCTATAGACAAAATCTCTCATTCACCCTGGATTTTATGCTACTTCGGAACCCAAAACCCAAAACCCAAAAACCCCAAACCCTAACTCGCAAACTCCAAACCAAAAATTCCAAAACCCAAAATTCCAAAACCCAAAACCCAAAAACCCCAAACCCTAACTCGCAACTTCCAAACCCAAAATTCCAAAACCCAAAACCCAAAAACCCCAAACCCTAACTCGCAAACCTAAAACCCAAACTCCGAAATCCCAAAACCCCAAAACCCAAAACCCCAAAACCCAAAACCCCAAAACCCAAAACCCCAAAACCCAAAACCCCAAAACCCAAAACCCCAAAACCCAAAACCCCAAAACCCCAAAACCCAAAATCCCCAAAACCCCAAATCCTAACTCGCAAACCCAAAACCCAAAAACCCAAAAATCCCGAACCCTAACTCGCAAACCCAAAACCCAAAATCCCAAACCCCAAACCCCCTGTTCCTCGTGACCCGACGGAACCCGGTTTCCGGTTGCTACAGTTGATCCGGAACATCTTGGACCCTCGCCGCGGAGAACCCAGGACTCTCGCATCTTTGACGTCGGATTTGGGCGTCGAGGTCACGGATGATGATGATGATGACGCTGTGGAGGAAGAAAAAAGAAACAAGCGTACGAAAAAATAGAAGGGAAGTGGGTGAAGATGGCGATCGTTTAAAACGATCAGCCGCCGTGATTCAGCGGTCGGCGATGCACTCCCCAGCGATCCCGGCTTCCAACCGGACTCCTCTTTCGCTTCTTCCGGGAATTATCTTACATATATACCCCGACCCGCTCCTTTTGGGTTTCTCCATTCACTCGCGATGCTCTTCAGTCACTATAACGATACCACCGTGGCTTGGGTTCATTGAGAACCTCGCAAACACACACACATACATCCTCACATACGTACTCAAGCGTTGCAGCCAAGGTGCATCCTCGCAATTGCGTCGGAAATCGCGCGTATGCCCCTTCGTCGGTAATTCTCGTCATCCGTGAGGTCCGTCCAGCTCCGGCTCGTGCAAGAACGAGAGGACGGAGAGGAAGACGGAAAAACCGGAAACCCCATGACGCATAGGAGCGATTTCTGAGAAAACGAGGAGACGAGTCACTCCGATTTCGAGAGGATCGTCGTCGATGTCAGTGAATCATCGGTATTCGGAGCACGAACGGTTCCCGCCTGAGGAAAATGGGCTTCCGCTGGATCGAGATCGTGAATCAACCGCCTGGAACATCTCGGTCAGTTCCTCCTCGCCCATCGCATCGGCCTACGCCGAATTTGCGAGAAATGCCGATAACGCGAGCGAACGAGGAAACCTCGGATCGTCCTCGGGGCTGGAGCTCGACAGTGCCGGGGTGGAAGCCGATAGTGTCTCGTGGTCCAGTGAAATCGGATACTTCAGCGAGGAAACGCCGATCAGGACGCGAGAGGATGAGGATGAGGACGAGCCAGACGAGGGAAGCGAACCGGTTCTGGTACCGTCGGGTAATAATCAGTTGTTGCGGTTTTTTTGTTTTTGCATTTTTTTTTTTTGGAGAAGGTATTGGGGTGGAAATGGAAGGGAGAAACGAGGGTTGGCGAGAAATCGGTGCGACAAAGGGTAGAAATGGTGAAAATGAAGTTTGGGCTTATTGTTTATTGATAATTATAATTTAGAAATTTCGAGGAGAATAGGATTGATAAGAAAAGCGAGATATTGTGGATTGCTTCGCGAGTCCTGATGGTTCTGAGGGGGTTAAATAATAAGGGTTGATAAAAAAAATCGGTGCCACAGAGGGTAAAAGTGGTGAAAATTGAGTTTGAGGGAATTGTTTATTGGTAATTAATTTGGGAATTTTTACGAGAATGGGATTGATAAGAAAAGCGAGAAATTGTGGATTGCTTGGTGAATCCTGATGATTCTGAGGGGGTTAAATAATAAGGGTTGATGAAAAATCGGTGCCACAGAGGGTAAAAGTGGTGAAAATTGAGTTTGAGGGAATTGTTTATTGGTAATTGATTTGAGAATTTTGTCGAGAATGGAATTGATAAATAAAACCAGAAATTGTGGATTGCTTGGTGAGTCCTGACGGTTCTGAAGGGGTTAAATAATAAGGGTTGCTGAAAAATCGGTGCCACAGAGGGTAAACGAGGTGAAAATTGAGTTTGAGGGAATTGTTTATTGGTAATTAATTTGGGAATTTTGACAAGAATGGGATTGACAATAAAAAACAAGAAATTGTGGATTGCTTGGTGAATCCTGATGGTTTTGAGGGGGTTAAATAATAAGGGTTGATAAAAAATCGGTGCCACAGAGGATAAAAGTGGTGAAAATTGAGTTAGAGGGAATTGTTTATTGGTAATTAATTTGGGAATTTTGAAGAGAATGGGATTGACAAAAAAAAACAAGAAATTGTAGATTGCTTCGTGAATCCTGATGGTTCTGAGGGGGTTATATAATAAGGGTTGATAAAAAATCGGTGCCACAGAGGATAAAAGTGATGAAAATTGAGTTTGAGGGAATTGTTTATTGGTAATTAATTTGGGAATTTTGACGAGAATGGGATTGACAATAAAAAAGAAGAAATTGTGGATTGCTTGGTGAATCCTGATGGTTTTGAGGGGGTTAAATAATAAGGGTTGATAAAAAATCGGTGCCACAGAGGGTAAAAGTGGTGAAAATTGAGTTTGAGGGAATTGTATATTGATAATTAGTTTGGGAAGTGTGACGAGAATGGGATTGATAAGAAAAAGGAGAAACCATGGATCGTTTCGTAAGTTCTTAAGGGTCAGAAAGGGATTGAAAATGGGGGTTGTTGAAAAATCGGTGCCACAGAGGGTGGGAATGTTGGAAAAATTCACTTCTCGCTTCTGGAGTCTCGGCAATCGAAAAGTACATGTTATTTTTCTTTTTTGTCCGTATAAACAATGTAGATCCATCCGAATGGAACTCTGGACACGTAGCATCGTGGATTTCATGGTGCAGCCGCGCATTTTCGATAATACCGGTTCCAGTCACGAGCGAATTGCCATCCACCGGGAAGGAGCTTCTGGAATTGTCCCTTGACCAGTGGCAACGGGTTCCAGGAGGTCGTATTTTGGCGAAACACCTCGGATACCTCAGACTCCAAGCTACCGGCATCAGGACACCGATGCTCCTGCAGGAGGAGAATAGTTTCCATCGTAAGTGCTGCTTGTCAAAACGTTTCTGAAATTTCTAGCCAAAGATTCGACTGGAATGGTTGGGAAATTTTTTTTTTTCTTACTATTTTGGCATTTTGAACTTAACACTATTTCTTCCGCGCTAATTATACGTAATCAAGAATCCAAAACTAAAAATCTAGAATTATAAATAAAATAGATTTTTTAAAAATAAATACCAAATTTTTTACAGACGCGTAATTGTCCTACTGAGCATCTCCGCTTTGTGGATTTCAAAGAAAAATGAAATTAAAGCTCGAAAATGATTCTAAATTAAAATTCTAATGTAAGAGGCGTCTTGTGACACCTTTGATAGAAATAACGTTAATAACTCGTATTTGTTGAGAAATTATTTAACACTCGTTTCAACCGATAGAATTTTTTTTTTTTTTGAGATTCCGTCATAATTCTAGAATTTTTCGTAGGATTGAGCTTCCACGTGATAGGCCGCAAATTTGAAGCTACAATAAAGTAGTTTGTACCGTAGAATGCAAATTTTATCACATCATTAACAATATTTCTTTCAAAGGTGTCACAATACATCTTTTAGGATTTTAATTTACAATTAGAATTATTTTCGAGGTTTAATTTAACCCTTTTTTTGACACCCACAAACGGGGAGTGCTCAGTAGAGCAATAATGCAACTGTAAAAAATCTGACATTGAATTTAAAATTCTATTTTAATTATAATTCCATTTTAATAACACTAAATTTTTGGTTTGGAATTTTTGATAACGCGGTAGAAAAAGTGTTAAAAAATTTGTAAAACAGAAAACAAATGTTACCGTAACGCGGTAATTTTCGCCTCCTTTTTCACAAATCCTCCCTCGCGGAGCAAAAATTACTGCACCACACACGGGGTAAAATCTACCCTTCACCGGATTCCGCCGCTTTCTATGTAATAGACATATTGCAGTAGTCAGGGGTTAAGCTCGTGGGTTAATGGGGGTTCGGGTCAGGCTCGAAATGACCAGAAAAAGCTAACTACTCCCCAGCGGATTCGAATTTCGCCACTCGCCGACCTTCTCGCTCTTATCTTATCTAGAGCAGTCTTAAACGTTGCTGCAAGTATAGGTGGCGATCTATTTTAGATAAGCGAGGTCCACTCTCTATATAATGTGCGAAAAACGTATATATGGGCGATAATAGTTTCCATTCGTTTCCTCCACCCTCGCTCGCTGTTTCAATTCTCGAAAATCGAATGGAGAAGTTACTTCAGGCTTATCGTCAGATTTTCATCTATCGTCATTTTTGTCAAATCGTTAAACCGCTTATCGTTCGAATGACGAGTTCCTTTTAATTTCGCGAAGCAATTTTTTGTATTAATGATTTTCGATTTTTTTGTGTTTTAAATATTTTCCGTGTCCTTCCTACACCCTTTGGAAATTATTATATTTTTTTTACGGAAATCTTACATCAGCCAAAAAAAATTTTTTGTAGAAATGTTATTTTTTGTATTATATGATTCAGAAATTTCTATAATTTTCTAAATTTTTCTGACAATATTGAACATTCTGGACCATAGAAAAATATATTTATGATTTTATAATTTTGAATTTATAACTTTATAATTAATATATTTATAATTTTCCGAAATTCAATATTTTTACAACAATTTTGGAAAGTATGGAAATTTCCGAATTATAGAGAAGCAGAGAATTCTCTAGATTCTACTAATTTTCAAAAATTTCCTATAAATTCCCATATTTAGAAAATCCAGAAAATTTCTATTCTCTAGAAATTCTGATAATTGCGAGAATTTACAATTTTTTGCCATTATTTCAGAAATTTCAATATTTCATTTTTTTTTTGTAATGAAGGAACTTCTAGTACGGAAACTTCTAGGAAATCTAGGAATTTTGAGTGAGCGTCAGAATTCTTGAACTGATTACGAGTAAGATGATACATAGGAAAAGTTGGCACAAACGAAGTGCTCCCTCAGACCTCTGTGTGAGTGTCGGCATTAGAATTTCAGATGTAACTGATCTGAGATTCGACTTGTCGACTTCCCTCATGGCTTTATTCCGTTATATACCCTCAATTTCACATAATAGAAACACGTAAAGACCACTCGTCCCTCTCTTTCCCCATACATTTGCCATATTTTCGACTTTATTTCTTCTCCAATCCTCCTTTCCAAATAATCTGGGAACCATTTTCTCAAGTTTCGAAAATTTCCATTTTCGCAAAATAGTGTCCACGCGGATTCGCTGGTATTTTCATAAATTTCTATTTCGCTAAAAATTTCTTTGGAAAAGTACCGGGATTTCAAAATTGTAGAAAAAAAAACAGTTACTCCTAAAATACAGAAATTTCCAAAAAAACAATTTTTAAAAAATTTCATAAATTCTAAAAAACTTAATTAATTTTTCCAAATCATTGCAAACCCAATTGGGGCCCGAATTTCCCTCTTCGGGCCCAAAATTACGCAAATTTCTTAACTACCCGAATCTGGAAACAACCCCTTTCCGTTTTCACCCCCCGCGCGTTGAGGCCACGGGTGTGAAAAGGTGGAACAACTGGAAAAGCTTTAATGTCATCCTTTCGCTTTCTCGCTCAAGGCAGAGCCGGTGTACCGGTAGAAAGCTCGGCAAGGGAGTAAGCCCTGGAGATATATCGTCCGTTTGAATAACGCCCTGTATAGGTATGGAGCCTCTCCTCTCGCCCCTTTGCACCCCATGCCGTCGTTTATTAAACGAATCAGTGTTATCGCGGTGAGAAGTCCTCATGAATAAACCATCGAGTGTTTAGGGCAATGGTGGTGGAAGCTCGCAAGCTTACTACCCCCTGGTCCTGCATATATATACGTATACATCCCCATGCCAGGCAAGGGTGGTTGTTGCTGCGCGTTGGAAGCTCACCGCAGGGAGCGGTTATATTGTTTTCTTGATGAGCGCCAGCAAACATATCTATAGTCGAACTTCCCCGTCTGTCTCACCCCTAATTCATTCATTCATTCATTCATTCGTTCATTCCTTCGTTCGCTTCTTCTTTCGTTCAGGCTCATAATGAGGCAAAGTGTGGTAAATTTATGTATGTTAATATATGCGATAAGTAGGTGACCAATTTTAGAGTAGAGGGATGTCACCTAAGAAACGAGAATTTTCTTATTATTTTTTGGAAATTTTGAAATTTGAAATGTTTTACTAATTTTTGAAAATTTGGAATTTTCTTACCAATTCTTTCTCAAGTTTTGGAATAATTTGAAAAATCGCTGGAAAACTTACTTTTAAGTTAGTTAAAAGTTACTAGGACCGTGTGGGTTATACAAAAATGCATAAAAAACCCCTATGGTGTAGTTTTGGAATTAATAATTATGTAACTATATTTTGTAGAATTAATTGTTAGTGGAGGAATTAGAAATATAGGGATTTTTGGAAAATTCCAATATTCTAGAAATTTTTAAATTCAAATTTGTCACCGAAGGGAAACTTCTTTAAAAAATGTAGAATTTTCTGGATTATGGAGAAACATAGAAATTCCTATAGAACACAAAATTTTTTTTTTTAAATTTCGAAATTGGAAACTGTCACCGGAAAATTTCTTTTGAAACCAAAGGTTTTTTTGCACAAGAAAAGATGGAAATCCCTAAAATATATATTCTTCTATTTTCTGAAAATATCTCTGTATTCTCGGAATCCAAAGGAAAATATAGGAATCTCTTGACATTTTTTTCTTTTGGAAAACATGTAAAATATAAAATATAGAAATCTCGATCTATTTTTGGAAAACTATATAAAAATTTCTGGATCGTAGAAAATACGAGACCTCTCAGAATTTCGAATCCCCTTCAAAACGCCTACATTCGAATATTTTTGGGAAATTCTAAAAATTACAAAAAATCGTTCTGAAAATGAACGCTCCAATTTCTTGCTCGAGTCAATCTAATTCGAAGATCAACCCCTAATTGCTTCGACATCGACACCCGTTCGTCATCCCTTCGAATCGGGTTGAACGATTATAGAAGACTGGTAACCGGTGATCTGGTAATTATCGCTCAATGTTACTAGCAAATTTTTTAGTAAAATACACAATACGCAATTTTTTGTTGGAAGGGATGGGGGTGAAAATCTCTGATCTTAAATGAGGAATTTATTGAAAAATACGGGTGGGACGGAAATCGGGGTTGCAGTTGCAACTGACTGGACAGTATATATGTGTACAGACATTTATACATATATAGATAGATAGTATATATATATATATAAACAGGGGTGTAAAAGCTCTTGTGTTCTAGAAGAGAGTGGGGGTTGATAAGTGAATTCAGCGGGGCAAAGGTCGGTTGGAATCAGTTACTTCTCACCCAGCGTTACGAAATTTACGAATTTCATGTGTCTCTGAAAAAAATAGTTCCCCATTTCTGCGTAATCGGGCTCTTACGTGCTTTTAATTCGACGTCATATCCTGCATAATTATAAACACATGCATACACATATATGTTGGCGTGCTTTGATAAAACTTTTTTTTTTTCAACTGGCCACCCCCTTCAATGTGAATTTTTATTGATGAAGGACCTCACTTCCGATAATTGTTTCTAATTTCATTTATTGTTATATATTATTATATTTTTATATATTATTATATTTTTATATATTATTATATTATTATTATGTTATTATATTATTACATTATATATTATTATATTATTTTTATTGATATAATAATATAATAGCATATAACAATAAATTATTTATTTATTTATTTATTTAACCAGAAATAAGATTACATAGTAATATTGGATACACATGTAACCCCTATAGAGATAAACTATTGTAGATATCTGTGCATAGGCCTGGTTTAAAGTTACATACTAAAATTACAAGCTAATCTTAATTAATAAATATGTATATATGTAAAATGTTTTTTTTTTAAATTAGAAACAATTATTTGAATTTTTAATTATAATTAATAAACTACCAATAACTAAGGACTAATGTAAAAAAAATGTAGAAAAAAAAAATCAAAAATACATTGACACTATTATTGACCCTAAAAATTACCTTTTATTATCAAATGTTACTGTTCAATGAAATAATGACTCATTCTTTGAATCTATTATTTTTACATTGATTTCCACATTGATTTTTTGACTCTTCAATTTATTTAACATCATGTGTGCCACAATTATTTATATATCTACCATTCAAATGTGAAAATTACTATATTATTACTATATTATTATAATATAGTCATTTTTAATATTATTTAAATAAAAAAAAGCGGATCTAAGTCTTTTCCGAAACGCTCATCCTTTTCGAGTAAAAATAAACGTTTTAAAAAGTGCATTAAAGTAAATCTTCAAAATACTACAAAGTGATGCAAAAACATAATAGTATTTTTTTTTTATTTTCTTACCTTTTGAATTTTCTCAACTTTTCTTCCCCGTGTGACCGCTTCTAAATAAAAATACAATTTTTTTAGTAGCGTTCCGACGTAGATCTATAATTATGCAATCAAAGGGAACGTTCGCGTGCCGCTGCCGCTGCATAATTACCAAAGTGTCTTCTAAATAATAGATGCAGTGGCACTGCACTGGAAAAAAGACAGTACCTAATTCCAACCACCATTGTTGTTGCTCCAATTATTACTTCCATGTATGAGTCAACCAGAAATTCAAGAATTCGTGCATGTGTTTCGTGGGAATAATAATTTTCGGTGAATTCGTGAAACTACAAAATTTTGCCGCAAATATTCGGCAGTTTCGAACGAGTACATATTGGAAATGAAAAAAATGGCAATGATGTTCTGACCGTTATCGGATGCACGCGCGATACGATATTCGATCGTACCTCAAATTTCGATCGTCACGGAAAGACTTAGAATTGTTTAACCCGATAATCCATCAATATGTTGCACGGCATGTTGGGTAAAATATTGATATAAAGATGTCCTGAGCACATGTATCCTTTTGTGTCCTCGAACGCGTAATGTGGAAGATTCAAACTCATAATCTGCATCTTCAGCAGGACGCGAGACTCCATCCAACGACAGCTGCAATTCTTTATAACGGTATATATAGATATACACGAGCCGCATATTTTGAAAGTGGCCCAAGTCCAATTTTTTTGTGAATTTCCGCAAAATGTTTCTGATGACAGCTAATGCCAAGTGACACTCGTTACTACAATTGACAACGAAAAATTCGCAAATGGGCTTAGGCGGTTTTCAAAATAAACGGCTCATATATGTGCCCATAATTATGAAAGTGGTCTAAGTCAAGATTTGAAAAGAATGAGATTTTCAGTTATCTCGCCTCATTTTATCTTGCAATACATTTTTTTTTTCTTCATTAATCAAGACCAATAAAACTCCGACTTTCGATGTTGCAGAATGTAAAAACATATTTTATTTTATTTAAAACAAATCCTTTAAATTTATCGACACAAAAAAATATGACTTAGACCACTTTCATAATTATGGGCACATATGAGAAAAATGAGTAATTGTTATTTTGTTACTTTTTGGAACAATTTTTCCAGACAGTTATTTAACACTATTTCTACCGCGCCAATTATATTACGTAATCAAAAACCCAAAAACCAAAAATATAGAATTATAATTAAAACAGATTTTTTAACCCATCGCACACCGTGTGTGCAAAATTTCCGAAAACAAAATTTCGCTCTTGGGGACCGTGTTCGAAAAAAAAAAAATCGTCGTCTCGAATGGCTTAATTAATTAATACACAATTTTTTTATAGGCGCATAATTGCTCTAACTAAGCACCTCTCGTTTGTGGATTTCGAAAAAAGATCAAATCAAACCTCGAAAATAATTCGAAATTAAAATTGGAAAAAGTGTCTTTTCACACCTTTGGTAGAAATAGTGTTAGTTCCTGATTTTGTTGATTCATTGGCTGCTGAAATTTCGTAAAGAAATTCAGAATTGGAAAATCCCCCAACAATCGGTTGAAAGATTTCTGAAAATGCTGCAAAGTCCAAAATAACAGTCTCAAATTTTCGAAAAATCCGGGAAATCTTATTTACCTCTCTATATTTTTCCTTCCAGAATTATTTTTGAAATGAAATTCAATTTTAGAAGGAAAGTATAGTATAAGTTGTACTCTGGTATAATTTTGGATCCTAAAATATTTTGATTCGCTTTCTGCTACATTTACTGAATTTCTCCTACATTTTACAATTTCTGCTACTCTCCTATATCCGTATAATTTTTCTACAAAGGTTCCAAAGGTACGAAAAACTCAAAGAAAAAAAAGTCACCGATACCCAAATATCTGAAAAATGCATTTAATTCCTAATATCCGTGTTTACTTTTTCCCTTAGCCAAATCCACAAATTTCGAAAATTCATTCGCGAATTCTACAGGGAATCCCACTGATTCGTTTATTTATTTACACACTTCATCCATCAAATGTATTTTTCCCGTCAACGAGACGCGCGTCTGTTGCTACACGGTTGCGTTCCTGAAACGTAGTCACAGAGGTCACGACGATCCTACGTAACCACACGCTATTCCTGGAACACTTAAACATTCTCTAGATAAATAACATTTAGCGATTAGGAGAATAAAGAAAAAAAGAGAGAAATACTATAAAAAAAAAGATGGAGGAGAGGGGGGGGGGTGGGGAGAAGATTCAAAATCGCTCGGGTCAAGGAGATAAATTCCTCCGCTGGAGCGGCAATAATTCACGCTTGGACCCAATCCTCAAAATTTGGGAGGCGCCTGAAGCCTCTCCTCTTCCAGTGAGAGGACAGATTTTTCGAAATCTTCTTCCTCTCGTCTTCCCTTCTCTCCTCTCGTCACCACTCGTCTCTTCTCGTGTCCTCTCGTCTCCACTCGTCACCACTCGTCTCCACTCGACTCCTCTCGTCTCTTCTCGTCTCCTCTCCGGTCGTGGAAACGACAGACGAGGAAGGACGAGCAGGAGAAAGCCGAGCCGGTAGGACGGAGCTGGAAAACGACTCTGATCTTGCGCCGTTGCATATGTTCCAGAAAGGTTCAGCCTCCTCCAGAGAACTTGTTCCCTCATTGGATCGAACGGAGTGAACAGCGGTTCCGGGGCGGTAGGTGGACAGGTTCAGCTTTGGCAGTTCTTGCTGGAACTTCTCTCCGATTCGTCCAACTCGTCCTGCATCGCGTGGGAGGGTTCCAACGGGGAATTCAAGCTCACGGATCCGGATGAAGTCGCGCGTAGATGGGGTGAACGCAAGAGCAAGCCGAACATGAATTACGACAAACTCTCGCGAGCCCTCAGGTACGAGGATCCAACATCCATCTGACTCCACTGTCCCGAAATTGTACGGTATCTACCCGGATTTCCCGGTGAACAAAGAAAAAAAGGATAGAGAGATGCTAGGATCGAAGATTTATAGTCGCTGTTCTCCAGGAGATGGCGTTGGCTACGATTTTTCGAAATTTTGGGGGTCCCCCTGAGAATTTATTGGATTTTGGTAGACTTTTATTCGGTTTCTTTGGATTTACTGGGGTACTAGTAACGATAACAATATCAATAATAATAATAATATTAATAATGATAATAATAATAATAATAATAATAATAATAATAATAATAATAATAATAATAATAATAATAATGATAATGATGATGATGATGATGATGATAATAATAATAATAATACTGATAATGATGATGATGATGATGATAATAATAATAATAATAATAACAACAATAATAATAGTCACGTCAATAATAAGAATTATGTAATAATAGGAACATCAACTTTTGCAGAATTTCTTTGAAATTTCATTGGTTCCCTAGTTCGATATCCGAATTTGTTGAGAAACCACTGAAGTTGGCGTTTTTCCTGGAGATTTATTAAATTTTGTTGGATTTCTTGAGGAATTTATGAATTTCAGTATATTTTTGCTCGGTTTCCTTGGTTTTACTCAGACTCTACTTTAGCAACAGTAGTAGTAGTAGTAGGAGTAGTAATAATAATAATAATACTCATAGTCATACAGTAATAATAACCATTATATAATAATAACAATAACAATAATTTTTGTAGAATTTGTTTGAAATTTCTACATATTCATTCAATTTTCTCGAATTTTTTTATTTACTACCGAGTCTCCTTTGATTTTCTGTGAATTCTCCTCTCTTTCATAACCCTTTTTCTGCTGAATTTCCAGGTACTACTACGACAAAAACATCATGACGAAAGTGCACGGAAAAAGATACGCCTATAAATTCGACTTCCACGGCCTGATGATGGCGTGCCAAGCGCAGGCTGGAATGGCGCTGGAACACGCCGCAGCGTCCACCGGAACGACGATTTCCAGGGGATCCGGCAACCCCGCGGGATGCATTCCGCATCATTTGTATCCGTCCGGAGTGGCAACTTCCGGGTCTCATCATCAACATCACCATCATCATCACCATCACCATCAACACTCGACGTCTTCCGTACCACCGCCGCCACCGCCTCCTCCTCCTCCTCATTATTGTTGGCCCTATCATCGATACTCTTCGCCTACATAACACAGATATATTATAAGGAACATATATTGTAACTTTATGGAGGGATTACTATTATAGCATCTGGATGCTGGTATCGTCCAGAAGAGCCAGGGATAGAGAACGGTACATTTTACTAGAAGAAAAGTTTCCGTTGCATTTGGAAAAGAGGATTTTCACTCCACCACTTGGGAATTGCAACATTTTTTTGATAAGATGCGGTTATTTTTTAATCGAAGTTACGCAAGTTTTGTTGGAGCGAACAATCCCAGAAATCTTTTATATTTTTCTTGACACAGAATCACAAGAATCATGTAAAAATACTATGATTCATTGAATTCCATGATCTGCTCACCGTAACCGTAATTTTGGGTTAGATATAATACATCTGTAAGATATCGCGGAAATGTAGTCTTTACACTTTACCGACCGCTAACGATTCAACAGTATTCGCGCGTCCGACCGGCCGCTCGATGCCAAATTATATTTATTAACCCGTTCGAGACCGATTGCACATCGTGTATGCAATTGATTTCCAAGTTGCACACCAGGTGTGCAACCGGTCTTATAGCCTCGCCAAGAAAAAAAAATATCGCTCTTGGGACCGTGTTCGAAAAAAAAATCGCCGTCTCGAATGGGTTAAGCGTTGACGACAAAAAGCCGATTAATAGGCCATCGGTCGGTAGGCGTTGGCGATAAAACGCCGATTAATAGTCAAGCGGTCGGTAAAGTGATGAGTAACAGAAGGGAAAAAAGGTCACTCTGTATACAGAAGTTTTTTTCCTGACAGAAGGAGAAAAGAGTCAAATGTAAATACAAACATACAAATAATTTTAGAATACAAAATGAAAAAATTCCAGCTTTGATGTACAGCGTATTCGCTGTATCTGTTGATAACAGTCTGGTCAGAATTCAGGTAATAAATAAGTCATTAATGAATTTCGAATTGTATATATGTATCATAATTATATAATAAATATTGCGTTTCATACACCCACAGAAAAATCATTATTTATTATATAATTTTCAGGGTTGATACATATGTAAATTTATAAAAAAAATATATAGATAGATAGGTAGGTAGATATACGTATATCAATTGTATTATAAATAAGGTGTTATTAATAAATTTATTTGATGTAAATACATTTTTATCTCTCTCCCCCCCCTCGCCCCTCTACTTCTCTTTGTGCTACAATAAGAAAATAAATCAATAAATAGCAGGTAATAAATTGTATCGAATCTGAAACTTTTAGTAATCGGATAAAATTCCCATTGTATGTACAAAATATAATAATAATAACAAAAACAAAAACAATAACAATAATAATAATAATAGTAACAATAGAAATACTATTCCTGCATACAACAGAACTGCCACTGCTGTTACTATTATTATCATTATCATCATCTGTTGTTATTATTATTATTATTATTATTATTATTATTAAAGAAATTTTAATTACTAATTAACCAATAATTAAAAGTGCTTTTAAATGCATCAGCGATAAAAGCCTAATGAGAAAAAGACCGAAAATTTAAATTCAAATTCATATTTCGCGCTGAAAAAGTATACATACCGTTGGTTGGTACGAAGTCCAGAGGTCTCTGGCATCGGAATCCGCAATTCTCAGTTTCCCACCGCTATGCGCGTCGCGATGAACGTCTCCACTCCTCTTTCCTGTTCCGAAAAGGTAAACGAAACATGTCGTGATACGCCGGGGCGGAAAATCCGCCTTTTCCGCGAACATCTTACATCCCATCTGGCAAAAATGCCTTGCCATCTGTTCCCAAAACCCCGACGATTAATCTCTTTCTAATATTTTTCAGATCCTCCGGTCCCCAGAAACATGTCCGACGTAGAAACGTGAGTGCGACTTTTACCTAACCTTACAATTTTTAGTCTCTATCGTACGCGTGCATGACGCGATAGTGTTTACGGTATCGTTTACTTTTCGATAAAACTCGATCGACGATGGTTTGATTACAGAGACGATGTCCCTTCGGCGGTCGCCCCCGGAGGATCCATGGAATTGAACGTTGCCTTACAAGAGGTACTCAAGAACGCCCTGACTCACGATGGAGTCGTACACGGTCTTCACGAGGCTGCCAAAGCTTTGGATAAGTGAGTGCTCTTTTATTTTTGAGACTTTTTTCTGATCGAAAATTATGATTCTTAGAACTTGAATTAATGTCCTTCGAAGTCCCACTTTTTCCTCATTTTCCAAAATTTTGAATAAATTCATTGAGTAGTATTATTATTGTTATTATTGTTTTTGTTATTAACCGTTTGAGTGCCAGAGGTCTTTTTTGTCTCCAAATAAAAAATTACCAAGCGGTGCGATAGCGCTCTTTTCATTCGTTATTTAAAAAATGTTGGCATTTTTGGACGTGGAAGAGAAGAAGCGCGAATGCGCCGCTTGGTACTCAGACGGTTAATGCTAAATTTTATTTATTAAGCGTTGGCGACAAATAGCTGATTAACAGGCTAGCAGTTGGTAAAACGTTAATATACCGTATTCATTTTTTTTTTCTAAATTGAACGAAAATTGGAAACTGAGTTCAACTTTAGGGATAAATTTCAAGCTCATTCCAAGGAAAAAATCTTTACATCAATTTTCTTTTATTTTCCAGGAGACAAGCCATGCTTTGCATCTTAGCAGAGAACTGCGACGAACCAATGTACAAAAAGTTGGTGCAAGCTCTGTGCAACGAACATCAAATTCCACTCATCAAAGTAGACAACAACAAGAAACTTGGAGAATGGGCCGGTTTGAGGAAACTCGACAGTGCCGGAAAAGCACGCAAAGTTGTTGGATGTTCGTGTGTCGTGATTAAGGTTCGTATTTTTAAAAAAATAATAAGATAATTATCGTATCGTACTTGTCGCAACTATTTTATTTAGTTGTGTTTCAAAATGATGAAACTTTGGCTCCCTCTACTGAGTCGAACCCAAAAATAATACAGCCTTGCTGATATACGCCTTACTGATTAAAAATTTCTTTTTTAATTATTATCGATGTTTTGGTGAAAAACAAATTATGACGATTTGCCCCTTTTTCTCTTGTTTAGGATTTTGGTGAGGAGACTCCTGCCAAGGATGTCCTTATGGAATATCTCAAACAAAGTTCTGTACACTAAATTTTCAATAAAAAAAAATATAAGTGAAAATTCGTATCAGCCTTTGTTTATTTCAAATTAGCATAAGGTAGAATAAGTAACCCCACAAAATTAAGAGCGAAGATTTCACAGGTTGTTCGATCCATTTAATTGCTTTCGCAGAAGCTTTTATGATTTTTCCAATCATTTACTTGACATTCCCTGAAAAAAAAAAAGAAATCTTTTAATTTATGAAAAGACAAAAATTTTGATTGGTTTATTATTATTATTATGAATAATCTCTGAAACTTAACATTTTTTACCATTGATTATTAATAGTAATGCTCAAAGTAAAAATACAACAGTTATATATTATAAGAAATTGAATTTGGTAAAAAATAACATAAATACCTTCCGCAGTACCAAATTTTTTTACACTGAGAGCATCGTTGCTTGGCCGAGCCCTTGCAATTACCACACTTTTTTGCATCGATGCACTCGAGTTTGTCCCAATCGTAAGCATCGCTTAAAATTT
The DNA here is from genome assembly GCA_949825005.1 of Gasteruption jaculator. Lineage (NCBI taxonomy): Eukaryota > Metazoa > Arthropoda > Insecta > Hymenoptera > Gasteruptiidae > Gasteruption > Gasteruption jaculator. The sequence goes on along the minus strand of OX463769.1, from coordinate 10,048,373 downwards.
GAGCAACTGTCTTGATGTACTCGATATCGGTTGTAAATAAGCTCTGTGCCTGGAGTTTGACTAACTTTTTCCACTTTTTGTGATGTTTCTCGAGAATCGAACTGCGAATCTGGTATCGATGAAAAAATTCAGAATTATTGTATCTCTCAATTTCAAAGAACAGAAAATTGGAAAATTCGAGTCTTCTACCTGTGGAATTATTTCTATAGTGACGGGTCTCTGGGTGTTTGTCGAAGCGGATATGTTCAAGTAACTCAACCAAGCTCGCAATTCTGCCAAAGGTGGAAGCTGATCGAGTGTGATTTCTTGCAAATATTTCTGCAACTATCGATAATTTTGAAGGAAATATGCATTTATCTATTAATTTCTATTTGATACTTAATTCAATTCAATGAAATACTAAAAAAAAATGTACCCGTGATAACTGAGCCAATCTGAACTCCGTAATTTCGTAATAGGGGGCACATTTGGGATTGAGAAGGAGTTCGCGTAATCCAAACCACACTTGCCCCTCGATTTTTGATACTTTCCCTTCTTCCTCTGGGTCCACTTTTCTCCAATTTCCGTGATACACCATTTTTTCTCCTTGAAAATTGATTAATTAGAAAATTAATTTCTCATCTTAACATTCAGGAATTTGGATTAACACGAATTCGGAACAATCGATACCATCCTTGCTCGTTCTTCTCCATGGTCGAGTCTCGATCAGTCGAGTCAATAAATAAGGAACATCGTGGGTCATCAACATTCGTGATAATACCGCGAGGGGTAAATTATCAGCGAATTCAGCTAAATAACGTAAAATGGAGATGCTTCTCATCGCTATGTTGAATTCCAATTCTCCTTTTTTTTCCACAAGCTCCTCCAAGCAGGATCTGAAAAAACAAAAATTGGAATATTTCACGATCATTCGATATTGAAAATAAAATTGGGATACAATTAAACAAAATTGAAAATTCTACAAATTTTGTTGAACATTAGTAGCTACAAGTATCTTGAGAATACATAAATTCAGAAATATTATTAAAATATAATATTTTTGAGATTAAAATTCGTCTGAATTAAGGTAAATCGAAATTTGTTTTTTTTTTAAATTAATTATTCGTTAAAAAAACAAAATCAAAATTAGAAAAATTATGAAAATATCAGTCACTTTTGATTTTCAGGTGCATCGTCGACGGCTTTTCTGCCGTTTTCCTCGTGATGGATCAAAAGAGTGACGTTGTTGACTGCGTAATCGACCAAATCCAGAACGGAGTCGTCCAAAGTTTGGGCGCTATCGCTATGGAAAAGTGCACTTTCCAACAGAGAGGCGGCTAATTCTTCGTGATAGAATACACTGAAAATCAGAAACGTGTTTTGAGGTTCCCCATAAGTTTCCATCATCAGGGGAAACGCCTTCTGTTTCCATACGTTCACTTGAATCGCTTCATAAATCAAAATTGGAATCTGAAAAAAAAATGAAAGCAAGACGAGCAATTAGAATTTTTCAAAGAAAAAAAAAAATTTATTTGGCGAATTTGGAAGACTCACTTTGTTCAGAGTAACGAGCCAATCCTTGACGCTTTCTTCCTGCAAATTGTTGATTTCCAGGATGTTTTGTTGGTTCAGAAGCATCAATTTTTTATGAAATTCGAACCACCTATGTGAAAATAAATTCCGTGAATTTTATTTTTTTTTTGTAAAAGTACGAATAAGTATTTTTGCTAAAGAAAATTATTTGATTTATTATTATTTACTTTGTGAATGAATTTTTATCATTTCACGGAAATTATTATTGTTTAATTATTATTTTATTTAATTGGATTACTTTGTTTTTTTGAATTCGATATTTTTCGTTTTGTTTATTTAGGAATATTAATTTCTTCTTTTTTTACCTTTTTGTACCGAAATCTTCGAGGGTTGAAATCTTCAGTGATTCGACAAACGATTCAATTTCCCAGGACTGTAAAATATTTTCCATTTTCCAGTGAAACTTTTATCCACTTTTAGACTATTTTCCCGTTATTATAATATCATTTACTTTTCTATCGTTGTCTGTAGATGTTGTTTACGTTACAAATGGTTCTTCTTTTTTTGGTTTTGTATTTTGTTTAATCGATAATTTTATTTACGCGCTCACACACACACATACGCGATCTACTTATATGTTCCACTCCATTTAAATTTTTGGCGGGAAGTAGTAGTAGTTACTATACCACTATAGTCGTATAATAACGATAAACAAATTGTAATTGACCACTACTCCATTGATAACATATATTGTTTTGACAGCAAAATTAAATTCCAGGAAAGGACAATTATTATTTCGATATTTCAGCATCGAATGTTAAAGTTCCGCTACCAGGAGAACACGACACCCGAGGTAGTAGGTAAAAGTGTAATATCCCTGTCTCTTTCTATCTCTCATAGTCCGCATACCTCTTTCTCCCTCTATCTCACACCCACTCCTGTGGACTGTTCTCCTGATGCCGAAATTAAATACCCCATCGCTTTTCCGCGTTCGCGTCTCCATTTTAGTATCGAGTATTTGATGTTTTCTCATCAAGATCGTAGTATGTTGACGAAAGTCCGCGTGCATCCTGGTTTATTTCATCCACCCTCTACCCTGTTGATTTCCACCTTTCGTGCATTTGAGCTTCAGAAATAGTGTCAACATAACCTAAAAGGCTCAGAAGTTACGAAAATACGAGATGTTGTGTTACAAGTAAACACAGATTAATGAATGAACGCGAAGTGAAATTGTCGTTAAATTGTAAATAAATAATGGATCTGAAGGGGTTACTAAAAAATTGCGTGGACACTAAAAAAGGTGAAGTAACATAAAAAAATCCTCTACTTTTTTTTTCTTTCTTTTCAACTTTATTAATAATTGACTTCGCGCGTCCCTTTATTTTCAGTCAATAAAGACCCTGAAGAAATTGAGAAAGTGGAGGACGAATATTTCAAAAGCATCTACGAGAAATGGAAGGGAACGAAAACCAAGGACAAGGATTTGTCTTACAAAGTTATTCCAAAGTTTTACTTTAAGGTTAGAAATTAAATCTATTTTTTACCGAGAATCCCCGTTCAAAAAAGACCAACGGTGGACCGAACCGCTGTAGCCAAAGGGTTAACTTCCTTTTTAATTTTGGTTTAGTTACCGAAAGAAGATGAGATACTGCCGCAGAAATTGAGGGAAGAAACCAGAGCTTTGTTCCTACAAAGACGATCCAGACAATTACTAGACAATAACGAGTTGAAGGCGTTATGGGTCCTTTTGGATACACATCACAGTCCACCCTTATCGGGGGACGAACAGTTGATCAACTATGAGGATTTCAAGAAAGTCGGAGAATCCGTGGGACCCAAGTGCAGTCCTTATTTCACAGCGGTTGTGTTCGCCAAACTCCAGCAGGGAGATCCTCACGGGAGAATCAGTATTATGGCGTTATTCAATTATGTTATGAGGAAAGTTTGGTTGCACCAAACCAGGATCGGGTTGTCTTTGTATGACGTCACTGGACAGGGGTATCTTCGAGAATCGGTTAAGTATCGCTAAGAGAACTTTCATTACTTTTCAATTTTGTCAACCCTTTCCGATTGAACTTTTTCCTGAACGAAAAAAATCCTTTGTGTACATTATTAAAATTTAGTATCATAATAATAACATAAAATATATTATAATGATTAGTACACTATAGTTAAGTAATATATAGTAACTAACAATATAATAATCTAAAAAAAAATATGTACATTTTCAGAGGAATATGCTTTACACCTTGTTACTAATTTTTTCTAATTTTCCATTTCTAGGATCTGGAAAATTACATTTTGGAGTTAATTCCCACACTGCCGCAGTTGGAGGGTTTGGAAAAATCCTTCCATTCTTTCTACGTGTGCACCGCGGTGAGAAAGTTCCTGTTCTTCTTAGACCCCCTGCGAACAGGGAAAGTGAGAATCCAGGATATCTTGGCCTGCAGTTTCCTAGACGATCTTCTGGAACTGCGCGACGAAGATTTACCGAAGGACTTGCAGGAGGCAAATTGGTTCTCGGCACCCTCCGCTCTCAAAGTTTACGGGCAGTATTTGAATCTGGATCGAGATCACAATGGGATGCTTAATAAAGAGGAACTCTCGGGGTGGGTTATCAAAGGAATAGAAAACAAAAATTTTAATCTCTTATTTTTCTTTTTTTTTTGTTATTATCCTTTATTTACTGACAGATATGGGACTCGGACGTTAACGGGAGTATTTTTGGAGCGAGTGTTCCAAGAATGTCTAACTTACGAAGGAGAGATGGATTATAAGACTTACTTGGATTTCGTCCTGGCTTTGGAAAACCGCCACGAACCTCAAAGTTTGCATTACCTGTTCCGAATTTTGGATATTAATAATCGAGGATACTTGGATACCTTTTGTTTGAATTATTTCTTTAGAGTATGTATTGTTTTTTATACGGAGGGAATTAAGAATTTTTTCCATTCTCGAAAATTGAAAGCAACTAAAAATTGCCTAATAGTTAGGATGATAATAATAATAATTTGCAGGCAATTAAAGAACAAATGACGTTGCATGGACAGGAACCGGTAAGCTTCGAGGACGTTAAGGATGAAATTTTTGATATGGTAAAACCAGCGGATCCTTGCAAAATTACGTTACAGGACCTCTTATCCTGGTAAGAATATTTTCTCAACAATATGGATATGGGAAACTAGTCCTGTAAATTCTCAGACAAATGGGGACCATAAGTTTAGATAAATTAAGGCAACATCATTAATTCTTATCGCGGTCGTTGAAAATATTCCAGCGGTCAAGGAGACACAATGGTGAGCATTTTAATCGAATTCCACGGATTCTGGGCATATGAAAACCGGGAGGCAATGGCAGCTGATACCGGCGATGAATCATCCCACGTATGATGTAACTTTATCAACAACCTAAACGGAAATATAATTATTTTTTTTAATTATAATTGTTTTCTTTTTTCCCTTTGCTGCTTCTCCGAATTTCCTGTGTATTTTCTTCCCAAACCTTTCTTTCCTTTTTGATTCTACGAATACTGCACTGAGGAGTGATGTAATGAATTTCACTCTTATTATTTTTGATATATCACTTTTGTATAGCAATTTTTCTATTTTACACAATTTTTTGCATTTTTCTTACTTTCTAGTGTATGCATTTCGATTATTTTCAAACTTCCCTTTGGGTATCAAATTAATAAAAATTATAAAGTAATAAATATTTCATTCTATTACATAAATTGTAATTAATTCTTATCATAATGTCTGATCAATTTTTCTCTATTATATTTTCTATCAACTTCCCTTTAGGTATTAAATTAATAAAAATTATAAACTAATAAATATTTCATTCTATTACATAAACTGTAACTAATTCTCATCATAATAAATCAATTTTTCTCTATGATATATTCTCTATCAATTCTTATTATAATTCAAATTCATTGTCAGATCCTTTCGAAGCCCAGAATCTGAAAACTGATGGTTCATCTCTTATCAATTTTTCTCTCTCATAAATTTCCATTGTAATTCAAATTCAGGTACTTTTGCAGCCTGAAAACTAATGATTCATCTCTGGATTCAACCTCTTTCGACCGGATTCATTATTGGAGGCTAAGAAAAACGCGAGAAACTTGTTTTTTCCTGCGTAGGTTTCAAACTCCAGCCGCCATCATTCTTTCAAGAGATTCAAACGCCAAACGCTCTTGGGAGGTCTGTTTTTGAAGCAGAGAGGGGAAAAACATCCTGTGGAATCGAGAGGGGGGCAGATTTCAGTTAGACTCGGTAGGGCGCCACAGCTTCCTCCCTCGGACTCGTGACGCTTCGCAGTTCTTCCTGTAAATTTCAAATGATTTCAAATCCCTCGTAGTAAAGTACCTTTTTTTTCCGCGCGATAACGATCCTTTATCATCGACTTTTCTCGCGTATCGTTAAAACCGTGGAAACGGAAACGTCGACTCGCGCGGTTCGGATTTGGGGTTTCCGAATTCAAAAGAGAATCGGAGTTCGGCGAAAAAGTGACAGTGGAGGAGAAAAGGAAAGGCAGGGGCGAGTAACTGACACGGCGGTTGCATTTGAACTCCGACTCAAGCCCAACGGTCGAACGACGCGACGTAACGATATTCGCGTGTGATTTTTGTCCTCCTCTTTCTCTCGCGATCTCTTCCCTCGTCTTGGAAAGGAAGAAACGACAGCGGATCAGGAACCCGATGAACGGAAGTCTACCTCCCGGCCTGAAATCGACGAATCGCTGGAGATTGTTTACGTAGTATATATAGATACAGGAGCAAACGGGCGAAGAAAGGAGCAGGCAGGCAATTGGTTTGGGCCGCACACGCACACAAGCAATCGCTACGGTAAACAATGGACCCTTTCACTCAGGTAATCCTCGCAACTTAGCTACACGGGCTTATTTATGTTCCGTATGTCTCTTGTGTTATGTACGTAAATACTCGAGTACATGTTGCCCGCTGCGCCTTTTCTCTTTGTTCAGGTCTTAGCCTAGCGGGTCTAGCCCCATGCCCTTCTAGGTAAGAAGGTACTGAATACGTAAGTACGTGGTACCTTGCAATTGCTATTCACTTGGGCCGTACAATGCTGTAAAACGTCACGTAGCTGGTGGTTGCTGGAAACGTCTCTACTTTAGGATTAACTGTTTTTCCGGAATTTTTTGTGTTTTTCAGGAGAGTTTCCTTTGGATTCCAGTGGAGTCCTGAATTTGAATGTTACTTTTTCTCCAATTGTTATTTTTATTTATATTATTGTTTGTAATATTTACTTCATTTTAACCCTTTCGCTAAGGCGCTTGGATCAACCGTTTTTCTTTTTTTGAACAGGATCCTTCGTCAAAAATATAAATTTTTGCCTCGAAGCACCAATTGGCATAATTTGTGGAAATTCTTACATTCATTTTATTTTATAAATGAAGCCCATGGATAGTAAAGCTGAAAAAATTTAATCTTGGCCAAAATATAATTTTTTGGTAAAGTTGATTTTTTTTTAAAAGCAAAAATTGTAATAGAAAATAGGTAGAATAAATATGTTTTTAACGTGTATGCGTTAGAACAACATATATTTGCATAAAAGAATAGCAAAATAGCCATAAGTAGGGATAAAAAAATATTAGTCATAACTTTACCATTTTTCGGACATCTACATGAGGACATCTTGGATGCTGGATATATCCGGCGTTCTTCTCCAGCAGACCGTCAAGTGAATGTCGGATATATCCAGCGTCAGGAGCGAAAGGGTTAATTATCCTGAAAGTCTTGTATGCAAAAAATTAAGAATTTGCAAAATTGCAAGTTTGCAAAATTGCGTATATTTTTGTTAGTATTTCTGTATATTCGAGCTCTGCGAGCTCTGGAGAAAATATGTTAGTGTAATTGAATAATTGTAATGGCATGTTGAAGTCAAAATTACAATTACCAAAAGTAAAATAACGATACTAGTATAACAATAAATCTACTATACTACTACTAACAATACTACTACTATAAACAACTGTTGTATCAGAGAATGTTGGAACGTGCAAGGGCAAGGAGGGAAAAATTAGACACTCAGTTATCCAATGCTGGCCACGACGTGAAAAAACACAGGAGTCCTTTGAAGGATGCTAATGCCATTTTGGAAAAAGCACCAACAAGTAAGAGCGATTCAAAAATAAAAACTATTAAAATCCCCATTGCGTTACAAATACACATTTTTAGAATATACAGCGTTCAGCTATTTATAATAATAAAGTTGAAATGAAAACAGATTTTCAAAAATACTTGAATCCAGTTGTTGTAATATTACCAACAATAATAAATCATATTCTTACCTTTCTAGTAACAAAGCCTCAGAAACAGGTCCAATCCCCTGTGAAAAATGGAACTGTGCAGTCTATCAGAGAAGTTGAGAAGTCTCCGGAGAAATCTCCAAGGAAAAGTACTCCTAAAACAAATGATAGGATGGAACATCAGCTGAAAGAAAATCAAGAGAGAGGAGATAAACAAATCTCCAACGTAAAGTCCAAGCTACAAAGACTGGGCAAACTGTACTCCGGTATGAAGCCGCTCATAATACGCCTTACTCCCACGCAACTTCCTTGTATACTTTATCATCGTCATCATCATCGCTGTCATTACGATCTCTCGGCTCTCTTCAAACTGGTTCCTTGGTCTCAAGACTTTGTGTTTCTCTTCTGTTCTATCTAGAAAGAAAATACCGCCTATATAGAATGTTCATGTATTAAAATTTCTTCGCACATGTAACTTTCTTGCATCCTCATCTCGAGATTGAAGTCGAAGATAAACAGAGGGTTTAATTCTTCATACGAAAATTACCATTCGATATCTCATGAGAAATCATTTAATTTAAATTTTTTTCTTACAGCGAATTTAAATCTCTTTTGAAATTACAAATTTCGTAACTCAGCTTTGAGTAAATATAGAGAATTCGTACCAAGGATATTAAACCTGAATGAAGTATTTTTAAGTTTAATGTCAATTCAAAGAAATGAATTATAAAAAAAAGTTTAATGTCAAATCAATGAAATGAATTCTAAAAAGAAATTCTTGTAGATGACAACAATCGTGAGTTGAGTTCACCGATTCATAGAACGGAGGAAAAATTCGCGGCAGAGGAAACTTACGTGGAACGCAAACCAGTAAAAGTCGGTGCCAGGCTCGATAGATTAGCGGCTTTAGCCTCGACTATCAACAATTGGGAAGATGATCTGTCTCACCCGACATTGGTAATCTCACGAGAGCCTCGAAGCACCGATCGGCATAATTTGTAGAAATTCTTACATTCATTTTATTTTATAGGTGAAGCCCACGGATAGTAAAGCTGAAAAAATTCAAGCTAAAATCAACGATAGGGTAAAAAACGCACAGGAACCACAACCTAGTACTAGTGGATTCAACTCCAATACCTATCGAGTCAATGGGAACAAAGAAACCAGTGGTACGAAGCAGCTGAAATGGGATAAAACCGTGTTGGAAACTCTGGTAAGTTTGACAGAACAGAAATGTCCTCTTGACTTTGATGAAAAAATTAATTCCCTATGTCAGCTATCGAGTCCCTTTTTTGCAAATATTATGGTTTCATCGAACCAGAAAGAAAAAAAAAGATTTCATGAAACCTCTCAATATCAGTTGTTCGGAAATATTGCAGGAGGCTCAGGGCTTTACTCGTACTCAAAGCAATTCCAGACTTGTGTATGACTATAAGAGTTGTTCTCAGGGATCGAAGGGTAAATCTCCATCGAAGACGATTAAGGAAGATGCGGAGAGTGTAACAGATTCCAAGGAGAATAGCAAAGCCGAAAACAGCAGCAGTCTTACCGGCAGTCCTACTTCGAATTCTTCGAAAAGCAGCGACGCAGGAACTTCGAAAACCCCTGACCGAGCGGTTAATAAAAATGTTAGTTCCAATAATCATCGAGCTGGTAACGCTAGATTTGGTTATAATGGCAGTTCTCCTAAAAATTCGGCTCTACAGTCGTCACCAGGTTCTGTCCTGAGTAAAGCCTCGATGTTCGAGTCGAAAAATATGAATGTCAAGACCAAGGATCCTGCTGAAATGACACTTTCCGAGAGAATGGCTCTTTTCGAGAGAAACAAAGGCGAGGCTCCTTTGCTACCGAAAGCGCCCCTAACGATGTCCGTGCCGACAAAGAAATTAATGGAGAAATCAAATTCTCCGAAAAATCAAAACGGTTTGTGAACCTTTTTTTTTTATTGGGTTTTGAAGACTCTGAAGTCTAAGACCAGACGTCCATAGTTTGAATACAATAGTTAAAGATTAATAATAGCAATATAAAAAATAATAATAATAATAGTAATACTCATGCTAACTAAAAATATTTACTTTCCAATTTTTCTTCGAACATCAGTCGTTAATGTTTGCCTTGCACGTTTCAGATCGTTTGAAAGAAACTCCAAAAACGGCGGTTGGCGTTCAGAAAGCGATATTTGAACAAGGAGGGCAACCTCAGGAGCTGGAAAACAATATCTTACGAAACGCTCAGATGGAAAGGCAACGAGAATTGGAAATGCTTCGATCGAGGTTTAACAGGAACAAGCAAATGGCCCAAGCCGCTGCTGGATCTTGTATTCGTACGAGCGAGAGCAGTGAGGGAAAGCCGAATTCTCCCAAGAATTCTCCGGTTTGTCCTGTTAAACCCACACCCGCATCTGTAAATTATCCATTTCTCTTCTTTTTTTTTCTTTTCAAAATCATTTCCAGAAATGAACGAAAGACTCAATTGAAGAAATCACTTTTCAGGATCAAAATCAGGTCGTGCCTCCAGCACCGCCGCTACCGTCGCATCGAAACGAGAAAAATGGTGTGTCGATTCAGAGCAAAATGTCGCCCAGTAAAAGACAAGGTTCGAGATACAGAATTTAAGCTCGCATGTATTTCAATGCAAAATTCGTTCTACAATTTTGGTTTTTTGCTAAACAGTTGCCGGAAGTCCACCGAAAATCGAGAGTGCGAAGCTCCCGTCGGATATCAAGCGAATTAGAGTTTCTCCTCCAAAACCCGGACATTTGTATCCAAACCTAGAGGCGATTGACGTTACGGAGACTGAGACGGAAACCGAATCTGGAACGGAATATACCGTTGGAAGTACGGAGCCTGAAACTGCGACTTTGGATGAACAATCCGAGGAAACTGGAACCGAGGGGGAATATTATGTGAATCAAGTACGTATTTTTTTATTATTATTTTCATTTAAGAAATGTTTATTCGAATGACTTCTATTAATAGTATCGCTAAAAAAAATTTCTCTTTCACAGAACAATGATAATTCCGATTACGATAGCACAGACGAAACCGACGATATCGTCAACACAAGTTTGGGAAGGAGCATTTTACGTGCGGTTAATCACCAGACGATTTTAAATAAAAAGGTAAGCTTAGAAATTTTAGAATAAAAAAATAGAGGAAATGAATGTTACCGATCTCACTGCCGGAAATTGTTGTTCTTCCACCAGAGATCCATCGAACCCGATCCCGATAGCACTACGTCGGATATTTCAGTGCTGGATGAGATGGACGAGTATTTAGACGAGTGTCTTGCTGTGCAAGAAGCTCAAGGGATTAATCCCAATAAAGAAGAAGGACCGACCCCACCGAAACTTAATAGGGCTGGAAAGAGTCCTTCCGCTCCTTCAACAAGTTTCAAATATATGCAAGGGTAAGGAAACAAATTTGGTAATCGAATCGTGTTACAATTTGTTATTAGGATTTTTAGGGGCAAAAAAATGGAGAGTATTTGGGTTTGAAATAAATAAGTTCACGTGTCAAATTTCCTTTGTTAAACTTTCTCGAATTTTTTTTTTTTCACAGATCGTCGTATCGGTCACCAATTAAAGTAGTAACTCCAAAATCATCACCACGCAAACAAGAGCAGTACGTCGTAGAAGGAGATAACTGCGTGCCTCTAATGCATAGCGTTAGTTTTTACCGGCGTCAACAGTCACAGGTGATCCAAAAAAATTCATATCAAAATTTAAAAACCTCGACCAAGACTATATTTAAAATCAATTTGACGGAATATTTAAAAATCTATTTTACCTGCGACTCGTTCTTAAAAAGGGCGAAGAAAACGTCGATGCTAATTAAACATTTTACTACTTTCAGACTCCAAAAACACCTGTTCGCTTGGTATCGAGAATAGGAGGGAATATAGATTCCTCCTCTGAAGAATATAATAACGGCAATGATAGAAACGAAACTGCTTTGGTTCAGGATAAAATCAAGCGATTGTTGGATGAAATTTGCAAACAGCAAACTATCATTGGTCAAGCAAGTCAGGCGTTGAATTTATGTAATGCCACGGTCGAATTTAGTGGATCTAGGGAGCAGGTTGAAGGAGAGAGATTGCTTCTCCTTGCCAGTAAGCAATTACGTCCCTCTTTTCATTTTTTTTAATAACAATTAATAGACATTTTCCTGATATTTTTCATGACGTTCCTTTCAGCTCACAGACGCCAAGCTGCTCTGAACGAGGTTCAGAGACTCAAAGTCGAGGGAACTCTGAGGCCAGTGGTTCCTGGAGCCCCGGAGATTCAAGAGAGCGGCTCTCTAACTATATCGGCGATAACTTTGCCATTGAAACGCGAGTATTTCCGTAACGTCGATAATGGTGAGTAAATTAAAAGTGTGGAATTTAATATCGACACTTTGCCGCACGCACGTCTGATCGGGATTCTTCCGTTTGGCGCCGGTATAAATTTTTATGTACGATGCCAACGTGGTGCCACCGGCGCTTGCCCGATAGGTTTCGCGTGGCACCACCTGACGGCATAGCGTTAATTTGCATGATATTTTTTTGATGGAATTTATTCGTTTATTATGTATGTATTTGTTATTCATTGACCATTAATTATTTATTAACGTTTGACATTTCATTCCAGATACGCGGTTACACTTTGTGTGTATGGTACGTCATTTGGAGAACATCGTAGCGACTCCAGTGGTCGTCGCTGAATCCGGTGACTCCTGTCTCCGGTTTCCGTCCACTTTGAAATTACAGGATCTCTACAGCGATTTCAAAATTACAATCGAGGTTTATTCTTTACAAACGGACGCTGAAGTTTTACCCCACGAAATTAAGTATCACATTAATAGCGGCAGCAACGCGGGAAATGGAGTTACCAATAGTGGGAAAAAGGTACTGCAATATTAAAAAATTTCGGAAGGTTGAAGAAAATCGAAAATTTCAAGAATTGAAAATTCCTTTTACCGATTCTTAGTTGAAAAGGAATAGCAATTCACGAATTTCTTTTCAATTGCAGGCTTCTGGTAAGACCCCCAAGAAATTCTCGAAACAAGAAAGTCGATTAATTATGCCCACCGTTCAGAGTCCCGCCGGACCCTCTGCCGTTAGATCCCCGGCGTTTTCTTTATCCGGATACGTCGTTTTCAGTTTGAAGGAAGTTCATCGACAACAGTTTACCTTGAATAAGGTTTGTGAAGTTATTATTATTTTGCATTTTAGATTCTATGTAAAATATACTCGATTGAACAATTTTATGCGACTTTATTATATATTTAATTGCGATTCTATTTATTATTTAATATTTAAATAAAAGTGGAGTGGATCTATTCTACAATACAAAATTTATTTTAAAACTTCTTTTGAAAAATTTACTCAAGAATTTTTTCCAATTTACTTTGAGATATCGACCGATTATCAATTAACGTCTCTAATTATTCTTCGCCAACAGGTACCTCGTCAGTCGCCGTTGGAAGGGCGGTTGCAAATGCACGTTTCGTGCGAGCTTTCGGTATCGGTAGAACATCGTGGATTCCTGACGATGTTTGAGGACGTATCCGGATTCGGAGCCTGGCATCGTCGGTGGTGTCTTCTCAAAGGAGCTACGCTCTCTTACTGGAAGTACCCCGACGACGAACGCAAGAAGACGCCGATCGGCAGTCTAGATTTACAAGGTGGGTGCCTTGCGTCTATAATTTTTCCGTTATCGATCAATTATTCACCTTTTGTTTACCTATATTATCGAATTTCAGGTGTTACCACAAACGTCGTGGGACTGGTATCGAGGGATATTTGTGCACGGCCGAACACAATTCTACTAGAAACGAGTAGACCAGCGCAACCAGGGGACACTGAGAGTCTCGTTACTATCAGAAATGGCTCACAAACTGTTATCAGGTATTATCAATTTTAAGAGTAGAGGTACTATACTAAATAAATAAAATATTGAAAAAATACAGATACTAGATAAATAAAAATGGATAATAATATTGCTTCCTCACTTTCCAGGTCACGTTAATTTTAATATTTTTTTATTATCGAATTTAATTATTATAATATTTAATTATTATAATAATTATTATAATATTTAAAAATTATTGAAGAAATACTAATTCCCGATTTCTTGATATTTGCAGACATTTATTATCAGCGGATACTAAGGAAGAGAGGTTGGAGTGGAGCTCAAAGTTCAACAAAACACTAAGTCTCATTCGCGCATGGGGTGGAACATCTTCCTCGACGTTATCTTAATTCGTCCCTTCGTATCATATTTAACGTAGAATTTAATATAAGCACCTACCTAATCATTAATCATATGATTATGATGCAATTTTCTAGATAAACTGACATTTGATTTTTCTCACAACAGTCAATCATTGACTGAAGAGATCGATCTGAATTCGTCATTCGGGATTTAATTATTTAATGAATTTTAATTCTTCAAGGAATTACTAAGCGATTGAATGAAATAATTCATTACTGAAAATAACGGTCGTTAAAACCTCCGTTTTTTTTTGGATACCTAAAGAAACTAAGCTTAAAATTAATTTAAAGACAAAGATTCGGATCTGAAAGTTCAGTATTTTCAATTTTAATTGATTAATAGATTTCGTCAGTTATCGATTTATCGAGTCGTGACGGCAATTGAAAGCTTACTAACTTGTAAATAATTTACAGCGAGGAGGCGGAAAGATTATGAAATTCAGAATTTTCGTATCAATTAATCCTTTCTAATATATCAACAGTGAAGTTGGAAATTATGATTTTTCTGTTAAGTAAATAATTACTAGCTGAATTAACCACTAATCACCGTTTGATTAATCAATTAGCAATATTCAGTTGTCCTGTTAAGGAAATTTATATACAAAGTGAAAACTAGAAAGTAGATGCTAATTTTAAAGAAAACATTTTTTTCCCCCGAAAATTCACTACTTCCAAGGAAACGCATTTCTTCATAATTTGATAATAAGTTTTTGTCAAATGTCTCTTGTTTTTTTTTCTGTCGAAAGTTACAAATTTGGTTGAATAATATTTGTAGAAATCGAATTTGTTATTTTTACTTCTTTCATTCGCAACTTGATGCGAAAATTATTCGTAAATTTTTCAAAAGATGGTTTTTTGAAAATATGTTTATTTAAAAATAGAAAGTCAGCTTTGTTTTTCTCAATGTGTAAAATTAAATATGGGGAGTTTCACAGAAACGTTTTCAATCTTTTGAAATATTCTTAAAAATTGGAAGAATCTCGATCTGCTTTTAATTTTCACTCTGTACATATTTCTACAGTTTCGCTAAATTTATTATATACATGGACGTATATATATATATATGTATTATTTTTTATATCACGTCGACGTGTCATATGTAAATGTAAACAAAGGAATCTTTATTAAAAGGAAGTTTTAGAGTATACAAGTTTTATTTGTACACGTTGCAAATCAATCGTTGTTACATATACATATGAGAACAAAATATTGTAATAATATATTCTTGTACGGAACACAGTAGAAATAAGGGGAGTTTCAAAGTGTAGTGGAATCTACGTAATTTCACCGTGTCTTTCTGGTATTCGTACCGGTACCAATCGTGTCATTTTTTTCCATTATTTTTATTTATTCTTTCTTTTTCTTTTCTTCGTCGCTACCACTTATTACACAATTCCGCAAATTCTGTAAATTCCACTGAATACCAAAGACACACGACCTCGAAATTACGCACTTCGGTGCCGAACGCCGCGGCGCTCCAATTTTACAATCATGCATCCTGTTCGAGTTTACAACGACAAAGAATGTTTTTATTAGAAAGTGTAATTAACATTTTCACTAATTCGAAAATGTAATTTTCACTAATTCGAATACCTCTTTCCTAAATTTTTATTTTGGGAAAGATGGGTTTTTGAAAATAAAATTCGCGACGAAATCATAGCAATTTTCGAATTAGCAGAAAATTTTGGTATTTTTTTTTAAAGGTGAATTTTTGTCAAAAATGATATCGACCGATACCGTAAAAAATTCTCTCGGAATTTTCAAAAAACACAAAATTCTTCAGAAACAAACAGGCAGAAATGTATACAAATAGAAGGTCGACTTTCAAATTACTCTCAAAATTCAATTGTACAAAATCTTTCCGGAATTTTTCAAAAACAAAATTCTTTAGAAACGATAAAGGAAAATTTGTTAAAAAAACGGCGTTTTTCAAATTCCACTCAAAATGGAATTCTAATTTCTCGGGAAAATATCGATTCGCCGATGAATTGACTTTTTTTCACAAAAAAAAAGAATTATAAAAAATCTTCTGGAAATTTTTTAAAATCAGAACCAAAGAACAACTCCAGTTCATGAAAAAAAAAATACCGTCTCTAAAATTCCGTTCAAAATTATCAATTTAATTACTGACAAATTGAGTCATAGAAAATCTTAATGGAAACCCATAATCGTGCCAATTATTCACCGTTTCCTCTATAATGCCATAATTCGAACCACCTTTTCTGGAGAATTTTTTTCTCTTGTCACTCGAACTGGAACATTGCGTTTGCGTGTATATGTATGTAGTGTGCGTGTAGGCGTGAATGTACATTTTTGTAAAAAACAAAAAGATCCATATCTAAGCACCAAGCGAGACTTTAGGGTGGAATCCGTCCTTGTCGGCGGTGTACTCCACCAGGTACGTCTTGCCGTCCGGGCCGACGAACGAGAAGCTGCCTTTGACTTCCATAGCTTCGTTCTCGGTGCCCTCGTCCTTCAGCTCGGCGGTTTCCTCCCTTTTCTGACCATCGCTCTGCTCGTAACTGAAATGATAGCCGCCTATGCCGATGTTATTCTGCTCCTCCTGTCGCGTTATCGTGATCTCATTTGGATTTTGTTGAGGAGCCGCCAGAGCCATCGCCAACAGGACCACCAAGACCACTACCTGGAATCATTCGTTGAATTGAATAAATAAAATCGAATTTAGGTATTGGAGTCCTGAAATCAAGAATCGGCGGTTGCTGGAACTGGGAAACTCCAGAAAAAGAATTTGAAAGACCGGAATTTTGAAGTTCCTTATAGTCAAGAGATAAAAAATTGGCCTTAGCTGGAACTGGAGAATTCGAAATTAAGAGAGAAAATAAATGGGATTTGGAATTTTTATGGAATCTAAAATCTTCTGGATTGAGAAAAAGAATGGATAATTGCAGAAGAAGAAAATGAGTACCTGGAATTTGGAATTCTGATGGAATCCAACATTTTTTTAATTGAGGAGAAGAATGAATAATTCCAGAAGAAGAATGGAAACACCTGGGATTTGGAATTTTCATGGCGAGCTTGTTTTATAGGATGCAGAGAATTGATCCTTTGGTATTTTTATGGAACTGGAGAATTCGAAATTAAGAGAGAAAATAAATGGGATTTGGAATTTTTATGGAATCTAAAATCTTGTGGACTGAGGAAAAGAATGAATAATTCCAGAAGAAGATTGGAAACACCTGGGATTTGAAATTCTCATTGGAAGCTTTTTTTTTATGGGATGCTGAGGATTGATCCTTTGGTATTTTTATGGAACCCAAAATCCAGAATCTGATTTAAGAAAAAGGGTCCAACTTATAGTCAAAAGGCATAAAATCTCCTTTTTTATGAGATTCGGGGTCGTTTTGATTAAAAAAAAAAGTGCAGCCAAGAGGCAAGAAGCCCAAGCCCACCTTGAACAGGAGATTTTCAAAAGAAAACGGAAAAATTCTGGACTTTCTATTTCTTATGGGATCCAGAGTCGCCTGGATTGAGAAAAAAAATGTAAATTTCAGAAAATGTTAAAAACGAACTTTTTTTATGGGATCCTTCGGATTGAAAAATTCAAAAGATCGAATTTCTAGCCAAGAACCAAAAAATTGAGGTCATCTGGATCCGAAAAATCCCAGAAGATGAAAAAAAGTCCTGGGATTTGAGATTCATTTTTTATGTGATTCCGCAGGACTGGAGGGAGACGAGGAGAAAATGAAACTGATCCACGGTGAAGCACAATCCGGGCGATTTTGTAATCGAAGGAGATTACGATTACATCTGAAGGATGAAATTCTTTTTTTCTTTTTCTTTTCGTTCTTGGAATTATTAGTCAATCGATGGCTCGAAGAGGAGGACCACAGCAGGTATCTCAGAAAGAAGACGTCACCAAACGTATCTTCTCCACTTTCACTGTTACGCAAAAGAAAAAGAGCCGAGATTTCGGAGACGAGAAATTATGTACTATTACACCGATGGAATTCTCTTTTATTAAAATTTTGACCCAAGCCCGAGGATGGAGCGAAGACGACTCGCGTGAAAAATCTTCGGGACGAGAGTCTACGATTTGCAACCCACCGATTTCATTCTGGAGGAGATTCGCTAACTGCAACTACTGGTCCTTCGATTTAAGGATAATAACGTGAGAATACCGAGGATAGTACAGTGCAAGCTGCATTCAACTCTCCCTTTATATACCGGGAAAATCGCAGGTCCATCCTACTCCCCCACTTTGGCTGATGGATAGAGAAGATTCTTTTCCTTGCAACTGCAACAACAAATGCAACGAATGTCGTTATTAGAGGATACCCGCGGTTCACTTGATGCAGAAGAATTTTTAGATTCCTCCGAAAACTTCCTCCGCAAAACCCTTTGGTTCACTCATATCGTTAATATGTGTATATATATTGTACATGCGGGTCAGAAAAGGGATGAATATGTACCAGTCACGAACTCAATTGATAATTAGGTATGATAAGTTTCTGGGGTGGCTTTTTGCTGTACTATGATTTCCAATGCGGTAGCCACCAATAGGTTTTGAACATAAACCAGTTAAAAGAATTTTTTTTATTTCAAATCAATGGAACGAGTATGAAGTATGGCAAAAGTCTGGTTTGAAAATATCAGACTGGTAAAAATTTTATCTTACAGGATACCCATGAAATTTTGATCACATACTTTGAAGGGTCGATCTGACTTTTCTCATACAATTATACATTTCCCGGGGGTGGAAACTAGAGGGATTTGAAAAAAGGAAATTTTTTAAAATACTTATAATTTTTTTTCTAATTATATATTTATTTAATAATTTTCTGTATTTTTTTAAGTACACGGGCTGTTAAACTCAGTATTAAAAAAATTACAAAAATTACGAAAAAAAGTATTAGAAGGAATGTATAATTAGTTTTAAAAAATTACAAGAATTTTACAATATTTCCTTCTTTTAAGAAAAAAAAAAACAATATGTTTCAGATATTACTTTTCATATTTTATTGTACCTAAGGGGACATTTGAACCACGATGATTGATTTTTACAATATTTGAAAAATATCTCAGAATATTTCTGAAGTTCGTTGAACGAATAGTTTCGAAATGGTAGCCCCTAACATAATATATATATATATATGTATTAAAATATTATATAAATATATTGGACAGGATCTCAGAGACCCAGAGTGCGCTCCGAGGGTTAAATAAAACCGAAGCATGATTGTTTGGAAAAAATCTGTGCTGGATTTTTGCCATACTGCTTTGCCTCCGCGGTTCGAGAATCGCAGATTTTCATGATTTGTGCAATTTCATACTATGAAAAAAAAACAGCAATGGTGGTACCTAAGGTTTAATGAAAAATCGTGAATGCAATTACTCTGGCTGAGGACGCAAAAAAGAGTCAAACTTTCAGCACAGCATTCGCTGGAAGCACTTGTTTCTTTTTTGTGTACTTTGCATTTACCTGCAGCCAACTGGCATCATCGGTACCCACATACGTGCATGCGTAAATAAATCCATGCGGCAAAAAAAGCGACAATTCCCCACATCTTCATAACTTACACGATTAGTATCGAGGATGATAAGACACAACATCGCATCACATCACATACGTCCTTGTGGTTACAGCGTGACATTTCGTTTTTTTTTTACAGATTGGTAGGAAAGTCGATGATGTAACGAAACAACACAACACCGGTCGAAGCATGGTAGGATCAAGCAGAAGTAGAAGCTGAGGATGAAGAAGAAGAAGAAACCGATGCCGATGCCGATGCCGATGCTGCTGATGATGGCGATGTGACCTTGCCATTTGAAGATGCGCCGAGGATGGAAGAAGAAGAAGAAACCCCTCCGGCCAATATTACATCTTTATTCCATCCAGCCTCCTGCTGCTCGTCCTTCTCGTCATCTCCGTTTTATGGAAACTCAAATGGACCATCGACTTCGTTTATGATTTATATCACACGAATGGGGATCCATCGGAACAGGTTTCAGAAACAATTCCATTGCCAGGTAAATTTGGATAGTCGATGTAACGATATTGGCATTGCTGAAATTTACAGGTTGCATAAAAAAAAATTATAGTCACATTTTTGTGGTACTCAATTTGGACAATTTTGTAGAAAAAAAGGCGTCTATTATTATTTTACAGTAATTTTGGGGTGTAATTGTTAAGATGTTCCTGAAGTTTTTGAAATTTCAAATAATTCTAATTTTTGGCGTGTATTAATCAATTTTGTAGTTGCAGATACCAAAAATACCTACTTGTATTGGAAAATTACAGAAAATGTGGGCAAAAAAAGAAAATATTTAGAAAAGGAATCCATTATTATTATATTTCATGGTAGTTTCGGGTATACTTGTTAAAATGTTCCTGCAATTTTGAAAATTTTAAATAATTCACATTTTGGGGGTAGTTCAACCAATTTTGTAGTTGCAGCAACAAAAAACTTCCACTTTCATTGAAAAATCAGAGAAAATATGGACAGAGAAGAAAATGTTTAGAAAAGCAGTCCATCGTTCGAAATTTTCAATATTTACTTTTAAAAACTATAAGAAAGGGGTGAGATTAATAATAATTAGTAAACCACAATATACTAAATTATATTCAACCAACTATGAAAAAATTGTCTATAAAATATATACAGCAGCGACGGCCAAATCTAATAAAAAAAATTTACAATTATATAGTGAAACATGTTACAATCCGACACCAAGCGCATGTAAAGGCTTACTCGGTGTCATGAAAACATATGAATTGCGATGAATGATGTAAATGTCAACCGGGATTTTCTCCCTTATTACCGGCACTTTTTTCCAGTAGGTAATTATTTTTACCATTAAATAAGCGTCGCTTGCAATCTGTTCTTCTTGCATACGTTTATAAGACCAGCGAGATATTTAATCACTCGTATATCATCTTTCTAATGAGAGATTACACGATTATCGTCTTTTCCCTCTTTTTCTCACACCAATACCATGATACGTTTTCGCAATTGATCAAATTACCGAATGGAATTGAAAGTCTTCGACATCAGTACTTTTTTATTTACTTATTTTCCATAAATGTATCCAATCGATCAATGTACATATATATACAAATTGGAGTCATTGATGAAAAATAGAAAAAAAGTTTGTACATCCATGACACTAATCGATTACAATATTTTGCAAATTAATTTAATCATTCCTCGACTTCTCGTTTTTCCTGATGCCGATGCGAAGTCGATGAAGTGTCTTCGCTGTTATATAACCGATGGTACTATTTTTATACCTCATTGTTTTTCCGTATTTCATCCAATTATTTAACATTACAGGTATATACATATATTAGGATCTTGCAAATACTGAGCGAAGAAAAAAAAAAAGGAAGATTCCTTCCGACCTTCGATGCACGTATCCGATGCCTGCATTCACGAGCATCCTTCGATACGATCGCTGCTGATTCAGAGGGATGATGAAGCACAGAAGCTTACAGAAGCACCTACATGTTCGCAGCATGACTCGATGATCGGTTTCCGTGGACTCCATCGATGCTCGACAAAGCCTCGACGAAGAAGACTATATTTACCTACTCGACACAGTAGCTTCTTTCCTCGCTTCGTCTTTCTTGGTTACTTAATAGCTCGAGTGGACTTATATGGTATTCTCTATTCTTCCATCGCATCGATGGGGATTTCATGGAAGGTTTCCTGCGATCGGAATACGACCCGACCCCAACATTCTTATTAAAAAAGGTACAGGTGTGTCGAAGAAGGATCTTTTACTAGACATTTCAATTAAGGCTCGATATCAGGGTTCTCTTATTATCAGTAAGGAAGAATTAAAAAAAAAGTGTCGGTAATAGGGGTAGAATCCTCCAGTTTCAGAAAAACCAATGTCGAGTCGAATAGGATCGACCTCGACGATGAAAAAAATTGAACCCTCGATTGAGTTTCGAAGATATTTCTCCAGCGAAGTGGTTGGAGTTTATTCCAACTCTTTCGAGACGGTATCAATTTCCTGACTCTAATTTTTGTGCATTTCTTCTGCATAGGAGACTATAGCTGGCGAAAAAGAAGAAAAGACCCAGCAAAATGAGGAACATCGACCAGGTGGAATTTCGCAAGACACCGCACCGGCCGGACTCCTTCCACGAGGTCGACGTCGTCCTCTCGTCGGGGGCTCGTTGCGTAACCGATGAGCACGATGGCACGGTTCGCTAAATGCCACACCACTGTCGGCACTGTTGAGCCTCGCGAGTCCCATTTGTATATTTGCACACACAGCTTTGCCTTCATGTGAGCGAGCATCTACTTTCTGCCGCTACATACATACAAAAATATGCACATATACGCTTCTATGTATGTATTTCTTCAGCTCCCCCGAGTGCCTCCTCCTCGTGGACCCGTGGCTCGAAGACGTTACCGGAGGAGGATGCAAGAGGATCTCGTCTCCATGAGCCTCTGCCCTTTTGGCTGAAGATAATACGACCTCACCATTTGACCGCACTATGACTGTAGCTATGGTAAGTAGCTGTGTGCATGAATTCGACGGTGTACGATTGATTTATTCGACGGCTGGATCTTCCCCGGCATGATATAGTACCGGTGCATCATCGGTTCATTCTCTTTTTCACTTATCCCTTCTTCTCTTTTTGTAGCAATGTGGAGTCAGTCGGTTTTTCTTCCTTTCTCCTTCTATCTGGCTCGCCGGTGTCCACGATCCCTGAAAGAAGACGGATGCTGTTAATGATTCTTTCGGTTGCCGTTACCAAGAAAATGAGGATCCTACGAATACGAGCCGAGGAAAGGAAAGGGATCATCCTTCGCACCGAGTTGCAAATTATCGTTTTTGTGCCATTAAAAATGGACCTGGATTTGGAAATGGATCCTGGGTTTCAGGATTTCGATTGTTATTGGTGGAAAGCTGCTAATTCCTACCGGTAGGAATTCAATTAATGTTCTAAAGCAGTAATAATAGCGAAATGGAAATATTTCCACTCCGAATGGTTGTCGATGTTGGAAACAATCGAACAATTAGGGAAATTCAATACGATCGAAGAGGAACAAAATTGGATCCGGGATTGCTTTTTAAACACTTTCGAACAGCGAATTGGCTCGAATTGATTTCAAGTCTTTCGAGATGCTACCAATTTTATGAATCTAATTTTCCTGAATTTAATTTACATTTTTTTGTATGCAATTGCAAAACCCTGGCAATTATAAGGACCTTTTCCTACTGAAATTGCAATTATCTATTTTTTTTAATCCCGTTTTTCCATTTTTCTTCCATTTAGAATTTGGGAAATTATAATTTCTTAATTTTTACCGGAATTTTTTATTTCTCTTTCATTTAAAATAGGGAAATTTGCATTTATCCAATTTTTATCTAATTTTTCCATTTCTCGCTTATTTGAAATATAGGAAATTTCAATTTTCATTTCATTTTCCATTTCTCTCTCGTTTAAAATGCGAAAAATTGCATTTTCCAATTTTCTTTCGTCTATTTTGTATTCACCTATTCTTTCAAAAGTAATTCCTCCAGGAATCTTCTAAACTCAGCAGCCAACTTATCCAAGTATACTACAAGAACTTTGCTGTAACTTTTCAAGAGACACGTACATATACATATATTTTCATATATGGCTGTTATATGTAAAGGCAATTGAATTATTCGACCTTTTAAGAATGAAACATTGGATGGTTCAGTGACCCCATTTCTTAAAATACTAACGCAAGCATATAGGGAAATCATGCAGGTATAAGCAAGCAAGTACGTGGTTATAAATAAATAAATATGTACCGTGCGCTCCTATACTGGGTACTCCCACATTCTGCTGCAACTGAAAAGTGTGTCTTTCTGTTGAAGCGAAGGTGTCAGCAAAAACGAAAAGAAGAAAAGGAGGGAGAATCGTCATTCTTGGGATGACATCAATGAAATCATCGAATATAGGTAGAGAGAGAGAACGATGATGATATTAATGATAATAACCATGATGGCACGTCCAAAAAGAAAGTTAAGTTCAATAAGTTACATAAGGATCGGAGATGCCATCGGGTAACGTAACTGCGGCTTATGCTAATCATTCTCGAGTAGGTATAGGAATACCTATTTACTCGTGCCGAGGAATGAGAGAAAGAAATGGGAGTGCAGAAGCATACGTATGATTTTCTAGGGGCAATTTTATTCTTCTTGCCACGCGACTCTTGCATGCATGTAATTAAACCAATGCCGTATAACGGTTTAATTATATGCAAATGGGATAAATGCAAAACTGTATACGTAACAAAACCGATACCGTATAACCCATAATAGTTCAATCGATCCATATGATTACTTATAAATTAGTCGATATTCTATGATAAAACAAGAATTTTATTGTATTCTCCTTTTTCTCTATTAGAATTTCATTTTTACTAAATACTAACAAAAAAGATATAATACAAAATGGATAGAAAATATATCTGAAGACTTAAAATATATAAGGTATTCGAACAATTTTTTCCCCAAAAGGTTAAAATTAATGAAGTCGATTAAGTTATTTGTGTTATGTAACATTTTGTACTTTTTCAAAGTTGGCCTGGAGTCATGGAATCGAATGGGCTTCATTCTGAAAATTAATTTTTGTTTATTGTTGTATAATTACTTACTTTCAAATTCTTCATGAAAAACTTTGGGAAAATAATGTTTGCTCACTCCGATATTAATATATTAAAGTATAATTTAAATATAGAGGTGTCGATCGATATGCATTATAATTATAGAAGGCGATATAATGTCGAATCAAATTTTTCAATCGATATCCGAGTTCGAAAAATTCAAAAATGTTATTTAAAAAAATAGTACTGGTACCATTTCTCACCCTTTGGTGCAGTTTCATAATTTTTGGCGATATTAATATTAATTAATATAGAATCCAGAGGAAACACAAAAGTATAGATCGACTTTTTCCCAAGTACATGGTAATTTCGACTACGCCGTGTGGTAAAACGAACTCGGATGGATTTCCAACACTTTCTTTCTCCTTTTCTTCAGAACGATTATCACACACGAGTATCACATCCGAGACTCTATCTTACGATCTGTGACATAATGATACAAATGCCATTTAAATTTCAACACAGACTCACTTCTACTTTTTCACTGCCTACAGGATTTTCTGTAACCCGTCTTTGGGCCAAAGCAGAAGATGAGTTCGAGTCCAATGGTGGGGCCGGTAATAGTCGCATTACATTAATAATTCCCTCCAAAAAAGAAGTCGGTCCAAGAAGGACCAGTTCACCAGTTGCTATATATACCCAGGTGTTTGCCATCCAAAATCAGTCTTCTCATCTGCCACAAGTTCTTTGGATCTATTTCATCCTTACTCAAATCCCCCAACTCTCTATCAACATGAAAATGGTGTGTATTTGGAATCGAGGAAATTATATTCGTCCCTTATAGCCCCATATAGCACATTTTTATATTTTCAATCTTTTCTTTTTCACTCCCTTGAAGAATTATTAAGTAACAAAGTTACCATAGTTCCATTTGTTTATAACTGCTATTCTTCGACTTAAACTAGAATGAAATTTCAACCCTTGGCACTCGAAGAATTGGTTTTTACGTTCAAAATGTCCCCCGAGAAGGGACAGCCGAGTGCAAAAGGTTAATTCTGAAGTTTGCTTTCGAAATTATTATACTTTTAATATATATTATTTATTTGCTAATTAACTTGTCGCTTGGAAGTACGAATACTATTCGTCTTCTGCTTAATCCTAAACATCTAAATTCCTGAATACATTTTCAATTTCGGAGACTTTCGACACGTCGACGCATATATTCTTCGGATTATTTTCTCTATTTTAATTAAGTGAAATCTCCAACTGCAAAACAAATAAATTTCCTAGTCGATCATTCGAATTTGCTCGAGCGAATAACATTCATATTTTGGAAATGTAATTACTCCAAAAAGTTATATATCCTAATTTTTTAGAATGATTCGAAAATGCATCAATTCGAGTAAATAAAATAATGGATAAATGCATTATTTAATAAATATAGCGGCTGATAAAAATTCCAAACATAATTTTTGACCACTTCAAAAAGTTACGCTTTTCAGGCTCGACAATTACAATTGCTACCGTATCTCGGTCTCGAAAGCAACCGTTAATTTTCTTGCAATTCCAAAAAATTCCCTAAATCTTTTTCTCGTTCCTTCCCCCTTAAATTTCCACAATCAATGGATAACCAATCAATTGCCCTTTTTTTTTCTTCCAGTTCATTGTCTTGGCTGCCTTCGTGGCTCTGGCTGCTGCCGCCCCAGCTCAAAACCAGAACGAAGTTGTCGTAGTTAAGGAAACTCCCCTGGATAACATCGGAGTTGACGGGTACAACTTCGGCTACGAACTTTCCAACGGCGAATCCAGGCAAGAATCCGCTCAATTGAAAAACGCTGGAACCGATGCCGAGGCTCTCGTCGTCCAAGGAAGCTTCTCCTTCGTCGACCCGGCCACCAACCAGCAGTACACCGTGACCTACATCGCTGACGAAAACGGCTTCCAACCCCAAGGAGCTCATCTTCCATCCGTTTAAATCATGCCTTGTTGATAGATCCAATCTCTTGTTTTCATTTTTAATAAAGAACTCTTTTTTTCCGTACACGTGTATCTGCATATATATATACATACACTCGACTTTTAAACCTTTTGTCAATCCAAATTGACACTTTCCTTTCAAATCTTTTGACATTTGCGACGCCCAGTTCCGGTTGATATTTTATCGCGTGAAATTTAAATGCGACATAATGTATGTACGAAAAAAATAATGAAAAACATAAAGGCGAGTCTCCACTGTTAGCTGGCTTGAGGCGAATATTCACTGCTCCGGCAACCAATGACAGCGGCCGGTGGGCGTAGTTTATTCTGTCGAAAAAACTGTCTATTAGGGTGAACAGCAAATTTTTTCTGATTTTCCATAAAGTTTGATCATTCCTGTTAGAAAAAAGTCCAGATAAAATCTAATGTGACGCAGGAGAAGAAGACGTTGAGCAAGCAATAAAATCTAATGATAGCTTGGGTTCAATAGAATCTTCTTCCTATGAATATTAATTATCATTATTGAAAAATATTTCTCTTTTTATTTCCTTCTCATGGACATTTTTTGGGGGGTCTTAGGAATTTCATTCTTGAAACATGACTAAAACTCCAAATTCTTGTCTGCTTTTTAGGATCTTCGCACTGTTACAATTTTTAATTTTAATGTAGGTTTTTTATGGATTTTTAGAATTTTTGACATAGAACTAAAAAAAGTATCCAAAATTTTGTTCTCTTAGGTTAGAATTTTTGCTCTATTTTTCTAAGGATTTCAAAATGTTACAATCTATCAATTCTTTTTAATTTTTTTAATTAACCCTTTGCACTAAAAAATTTTTTTTCATTCATACTACCAACAACTCGAAGCAATTTCAATGAAAAGATCGTATTCACATATATATAGTATGTTTTTGTTTTTTAATTGTTTATGGACACAAATGTTATAATATAAAAAAAATTATAAAATTATTACATTTTGTAATCGCCGATTTGTCTTTGTCCTTATGTTACGAACTGAAAATTATTTGGATTGTCTTCATAACGGAGCTCTCGAGTTTGAAGACAAATTTTAAATGGCTCCGCTCCGGAGCCCTCGAGTGCAAGGGGTTAAAATTCTAGAATTTTTAATCATCGCCTAGTCCTTTTTCCAAGTATTCTAGAACGTCATAAATTCTGCCGTAAAATCATTTTTTGTTTCCTATATTTTTATCATTCAGGGAGATCTGTTTCGATATATTTGTTTCGTGGGTTTGAATAAAACATGAATTCACGTACATATCTTCCTAATCCATTGGAACATCGACATGTGTCCCTAAGCTTCTGGATGGCTTTTGTTTTTCGCAACACTACCCAATACCTAAACATCGTCGGTCGACCGGGAATGATGGAATCTGTTGAAAGAAAGATAATTATACATATCTATACGCACACCCGCGCATGCGTGTGTATGTGTATACACGCGCGATACAAAAACGAAGAGGATCCAAACAGATATTTCGTAATTCGATATGTGAAAGAGTTTAAGCAGATTGCCTAGGTAGGTAGTTTCCCTTGAAGGTATAATGTGTCTTAAAAGGATTCAAGCGAGCCCAATGCCCAAGCGATAGTTCTATACATTGGGATGGGATCTTTAAAACTATCACCCAGCGACACCCGAGGTCACAGCGAGAGAATCGTCGTTACTCGACTTCGCGTATCAGAGGATTTCCAAAAAAACCAGAGGACTCGGATACATCCCAATGTCTTCCGCAACGACTTCTTCCTATATCTGCCTTTTAATCGCATGCATAATTTACATGCATAATTTTAATGTAACGCGTCTCGTAAAACGCTCGTTTTTGGACAGTAACTGCAATCATGACTCGAAATAGCCCATTACGAGGGAAAAGCGGTAGAAATTTGGGATGACTCAAATTTTTCGAGCCCCAATCTGAGCGGAAATTAATACAGGAATTTGAATAATGTGAAATCAAATTAATCACATCTATTTTTAGAATTTTGATAATTTTAAAATTCTAAAGAGGAAATTTTAAGAATCTAAAAAATAGTAACAAAAATTTGGAATTTTTACTGTATTTTTTTTGCAACGAAAGTTCTAAAATTCTAACATATTTGGGGCAGAATATTTTACATTTTCAAATTCTAAGTATATACATCGAAAATTGTAGGATTCTCAAATCCTGAAGAAACTACAGAAGAAATTAGAAATTTATAATATTTTAAAATAACTTTAGTTCGAAAATTAAAAAAACTTACAGGAAATATCGAGAATTTCTAAAATTTGTATATCCCGAAAAAGACTAATAATAAATAATTTGAAAATTTTAACATTTAGGCAAATTTGGAATTTTCGGCGTATTTTTTTAAAACAAACATTTTAAGATACTAAAAAAATCTAGGAAACAAAATTTTTAATTTTCAAATTCTAAACATGTGCAACAAAAATTCTAAGTACATAATATCCTTAAAAGAAAATTTCAGTAAAAATTGAGAAATCCTTTGACTCTAAGCAAATAGTAACAACCACCTTTCAAATTTTTGCTGTGGTTTCAAAAACCGAAAATCCTATTTTGCTCTCAAATTTTCGCTAAATGAAATTACATAAAATTGGAATTTCACACTAAGCGAGAGAAAAAAGTTACTTTCGTTCTCTATCAGCATTCATGAAATTGTTTGAATCTCCAAAATCGGACTCTCGTTTTTTCTAGGCGAAAGGTCAAGTATATCGATAAAAATGTTAATTTTCGCTAAGGAGTGAAACGGAATTCTCTCGCGAGAGTTCCTCACTTGAAATAATAATAATAATCGAAGACATTGGCTAGAAATGAAATTTCTTCCTTTTGAATTCCCTCACAGGAATTTAGCATTTCTGATATTTTTCCGTATTTCCGGATATTTCATTCGGAATTTCTTTGGCCAAGAAAAAGTTTTCTTCGATCCTTTGCCCTTTTCCTCTTCGAGTTTTCCTTTCCATCTTAGCAGAATCCCATCGAAAGAAGAAACTCTGTATCGAGATTTCAAAAAAAATATACATAAATTAATGTGTGTATGTGATGCATATATATATATGTATAGGTAAAGAAATTAAGGTATATAATTCTCTCATCCTCATTCTTAAGAAAAAATTGAAGGACATACTCACATGATTTTGAATGTCAAAAAATACATACATTCCCACACGTAGGTGGACCATCTATCTGTCGATAGTTTGAACCGATGGTTTGTTACAAGGAAAGGTGAGAGGTAAAAAAAAGTCATAGCGTTCTAACATTGGAACCTCGGTACCAGAATTTTTGGCAGTAGGAGGAATCCTATAAAACAACATCGAAATCATCCCATCGACATCAGTCTCATCTTCTTCCTGACAAGAAAACCGTCAAAGAAACCCAAACTCTCAATCATGAAAATGGTATGTACCTGAAAAGAAAAAAAAAGAGGATAAGGCTACAGAAAATTCTTCTTTTTCCATAAATTTGTCAACCGGAATAAAATATTTTAATAGACAGTGAATTCTTTAGCGAATCGATTAAAAGTTCATTTTTAATGTGGTGATTCGAAGATTTTTATCGCTGTGTCGAATGTTTCCACTAAACTTTGATTCCAAGGAAATATCTTTATTCATTATACGTACTTCCGAGTGGAATAATATTTGAATGAATTATATTAAATAATCTTGAAAAATTTAATAGATTGTATTTAAAACAAAATTGTTTCCCCTCGCAAGGAAATATTATTTGAGTCGATTATTTTGAAAGTGAACCTAAGATCAATTTTTTATGAATTTCGCAAAATGTTTTTTATTACAGCTAATGTCGAGTGGCACATGTTGCTACAATTAACAAGAAAAAGTTTACAAATGGACTTAGACCGCTTTCAAAATAAATGGCTCATTTAGAAAATGCGAAAATTGTTTTTATCCCATACACGAATGTTTTACTGGGATTTTATTAAATTTTGTTTACAAATTGGAAGAATTCTAGAAAAGATTGGACTGAAATTCTATTTTGATCTGTTTCCACCTGGAGAAATTCATTGTGCAAATTTTTGAAAGAAAAGAAAAATCTTATTTTGGGAATTCTTCATTTTTCATATAAAATAATAATTTTCTCTCTTCTATGAGATTCTATTCAACCTAAATTTTAACGACAAGATTTTGTCGAAGTAAAAATCAAAATTTTTTCTCATCTTTTTTTTTCAGATGATTAATAGAATTTACATTGAAAATTAAACTTCCATTTAAAAACAATTAAAGTAGAAGCAATTTTCAACAAATTCGTAATAAAATAGAATTCAATATGAACATAATTGAAATGAAATAGAATTAAAATAAAATGGAACCGAAATCCTCGAAAAATTAAAAACAAAGTGAAATTTCTCATAAAAAACTGCCATCGCTGCTGGAGAAAAAAAAACAACCATTAATCCGAGAAATCTCAATTTCCAGTTCATCGTCTTGGCTGCCCTCGTGGCTGTTGCTTTCGCCGCCCCTCAGGGCCAACCCGAGGTGGTTGTCGTCAAGGAAACCCCACTGGACAACATCGGAGTGGACGGTTACAACTTCGGCTATGAACTGTCCAATGGCGAGAGCAGGCAGGAATCCGCTCAACTGAAGAACGCTGGAACCGAAAACGAAGCCCTCGTCGTCTCCGGAAGCTTCTCCTTCGTCGACCCGGCCACCAACCAGAAATACACCATCACCTACACCGCTGATGAGAATGGTTTCCATCCGGAAGGTGCTCATATCCCGTCTGTCTAAATCTTCGTGACCAGTTTCATCATACCTGCTGTTGTACAATAGTTTTTCATAATTCTAATAAATCGATTCTTCTTCTCTGCTCAATCATATATAAATATTGATTCGGAAGTTGTTATTATTTATATTCTTGTCCCAAGTGTATCGATACCTAGGTAACAATGGACATGCACCTGTTGCAATACTCCAAATAAGTAAATATATACATATATATACATACTTATTTATACAAATAAATATAAATATAAATATATCTATATTTATATTTCTTTGAATATTGAATAAACGTAATTTTATAAATATATCGCGTCATCTATCGATACATGTTTGTACTAAAACGTGTATTTCTTTTGTTGTAAAATCCACCTGTTGGTAATTCCAACTGCATATTTTTAATAATTGTGTATAAACATAATTATTAAAGATTACCATTTTTAATATTTTATTATAAACATTATTACTATTACTATAATTGCTACCGTTACTACCATTATTATTACTATATTCCTTATAACATTTTTAACAAAAAAAAAAAGCAATAAACTGTCGTCTGTGACGTTACTGCGCATGCGTGAGTAGAGACCTCTGTGCGTAAGATTTTTGGTGACCGGAACTAGTAGGGGCCTCTATGAAAAAAACTCACGTGTGCTGATTCTCCTGAAACTAACCTCAAAAAATGTGGAAATAACAACAAACGGAAGGGAGAAACATCATCGTCGTGGTTTAATTGCGTGCAAAACAATGGAAAATAATTGCGATTTGATTAAAACAATAGAAGATGATCAGGAAGTTCCGGATTATTCGGAAAATTCAGACGAGGAGGATGATGTGAGTTTATTACATTTCTTATTTCTTACCCTCCGAAAGAG
Source organism: Gasteruption jaculator (assembly GCA_949825005.1). Lineage (NCBI taxonomy): Eukaryota > Metazoa > Arthropoda > Insecta > Hymenoptera > Gasteruptiidae > Gasteruption > Gasteruption jaculator. Next base: position 10,016,184 of record OX463769.1, on the reverse strand, counting down.
TCAGACCAGATTTCCTGCTTTTGATTCAACCGGGAAGCAATTTCTAGACAAATGATACACGAGAATTCGCGCATGAACACCTTACATTTTGTATTTCTTCAGCATTAATACATTTTTAAATACCAAATAAAACCATTATAATATTTTTCAAGGAATAAGCGAAAAGATTTTATGAAGAGAAAAGTATTATTAATAGGAGTGATTTCCTTGAAATGTGAGAGAAATAAAATTATGTATATTAACACTTTACCAACCGCTAGCGATTCAACTAGCCGGATGCTGTGCCACCGGTCTTATAGCCTCGTAAAGAAAAAAAAATTCGCTCTTGGGGACCTTGTTCGAAAAAAATCACCATCTCGAATGGGTTAAGCATTGGCGACAAAAAGCCAATTAATAGGCTAGCGATCGGTAAAGTGTTAATTGGGTTTTGGAATTGTCATTAAATGAATTTTTGTTCCCTCGCACAGTTTCAACCTCGTAAGCAGAAAAAGAAGGAGAACAAGGATTTCGATAACTCCTTCCAGTTCATCAGCGACGCCTCAGAGTATAACCGGGATACCTGGAACGACTTGAGTAAATATATCAAAAGGAAGGCGAAGACCAAGTTGGATGATAAAATCAAGAAAATTCGATTAGAACAGAACTTAGAGGTAAGGTTTCGTACAAGGGAAAGGTTGTCGCCATGTGCATCAAACACTTTTTTTTCTCCCACCAACTATAACTTTTTAACAATGATTATTTGATGAAGGAATATTTACGAAATCTAAATTTAAAATAAAATTTGTCCCGCCCGATCGTGATTTCAGAATGGGATATCGGAAGATTTTGTAAAAACAGAATCCGAAACTGTAGAAGATGATGGTGTTTATTTGTCCGACGAAGACCTCAAAAAAGGTGGGTAGCTGGATTTTTTCTTTTCAAAATGAGAACGAACCATTGAAACTATTATTATCAAGATTGAATTTATATTCCGTCTCTTCCCTTGATTTTCACAGATGTATTTAAGACTAAGGAGAAGAAGGGAAAGAAGAGAAAGGAATCCAACGATAAAAATAAGGAACCCGAAATTATGGACTTTGAGGAACATTCCAGTTACGAGCCGTGTTCGTCTTTCTATCAAATGAACTTATCGAGACCTTTACTGAAGGTATTTGGAAAAAAAACATAACTATTTTCAGTAGAATTTCCCATTTTCAGAATTAAATTTTCTTTAATTTAGCGTGTGACGATATCATTTTGTTAAATGACATGCGTATATTCATTCATTTATTTATTTCACTCAGGCCATAGCGGCAATGAATTTTATCCAACCGACTCCGATCCAAGCAGCTACGATTCCAGTCGCTTTGATGGGCAGAGATATTTGCGGATGTGCCGCAACCGGTACTGGAAAAACCGCAGCTTACATGCTTCCGACACTCGAGAGATTGCTTTATAGGCCTCTGGAAGGCCCCGCGGTCTCCAGAGTTCTCGTTCTCGTGCCGACCAGAGAATTAGGCGTCCAGGTGTATCAAGTCACCAAACAATTAGCGCAATTTACAACAGTGGAAGTGGGATTATCCGTCGGTGGTTTAGATGTGAAAGTGCAGGTGAGTTCTCGATTATCATCCACATGTTCTTCGCTGGATGTTTCGATTCTTCTCTAAAACGATATCTCACTTGATTCTTTCTAGGAAAGTATTTTGCGGAAGAACCCGGATATAGTTATAGCTACTCCGGGTCGTCTCATAGACCACTTAGCGAACACACCAACATTTTCGTTAGACAGTATCGAAGTTCTTATCCTTGACGAAGCCGATAGGTGAGTCTTCGAAGCCACTGTGATTCTGGAATCACGAAAATAAGTGCAAATCACAAATCTACGAATTATCATCCGTCATTTAAAATCACGCATTCAATTGTTTATTGAGAATTATCAATTGATATTAAAATAAACGTTTCTTTAAGTTCGACTAAATGGAAATTGAAATTTCAGGATGTTGGACGAGTACTTCGCCGAGCAAATGAAGCATATCGTTAAGCAGTGCTCGAGGAACAGATCGACCATCCTCTTCTCGGCGACCATGACGGAGGAAGTTAAAGATTTGGCAGCCGTGTCTTTGAACAAACCCGTTAAGGTTTTTGTGGACAGTAATCAAGACGTTGCTTTCAATTTGCGACAGGAATTCATAAGGTTCGCATTCTTTCTACTTGAAAGTTTTCCTCGATAATTTTTTCTCCCGTAATTAATCCCCTCTTGCTTTTTTCTTCCAATGGTAGAATTCGTAAAGAAAGAGAAGGAGATCGCGAAGCGATTTTAGCCGCTCTGGTCTGCAGAACTTTCCACGATCATACAATGGTGTTTGTTCAAACCAAGCAACAGGCACATCGACTTCATATTTTGCTGGGTTTACTCGGAGTCAAAGTAAGTTCGAACGAGATTTCTAGATTTTCTAAGTTATTTTGTTCCGATACGTTTTCGACAGAAATTTACAAATTTTTTGCTTTAGGTGGGAGAACTTCATGGTAATCTCACACAACCCCAAAGATTGGAGAACTTGCGAAAATTTAAGGACGAAGAAATTGATATTTTATTAGCTACCGATGTCGCCGCTCGTGGGTTAGACATCAGCGGAGTCAAAACCGTCATCAATTTTGTCATGCCTCCAACGATGCAACATTACATTCACAGGTACGATCGGTGCATGGAATTTAAATTTTTCCATATTGGATAAGTGGCACAATCCTGTTTCGATAATCCTCGTAATGTTCATTTTCAGGGTTGGCCGAACAGCGAGAGCAGGACGTGGGGGAGTTTCCGTGTCTCTAGCTGGAGAACAAGAACGGTCTCTAGTGAAAGAAGTGATCAAACAAGCGAAAAATCCTGTGAAAAATCGTATAATTCCGCCGGATATTATCGACAAGTATAACCGGAAATTACAAGCTTTGGAGAAAGACGTCGAAAATATTTTACAGGAGGAGAAAGCGGAAAAGGAATTGGCCAAAATTGAAAATCAAGCTAACAGAGCAGAAAATTTAATCAAAGGTTCGGAGAACGACCAAAGGACGTGGTTCCAGAGTGGAAAAGAGCGAAAGCAGGAAAAGGGTATTTCTTTTTAATTAATTTATTAATTTTTCTCTCTTTTTTTTAAATTCTGAAAATAGGCTTTTTTTTATACGTAGCTTATTTTTATATTTTGAAAATGTCCAGTTCCCAAGGATTCTTAAGCCAGAGAAACTGTAACTTGAAAATTATCGACAAAATTTTCAGAGAAATTGCTGCTAACCGAAAAGCAGAAAAAATCCAAGAAACCGAAGGAAAAGGAACCTTCGAATTTAGTTGCGGAAAGTAATGTAAAAAATAATAAGAAAAAAGGCCCGGTGAAGGATACGGCCGAGGATAGAGCCAATAAAGAATTAGCCAAAGTCGCAGCCTATCAAGCCAGGTTGGCTAAGAAGAAGAACAAGTTATCGAAAATCAGAACCGTGCCCGATGAGTCGAGAAATGTTGCTGTTAAAAAGGGTAAAGACAAAAATGAACATTTTAGTGTCTTATTTTCTAGGTAATTATCGTTTTTACAATGAAATATTGTCCCCAGGTTCTCTGAAACGCACGAAGTCTTCCTTCGCTCAAGATCTAACCGATACGAGTCAGAAGGGTGTTAAAAAATTGCGATACGAGTAAGTAAAGTGTTTTTTTGTTGGTTCAATTTTACATAGTTAAATCAGCTTAGAATAATATCATTTGTAAATTTGTCTTTAACAAATCGGAATAATTTAATGAGGCCGTGACATTTTTGAAATTGTTAATTTTGTATCTGTTTTTTTTACAGAGCCAACAAAAAACAAAATACTGGAAAAGCATTCAACAAATCCGCTGGAAAAGCGCCCAAGAAAACAGTTGGAAAAGCATTTAACAAAAAAGTTGGAGCTAAGAAAGGAAATGTTAAAGCAAAGAATCAAAAGTCTTTCCGGAAACGTTGAGGTTTTTGTTCGGCAAAGAAATTGATTAAAATATCGTATTTTAAATATCTACTTTTTATAACTTAGTCCCAATTTTCAAAGTATACAAATTAGCAATTTACGCGAAGTAAAAAAATTTGTAAATTTTATTTTCAAAACTACTCCCTGATATTTACAATCCGATTTTTGAAAGAGAAAATGATTTTTCAAAAACCCTTTACTTACGGGATTTTCAATGGTCTTGAAACTGATTTTCAGTTTTGAGTAACAATTTTTTAAATGTACTTGATTATTAAAGAAAAATGGAAAAACATATTGGTAATGAATTTTTCAATTATTATTCTCTTTTATTATAGAACCAATACAATACTTAACTTATGTCACAGATGTGTGTGTCGACAGTGGGATTAGCACTGACTATGTATTTGAAATTGGGATTGATGGATTTATTTATTTACTTTTTTCCTTCCTTTGTTTTTAATCAGAGTATGTATATTTGGATAATCTATTACCTTTTTCGCAATTTTGAAATTTTTATCATTACTTTTCGAATTGTTTGCAGATTTTGGGACCACGAAAGAAATTGAAGAGAAAAAAAGAGGAATTTTTAATAAACGTTGAATCATAATTTGAAATCACGGTGGTCTGATCAAAATTGTATTTTCTTAGAATCTAAAAAAATTTCGAACTTTGGTTTGAAAGAAAATAGAATACGAAGATATAAGACTGCAACTTTGCCTTTACTTCAATTAAATGTAATTTATTATAAAAAAAACCTTTGAAACAAAAATCACCACCGTAATTGAAAATAAACTTTTATTTATTATTTTCATCATAAAAATTCATATAAAAAAAAACGTTTCTTAAAAATATCAGTTCCATAAATTATAGAATCACTACTACTATTTTTTTCTCGGATTTCAGAAATGATTGATAGCAGTATTGAAGAACGTCGTTAATTATCCGAATTCTAATTACAAACGAGGTCGAAATTAGAAATTTCGAAATTCGTTATTATTTTATTGGATACGGAAAAAGGCGTCTTTTTTTATTCAAACGAATTCGACGAGAAAGATTTGAAAATTGCAAAAATTGAGAAAAAAGGTATATAGATTTAAGACCCTTAATTACTGTATTTCTATTTCTTTTTATTATAATAGCAACATTCAAGCATCGCCTCGTCATTCATATATGTAACAAGATGCACTCATCACTCCACTTGGATATTTTTGTGTTTTTATTTTCTCCATAAAATTAAACTTTCATCCCCATTATGGGTGACATCGCAAAAGAAAATTTAATAACAAATTTTCCAGAAAAAAAAAATGAGAACTGTAGGCCCATTTTTCTTTTTCTTTATCTTTTCTGATCAGCAACGGTACGGCTTGAAAATGAAATTCCCATTTCTGTTTCCTTTGATTCCAAAATCGGGTTTCAAAAATGGACCGAATTCAACAGAAGCATACCTTAATTAAACCTGAAACTTCGAACTTTATTGAATTTTATTCAAACATTTCGATTGAACGTTCTCTTTTCCAAAAAGCTTCCATTTATTTCCAAAATAGTGTTAAAATTGATCCACTTATTTTCGGAAGGGGAGAAATTCAATGAAAATATCAGGCAGGGAAATCGACCTCTCGCCTGTAAAGTTCCAATTTTCAACTTCGTATTTTTTTTTTTATTTTAATTATTACACTATGAAACTATTATTATATTATCAAACTCTTCTTTTTAAACCTATAATTCCTCATTTTGAAATTGAACTTTTTGTATTGTACAATTTGTAATATTTCTTCTGTAGCCTAAAAGTTCTATGAAACAATCGAAGTGCTTTGTTGGTTTCCCGTTTCCTTAATTAATATAAAAAATGAGATACAAAAGTTTGTCTCTCCCCTAATTTCACCGTCCGATGACTGAATCGAAACTCAAATTATTCCTACGAATCGATTTCAAAAATATTTGTTCTAACAGTATTTGAGCCAATCTGTCGCTACAGGATCCCGTGGGACCTTTCTTCCCTTTCCTCGCTTTTTTTCCCCCCCGTTTCCTTAATAATCGATCGATTAGACGTTAGGTACCAGATTCCCACACGAACGAATTTTTACAACCAATGGAATTAAATAATTAAATTAGCATCCGATAATTGCTATGTATCTGGTAAACCCGATTTCGATATTTAGATTTCTCAATAGAACAGATTGCCAAGTTTGCGCATTCCATCGTCGCTGGTATTCACCTTTCAGTTGACGGTAACTGATTTCGATAGAAAGCATCTTTCGATGCATTTGAAAATTCATCAAGAGACAGAAATTCCTCCCTTTCAAAAACTCTCTTTTTTTTCGTCGATTTCAATTCTCGCATGGATTCAGAATGACTTTGAAGCACTTCAGTGAACGATTTAGATAAACCTTTAGACTCAAACAAAAGAAGAAAACGTTTTTGTTTTCCTTAAATGGATGTAAACCAAAACTCGAACACACTTTGTTTTTGTTTTTACTAAACGACAAAAATTAATTTCAATTTAAATAGTTTTTTTGACGAAAAAAAAATAATGAATAGAATAATAACGCGAAACGTGTGTCTCACGATTCGAGTTGTCGAATGATTTTCTCTCCCTTAACATCTTACATTTCTAGAAATACGCGAATGACTTAAGTGTATTTCATTCTTGTACATAATCAAAATATTCTGTTTTTTTATCATTTGTAAAGTGTTTGTTTGTTTGTTTCTTTGTTTTTTTTCCCCATTGTTCTTATTTTCAAATCTCACCGCACGTCAAATTAATTAAAGTCTTTCCAGACATTTTGTTTCCAGCTGGCCCCCCATTATTTCCCATTCCCGGATTCCCCTTTTGCCCTCTTCTTCGTCGAACAAATTCACACGAATTATTTGTTCACTTTATCCGATTCCCTCAGGGCTCTTTTTGCAGGCGGTTCTTCGATCTGAAATTCAAAGTAATAGTTGTTTTTTCTTTTTCGTAAAAGTTAAAATTTTTGAAACATCATCCAGTAAAAATTGCAATATCAACACGCTTTCCAAATCTAACTTCGAACTTCAAGCTACTTTCGTATTAAAAATTCAAATTTTTGTAAATCTAATAAAAATTTAGTATTAACAAAAAATTATTTAAAATGTCACCTCTTCTTCCAATCCTGGAAGTTGAATCCTTGTCTCGGAGGCTTCGGCGGGCTGAAAATAGAAACAAGCGGATCAAAATTGGAATTATTATCGAGAATTGAAGTAGTTATCAATCAAGATTTTTTTTGGTTAAATGAAAACCTTCGTTTCTTTTGTTATAAATTACCTGAGCATCAATACATCCCATTACTCCTGATTGCAGCTTGAAATTTTAATTACATTTACTTACAAGAGTAGTTATATTGACTTAAAAAAATGATAGAAATTTATTTCCATTCGTAAAAAATCACAACAATTATTATTTCTTCGTTTGCAGGAAATTATAATAATGAAATCGAATAATAACTTCTTACACTCGAGAAACGACTCAGAGTCGCCAGTTTTAAACGCTAATTTCTTAAGTCTTGAGTGCATAGAATTAATAATTATAACAATATAATGGACCAGTTACTGAAAAAAATCCAAAACTTTCGATCCTTCCGTACGTACATTATTTTGTAAAATCGTGGATTCGTAAATTCAAAATAACCTTGTTTTCCAAGAAAATAAAATACAATTAATTTCTAAAATTCTGAAGCAACAGTTTCGAAAGAACGGGAAAAAACTTACCCGTGCATCAGTTTCATTCGGACCGATTCCAACTTCTTTCTCGCGTTTCATTTTGTTTTTGCGCTGTGGTCTCTCGTTGAGATGCGTATTGAGGCTGCCTTTACCCTTTTTACTCGTCATGTTAATTTGCAAGTCGGGAGGCAGATATATTTTCGTGTTCGAGTTCAAGTCATCGGAACGTTTGAAATACATGGTGGGGATTCGCGTCTCGCTGGGAAATTCCTTGATGTCGAAACTCGTGGTTTTAGTGTGCAACACGTTCATCGCGAGATCGCAAACTGCCCATAATTTCTGTAAAAGATTCTCACGGTTAGAAAATCAAGTTGCAACAACGCAATCCAAAGTTTTCAAGAGAGTTACAAGTAAAAGAAGGGACTGCGAAGTTTACGTACGTGATTGACATCTTCATCGTCGGGTCTGAGAGCATCTTTGTGACTTTTCATCCTCTCAATTAGGTTTTTGTAAAATGAGAAACAGTAATATTCGTTCTTGGTTACCAGAGGTTCTAGGATAAACCAGAGACACTGTTGGATTACTTTTAAGTTATTGATGTCTAGATAATATTGAAACTCTGGATCGTGAGCTAGAATCGGTACGGCGAAGACTAACATGTAATCCGGTAAGATGTGTGGCAATTGTCCTGGAAAGAAATTGTAACATTTAATGAAACCCATTTTCAAATTTTTTAATTTAAAAAGATCTCTTGGATTCAAAGGTTCGATTTTGATATTTCGCTTTAGGGTCTTCAAAGGCAAAGATTTTTTCTCGGTAATTGCGTATATTAAAAAAAAATAAATGACAAAATCCGCAATTATTTAGTTGCCAACCCAATGTGATTATGGAATTTTGTAAAAAAGAATAAAATGTGAAGTTTCGCGAAATTTTCAGTCTCGCATCGGGAAAATATTGCACAAAAAAAACAATAAAATGCATACCCATAGCTCGTTCTACGGTTCCTAAAGCCAAGGTTTTAACGTAATCCCTCCTCTTATTGATATCGGTTTGCATATACGTCTTAAACAAATTCTTCAATCTCTTTTCCGGCTCCTTGCCAGCCAAGGCGTAGTATCCCATGAAATCCAGTGGTAAGCATTTGTTTGGGATTCCACGTCCAAGTCCTTTGTGTAATTTTCCACCGAATGCTTCCCTTACTTGTGGAACTTCATCCTAAAGGAAACGAACATTCCCGAACTTAGATTTAAGAGTTCAGAGCTACAAAAATTTCATTTTTAAAGAAACTATTAATCCTATTTCTATGAATAACAATAAGAAACAACAATTACAAAAACAATAAAAATTTTATAAAACGATAACGACAAAACGTACCACCATGAGGTGAGACAAATTGTAAAACTGTTCCGCCGTAAATTGGTCGCCGACACCTTTTTGCTCGCAGATTTTCAGCATGGAGCAACCAGCTTGCAAACGTAACCAACTCATTTCAGCTTTACTCAATCGACCTTGTTGCAACAGATCTCCTTTGTTTACGACAAAGGCGTTTAGCATCCTGAAGGTTTTTTGTGCCGATAAAACATCGCTTTTCAAACCGAGTAACCATCTGGCCATACACTTTAAACCTTCTAAACGACAGCGTGTTTCCTCTGGTAATTGATCTTCACGACACCAGTCACCTTCGATAGTATTTGTCGTTGGTTCGCTATTTTCTTTTACTAACAGTTCTTTTACAATCTGTAACAAATCGAACGGAATGAAAATGGAGGATAATATACAAGCAAAAATTTCAAATTTCAGGCAGGAAACCCTACGAATTTAACAAAATAAATATAAGAAAAACCAACGAGTTGATTTTTTTATCATGGTATTTTTTTAATTATTCTTTTTTTTTAATGAATTCCAATTTAATCGAATAGTTAAATTCTTTGAAAAATTGGATTTTAGAAGTAAAAAATGGAATCGCTCTTTCATAGGGCCAATTTTTTTTTGTAAATCTTACCTTCCTGGAAACCATATTTTTAATGGATATTTGATATTTGTCAGGTAAATTATAAGCTATGTGTCCCAGAGTCACAATCGAGGTACGATAGTACTCCGATGTCGGTGTAAGGGTAACTTTGATTCTCTCAATGATTTCTGGAAAAATGGTATCATGTATGTTCGTCATATTCACAAAAAGACATCTGATGGCCTGCTTCGCCTGCTTTGGAGTTCCAGTTTCCGCGAAGTTCTTACAGATCGGTACCATTAGGTTCATGATATCGGGATCTACCTCACACAAGGGTTTGTATTTGCCAAGGAAAGTGAAAATAGCGAGAACCAATGGTCCCACCATCTCGTCTTCTAATTGCAACAGCTGTACCAGCTGCATTAAAATGTCTTTGTGTAGAAAATGTGGACCAAATACAAACGATAACATCTGAAACAAGCGGAATCGTCATTTTCCCGCGACAATGCAAACAAGATAATCAATAATAAAGAGAGAAATCTCAGAAACTCACGACGAGTAGCCTTAATCCTTTCTCCCCGGCGTTGTTTGGATTCAATCCGACTTCGTCTATTACATTGCCACCTTTCAGACAGTCCAAAACGTAGCCTATTAAAACCTGTGAAAAATCATTTTAAAATTAAATTTCTTCGACACAAATTCAATATTACGTTGTGCCATCTAACGCCAAAAACGGAACGAACTTGAAAATGATAATTTAATTATTAATAATTTGAAGGATTAATTATATTTACCCTAATTGCTTCCTCGTCGATGGTGACGGAACTGACTCTCTCCAGGAGCATTTTTATGGTGTTGTAATAGAGATTGGTCATAACGGGTTGCCCAAGCTTTTTCAGTACCATGCTAATTTTCTCGGCGCATTCCTTGCAGGAGACCGTAGGCTGAACGATCGTCTCCATCCCTTGCAATAAAGCCGGATCCTTCTTCATATGCGCACTGAATTTCATTAAGAACTCCTGCACTTTCATGGGATCCGGCAGAAAACGAGATATTTGGGGAACCTTGGCTGATAGTTCGTGGGACGAGTCTGATTTTTTCACTATTTCTAGCCATTCCACCACCACTCTTCGTACTCTGAAAAATGCGAAAATAAAATGAACTACAATTACGACTGTACATTTGCTGGAATTGAATTCCGGCAATTTGGAAACTGCATTAGACACAAGCAAAGAATTGATAAAAAAAAACATACGCGAGTTGATGTTTCTGTAACTCGACGAAAGCTTTCGAGGCATGATCATCGATAGTTCCCAATAAGTGGTACAATTTCTTCATCCTCTCCTCCGCGGACAGCTGATAAGGTACTAAACAAGTATTTAAGAGTCTTTCCACCAACAACCTATCTTCCATTCCTGCCATGTAATATCCATGCAGGATTTTATCTTTGATCCAAGTAACGGCTTTCTTAGTCGCTTGTGGGACGTCGGCGTCGCTCAAATTTTTCTTGTAAATCATTGCCAGTCCAGTCATCGCCTCTTTTCTTATTTTAAACTACGAGGAGTAAATAAATCAATCAGTATCTATATTTAATTAGTATAAATCATAACGAATAGTTGTTTCATTAAACAAAAAATGAATAGAAAAAGAATCCGGTCAAATCAAAATAAATCTAAAAAATAAGTGCATATAAAAATAAACATGAACAATTTTTATACCTTTTTATCCAGTGTCCGTTCTTTGACAAACTCTAGAAGATCCTCGCTCTCAGAAACAACTTCAAAGTCTCTTTTGGCGGTAGCTACGATAGCCATGACGACTTCGTACCTAACGTTTTCGTCAGCGTCGTGTTGCCTTAGTTTCAAAGTTTCCGTGATATCCTTTCTCAAATCCGGATGATTCAACAGGAAGTGCATCGAATACTGCACGCACTTGGTACGTATGGAAACGCTGATGTCGTTGAATCTGCCCAAAAATGCTCGCCACAATTGCGTGTGTTGACTCGCCAGCTGCGAACCTTTCTCCGAGAACATTCTAGCCAACAGAGCGACTGCTCCCAATCGTTCCGTTTCCGCCGATGACTTTAATTTACATTCCAGTTGTGGAAGGACGGATAACAAGATGGTTGGGCAAATGTGGTTCAACTCGTAAATTAGGTCGTATACTTTCTTGCAAATTTGCAAACCTTTTTCCTCCTTGCCCAGTATTAAGACTTGATTAAAAAACTGAAATAGAAAATTTCCCATTTTTACTTTTAAGGATAGAATTTGATGATCGACTGAGTTTTTGGAGATTGCAGTTCTTTTTCGGGATCATCTCGAAAATGCTTCATCGAAAATGTTTTTACGCACCGCTTGAATATAAGGTTCCAAGGTATCGCTACACTTAATGACGAGTTCCTTAGCTAACAAATAAGCATTCTTCTTCTGCGTCTTGTTCGGCTCAACAATATTTACTAGAATGATGTCCAACAGCTCATTGCTGACCACATCGGATTCGGTAATGAGTGGACAGAGGACATCGAGCATGAAAGTCTTGACTTTTCCAGAATGCTCATCGCTGTAAAGATCAAATTCGTTATATCCTACTCCCTTGGCTACACTTTCCTTTGTTATGAATAACCCTTAACTGCAATATGTTGCATTTTTGCAACGTACCATCTAAATTTATAAAATTTGCTTTATTTAGCTGTACCTTTAATATTTTTTTCACATTTATTTTTCTCTATTTTCGTAGTAACTTCGATTTAGACTTAATTACAAAAATATGTAAACGAAATAATAATAGAAAGTTGTACAGTTAAGGGGTAACGATTATGCGATTGTTTTCAAAAACTTGCCAGTTCTTGCGAAATACTCACTTCACAATTTTAAACATCAGGGAAAACAGCTTACAGAAGATCTCCTGACAATCTTCCAACTCGAAACACATGTTGAAGGATTTTACATATGCTAAGTTTTCAAGCAGATAAAAGTATCTTTTAAAGGCTGGATCTTTAGGATCTTTTAGGCCAGCCAGCTGTCTAATTAAAAACAAGAATATTGTCTTCACCTGTTGGAAAAAAGTTTTGTTAAATATGGTAAAACTTTGAAAATTTGGGAAATAATTGTGAAAAATGTTTCAAACTATAATTGATACCTGATCTGCATCTTTATACGGAGCTTCGGGTGCATAAACACGTAAAACGTCGGCAATGCAACAAGCTATCAAAAGTTGTACATCTTTACTCTGATGTTTCAGAAAATGATCTTCCGCCAAATGAAGGGCTAAGGGAATATACTGCTGGTACATTCCTTCATCCTGCCCCATAGCTTGCAACGTATGTGCGAGTGTCTAGTATAAAAGGAGAATCAGAATATATTATACCTCTATTTAACGATAATTGTAATCTAATTTCTTAAATTCTCAAAATCTTACATCCTCCTGAATAATTGAGGAAAGTGGATGTAAAATTTATTATGATTGTTAAAAATCATTTCTTGACAGATTTGAAATTTACCTTTAATCTTCGAATTAATTCATCTGGACCTAAATCCTCTGTCACTGATCGGCACCCTGCCGGGTAAATAATCTCCGACATCTTGTCCTACTATATAATACCCACAGTTTTGTTTTCAATTTCTAGTTAAAAAATCAGTTAAAATACCGTCCAAACTCTGTAAAGAAACATAATAATAAAATGAATGATTTCAAATAATAACAAAAGTCATGGGCATTTTAGTTTTCTTCGATTTACAGAAAAATCGTGCAACCCACATTGTTAACAACAATAAACTATTGGTTTTAGGTACCTACAGACTAAAATTACTATGTTGAGAAAGATTCCATTTGCATTTGATGCAACTATACTGCCCATGTGTAAATGTAATTAATTATACATATAATTAAAATATCTTTAACACAAGGTTTCTCATTTTTTATCCTAATATTGAAAAAAAAAATAAAATAAAAACAAGAGCCTATCTCATTTTTCATAAGAAATGTAAAGAAAATTTTTTATACCGACTAACAAAATTAGCTGAAGTTCATCAGACAAAAATTGGTGTAAATGTGATCACCATTTTTAATAACAATTAAATGCCGACATTTGCTCGTCCATTAACACTTTACCGATAGTCAACCTATTATTCGGCTTTTTGTCGCCAATGCCTACCAAACGATAGCTTATTAATCCGCTTTTTGTCGCCAATGCTTAACCATTAAAGTCCCAGAGGGTATTGAAAAAATATTGTTGAAGAATCCAGAACAGTGTAATCGCGCTTTAGTTGTCCATAACATTCAAAATTAGCTGAGTTTTCTTGATATAAAATCCGAACAGCGCGATCTCGTTGCTTGGGACTCAAATGGTTAATAAATATAATTTAGCATTAATATCATCGAGCGGCCGGTCTGGCGCACGAATGCTGTTGAATCGGTTTGATCGGTAAAGTGTTAAAATGTTTCTTAATATATTATTCAACAATCTAATTGCATTTATTGCAACTACGCCAACCATATATGGACATCCATGTAATTAATATATCAGCATGAAGATATTTACTTTTTTAATCTCAAAATCAAAACCCAAAAAACCGATTCCAGGAGCAACTCGATACTTTCCCAATTCTCTAATATTTAGTATCGATGAACAAATTACGTTTAGGTAAAATGAAAAATTCCAGTTGCATTCTTCGCACCAGTACTGCCCATATGTAGGTATACCTATGCAATTAACATATTCGTGACACGAGTTTTCACATTTCTCTGGCAACCAAGTGGAAAAGAACGAAGGAATGCATGTCGATCTGAACGGGGAGTTCGGTGTCTCGCGATTTCCTCATTATTATGAACCATTGCGTTTGAGGTTATGTTCGCTCCACAGATGATGCATCTCCAGGCGCACGTAAACAAAATTAAGCCCGTAAATCAGCCATTTATTCAAACACCTATCGATTCGCGAGACTGGAGGGAAAACGACGAAAGTCGGGGTCGAAGAGGTTGATCGAGAGTGTGCGGGCTTTACCTCAAGTTATGCATAGACACCGCCAAGCCTGTGACACTCAAAATATCAATAAAGCAAATATATCCTTCCTTCCAGCGACGACTTGTTCCACCAACAGTTTTGATTACGGACAACGTCCACGTCTCGGCGGTTCAGCGGCGGTCTGCTCGTACGATTAAATTGGAACACGTCGTCTTCGTCGCAGTTTTCGTGACGGTACGTAAACACTTGGCATGATAACAGCACGACAAGGAAATCTTCAACGCGAGAGAACGAGAAGGTGCTAAAGTAAAATCGGCTTCGTCAACGGTTAAGCGTGTCAAAGGACGCGACTGTGCGACGATTCGCCGACCTGAAGTTGGCTACGCGTTGCGATCCTCTCTCGAGGCGAGAGGAAAAACATCGCGATTGGACAAGCGAGCGTTCCGCTTTCCCATTGGTCGAATCTGGATGGAAGCAAAGGAAAATCCCGAACGTGGAGAACCTCCTTCGCTCCATTTAGGAAATTTTGAGAAAATGGAGGATTTTCGAAGAATTTTGAGATTGATAAATTTGAGGGGAATATGTTAGAGATAGTCGATGCGAGTGAATTTCGATCCAAATGATGGAAATTCGGAAACGCGCTGCCCTGAAATTTTGAGAGCATTGGAAAATTCGAAAATATTTTATTGAAACTAATTCGAAATTTTCTCGATTCTAAAAAAATCGATACTTTTGTAAATTTGTACGATATAGTAGAAATTCACCAGATGTCCGTTTTGTTAGAACCATTATTGTTCCTAGAAGCTTCCATTTTCATTTATACCCGCTATTCCACTTTTTATCGGTACTCCGAAAATGGAAATTGAATGATTATTGGTCTAGTAAGAACCCTTTTTCGAAGAAGAAGGGCGTATATTTACGCTCGTATAATTATTATTTTATTTTGGCTATTTATCTTATTTTTTTCTGTTATATTATCATTATTAGCATAATTATTAGTATCGGCATCGTTATCGCTTCTACTATTGCAATTATTATTATTATTGTTATTATTATTATTATTATTATTATTACATATTGTTAGACTCAATATAGACTCAATTTACCAAGTTTAGAAGAACTTACCTTACAAAATTCAAAATCAGTACAAATGTAATCGTTATCAATCGACAAACATTTTTTCGAATAACAATTGTCATTTCTATTATTGTCGTTGGTGTTTTTGTTCCATAATTATGGAATAATCGGACAATTCAAGCTGAAAATTCGACGGAAGTTTGGTGTGTCCCCACTCTCCATTGGAAAGAGACTGAAAAAGGAAAGGACATGCACTACTTCCTGTTGGTGGTACCCCTCTTTCGTTTTGGACACGTGCAACGTGCGTTACGACTGGTTCAGCGCTGATCAATTTTCATCAATTTTTTAATTGATCATCTCGACCAGGGAAAATATCAATTATGGTAAAACATTCTTCTAATTTTATTTTATTGATTTTTAATTTGATCTATATAATAACTTTCATGCTTTCTTAACGAATTCCGGCTTCAGCGGACTCACTGAGAAGTTAGGTTATGTTCTCACCCCGCCTCTGTATGCGCGTCACTAGGGGAACGTAGCCCAATTCTTTTATTGCTTGCATACAAAAATTTAGGATCCTCAGGTTTTAGAATCACTCGTTTTTGAAATTCGAGGATTCTGATACGTATATTTCACTTGTTTCAAAATTGATTCTATTTCAATTAATTTTACCCCTACAAAGCCTCAAAGATTAAATGCAATTTTTTTTTCTTAAAACCCTTTGCAATAATTTTCAGGCAAGCATCAAAGCTGACAACCCTGAAAAACCAGGACAGGATATCGCCCCGATCCATCGGATTAGGATCACACTTACATCTCGTAATGTAAGATCCCTCGAAATAGGTAATTTTTACATATGGCATACTTATTTTCATAGCCATATTCTATTTTTATCACAAATTTTTTTCATTTCATAAGAAATCAAATGGCAGCACAAGTATTACTTTTTGACCATATTTTAAAGGAAATATTTTCTTAGTCTAATAATACTCTTCATTAATTTCAGTGTGTTCCGAACTCTTCAACAGGGCGAAGAAACAAAAGTTGAGGATCAAAGGACCGGTGAGGATGCCGACTAAGATTTTAAGAATCACCACAAGAAAGACACCTTGTGGAGAAGGTTCCAAGACTTGGGACAGATTTCAGATGCGAATTCACAAAAGGGTCATTGATCTGTACTCCCCAACTGAAATCGTCAAACAACTGACGAGTATCTCCATTGAACCTGGTGTAGAGGTTGAAATCACCATCGCCAATGAGTGAAGTGTTCACTGTATTTAAAACTATGAAGTTTTAATAAAAAAGAAAAAGCAAAATACCAGACTTTGTTTATTAATTTTATTTGCGAAAATTTTTTGAATTTCAATTTGTAAAATTTGCAATTGAAGTCAAAGTTAGCCTTGATTCTTAATTGTTAGTATCAATTAATTTTGGGATTTTATTACGACTTCTGACTGAAGATTCTAAATATGGAGTAAGACAATTTTTTATATTTATGAATTATATTCAAATTTTTTAGATTTTTTGTTTCATTTGTATTTTAAGGTTTGCATTAGTAATTTTATTGGTTTAGATTAAATTTCCATTTAAAATATCGCGTGAACTGCATTTCATACAAATGGTTTTTCCTTCAATATTTTAAATATTTAATAATTTATTGAAATACCAAAAAGAAAACCAAGATGCTGTAGTTCAATATTTATGAAGTTTATTTGTAAAATTTCTGTATATAACATCGAGCGATATAAGTGATACAGCTATGAGCGAACTGTAGTAGAAAAAGATTAAGGTTCTCGATGATCTGAATTACAAATGAGACTTTTCCGTTTCTTTTAAAGTTCGATGAATTTAATCTTCTTCCTGCGATGAATTTCCACCTTTGCCATCTTCGGGTCCTTCGCCTCCGCTGAAATCTCCGTCCATGCCTTCGTTCTCTTCCTCGTCATCGTCGCCAGCAACTTCAGCATTTTCCAATTCCGCTCTTTCCATTTGTCTCGCTAGTTCTGCTTCGTCCGTTGCTGTCACCACTTTAGGCTGAAAAAATCAAGTGTCTCAAGTTTATATGTAAAATTAAATAAACTCAAATAAAATTTGTTTATTTGTAGCCATTTGAGACAGCAAAAATTCTTAATCCTGTATTTAAAATTTATTCAATATAGATAAAATTCTATAACATAAATTCATTAACTTACAGCCATTTGAACGTTAAATACACCACCCAGTGATGTAATTTTGCTCCTAATAACTTCAATGGCATCGTTGAGTGCTCTTAAACCATCCTGTTTTTCCGGAGTCGAAGTGGTCATTACTGAAATTACATTTCTGTGTTATAAACAGTGTCGATCAAACAATTCATGTGATAAGAAGCTCTTAAGACTCTGGGTTTCAAATTCACTTCCACTAATTATATGACATAAAAATTTGAAAATTCTAATCACTTACCATAAAGTGGAGGGGCAATTAAATTGATTTTAATTGGAAGTTCTTCGGTAGAGAGAGCTAAGCCTGCCTTCAGAGCTGCTTTTACAGCGTCGATGCCCTCGTAACCGTAACAAGCAACTTCAACATCGGCTCGGATTTTCACAGCTTGAGATGTCAGTTTCCTTTTAATATTATTCAAAAGAACTTCTTTCGTCTGATCATCCAAACCGCATTCAGCAAGAATGGACGGATCCCTAAAATGTAATTATTAAATTACATAGAGAATTATTGTCGACAATAAGAAGGACAAAAGCAAAGATTCGTACAATACTGATTGTTTGAAGAAATCATAAGCGGACGCTTTCTGCTTCTTATACTTTTCTTCAAAGTACCAGGCTGTTCTTTGATAGAGTTCCTCGAGTTGTTCGTCGCTATCGTAATGCAACAATTCTGCGACATGCCTGAGGATAGAATTCACAGCTTTTGCCTTTGCATATCTTTCTGTACATTTCTCAACGTCTTCTGGAGAAACACGACGTTTACTTAAATCGATGTATCCTGTTGACGCAAAGAAATACTTTCTGATGTATTTAATTAAATATTATAATATGTTCTACATCACCTTTTCAAATTATTATAACCCAATATTTCTTTAATAAGGCTTTAAAAATTGATGATACTTTTAATTAACATATAGATTATTGTAACGACAATCATATAATGACTTAATGAATTGTAATGGCACTCATTTAATGAAGGCATAATCGTAGCGGTATCATTTATTATATTTTTTTAAGAAATTCATTGCTTAACACTACGGCTTCTGGTGATATCACATTGGTGTCCCGCAAATACAATTAAGTTAAAATTATCATATTACCTTTTTCTTTGTCGACTCTGATAACAACAACGGGTTCGGTTTTACCCACTCTGATGAGCTTATTGATAGACCTGATACGTCTCCTGGAAAGTTCCGACAAGAGAATCATACCCTCTATGTTATTGTATTCTAGTAAATGTACATAAGCTCCCATTTCGGCTATGCTTCTCACGTTCACCATGACAACATCGTCTACCTCCGGGTACTTCTCCTTGTAAAATCGACAAGATAACACCATTTTCGCTGCAAAAGAAAAGCGGAGTGTCCTTAAAATCCTTATTTTACTTCTACCAACAAATACTTTGCACGAAGGTATCGAAAACTAGCGGAATTTTCGAAACCTATAAAAAGTTAGATCAAAGTCGGCAATTATTTTCGATTTTTGCTTCTTGTTGGAAGAAAACAGCTTGTATTCGATAGATAGGCTGCAATGCAAGCGGAGTGTGAGGTTAAGTTTAGAGGTTAAAAACAAGCAAGGCGAAAAGTCTGTGAAACTATGGCACCGATAGTTACCTGTGTAGTTTCTCCGGCCAGAATATTTTCCCAAATGTGTATTTACATGAAACAAATGACACGTGAAGCCGCCGAGTTGATTCGGAATGCGTCAATAACCCATGTGAATTTGCAAAGACAGACAGACAGACATACGGGTTGAGGCTGATCGCTGATGAAAGCAGTAGATGAAGGAAGTGTCAGTGGTTCTCCGTTCTAGTAATTTTCACTATATTCTTTTACAAACGTGGCTCTCATTCGTCCAACAGGTGCGTTCATTCTTTCGAGAACAGGAGAGACCTTCACTCCCGTTCCGGGGAATTAACGAAAGGGCGTATCTCCGCGGGTGAACGAAGTGGATAAATATCGGTACAATTTTCTAACAGATTTCGGGGAATAACAATTTTACATATTGCAGAGAATTATTTTTTTTTTGTTTGAAGGGAATTTTTTTCGCTTTCGTGTTTTTTTTCATATTGTCCTAAAATACTGTAACATGTAAAAAGATTGCGAATATTTTGCAATTTGTTCACGAATATTTTCCTAGTATATTTGTCATAAACAGCATTGGGCATTTATATCATACAAGGGCGCAGAGGACATCGACGTGCCGAGTTCACCCGAAGGAGAAACGGACGCGTCCGATTGGTCGATTCCGGGGCTCGTTCTTAGCGAGCGGTTGAGTTGAGAAATTATATGTAGTTTGATCCGGATAGTATAGTTTAATAAAAGTATATGCTATAGTAAATGCTACATGTACGGTCGATAAGGTTGCGTTTAATAACAAACAACTTGGACTTTCTTCCGTTCGTGGAATTTATTACATATTAACTGTCCCGACGAGGCAGAAATCGATACAAAGGAACGAGGGACTCGTAAAACTTTTATTGGGTTCTCTGAAATCATACCGGCTATTTTTGTATTTCACAACAATTGAATTGTGGAGGGTGTTCTATATATACGCACACCCACAGATAGATAAATACATATACATATAGATATACATCCTAGAGAAGCAACTGTTAATCCAACTGTAAATTAGCTACAAAGAAGAACAATCATCAAGTATCCAACAATCGTGAGTCTTTTGCTCGACTGTTGCATCGGCGTTCCGCGCCAGTACAGCCATGCGCAATCGAGAAGGAGCGAGCAAGGCGTGGTATTTGCATCCAGTGTAATGTAAACTTCACGGACACAACCTCTTCTCCTGGTATTCTCATTGATACGTGAAATCTCCCGAGTTGGAACCTTCCTGACGCGCGAATCCTCGATCCTCGATCCTCGCCAGACGCATTTCGCGCACTGCCGTTGACGGGTGTATATTTATATGTAGTTATACATATGCATACATACATACATACACGACATACATGACTGACATGCGTTGCTTGTGTTACGATTTACGACTGTCGTAATTAGTACATAATTTACACCGCGATCAACTGACCGAGTGAGTGAGCGACTGACTGACAGAAGGAAAGAATGAATGAATGAATGACGTAATTGTCATCAGAGGATGAGTAAAGCTCCGCTTTGAGTTTTCCTTGAACGAAAATTGCCCGAACGCGTCAATCCTCTGCCAGGAAAAGAAATCGAAAGCTGCATTTCAAAACATTCTCTACACGCATACTTTGATCCATTCGGCAACGGATAAGTATTTCTCAAGTACAAAGAATAAACAGTAACTATTTAGGATAACCACGTATAGTATTCGATCGGATTTTTAATATAAAAAGAGTAATAATAATAATAATAACAAAGAGTAGTAGCGGTTAAGTGTAACAATAAGAGACGAGAAGTAAACAATAAAGATGGCTTCCGATTGTGTTGATGGTGATTATCTCGGGGCTTATCGACGATTCTTCGAAGATTTCATTGCCAGTATTAATCCCGATGATCAGCTGCCCGTGAAAATGAGCGGCTACGATTTCACGGAGGGTGAAATCGTCGGGGAGATCATCGACATGACTTTACAGTACCTTAACCAAAAGTAAGTTTGACTTCTAACCTATTTTCTTTTTGTATGTGTATTTCTGTATGTATACAAATTACGCCTGTGAATACACATGCATGTAAAAGCTATATATAGATATTTGTTTGTGTAAACACGCAGAGTTTGGATTTGAATTATTTCAGGGTGCTTCTGTTTTATACTTATGACAAAAGTGGTATTTTATAAGTGCGCTCCCGTTATGCCACCTGCGAGTGTTATTTTAAAAGTCTGATATCATTCTTATGAAAATGTTGCAAGAAATTGGGGCGAGAAATGAAATGTTAGCTTTTTTGATTTCGTTGAACATAATTGTGTCATCTGGAGGGCAAACTTTTCTCTTTTTATACTCTTGATGCAATTACAGGGTATAGGGATATTCTAGTCCTTATCGCTTTACCGACCGCTAGTCTATCAATCGGCATTTTGTTGCCAATGATTATCGACTGATAGCCTATTAATCGGCTTTTTGTCGCCAATGCCTAATAAATATAATTTAGCATTAATATCATCGAGTGGCCGGTCGGACGCGCGAATTCTGTTGAATCGCTAGCGGTCAGTAAAGTGTTAAAATTTTAATATATTAGGGATATCAGATGGAAAATATTTTGCTTTTGCTATACGACACGTAAATCAAATTACTTTACGATCCAACATCCTTATAAAGTTGTTGTCAATTCAATTTTGTATAAGTTGTTATATTATATAAATTTATTTAGAATATCAGATGTATGCAAAGATTCAAATAATTCTCTATTTTATCAACTTTTTTATTAAACTTTATTTGGCGATTTGTTTTTTATGGAATTGAAGTGCAACTTTACCTAGGGAGAAAATGTTTTGGGAAAAAAAACAGTCGGAAAACAATGCAGAATAGAAAGTCATAGATACTAACTACGCTTTGCTTTGAACAAACCATGCTTAAGAATTCTATTGAAATGTATTCTTTTATTTCATGGTAAGATAAACATCTTTAATGCTTCTTTTGTTTCTTCTACCCTTCTGTATGCAACATACAAACGTTCACTAGATCATTAAATCTCTCTTTCTCTCTCTCTCTCACCTTCCCCACTTCTTTAATAACGTTATTAAAAGGAAATTCTTATTACATAAACATTTTTATAGGAATGAGAATTTTGCTTTATTTCTTTGTGACTTTTTGTTTGTACAATTTTAGTAGAAGACTGTACAAATTCTAAACAAAGAAGATTGTAGTATAGGATGCAAAAACTGTCTTCCAAATTTCATTGTATTCTCGGAAAGGATTATCACCTTCAAAACAGATAAACAGTCCTATGATAATCTCTTATAATAGCGCTTTCCTACTTGGCCACTTTGCTGATGTGTCATTGTCTGAAAAGAATCATAGGTCATTTATGGATATAATAAACTTATCTATTTATGTACTCGTATCTTTTGCCATTGTTATTAGCATAAGAATGCGAGTAAATGTAATTAATATGAATTTAGCAGTGAGGAGTCGAAGCGAGAAAAGAATGAATTGGATAACTTACCAAAGTTACTTCGTCTTCCTTGAATTCATACTTTCGAATAACTTTCCCAACACCATCGGGCAATGTAGAAGTTATTATTAAATTGTCCCCTTCTATCGCAGCAACATTCTGCAATTGAAAGTAAAAAAAAATCATATCCAGTATATCCAAATCTGCTTTTCTTCTGAATTCTAAAGTCCAAGTTCATTACGATGTTTTAAAAAACACTCTCGGATCGTTTCGCAGCAATTTTATTGATTATTTAAATGTGACTGTAAAAGTAGAATCCAGTGAGCAATCAATGATGTCAATTCTTTAGTTTCAACAGACTCTGATAATAACAAATCATTTCTGTACCTTTAAAACATCCCCCGAAGGCATTGTCTCTTCAAACTCTTCCTCTAAATTAAACGTCAATTCCATCGTTCGCATCATGGTAATACTTTTCACGGTCCATTTCTCACCATCTTTTGAGATTTCGAGTTTGGGATTTGTGATGCACATCATTTTCCTTGGAATGTATGGGACACCTAAATTGCAATAAAATTTTCAATTAAGTGAAACACAAATTGGAACGGAGTCATATAAAAATGGATCAATTAATATAAAAATTAGATCCTGGTACTTACCAACAGCTTTAAAATACTCGTCCAAATTTTCGCTGCGTTCATGTTGGTACGTTCCAGTCATCGAAACCATCTTTGCTACCTTCCTATAAATATTTCAAATTACAATTAAACATTGTATTGTGACTCTCTTGGTCCGACTAGACTCACTCTTATCTACAATTATCAGTTGTCTTTATCTAAAATTACTTCGATGATGTTACGTGATTTAAATTCTACAAGGCGATTAAGGAAAAATGTTGAACGATAAGAAAATCAATTTAGCGAACAATATTCGACTTGTTTCTAAATTTGATAAGGAATTGAAGAAAAAAAATTGCTAATTTGATCGAAATGAATAAAAATGACTAAGTTATAAATTTTCAAGAAAATTGCAATTAAACTAATCTCTTCTTCTTATTATTCTTCTAGGTATTGCCCTCCAAGTTTACAAGCGTATATGGTACGCCTTGTAATCGACGAAATTAAGCAAACGTGTAGAAAGCAACCGGAAGATTGTGGCTTAAGATTAAAGGAGAACAGTAAGAATTCCTCTTTTTTTAATTTTATCATTTTCTAATATTTTTCCACACCCTCAAATGATTATTACATGTCGATATTAATACTCGTCTCTTCTGTTGCAGCTTACGCTCCTCTAAGACTCATGAAAGCTGTGACGGACAAAGTCAACGAAATATGTAGACGCTACCTGGACAACAGTCGATTAGCGCTATTGCCTCCGCCTCCTTCGAATCCATTACCTTTAGCTACCGCATGTGCTATCAAAAACACAAGACGAAAAATGGAAGATCGGCATGTTATTTTACACGATTTGCATACCATTTTCAGTATCAAGGTGAATTTCCCAACATGTCATTCGATTTATCTCCATTGATGGTCGAATTTCAGTTTCTATTAAAATCTGCGAATGTTTCTTTCAGGATGATTCCGTAGCGAATTACTACGCAGTATTCGATGGACACGCAGGACAAGATGCAGCTGTTTATTGCGCAGCGCATCTTCATCAGTATTTAGCAGAAAGCGATCACTATCCTACCGATCCACAACGTGCCTTACGTGATGCTTTCCTTACAACCGATGCACATTTCGTACAAAAATCAAAGGCACAAGTGAGTGGTTCGGAATTGCAAAACCGAAATTTCAATTTCTTTTTTTTTTTAATTTTCCATATTTCATTTCTAATTCCTTTTCTTTCTCTTTTTCCCGCAGAATCTGAGTAGCGGCACAACAGCAGTTTGTGCTTTGATTCTCAATCGTAAGCTCTACATCGCTTGGGCCGGCGACTCCCAGGCGACCTTGACGAAGTTCGGCTCTGTCACACAACTGGTGAATCCGCACAAGCCAGAACGGAATGTAAGTGTTCCATTTTCCCGGTCAAGTGTTAACATCGGAACCGAACTAGGTGGTCATACAAAATCACACTGTCGTACTGGTCGCTGAAAATTCGAATACGAGTAGTATCGATGCCTGGACTCGAACTCTTGGGATCCACGCACACGAATTTTCTATCGTGCAGATTCTCGAACATCAAGCCACGGTTAGGGTCGACGATGGGTTTATAGTTGCTCGTCTCATTTAACAAACACTTACCCAACTTCCAGTGATAGTAGGATAAATCGGTAGCTTTCGTAATTAATTTACCCCGATTCCCATAAAAGTTGTGCCATTCATCTTCGTGGGAATCCAATTTCTCCGCGAAATCAATGTACCCAGAAATTTCCAATAATAACTTGGTGACATGGCGGATAAATATTATTGTAGAAATCGTACCCTCTCGGTTTCCCCTTTCCCTTAGTGACAATTCGAATTGTAGTTTATTTTGATTTTCTATGGGGTATAACTCCGATATCAAGTCATACGATTTCCTAATCGGATACAGAAAATCTTCTACCTTCTTACGGCGTTTTTGGAAAGATTCTTTACTAATTGTTTCTCCGTTATGTCTGTAACCATGTGCGGCTATTTCTCTTGCGAGTCCGATATTTTTTATGTAACACAAATCCGCGGGTGTTAGTATCGAGTCGAGGTAGTCGTCGTAAGTTTCAAATTCCAGTAATCTCTTGTCACTGTCGACTTGAGATCCGACTGCTATCATTTTTGTATTTATTTTTCTCTTGAAATTTGAAGCATCTATTTACTGACAATTTTTAATATTGAAAAACAGTTGAACGATGCGAACTTGTTGGTAAACAATTTCATTTTTTGCCAAACTGAACTGGATAGATTTTCGGAACAAAAATTGAGTCTAGAAAATTTTAACATTTGATACAGAATTTGGTCTTACCTCAATTTTCAAATTTATTGTGTTTTGTATTAATTTTGAACACAAAAGATATTGAAAGAAAAAATATTTTTAGCTTTTCAAAGAAGGTAAAAATATTTTTCGCTTTTTAATGAAGGAAAAATCTGCGACTAATAATTTCTTATTCTTTTTCCTTGTAGGACGAAAGATTTCGAGTCGAGGAAATGGGTGGAACTGTACTTCATTACGGAATTTGGAGAGTCAATGGGCATCTTGGAGTTTCCAGAGCCATCGGTAACTTTATTTTCTTGCTCAAACTATCGAGTCGGATAAACGTGTTTACCGGTTTCGATTATAAAAAAAAATAACCACAAAATCAATGATAGGAAAGGAATCGCAAGGGAAGAAATGTGAAGTTTAAGCGGAATAATTATGATTACGAAAGTACGAAAAGATTAATTACTTGAACGGATTAGAGTTGAGAAGAAAATTGTTGAGTTGCAATATTATTCAACGCTGAATTTCATGCACAAAGCTTGGGTGTGTCAGGTAGCGGTGCTGCAACTAAACAACGCAACTTAAAAGGAAATGAATGCGAAAAGCTAGGTCTGTAGAGAACTATCTTATCATGCGGCACCGCGGGTAGTCGAGTAAAGAGCCTCTCTTTATTTCCAAATGAAGGAAATTGAGAACTTTAATCAAGTTCGAGAATTCTCCATTTTATCGACGAAGTTTTAAACGTAGATTCCATGTGAATTTTTAATAATTTTAAAAAAGGCCTTTTTTTCTTCTGCAAAATTATAGAAGATTCTCAGATTCTTTTTTTATTTTATTAATTTTTTGTTACATTCTATCAAAATTAAAATCTCAAAATATTGATAGAAACAACGGTATCGAATTTTAATTAAAAAATATTTTGCGGGTGAATTTTCGATATAAATCAATATTTTAATTTCAGAATAAGTTTTAATAATAATAAATTTAATAAATTTAAAATTTTTAATTAATAATAAATTTTCGAGGCCATAGAATCCAGTCGCAATTTTTATTAAAAACTAACGTCCGACTAATATTTATATGAATTTACTCATTTTTTTTTTCAATCGCGCTTTCTGCGGCTACTGTCGTTGAAACTTGACACTTGGAGAAGACGATGCCTTCGAGCGAAATACTTTCCACTTGACTGGATCTTCTCGTCTCCTTTAACGTTAACTTATCGAGATCTTAGAATAAATAATGGTATCGACGATACAACGAAAAGACAGTCGATCTGAAAAGTGGGAAAATTATAGATAACTAAATCGGAATATAGTTAAAGTGCATCATCTTTGGGGTGATATAAAAAGGAGAAGTTTAAAATACGATGTCCAAATTTAGTAAACATGTTTTAAAAATCCTTTTAAAGACCTACGGTGTTATTATGGCTGGGCTTTTAGCGAAAAAAAATTCTGTCCGCGTATCAAATATCCTGTCGTTTGTTCCGTTGTACGCTATGACACAATAGTACGTGTTGGTACTTCTCTCGGCCTAAATCAGCTCTTCAAATTCTTTCTATGCGTTTCTTGTCAAAGAATTAATTAATTTCGATTCTGTTCATGCATTTGTTTCGTTTATTTCAATTGAAACCATTACATTTGTAACTTTCGACGAAAAATTAGAGCAAAATCGAAGGAATTTTAATTTATATCGATATTTCCATATAAGTCTTGAGATTCCAAAGAATTTTGGAAAAATTATCTCGACTTTCACCAGTTCTATTTTTGAACTTGGTTTCGAATTTGAGGATTTTGCGAGAAATAAGGAGAAATTGTAAACAATTCGAAGGTTAAAATTTGTGTAATTTAAATCTCGAAAATTGTACATTTCCCATTCATGGGAATATAATTTTTCAAAATGCAATATTTAAGCTCCTGTAAACAGAATTAGAATTTTAATATTTTCAAAAAATTCGTAAATGCGTGGATTTTAAATTTGAAGAAAGTTCAATATTTTTTTAATAAATTCGATGAAAAGTATCTTTATTTTTCGTACACGGATTGAGTGCCTGTATGAATGCTATTTTTGCAAAATTCCAGGAAAAGTAATGGCAGGCATGAAAACATTACAGTTTTTTTAGTATTCCGAGCATACATGACACATTTTATGATTCCACGCAGTCACTTACTTCATAGCAAAGTATAATAATAAGTCTACGTCATCATTTTATTTGGAATTTCTAACAGTTAAGACACAGCGAAATTTCTAGAAACAGTCATACATTTATTAATCTCGAAATGTATCTTCATACAAAAATAACTTCCTTCCGTTTTGGTGTATTTGAAATCATTTTGCCCGTTTCTCTTCAAAATCATGCGGGAAAATGACAATGCCGAGATTGATTTTGTACTCACAAATTATTATTCCATCGTTTCATGCAATTATTAATGGAGTTTCTATTCACCTTGGAATTTATTTAGGACTCGATAGTTTATTAATAAGGAGAAAAAAACAATTGAACAAAAAGGCCAACAACATCATGCAAACGGTATAAAACTTTGCTAAGTAATTAAAGTTAATTACCTAATTAATGAATGCCGGAACTCATCTAAATAATGGGCCCAAACTAACAGCAAAGCACTTCCGCTTATTACGTTTATAGAATAACATATACGTATATGCACACAAGACAACGAGCTATTTCTCTCTTATTTTTGCCCTCCCTATTTCTTACTTGGTTGTTGGAATAACAGGAAGAAAGAGAGAGAGAGAGAGAAAGAGAGAAAGGAATCTTCCTCTTTGAAAGAATTTCTCGTACAATATATGAATTTATTGTGAAAAGCAAAAATGAGAAAAGAGGAGAGAAGAATAAGGATCGTCAGTTTTTTCTCATCTTCTCTCGTTTTCCCTTTTTCGTTTATTTCATTATCTCTCATTGTGTTTATATACTGATTCGCTCGTGGGCTTTTACAGGAGATGCACAATACAAACCATTCATTACCGGAGACCCGGATATAAGATGCGTCACTCTTGATGGCAAGGAGGACTTCCTTATCATCGCCTGCGATGGCCTTTGGGATTTCGTTAATGATAATGAAGCTTCGAAAGTTATTTATCAGCAAATTTATCAGAACCCATGTGAGTACTCTTCTTTTTGCTCTTCTCTTTTATTAATACGTTCCCGTCCTTTCTTCTGCAAACGCGGGGATTCAACAGATTCCTCGCCTCGATATGCAACCTTATACCATGAGCAATATTTATCTAAGATGAGCTTCGGATAATGGAGTTTGCAGAGGAGGAATGCGAAATGGTGCTTTCAGACGCGTATTTTAAACATTTGCAAATTAACACCCTTTTTTTTAATCAGTCTCGGGTACTAAAAGGTTTCCGGGAGAGATTCGGTTACTTTAGGTACCAGAGATAAACTGGATTTGCGTATAAGTCATTATTTTTCATTTAATTTGCCTAATTAGGTAAATTTGCATTTCGTGGGAAAAAATTATGAATTTCAGAGGATATGCTTAGAAAATTGATTATTATTTATATGAAAAATTAGAAATCCTAAATTTGGATTCCTATATTTTACTTTTTATAAATCTATAATTTTTTTCAATGATTTTCAATTTTTTTATTGATAAAAGTTGTAAAATCAAGGCAATGTAAATTTTTGTGTAACAATGAATAT
This sequence comes from Gasteruption jaculator, assembly GCA_949825005.1. Taxonomy (NCBI): domain Eukaryota; kingdom Metazoa; phylum Arthropoda; class Insecta; order Hymenoptera; family Gasteruptiidae; genus Gasteruption; species Gasteruption jaculator. The sequence continues at coordinate 9,986,747 of OX463769.1, read as the reverse complement.
TCCAATAGAAGTAGATTGCTTTAATTTCATGATTTTTCCCACGAAATGCCTAATTTCCTAATTATGCAAATTACATGAAAAATGATCAACTTCCGCTAGAAAATTCATCGTTGCTTACAAACAAAATTTAGGAATCCTAAATTCCCGTATCTTACTTTTTCCAAATTTTCCAAATCCATGGTTTTCATACTGAGGAAAAGAAATGTCATAACGACGCTGCAAAATTAGCTAACGGAATGTTGGGTAAAATTTGTTACTTCAATTCTACGAAGAAAAGTTATGTTTTTAGAGTGATGGCGTAAAGAGAAATGAAAAAAAAGGGGGAAAAATCCCATTTTCTCTTTTTACTCCTCCAAGTTCTCGGCGGGGTCGTCGTTCGGGGCTGCCAGCAAAGTGTGTCCAGTGACTCTTCGTAGCTGTAGTCACGCTCTGTTTCCAGGTCTCTTCAGGGACGACGTTTATTCTTAAAGGAATACTTTTACGATAGAACCGATAGAAGGAGAAGGAAGACTCCTTTTTTTTTCCTTCCTTTTCCATCAATTGGACCTTTTCGTTCATGACTTCCCCATTCATTTACAACTTTTTCAGACCCTGAAAAAGAATTCGTGATTGACGGAGTTCTCACTCGGTCGTACTAAAAACGATTTTCGAGGAACGAAGTTGTTACTTTTGTCGACGGAAGACAGCAATATTTTATTTCCAAGGGATGGAAGCATTTTGTTGAAACGGAGAAGAAAACTCAGGATGTTGCACTCATTTTTGCTTTATGGAATCTGCAGTATTTTTATGGCCTTTTTTATCAGTACCGGAGATAACGAATATGATAGAAAACAGGACTGACTCGAAGTGTGGCTAACCACATAATTTCTAGAACCGAGCGAGCAGAGAATACAAATGTGACCATATTCGTGTAATATTTTGCTTTTTTCACTTTTTCAAGGAAACAAGTCCAATCCAAGGACTTCCTTGTAAGAAGAGAAAAATTGCAGCTGAAAATTGAACTTCGTCTCTTCTCTCCAAAATGTATTTTAGAGAATCCATTTTTCTTCAATTCTGAGAAAAAAGAATTTTAAGAAAAAAGAATTGTATTATTGCTGTAGGGAATACTATAAATTTCTCAGAGAAATTGCGAATTTTTTAAATCAAAAGAAACCGAATTTAATTTCTTTGAAAAAAATAAAATATACAAAGAAGCAAATACTTAAGTGCTCGAAATAAATAAAATTTTCTTTTCAATTGATGCACTTTGCGAGCGAAGAGATATAAGTCTTTTTTTTTCCCCGATTTCATGGCAAATAATTTGCATTCGTCGTTCGTGTGAGGGACATGCAATTATGTACGCGTGCATACGTGACCCTTCGCTTCGTGTCTCTGCTCAGATGCAGCAAGTAAAAATATACTTGACTTCGTAATTATCCTTTTTCGTAATATAAGGAAACTTTGTTACGCAAAGAGAATTCAGGTTCTTTCGAAATTCAGACACTAATTAATGCTCATTGAAAAGTGTCAAAACCTTTTTAAATAACCTTCATTTATTCTTAAATACGTAACAAAACCTTTTGTGGGACGCAGACTTTTTGCCTTTTTTTTTGTGGCTGATACTTTTTACGGCAGAAATTATTCGTTTCATTGAAAATGACCAAATATGCATTCTGTAATTATTCTTCGACTTTTCGATACGACATTTTTTTTCGATTACATAACTTATGACCCCGTAATTTTATTAATTGCGGGCTTAAAACTTTCGAACAAAAAAGTTGGGAATTTTTAATAAATTGAATATTTAATTACATAAATTTAATTTTAATAAATTAAAACTCCGACAGTAAATATTCGCAAGATGCGAATAACACAGCTCCCGATGTGGGGAAAAGCAATAATTTTTAAGCGAAAGAAAATTTCAATATCCGGATTTTAATTAAATAAATTTAATTTAAATAAATCAAACCCTCAGGAATCAATAGTTGCAAGATACGAATATCAAAGCTCCCAACGTGGGGTAAAGCAATTACTTTTAAGCGAAAAAAATTTAAAAATGCGAATTTTAATTAAACGTATTTAATTTTAAAAAATTAAAACTCCGAGAATCAATATTTCCAAGATACGAATAAAAAAGCTCCCAATGTAGGGAAAAATCACTAATTTTTAGGCGAATAACTTTGAAGATGCGGATTTCAATTAAATGTATTTAATTTAAAAAAATTAAAACTCCAAAATTAAATATTTGCAAGATACAATTGACAAAGCTTCCAATCTAGGGAAAAGAGTCAATTTTTGAGAGAACAAATTTTAAGATACGGATTTTTCAATCAATACAATTTTGGACGTTTGAAAATTGAAAATCCTCAAAATTAAAATGTGGGAAAAATAATTCCTCAAAATAAATGGAGTTCATGGAGTGTGCGAAAGAAGGAATATCCAGGATGCCCAAAAGCGACTGGAAAAAAATGTAAGAGTTACAAATTGAAAAGGTCGTAAATGCGAATGAAATGATAGGCATTCAAATTAGAGGCAAAGGAGGAGGAGGAGGAGAGAAATTGAATGCAGAACAATTTCGACTAGGAAATGGTTCCTGAAGAAGTCGGCTGGTTGGTAAATTGAAGAGAAGTCTAGACGCGGCGCATAGCAACAAGGCAAAATATATCGCAATAAGGCATTAAACGAAGGAATGAATCCCAGGGGGAACCGAAGCAAGACTTTCTGGTCGCTCAAGCGAGACGATGAGACGACTTAAACTCTCTTAAGATTTCTTCTTCCTCTTAAGAGAGATACGTTCAACATCCTGTAAGTTAGGTGTTGAACTTATCGAAGAATGAGGACTTTATCAGCAATTATCTTCCGATAAAATGGCAAGATGCAAAGGGACAAATTTAAGGGGTTGAATAGAGAGCCGAGCTTGAATGAAGCTTTCGCGTGCTTTCATCGTATTTGTAAATATACGAGATAGAAAGGAAACTGGAAAGCTATTGATCGAAAAGAGTAGCTTAGGATGAAAAGAGCAGACTTTATCCAAAGCATTGGTGACTCGTCCTTCGGGTGATTCACCGGCTCGTGGTTACTTCACTCGTCTATAGGTCGGGTTAGCAAACTGTCTGAATTTACACAGTGGTTCTCAAAGTTCCTCGCCAGTCGCTGACACCCTCCAAATTGCGTTATTACAAGATAAGGGTAGATAAGGATCCTTCCCGGAAGCGCAGGAAATTTATATTTTGTTGAGATATTCCAATTTGTCTCTTCGTTCCTGGGATTTAGATTTCGCGGATAAGGAAACTAATTTTTGTCTATCATATTTGTTTCTAGATTTTGGAAAAATTAATTAGTTATTCGAGTGGAGTATTATTGGTTTCCTTCCATTTTTTTTACATTAGGGTTTCTTAGAAACGCTTGTTTTCGAATTGCCAATTGATTGTTCTCTGGGATCTGGATTAGGCAGACTTAAAAATTGGAAATAATACGTAGAAATAATTTTTTCTGAATTTTTCAAAAGCGGATTCTAAAAAATGGGAAATTTAAAATCTTTTCCAACTTTTTTAGATAAGTATTTTTCTAAAATCTTTTTTCAGGTTTCAATTAAATTGAATTTGCAAAAAATTGAAATTCTAAGACCTGGAATTAAAAAATCCAAATCTATCTAAATTTTTTTCTACTTTACCCCATCACTAGATTTTTTGAAAAATTGATCAGTATTCTAAATAGAAAATTTAGATTTTTTCCAAATTTCCCTATTTGTTTTGCACTAGGATTTCTCCTATACCATCAATACGCGTGTTTAATTTTCAAAACAGAAATATTCCCCCAAAGTTTCCATTTCAACAACAGCAACGTTCACTGATTATTAAATTCTCGTGTTCGTTCCGGTTAAATTCAATAGCGTCGTAAAGTTTTCTTTGAAAATACTGTTTCAATGCCATGAATTGATTGTTGGCTTCGACGCAAAAAAAATTCGAACCGAATTATTACCGCTTTTTTCTTTCGATACCGTGATGTATCGTAGTGCAGAAAAAAAATTCAAGAGTGATGTAATCTCCTCGTGATTAGATCACTCCTTTATTTTTTCTCCTGTTATCTCTCGTCGATGAGAATAGAAAAAGATACACACAATGGGTACCGTTAGAAACAGAAAGAATACTGCAACACAAATGTTCCTATTCTCACGATCAGCAGTTAGAACGTTGCAGTGAAGGTATCGAGAAAAAGGTGTCGGTGCAAAATTATTAAGGTGCAAATTTGCGCCTAAACTCGTTTTTGAACGAATCCGATCGGAATTTAAATGATATTCAAAAGTGTCCCTCAAATTTCGAAGAATTTACATTTTTTTCTAATTTTTTACCGATTTTCTTTTGCTTTTTTTCAAAAATTGTGAAATTTCGTCTAAAATTGAATTTTCCTTCAAAATATGCTTGCGATTTTTGAATTCAAAGCTATCCTTTTGTGAAACCGGTCGATTCCAAGAATTCGCATGCAATAGACGGAAATTCCGGCCAACGATTAAATCTAAAAATGTTTGCGAAAAAAAAATAAAAGATTCGTTTGAAGAGAATTCAGTTGGTATGGAATGTATAGCAAAAGCCAGCAGCTAAAATTGGAACGTTAGACTTTCGTCATCTTGCACGAAAAAGAGGAGCAACAAAAAATATGATTTCAAATACTATGGAATTCTCTCGACCCTGCTCTCTCTCTCTCTCTTTCTCTCTCTGTTAGCAATAAAACAACATTCGCACTTCGTTTTTCTCTCCACACTCATGTATCTTTCATTTTCAAGCCGAGGGATCCTCAGATGTTAACTACTTTACGGATTATCCGTTGCTTCTTGCTCGAACAATTGCACAAAATGTTGCTGCGAAGAGAGAACAAAAGGGAAAGGTCGCTTGGAAAAAGCAAGTCGTAGTTTTACTTTTCAACTAAAAAAAAAAAATACACACA